>OZ026516.1:67603188-68803188 GCA_964019695.1 Loripinus fragilis
GAAAAACGGCCGACATCTTTCCACAACCATGTTTTAAGAGAAAGTAAGTTGTGATTTCTCTGTTTTTTCATCTTACCCAGAAAGTTATACACCATTTTCCAGCCCACATTTTCCCGATATAATGATGTCAGGATATCCTGGTAAAGCTTCTTAATTTGAGCACAGACTCCGACACAATTGTGACGATCAAGCCTGCATTATAGAAATAAAGTGTACGAACGGCAATTATTTTCTTTGTGACAGAGTTTGTAATCAAAGAAAGAAGTTTAAACAGGATATCCTGGTAGCGTTTGATTGGGAAAAATGTGGTCTTGAAAATGGTGTATTACTTTCTGGGCATAGATGAAACAACATAGAGAAATCTTCTGACATTCGAACAGATTGTCTGTACCGTGTATTCTAACATCCGTCCAGTGCATCCAAACAAAAACCACGTGACTTCCCACTCTGATCTTAGGTATGGTTGCAAAAATGTCGTCAATATAGACTTTGAAATAGTTTTTTTTATGCTACTCCAAACTTATTTTGCAGCTGCAGCATTTGTTTGAATGACATTTTACAATTTTTGTGAAAACAAGTAGCCACAGTTTCAGGTGTGGTAATATTCGCTTCAAATCTTGGTTTCCTCTTCTTCCTTACTAATTTGCATGCTTGCCAAAACCTTTGAATTACACACACAGGGAAGGAAAGTAAATGAAATCCAGACCAATATTAGGGCCCAGAAGATAGCTGTGCACGAACTTCATTAATTAAAAAGATAAAAAAAAATTTTTTTTTTTATAATACTCAGAACACCCGTACAGAATTTGACTCAGAATAACTGCTCAATGTAAATTATGTGATCATAATACCCGTGTAGTACTGCTCGAAAAAAACTGAGCTGTTCTGCATGCGGTTTTGGAACTTTTTGTTTGTGTACAGTGGACATATACAGCGTTTTATTCGAAATCTATACAAGGCTTCCTTTACTAACTTTTGTTATTTTCTTACTATATTCTAATAGACGTATTTGTACAAAGTATTCAAGCGAAATGCTCTTTTGAGAATGTTTATTACATGTAACTCCTTAATGATAACAAAGTTAATAAAAAAACATGAACAGAGCCACTCGATTACGTTTCTTGAATTTATGCTGTACATACCAGTCGATTGGACAAAATTTGCATGCACTAACAAGGTCTGGATAACGACAGAGCTAAGATTGTATTCAACTTTGTCCTTGGTGAGAATAAAACATTTAAATGGACAGAGCCCCAGTGTCGGTATTTCCTGTGCCCCCTTCCGCCATTTTGTTTTGCTTGCAAAAACACTTAGTATATGGTCAGGTTCCTATAGCGTGTAATTGCACTGTAAAACAATACATGCGAGTTTAGATCAAAAGGGATGGCTGCTAAGCTGCCAGTCCTATTGGTTTAAACTTACATTCTAATGCACTTGCAAATGAAACGCGACGTCTGATGGGGTAACGGCATACATTTGCGACAGTATAACCTGCGATATACTGTCGCAAACTCGACGCCGTTACGTAACGTCGCTTTTCGTTGGTTGACAAGTGAATATATGCAGCTTGCAAGTGGTTTTATACAGCTGGTAGCCGCTGAACAAAAGCGCAACATAGTACAATTTCACTGTATTTTTGAAGGTAAAATGTTAAAAGTGAATGGGGACAACCATACTCAAAGTTTCCATTTAGAGATGTAAAACAGTTTAAAATGTTTTCTGTCCTCAAGGTTATAAAACTCTAGTTCATTCTCTTATACCCCTATTCCACACAGGCCACTAATCGCCTGAATCGCCACGAATTGATCTTTCTCTTATTCGGGGGGGGGGGGGGGGGGGGGAGGGGATTCGTGAGGTTTCATTTTTTCTCCAATCGTGATGTTCTAGGAGTCAGTCCCAATTCAGATACGAAGTCGTTACGAATATTCGGGGGAATCGGCTCAATTCGGCTGGAATCGCGCAAGAATTCATTACGATTAGCAAAATAACATTAGAACATGCTGCACGAAAGCTAAGGAATCAATTACGAATCAGTTAAGAATATGCCGAATGCAGCACGAATTGGGCACGAATTAACAGAAATCCGCGACGATTCGCGAGATTTTCTCTTACGATAGTTATAAAAAGGGCCCATACATGCTGTAGGGCATCAGTTCCAAAATAAATGTTCCTCGTAAAGCAGCAGTAGAATTGATTCTGCAACTTGAGTGTTGAAAACGGTTTCTTATATAGCTAGAATAAAACCGCTACGTTAAAGTCGGGAGGCCCTGACCCAGACTCTTTGACTTGGAAAAATATGGCAGTTCGCCATTGGCAAAATCACCAGCCAGGAGCTACTGACTGATCCTGATTGTGCTCCAGAATCTGCCAAATCTGTTTCGACGGGCGAATTACGTTTGAGTGGAAATCATACCGTGACAGAGTATGAAATGAGCGGCAAACCATACAGTCAAAAGATCGGATTGAAATAATCATACTCATGCACGTGACGGGGTAATTAATCTTAGGGAAAATCCTTCTACTATCTCTTCCTTGGTTTTATTGCTTGGCTTAATCTCCTGGTTCCCCACGAATGAGCTAAGAGTCCTGCGATTGCCCAAAAACGCCTCCGAATCGATTACGATTCAGTTACGACGTCCAAGAATGCCTTAGGAATTTGGTACGAATCACACACGATTTTTCGAATGGGGGAATTCGTGGCCAAAGTTTTGAACAGTTCAAAACTTTTGAGCCGAATTCCCGATAGACCTACGAATTGCAAGAAATCACTACGGACTGTGCGAATCAGTTAAGATCTCCACGAACTGAGTACGATTCAGCCACGAATCCAAATATTTGTCAATTCGTGGGATTCGGGGCCTGTGTGGAATAGGGGTATAACTCAAAATAAGGCGCGTCGCCGTAAAACTAAATTTCCGACCAAATATCCGACGATATACCTCCCCAAATAAAATTTTGAATACAGTTAACCCCTAAATATATGGGAGTTATGTGGGCAAAATATCAGTCTCCGTTTATACCTGAGTAGACTGGAAATCATTCCAGCAGTTATACCCGGAGGTGCTGTCTTGGTTTAATACATACGTTTGGTGTATAATGATTTTTGCTCGTTTACGTGTATGCTTTACGTCCTAGTCAACAATTTATCAGCCATGTGTGGAGGCTTCCCTGTCTCCCTGATTTGAAATTGTATTAATAAGCAAATAAAAAAAAATCCAGCATGTCTCGGACCCGCAACCCTTCCATCCAGATTCCAACACTCTACTACTGAGCCACTGGTACAGAATAAACTTTGACAGAAGAATGCTAGTTTTTGTAAGAACGACATACAGACCTTTATATTTCTATCGTTTTCACTTTCGTCACAGTCGTTGGAAGATACGACACTTTCATTTTCTATACTTTAAATAGTTCTACACTGAAAACATTTTGGTGTAACATCCAGGGCGCATTTATTTGTATAATCCAAATGCGCAGTTGTGACTGGGTAATATTGTACTATACTTTCAAAGATAGATGAGAATCGGTGTAAACAAACAGTGGCGAGTTTACCTTGATTTTGGGCGTGAAGGTAGTCTCAGTTTACAGTTATATTGAACCTACCACAGATTACTGCATATGCGCGTTGCAGTGAAAAGTCAAGCTTTACCTATCTATAAGAAAAATAGAATTGCCTCATTACTATGCATCTTTGAAACAACAATACTTTCAAAGATAGATGAGAATCGATGTAAACAAACACTGGCCAGTTTACCTTGATTTTGGGCGTGCAGGTAGTTTCAGTTTACAGTTATATTGAACCTACCACAGATTATTGCATATGCGCGTAGCAGTGAAAAATCATGCTTTACCTATTTATAAGAAAAATAGAATAGCCTCATTACTATGCATCTTTGAAAGCACAATAAAAGTATTTTGTAATCGAATCATAATCCGGACAGTGTGAGAAAGCGCTACAAAATGAACAAATGCCGACGTGGAGTGCAAAATAGTGAATGCATGGTAAAAGCATGCAAAAGTTTAATACACGTAGTAATGTACAGTTAATTTTGCATCACAAATCCACGCATGTTTCACTTGAATGCAAACGCTGTCACCGATGGGAGAAATTATTTCTTTAAAATATACAAATGATCCAATGACAGGAATGTTGCGTTCATTTTCTGAATTCTAAGTGCTATAATATACTGCTCAACTAAAGTTTAGCACGGATTTTAATATGACGCCCCACTTTGAATGAACATAACACAGTTTATTTGATGCTATCAACATGTATGGCAATCTTAAAATTTATATTTTTTCGTGTCTGCCAGACAAAAGGTAATCTGGTTAGGCGTCAGTGGATTGACGTTAAATTTGATGTCATGGACATGTAAAGGATACACGTCTACATTGGAAATTAAAACTTTTGATTCTAATGTAAAGCAAAAGGTTCTTAATGATGAAAAACGTTAAAAACATCAAGGATTGATACCTGTTTATGCCACGTTTTATCGTTCCATTCTGACGTTAAAATGGTATTTTTCTACTTCTTGACTTTTTAGTGAACTGAATCAAGCGGCCAAGTAATCTTTTTGATGCTGGAGTGGCACAAACACCCAGAACATTTCTGTTAGATGATCCTTTGAAAACGTCTCCTTTAGATAGCATTACCGCCTACATTTAGTCTCAACTTTAGATTAACGTCACTTTTTTTAATGAATTAAATACCCAGGGACAAAATTTTATAAACGTGCCTTACCCTTAATTGTCTCTTTTGGCATCCTTTTAAACACGAAAACCCTTTCAATTTAGCATGCCTACACAACGAAAACAGTATTGTTTTTGACGTGTAAACGTCATTATAACAACGACGTTTCTTGTTTTCAAGGCTCAACTTTTGCTTCAAATGCTTAATGGGACGATCTTTATTTTTTTCAGAATGCCTGATTCGACAAAGCTGGAAAACAAAGAGCTTTATAAACTGATGCTGTATCAATTTTGTATTGCCAATAATGCATTGGAAACACGTTTTGACCCCTCTCTTGTTTAAAGTAATGAATGACGCAGTAGAAATCCAATTAAAGTACCCCAATTGCTTTCCTCAACTTTATCAAATATCAAACCATCATTTCAGCAGATACTTTATAACTTTAAGCCATTTGCTCAAATAAAAATCATTTTTTATTTATCCGTGCTAAACTTTTGTTGAGCAGTATAAATGTCTAATTAGAGGTTATTTTAAGTAGGAGAAACTCCTTGTATCTGCCCATTCCTGAAAAATTATGAATACGTGACCCCTTATATGGAGCTTGTAGTTTCTCCTATACATGTACATAGTTTACATTGAGTTGTCGATAGTTTTCCCATGTATATAACTAATAATAGCATGCACAGTATGTGGTCAAAATGAATTTTCATTCTTACAAAGCAGGGTAAAGAAAAAGAAGAACAGTAATCCCCTTTTTGTTTTAAATATCCAGGCTAGAGTGCAATGACGACTGGTCTATATGTCTTAGGTGAATATGTGCAGCGTCTACAAACGTTTTTTTTCAACTAAATAAATAAGCGTCTCATAAAGGGAAACAGTCTGCCTTATCGCATGAGAAGCCTTTTCACTGTAGAGTAAATTTGACTTTCTATACATTCGCGCAGTGGCATTCAGTATGTACTTTTGCCATAAAGTAAAAGACAATTATCAGGAAAAGACACATTTACAAGCCGCAGGCCAACCTAGGGCACCGCTAGGAGCAGACATGGAACACTGACAGCCACACGCAAGCAAAGCACAATTAACCCATATGAGCCCAGCGTCCTTTTTATGGGTCATTGACAAACAGTGCAGAGCCAGATCAGACGCCGCACAAAGCGGCGTCTGAACTGGTTATGCACTGTTTGCTTACATAATGTACTTTTAATTAGCATTCTCCCTAAGAATCATGCAGATGGTGATAAGTGTCTAGTCACAGAAATCAATAATTTTACCTCAATTTAATTAGACCATCAGATACTTAGTGATTTTACCAAAAAAGAGCATATTCACAGCAAAATATCTCCCTTAAACAAAGGATCAAATTGATTATTTATGCACATATTATGTAACCAGCACCTGATTATCAACACCAAAATCAAATTTACAAATGAATTATCCCAATTCATGTTACCATGGCAACCAAAACATCATACCATCAGCAATTTCACAAAAATGGCATATTCAACGAAAAGGGTTTATTCAAAGCAAAATATCTCCTTCCAGCATGACATCATATGAATAATTTTCAACAATATTTTATATAATCTACATCTGTTATACAAATACAAAAAAATAATAGTTTCAAAACTCCAGATTAGAATTACCATGGCAACAGGATAAATGTTTTACTCTATGGCTAAGAAGTATTACAAAGACTGCGATTTGCCCTAGGAGAAATGAGAAATTGACACTTTCAGACTGGCTTTTGTGATATATGAAATTTCTTTTGATTACATTTACTACTAGCTCTATTTAGCGGACCACATTAGTTGTAGGGATCTATTCAAAATTTCAACGAAAAATGAAATTGGCCATCTGTATTGTGTTGCCTAGCATCAAACCTGTCACCATGGAAACCAATTTTCAGAACACTAAAATTGACCATTTTCAAATCTAAATATCTATTTACAGCAAATATATAGTGCCTAAATAACCCATGTTTGATTTACAAATGCCACGAATAAAAAAACTCAAAATGTTTATAATTTTGTGTTTCCATGGCAATGGAACTACCTGACCATCAGAAATTTTACAAAAATACTGCGATTTCAAAGCAAATTATCTTGCTAGTGCAAACAAAAATATGCATAATGTATACCCACTCTTGTTTAACAAAAACAAAAAATTGAAAATAGTGCAATTATTTGAATATAGGTTACCATGGCAACCAAATCATCCATGTTGTTGTTGTTTTCAAAGTAAATTTTCCCTAATGCAAAGAAGTATTAAAAAATCATATACATTTTAGATTAACAAACACCATTTTGCTTAAATTTTTAGGGTGCATCCACAATCACCCAAAGACAATTAATCTTTGTTCCGCTATCTCAGTTTATTGCTCGTTGCCATGGTAACCAACAAAGAAGAATTTGGCCAAAATTGCCAAAAATATGTTAAAAACACAGTTTTGCACCTTCACATGTCCAATAACACACCAGTTTTGATTGTGATCTTTATACGCTGAAGCATTATAGCTAAAAGGAAGCAGATTAAAAAAAATATATACAAAATATGATTTTCGTACATGTTATACCAGACTATCAAAGGTGGGTGGGGTAACCAAGTATGGAAACCCCTTTTTAGACATTTCGAACTGCTACAGTCATTTTCCCTGCCTACTAAGATGCGCATACAGTTATTGATAAGTTCTATAGAGTTGAATACCTAATAATAAAAGAACATACTTGGGGTCTACCTCTCTCTGGTCGTAACCATGGAAACAATAGCTGTACCATACAGAAAATCAAAAACTTGTTTTGGCTTCAAAGTTATAAAATCCTTTTAAATTGATTTATCCAAAACTTGTACTAAAATTTTATACTTAACTATCTTTAGGCACATTAAATTCTGTAATATAGAAACTAGGTGGACCAATTCTAACCACTATGAAATGCAATTAATTTCATTTCCATTCTTTAAAAGGCTTGAGATTGTTTCCAGGGTTACAACCAGAAGCAAGTATTTTTACAGATTATGAAGCTCAAAGGTATTACGTATTGACACGAATTGGCAGTATTCAAATATGTCAGCATTGCTGCCAATATTTGGGAATTGGGGATACTTGCTAAAAATTGAAGTAAGTTTTTGTTATATATCTGATTACCCCATCGACTTTAAAGGTCTGTAATTGTTACAAAATACTAAACTTATTAAGTTTTCTTATCATTTTGATAATGTCGATATGACTCAATTCAATTCTCCTTTTAGCTCATTGAAAACTTATTCTTTTTAGCTGGAACATTTTCAACACACAATCAATTTCCATTTCCACTTTACGACAGACATATGCTTGTTACCTTTGTTACGGCCAGAAGAAAGTAAACACCCACACATATTTTTACAGTTTATAAAATAGGAAAGCTTGGGATTCTGTAACTATGTCAAGATTGTCACCACTATTTGGGATACTTGCTAAAAGTTACTAAAATAAGTTTTTTGTTATATATGTGGTTACCCCACCCACTTTAAAGATCTATAATTGTTACAAAATTAATACGTAACTCATAAAGTTTGCTTATCGAATTGATAATTTCGATATTTCTCAAATCAACTATCCTTAAAACACATTGAAATCTTATCTTAACTAGCTCACTTTGAGACGCAATTAATTTAATTTCCGTTATGTCACAGTACTCTGAATGTTTCCATGGTTACAACAAGAAGGAGGTAAAACCCCACGCATGTTTTACAGTTTATGAAACAAGAAATCCTTATCAAGTATTAGCTGTGTGCAAATATGTCATCATCGCCACCACTATTAGGAATTCTAGCTTAAAATGACTAAAACGTTTGTTATATATCTGGTTATCCCATCAACTTTTAACGTCTATAATTGTTACGAAATAGAACATAACTTATTAATTTTGTTTAAATCATATTGATAATGCTAATATGTTTCAACTCAACTATATTTTATGCACATTAAAAATTGCATAATAACCATTCGTAAATTTTAAAAGCTTAAAGACGCAGTTTATTTAATATCCATTATATAACAGGTCTGTGCTTGTTTCCATGGTAACGGCAAGACGGAGGTAAACCTCACACATGTTTTTACAGTTTATAAAACCTGAAGGCCCTATTAAGTATTGGCAGTATGCTAATATGTCATCATCTCCACCACTATTGAGAATACTTGCTTAAAATCACTAAAATATTCTTGGTTATATATCTGGTTACCCCACCCACTTTACATGTCTATAAATTGTACTAAATAAAACTAAAAACTTATTGATTTTGCTTAAATCATATTGATAATGTTATTATGTCTCAACAAAACTACCTTTTATTTATATTGAAACTTGCATTATATCCATCTGGAAATTTTAACCACTTTAAGATGCAATTAATTTATTCTCCATTTTGCGACAGTACTCTGATTGTTTCCATGGTAACGACCAGAAGGTGGTAAAATTCTACGCATGCTTTTGCGTTTTATGAAAGCTGAATAGCATTTAAAACTTATCATTAACTGTATATATCTCTATGTAGGCCAAAGAAATGGCTGTAGTAGTTCAAAAATGCCTAAGAATAGGCTTTTGACATACCTGGAACCCCACCCATTTTGGTTGCCATGGTTACAAGGAAAATGAAATATTTTGAGCATTTTTATTGTTTCATCAATGACACATTGCATTAGTGGATATTCCTAAAATCAAATTCATCCCTTTTACTATTTCTTGTCTCAACAACTATCATTTAAAAATGAACAAAAAGTGCAATTTTGGGCCAGTAGCAATATTCATGTTGCCATGGAAACCAAATTGAGACACAAAACCAAACTAGCGTGTGTGCAACTTTTCAAGTTTGTATTGATGCTTTGTATCCTATATAAACTAATGTCTACACATTTGTGTTTGTTGGTAATTTTAGTCCATAAATTAAGGCATTTTTCCAATTTTGCTATTATGTTGCTACTTTGGTTGCCATGGATACCGAATAGAGAAACATTTTGACCTTTTTTATTCTTTCATTTAAGACACAAGGCATTAGTGCTTATTCCTTATGCTGACATCTTAAATCTCACCTTTGCTGTAAAAAGACAATTTGGATAGAAAGTTGTCAATTTAAGCCTCCAAAAATATTATAGAGATAGCCCCTTTTCGTTGCCATAGAAACATACTCTGCAAGTTTTTTTTATCCTTTTCCATTTGTGATATTGAAAGTTAATACCTTGCTGATTTTTTTCATACAGCATAAACCATTAGACTTTAAAAGATAAATAGGCTGCATTGTCTTCAAAAAGTGTAATTTTTCATTTTTCCAAAACTAGAAAACATGCTTCTGGAGGCAAAATCTTTAACTGGTCGTTGCCATGGTAACGGCATGACAATAGCCGTTTCCCTTTGGCTATGTGACTTTTATGTTACAAGGAATCTATTGCGCCAACTTTTTTTGGCATTCTGAAAAAGTCACTTATCAGCTTTTCTACTGTGCCTGCATGATTCTTAGGGAGAATGCTAATTAAGATTTGAAAGAAATTGTAAATTACTACCCAACAACCCTAAATTCAAAATAGAGTCGTCCAATTTTGATAAGGTAGGGAAATTACATAAGGCATAAATGGGTTAAAGATAACAACGAGCTCTTTCGTGCTCAGCAAGATGATAGCCTAACTAGAATGGACACTAAGAAATACACCACAAAACAAAGGCAGAACTAAAGTAAGGAAGAAGGCAAAGATCAGGAATCCATGCAATAAAATACCACACCTAACCCAGGACACCATATGCGAAAGTGACAAAACACAAAACAGCACATACAAGAGAGCCAAGAGGTCAGCCCTTTCCCCAGCAGGTGATCACAAGACTGCAAGGAACAGACGAGACAGTATGACACGAACTACAGATAACAAAAAGGATCCACAAAAGAAGCACGAAAGTCCCAACACAAAATCCACACGCAAAATGGGAGCAGCAACAGACACTAAATAAAAAACCTATACAGAATCACCGCCTTAGAACGGACAACAGCCGAAGCCACCTGTAGGCTTAAATAGCATGTGCGGATCCAGAGGGGGAGAGGGGGTCCGGTACCTCTGGGAAGTCACAAGTTGTAATATGTTTCCTTAGAAATACTAGTACGGACCCCCATTAAGAAGCAGTTGGACCCGAGGGTCCAATTGCTTCTAAAGGGAGGTCTGAACGGCCCTCTTTGAAATTCGTTGATTACCGTTAGTAAAACAAAAAACCGAATCCCCCCCCCCCCGAGGAAACTTTCTGGATCCGCACAAGAATATATGTAGCTTCTGTTGTTGAAAACACAAAACACAAAACAATGTTAAGCTCTCATGAAGGTTTTTCAAACTTATCCAATGTATCATTTTGTTTGTTTGTTTGGTTTAAGTCTTTACGTCTCATCAACAATCTTTCAGTTAAGTAGAGACGGGTCTTCCTGGGTTGAACCAGTACTAAGGATTAATGTGTCTTGCTCAAATACACAACGCATTGACTCGGATATGGCTCGAACTCGCGGTCCCTCGGTCTCGAGACAAGCACTCTACCACTGAGCCACTGCGCTCCCATCCTGCGCTCCGATTGGAGCGCAGTGGCTCAGTGGTAGAGTGCTTGACTCGAGACCGAGCCTCACCGGCGTCATTGCATTGTGTCCTTGAGCAAGACACATTTATCATAGCTTAGAACTGGTTCAACCCTGAAAGATTGTTGATGGGACGTAAAGAATCAAATCAAACAAAACTGCGCTCCCATACAATGCATCATCACAGGGAAACATTCAAAGCAACTAAATACTGCCAAGATGCACGTGATACTTCAAGTTTACTATTACAACTACGAGAAATTAATAAAATATCAAACCTATTCAGTTTGATAATTTGTATATTTCCTATTAGAATACGCCTATAATTGCTCACTGTGTCTGTCCATTTTCGCAAGAAGAGGTTAATTTTAAAAGCTATCAGCTAGCGTGATGTATCACAATAACCAGAAGTAAAAGATAATAGTTAAAGCAAATCTGGTGCGCTCTCTCATTTCGCCTTATCAGTGTTGTCAAGCATTCCATCCATAATATTGTAAACTGTGACATGTAATTATTTCTAATCTCACACGACATAACAGACTGCGCAAAGAGTAATCGTCGTTTGACTGAAAAGAATGAGTTAACACAGGAACGGGTTTGTTTACTATTAACACGAGTCACGATAAATAATTTGAATAAAAAAGCAACAACTAAACAAATGATAATCAATGCAAAAAATCATTGTGAAGGTCATCCTCCGCGATAAGTGTGCAGCACAGCACAGCACCATCTGATGGAGGGAGATTTTAGAATTTCTTGCACACCGGATAAGGAAATCTGATATTTTATCCTGGTATAGAAAATCTTATATTATAGATTGGTTCCCCTCGTACATAAAGCTCTACTTCCGTTAACGCGTATGACGATCTTTAATATGCTGACAAGCTATTAAAGGGAGAGAACCAGTCTATCTTATATTACCCATGTAATCTTACACAGGCTGTCACATGAGGACTGTACATTGGTTGTATTGGAACTCACATGACATTGTCGTCAAGTGACGTCATTGTAATGTTAAAGTGACCTCATCATATTATGTCGTATTCAGGAAATGACGGGAGCCTTTCTTAAAAATGAAAATGCGGCATTCAATGGTGAGCAAGAAAAAGAATCTATAAGTCGTGTGAGGGCGGGATAGAAACATCCGTCCCTGCCATCACTCGGCAAGCCTCGTGATGTCAAACGTTGATCCTCGAGACGAAGCTTCCTATCCCACCCTTACACTAATGATGCATTCTTATACTTTATTCGTCCATTATCCTTCGCGCAAGTTTGTGCCACGTTTCAGGTATGGAAGCTATGAGACCAGGCTACGAGGTTATAAAACTTTTTTCATGCTCAACTCAACAGAGCATGGAATTTATCCTGCTTATAAATGTTAAAATGCCAATATGACATTTATAAGCAGGATAAATGCAACATCCGAGTGTTTTAATCAGGAAAAAATGTATTTTTTTATTTTACTTTCTAAGAGCTGTTAAACTTTCGTGCTCAGATAACTTGAGCATGAATAAAAGTTTTATAGCCTCAGGGCCAGGAGAAGCAAACTGAGTACTCACAGAATTGCAAAACGTAATTGAGTATAAATAGATAATATCACAATCACACACTGCCGACAATTGTGAGGAAGAACCACAGAACACTAATAGTGACAAGACATCAAGAAGAAAATTAAGACCACCAACTAGGTATCTCTTTGCCATCAAGATGATTGCAAAGCTAGAAAGGACACCCAGTACTGGATACAGTACAAACAATCATAGAGCACTTATAAACAATAATTAATCAACAACAACACAATCACAATCTTAGAACGGACACCAGCATATTAAGCCACTTTGGGGGGGGGGGGGTAGGGGGGGCTTAAATGCATTTTATTGGTACCAAATCATCGCCATAGAATCTGTTGTTGTTAAAACACACATATTACTTAGCTCGCATAGAGGCTTCCTAGCTTATGCAATGTATCTATCATCACAGAGAAACAACCTCAGCAAATTAACCCACTCTGTGGAAATGATAAACAGCTCACGACTCACAGATAGTCAGAGCTAAATTGAGCAGCGGTGGGCCCAGCCAAAGACAAATATCAGGCACCAGCCCACGGATGAAAGTTTTTACGTCAGAGCTGTCATTGAGTCTAAGGCCTGACCCACAATCATGCTTTTTTTTAAAAGCGGAAACCATAGGTATTGACCATGATTGGGTTTACAACCAGATATACAAACTGTCTTATGATATATATGTTATATCCATTTTTCAAAATAACGTTTGATTATTCTTTTCGAATAAATTACTAAAAATAACGCTTTCCTACATTTTTTTTTTAATTTATAAGCCAAATCACCATAAAATATCAACCACGATATGCCTTGTTGCAGAAGAGTCTTTAAACCAATATAATATTTAACAATCAAATCTGAGTGTCTGTGGTAGAATAAAGAAAAAGCTTTACGGATTTTATGAAATCGATAACCTTGTTTAAATAACTAAGCAGTCAAAAATAGGTTACTGTTGTTGAAGACATACTCTCGCAAAACGGATAAGCTGCGAACTTTATACACCATAGGAAGGGGTGTGAGGAACAGCTCCATCAAAAATGGCAAATTAACTAAAAAAAGTAATTGATAATAGTTACATATTGTTTTCATCTTAGCAAACATGCTGCGTTTCGTGGCGTTTCATCTTGGTCTTTACTGCTTGTTAAAGCGTTCCCTTTTGGGGATTTTCAGTGTACAAATAGTTAAGTAGACATGACCATGAATTACCACAAACAAACCAGATAAGTGCAATATGATGAAGTGACTAGATCCACGAATTGCCATGATAATAATTAACCATTAATTAGAATCTAAATTGATAAAACGGTGACAAACTTACTAACAGTTGGCAATGGCGCAGCCAGAACGCAGGAAAAGTTACGCATCTCAAAGGGAGACTACTGGATCAAGCAGTGATTCTCTTCAATTGCCCTCCCTTTTCAAAATGGGAATTTCTCTTAGCGGAAAGAATTTGCTCACAGAGGGAGCGAATTCTTTTCTTTCAGAGCAGTTCCTTATGGTATGGAAAAAACACTTTTATCACATTAGGTGACCTCCCTTGATGGTTACTATTTGTATTACGCACGTGCGGATCTGCGTAATGGGAGCTACGCCAATGGTTGGTTCAAATATGGCGACAGGTCATTATAGATAAAGATGAAAAATAATAATCTTGCATCAACGAGCCTGTGATGGTGCAATGGGCGGATCAACAGGGGGACAGGGGGCCCGGACCCCTCTGGAAAGTCACAAGTAGCAATAGGTTTCCTTTAAAATACTAATAATACCCCCTTCTAGAAGCAATTGGACCCTGAGGTTCGTACTGCCCTCTGCCTCGGACCCAGTTTAGACGGACTGGTCACTGACGGAAATACAAATTTTGTCGTGGCTTCATTTAATCACTATTCTATAGTACAAGTAATAGATAAAGGATACTTTTCCGAGGCTTACTTGTTTAAACCGCGAGGTGGGCGTAGCCCACCGAGCGGTTTAAACAGAAAGCCGAGGGAAAATCCTTTATTTAGCTTGTAGTATGGCGCAGGCGCAAATAAACACGTGTTACTGACACCAGGCGAAATTTACATTCGCTCCTCCCAGCATCCGGCCTAAGCTGTCAATTATATTACATTTACATACGGTTTAATTTGTCGCTAATAAGGAAGTTCCCGCCTACATCGCTGTTTAACTAAAATTGGAAGTTACAGTACGGTTTTAAGCTCCTCCTTCGCCGTTATTCTAGGGCGTCTGATTTAAACATCAGCAAAGATCATAGAAAAAAGCATCGGCCATACTACAATAGCCAATAAAATTGATTCTGACAATTACATAAGATTATAAGAATTAAGTTATTTCTGGCACGCGAAGTTGAAATATTACAAGAATCAGTAAATCAAATTGAAGATTTATCATCTTTTCAGTTGGATTTTTGACGATTTTCTGCTAAAAGTGCCGAAAATAGCTAAAAGGGTACCTTGGTTTCTTGCTGATGTTCATAAAGACGGATAGACTTTCAAATATATATACATGTAACAATGCAGTCTTAAAGATAATATAATGAGCCATTGCGTTTTGAAGAAGTATCACACTCGTATATACAGAGAAATAATTGAGATATGATTATTTTAACTTCAACATTCGTCAGTTGTGAAAGCTCAGCCGCGCCAACATATTTAACCTAATTCCAATATATACATATATATCAGTGACTGAGTCTAAGCCTCTGTGAAATACGTTGATTAAAAACCATCAGCCCCCTCCCTGACGAAATGTTCTGGATCCGCACATGGGTTCATTGTACTTAACAAGGGGCCACATGCTAGCCTTTCCAAATTAAGATGTACTTCAGTCCATAGATACTGTTTGTATCTTAACAAACATACTGCATTCTGTGGCGTTTCATCTAGGTCTTTACCCTTTGTCAACGTGATCCCTTTTAGGGATTTTTTCAGTGTACAAAGAAGTGAGTAAACGTAACCAGGAACTATCACTAACAAACCAGACAAGTGCATATGATGAGGAAATGTCAATACAAAAACAAATGACTGTACCCACAGATTGGTATTCTGACTATCAATCATCAATTAGCGTCTTATAAGGAACGTTTCCATGATAAGGAAATATCATCATCAGACTAATCAAACCTCCAGATAAAAGTGCGTAACTGAAAATTATTTTTCTTATTTCATATGCTTAAGATGCTGAGTACATGTAAGAAAATAATTACAATCTTACACTATTTTTTTGCTATGAATGTGACAATAAATAAAATGCCCTGAGTTTAGTTTAGTTTAAACGTATTTATTGCCAATACAAAGCAAGGGGACGGGCCACAAGTTTTTCCAACATTAATTACGGCCCTTCCCCTACAGTATACATACAAAGCATTACATTGACAATGGCGAACATATTTGAGCCGGGACATGAGACTTCCAACAATGAGGTATGTGCGACCAGCAAAGGCTCAGACCAGCCTGCGCATACGCGCAGTCTGATCAGAGCCTTTGCTAGTCGCTGAGAAAATGCCCTGATGCTAATTGACCACACAGCTTCTGATAAGGATTGGATTTACTGCTGCCCCTAATCACTTCCGAACTCTTCTCTTTTTTTCATAAATGTCCGAAAGAAAAAAAAACAACAACATCTGACTGATTCTTTAAAAAAATTGCATGCTGGGTAACTTTATGCCTATTTGCATTGGCATAGCTCCCATTACGCAGTTATCTACGTGCGTAATATAAATAGAAACATTCAAGGGATGTCGCCTAATGTGGTAAAAATGATTATCGATACCATAAGGACTTGCTCCCCTTGGTAGCAAATGCTTTTCTTTAAAAGAAGTTCCCATTTTGACAAGGGGCGCAATTGAAGAGAATCGCACTGCTTGTTCCAGTAGTCCCCCTTTAACGTGCGTAACTTTTTCAGAGTTCTGGCTACGCCATTGTTTTTGTATGCTGCTTTTATTCAGAATCAAAGTTTTCGATATGTTCTTGCCTGATCTGGTTCCAAACTTTTTGTAAAGTAATCAGTAGAAGCCACTAGCAGACATAGAGGCTAAATACAGTAAAACCTGTCTTAAGCGGCCACTCAAAATAGACAAAATAAAGCTTTTAATGGCAAATGGTAGCTTAATGAAGGTTGAAAGTATTGCAGAATGCTCCCCTTGGAGCATTCTGCAATACTTTTGACCTGCATTAAGCGATAATCGGTCTTGAAAACCAATTTTGTCTTTTTTTGAGTGGCCGCTTAAGACAGGTTTTACTGTAATCATATTTATCCTGTATAGTCATACATGCAGCCCTTAATAAAATGTGCAAACTCAATTCACATTGCCACTTGAGGTAGTCTGGTAAGATCTACATTTATGCTTTTTTTTTCACTTTACACGCTTATTCTTGTATTGCAATGGACTTCTGAATGTTTCTTGAACTTAAACAACAGCAGAATCTAGGGCGAAAATTTGGTACCAGTAACCTGCATTTAAGCTCCCCGGTGGCTTAGACTGCTCTCCGTCCTATGGTGGTGGTTCTGTTGTGGTTTATTCTTTGTTTATTGTTACTCCTAATGTGGGAGTCTGTAATTGTTCTATGTTTTGTTGTACGTTACTTTATGTCCATTCTAGTTTTGCAATCACCTTAATTGGGAAGAGAGAGCTGGTTGCTTTGCTTAGTTTGTCATCCTGGTGTCTTTTGATTGTTGTGCGGCTCTTCCTCGCGGTGCCATGGGTTTGTCTGCAGTTTGTGATTGTCGTATTTCCTGATCATACTCACTTACTATTTCTGTACAATAAATACGTAAGAAGTTCGAATCGAATAGTACAAAACATGACCACAAAAATCTTCTAATGTGTCTATTTTTATATTCAATTTCTTATGCGCCGTATGCTTCCGTTGGTCACCCCTTATGTATGTATGTAACAAGTTGCAACATTTGGAGCAAACAGTTCCTTAGAACTATGACAATATACAATTGATGTATTCTTTTGAGGTTCACATCAGGATTTGTCAACCTGAGAACAGTGATGTTCAGTGAGGCGAAGCTAAGGTGAATACACTTTCGATGGTTGACTTATCCTGATGTTAACGGAAAAAGAATCCACCAATTGTTTTGTTATATATCACTCTCTCTTTTCCAAGTTTTATTTAAAATATTTTCATATTTATAAAAAAATGTTAGTGGCCGTGTTCCTTGGCTATATTAACCAGTACTGGCTGGTGTGTTAATGGTTTTCGTGGTTTTATGTCCAGGACCACCCAAAGGCTCAGAAGACTGGGCCACAGCTTTAAGTCTCATTAAGAAATCAGTTAGTGTTTCAATATCTTTTTTAGCTGTCAGGCAGCAGTGACAAAAGTCATGTCACCTGGGCTAGATTTAGTTCAATTTATTTTTAGCTCTCTGTCAGCACTGACATAAACACTGTTAGCCTGCCCTGAGCTCATAACTGTTTGACATCAAGGTCTGTCACAACCAGTGCAAGCTAGTTTCAGCCAATCAGAGGAGGTATTTTATAGGAGTCATAAAACAATAATAATTGATTGTCGAAACTGATAAATGGACGGATTTTTATTGGTTGTAAAGGAAAATGACAAATAAAGGCAATAATTACCAGGAGGTGACATAAGCACCAAATTTCTAAATCCAAGTTGAAAATATATTTCTATAAAAGAATGGAAAGGAATGACTTTGGCACTAATTAAGACTTATAAGAAAAAGAAAACATGTTAGTAGGTTGTTTTACCAAACTTTTTAATCAATTTTCAATATCAAATCCAAAGTAGTTCCTGAGAAATCATTGACAACAAAAATACACTGATCCGAAATTAGAAGTGGCCACCTTACATCTTTTGCACCTGTTCAGAAAGTAAAAACCGCCCTTACTAAATTTTAATAAAAAACCCAAGGCTTTGTCCAGACTCACCTATAATGATATTTCAAAATGACTGGTAGATCATGCGCAGACAGTCCAAGTAAAGGTACCCTTATTTCAAAATGTCACACTTTTTAGTGTGATATAAAATATTCCTCAGATACAGTATCCATTTATGTTTTAATAAGTTTGAAGCTGTTAATAATACTGTGATATTAGATGAAAAAGAATCAAAAGTTTTGTGACATTTGAACTCTTCTACGTTAACATGAAGACAACCGCTATCAGCAGCTTAATCAGAGAGTTTTAGCTTTAACCATAAAATTTGCATACAAACTTTGCATTAGTCCGTACGCATTATTATCTCTGGCACAGCATTGAAATTTTCAGCAAATATTCGTTATGAATAGGTGTCACTGTTCTACTTAAAAGTTATTCTACATATGCTATTTAAATGACCTTAAATAATTCACTTTGAAACCAGAAGTGGACACCAGTCTTGAAAAAATTATCTTTAGAAAATGGGCTGATCAAGCTGTATTGTTTTTAGTCAAACATTTTCACATGAAATAAAATACATACAATGATTTTAGCATGTGCAACTGATGATTTTCGAAAATATCAGAAAATTAGCTTTTTTTTAAAGAAAAATCTTAAAAAAAGTCATTTCAAAATGTCACACTTTATAGTGCTGGCATTTTGCCGTAAAAAGTTAGTAAGTGTGCAAAGATCAGGAATCGATACTATAAAGTAGCACAACTGACCCGGGATACCAATGGGAAAGTGACAAACTCACAGTTATACACCAAAAATAAGAGTGAAGAGGTCAACCCTTTCCCAGCAGGTGACCACAAGACGCAAATAAACAGACGCGCACAAAGGCATAACAAAAACAAGACAGAAAAAAAACCATAACAGATCCATGAAAGAAGTTCAGCCTTGGAACAGTCAGTAAAATATTTTCCTGGAGGTCTTAAACCTGTTTCACGGCGCCCACCTTGTCCTTAATTATGATGTGGACCAGGAAACATTTAGGCAAGTGACAAAATACAACAAACACGACAGTCAAGAGGTCAGCACTTTCCCAGCAGGTGACCACACCGCTCCAAGGCACAGGCACGACACACACACACAAAAACTAAATTTCCGACCATACTCCCAAATGAAACTTTTGAATATCGGTTATCCCCTAAATATGTATTCATATATAATACTTTAATTGTTAGGTAGAAGGGCTCTGCACTTTTCTTTGCGTTGATTACAGTTTTCATGTATCAGTTTTTGCAATTACCTTCTCAAGAAAACTGACTGGTACAATGCTTACGCTATCTGATGCATATAGTTCAAGCTACTAATGCAATTGTACTTGTTTTGCGTTTATTTTAACGTCACACTGGCAGAGATAGAGTAATTGCATCTTGTTAATGTAATTATATGTAATTAATTACACTATCGTGGTTGTTGAATGTAATTTGCAAAAAAAATATTGAGATATTTCTGAACTTAATGTAATAATGATTCATCAATTTTGATTATAACTGGTTTTATTTCATTAGCTTCTGAAATTACTTTAATTAAACCGGTTACCATTAATCTTACTTTTTGGTTTGTAAAGTTATAGCTATTTATGTCAGCTTGCATGATAATGCGAACTGAAACGAAATAAATCCAAAAAGTTTAAGATAATAATTGTAATCATGCAAAATACAACTAAGTATAAGTACATACCATCTGTTGGTATGACTTAAGGAGCTTATACATACATTACAGTAGGGACGGCTACAGGATTTCTGGAAAGAGGGTTCATATGTATAAAGAGGTGGGGTTTCGCTTTGCTGATTTTATCTCATTATTATTAAATATCCCATGGAAATGAAATAATTTGGTCTCATTGAGACCATATTATACTCCTCAAAATAATTGAAGGACCAATGCTATCAATTATAACATCGATGCATTTTGTGTAGAACGTATTTTGAAAATCAATTTTACGATTTAGCCCAAATTTTTCGGACATCTTAGGCGCCCAATTGCCAAGTGAAACGGCAAAAAGAAAATGGTAGAAAATGTTACTAACAAGGATTCTTTTGTCATTTTGAAACTTGACCTTAATGCATTGAAATATTGTTTTTTGTGTATGATCCATGGACCACAGAACTGCATGAAATGAATGAAAAATGCTTTTAGATGCTGAAATCTCTGTTTTTACATGATTGTATCGTGTTTTAATCCCATCGATACCATTCACCTCTTCCTGTGAGAGAAAATTGGCCAGTTTGGCTCTGGCGTAATGGCCAGTCTATGAGTTCAGACAACTGGTTTTGGCGTTTGTCTTTGACAGTCTTTAAACAATTCACCGGGACATCTTTCTAACCTACAAAGGCAATGAATGACGATTGAAAATCTGATTCTTAATGGCCAAGTACACACATTGTTTTCAGAAAACAAAACAATGTCAAAACTCCATTGTCAGAGATGAAAATGCTTGCTTCCCATTTTATTGAAACTGTTTGAAGATTTTTTTGCATGTAAGCTGAACTGTTTAAAACAAAGTTTAATTTAATGTCACTCTCATTCTACTCGATTGACCACAGAAGAATTTCTTTACCCCACCCACTGCCTTTTGAAAGTGTGTTTTTGAGGGTATGTGCAATTGAGACACAGTTATGGCAGAATTAGGCATGGAAATCAGTAATAATGATTCTTGACTTATGGGCATAAAGAATAGAAAGCTTTGGGCTAAGTTTTACAGAATTTAGATGTTTGAGCTAATTATTCTCGCATTCTAAAATCTTGGTCCTTTAATTATTTTGAGGAGTATATTTCATTTTCATAGGATAAGGGTGAAGGGAGGGGGGATCTAGCGAACCCCCTTAACCCCCTCTGGATCCGCTACTGTACAGTAATATTATAAGTTCGTCTGTAATATATGTGTATTTACAATGTATTCTATTGGTAGTAATTAATCTTTCAATAGATTTGTGTTATATGTTTCCCTGGTATTGCCCCCTTGACATTGGTTTTGATTCAGCGTTTCTAATGGATACCCACATATACATCTGCGCAAAGTAGGAATCGATACTATTCTAGAACGGCTTCGGCAAAGTTAGAATCCCTACTTGGTTGCGCAAAGTAGGAGTACTTACTTTGCGCAGAGCCATTCTAGAATGATCCCTGCGCAAAGTAGGAACATGAACCAAACAAGAATAGCTGTGATTCTTTTCTACGCTTTATTAGGGCAATGGTTGAATCTCATTTTTAACCTTGCTGGGTGCTTGTTTGACTGAGATGTTATTTTCTGGTCTGTTAAACGATTTAAAGACTAACGACTTCACACAGAAAAAGTTCGCAGTTCATGGGAATGCTATTCTGTACTGGAAACATCTTCTTTTGTTTGAGTTGATACTTTACATACATAGACTATGAGGCAGTATATGTTGAAGGTGAACCATACCAGGGATTTTTGTAGACATATATTTTCTGATAGCCAGTATCCTAAGCTACTTAATGCAGTTTGTTAGCACTCTGGCTGTGGGGGCTTTATCGTTTCAGAGGGTGTTAAATACGTTACTTATATGTAATTAATAAGTTCAGACTGTAATAAAAATCACCAGACTTCATGGTAAAAGCGATATAATCATAGGGTAATTTTGCCTTTAGAAAGTAAGCTTAGATGTTACTTGTTCTAAATTCATCAAATCCAATAACATCTGAGTATCTTGACTACTGGCATAATACAAGTAGCATAGATTACCTATGTAAATTAACGTTTCTACCTCTTATCGATTCTTATAGAACTCAGTTCTGGCCAGATTACGCATTAAAACTAGTTTTTTTTAGTAAACTGCACTTTACAACCTTGAAATTGGTACGTAGCTGAGCTCGATGTGACCTTCCCTCACCTCATAAATGAAAATTACCTACCCCAACCCCTCTTTTTAAATAGCCACTAACACGCATGTCCCAAAGAAAAAGAACATGTGAACTTTCTGTCCAAATAACTTTTAATGTTATTGAGGTATCTAATTCAATGTAATGGTTGCATTAGGATTCCAAATACAGACCAAGTGCAATGGTAACGTAATCGATGATACTTAAAAGTAACGTAAGTAACAATCTTATAATTTCTATAACAGAAACCCTTATATTAAAGCTTTAAACACAGAAACTTATTTTTCCTTACTAGTTTTTCATTGAAGAAATATATGGTGACATTTCTGCCCCTAAAGAAAAAAAAATGTGTGTTATATGAGAACGATTCGACTAGTAGTTGGCCTCGTTATCAGTCTCGTCCCAATTAACTACAGCTAACGACATTAGAATGCTCTACACCATCAGAGTCACAGGCTGTTAGAATTGTGTAAAGACAAATCAGAGAGTAGCATGCTGCTCACTAATATTATCATTTTAGAACACCCCAGCGCAGTATGAAACCAGATATTTCCAACGTTTTAGACATGCAAAATCATTTTATGATTGTGAACTACGTTACTCTCCAAAAATGAAATGACTAATTTCTTGATTTTAACACGAATAAAAAGCTAGCTAGCTTATAATTTTCTGAACCTACCTTATTTGACATTGATGTGTTTGTATTTGAATTAAAAGTTTTGCTGTCTGTAGGGGTATCTTTAAATGTATTACGTTACTTGCCCATCCATGCTTCTGAAGTTAAAATATTGTCTGAACACATTTAATGGTTGTTTGTTTGTTTTTGTATATATTCATATTCCAAATAGTCGTATTAATTTTGAATAAAATAGTTGATTACATATGTCCTGTAATAAAATAAGATATAAACGTCCAATAGTGTTGAATACGTTACCATATGCAATGAAATATAGCCAATGTAATATAATCATTGATAGCAGTATACAATTTAATAAAACCATTCGCTTTATATGTAAAGCTTAATATAGGTCTAACACCCACTATATGCCATCTGCATTTACCCAAACAGACAGCTTCATAAAAGGTTGTTGATACAGAAAAAAGTATGCAATTTGCGTTATTTAAAATGAGGGTTTAGCTGTTTACGTTAGCAGTCTGCTATAACCTGTAATCCTTGCTGTTTGCACAGTATTGGCCTAACAAGCATTTTGGGATAAATTTAGAATGCATTTCAGAATTAGTTCAGAATATATTTCGTTTTCATTTCACCAAAATAGAAAATTGAAGTTTACTACTTTGAGGAAATTGGTAATATCCCACCATGTTATCTCTGTTACCAAATAGAAGAAACATTATAAGACACTATTATAATTTATACGCTCATTGTAAATAAATATTCGAGTTTTGCGTGTATTATATTCATAAAATTATATCAAATCACCTATTCATGTTAATTATAATTTATAAATCACATTTCAGTTTAGAATAAGTATTCTACATATTCTCAGTGATCAAAAGCGGTCCATCAGAAGAACCCAAATGTAACGGTATGTTGAAATTTTCTATGGTATTACAATCTTTAAAACTGAACGACAACATGTAATCAAGTAAACAATATACTTTAATAAGTATGGAGCACTGGCTTTTTCAAATGTATTAAAGACAGTAACATGATTTAAGTATGAGGATACACATTTATGTGTATTTAGTCATATGTCAAGCCATGCATTGGTTTTTTAGTTAAATGTTTCAGCTCTCTTTTAAGAAAATTCTCAAATACTGTATGTTACATGCAGTCACTCAATATTCAAGTATATAATAAAAACAAGTACTGTGTATTGCTCACTATACTGAAATTGTTCACTGCGAATATTGTTGACATTTGATGAGATTTTTCAAACAACAAAAACATTACATTTCATTTACTAAAGTACTTACATTTTAATCTGTTGATCTGACAGGTGCTAATGAAGAAACTGGCACTCATCTATATAAAATGCATAAAAAAGTAAGTGAATATGATCAAGAAACATAATTATAACAATAAGTAATGGCTATGAATACACTTGCTGTAAACAGAGTATCTTATTAGACAATAATGGTGATATGCGTGATTTCAGCAATTATTTATCTGGTTGTAATGTGTTTGTGCTTAGGTTAAGAACATCATATGGTAATTTTGCATGAATATAAGGTTGTTTCTTACTTTGTAAGATCAAAATTTAAGAGAAGACGATAAACTGTCATCTCAAAATTTTTAAAAACTTTTAATATTTTATTCAATTATACATTTTAATAAACTATATTGCATAAACCATGATTAAATTTCATATTTTTTCTTAAATTGATTATAAGTGATCATTTAAAAAAAATGAGTACCGATTTCTCCAAAAAGTACCTGTTCAATCAACCAATTTCAACAATTTGTTTCTAAAATATATATAATGCTTTAGAAGTTTGATTTATGCAATTGGTAGCCAACTTTATTCACAAAAGTACGTGTTTGTATAGTGAGAAATAGAACTGGTGATATTTTATCATATTCTTGAATATTGAATAGATATGAAAAAATACAACATTATCCAAGATATTCCCTCAACATAGCTCAAATGAACATAAACAAATATTTATCATATGGTATGCAGTTTATTGTTTATTATAAACTTAATATATCACCATTTACATAGACATATGTTACCAACTTAAACATTACTGAAAAGTCAAGTGCTCCATACTTATTTTAAAGTCCACAGTTTACTTGGTTTCCTATTCAGTTTTTTAGATTTGAAGATCGAGGAAAAATAAAAAGACACTTGATATACTTTCAAAGTTTGTTTATATAAATATTCCTGTGTTTGGATAATTTCAACCTTTCAGAATGGTAAAAATGCACCCACAAAGAATTAAATATGTAGAATACCTATTTCAACCTTAAACGTTAATTAATTTGCAGTTGTGACAAATATATTTTCTGTATAGTACCCCAAAATGAATTTATTTGCACCGAGACTGTATAGTATGGTACGATTACAATGTTTCTATACAGAATATTATATTTGATAACATAAATAACACTCTGGGATGTTACTTATATCTACAAAGTAGACCGTGTCTTTCTTTTTTCTGAACAGTAAATGAGGCTGTTATATTCTGAATTAGTTCGGATATACTAATAAGGTTAGAACCCAAAATGATTTGGCATGTAGCATGAATAACATGATATTGCAGATGGACAGCTAAAGCCTGTTTGAGATAATGGGATACTATATAATTTAATGAGTTATTGAATTTTTTTCACTTCATCTATTTTTATTAATCTGGTATTTTGGACAAAAAAGTACCAACTGTATATACCATTTATACAGCTGCATATAGAATATTATCATTAAAATATAGAAAATATTTTATTTGATAGTGTAAGGGGTCCAATAAATATGTTTAAATTGAATGAATATTATTTATATAAAGATATAGAGAATAATATGGTTACACATTTTGTTCATAATAATGTCTGAAATCTGTTGGACCAAGCTTATCCTTTTATCTAAAAGAGTATTTGACCATTTAGAGAACGAATAATTTTAATTTAGCTATTAAAGATGCTCAGAATATACTTTAATTCTAAAGACTTTTCCAAGTAACGTAAATAAAAGTACACAAGCAGTCACCTTTGCAGAATGTAAATCTTTTTATTTAATGAAATAAAAATATTAAGTTAAAATAGTTATAATTTCGTAGAGCGCGTTTTGTTCATAATAATGTCTGAATCAAACAAGGGGGTAATATTACTATATCTTTGTTTTGTAATATACGCTACTTTTCAGTAACTGGAAGATACCTCCCTACATACTGCTATTTATCTAGTCTCTTAGTTAAATTGATAAATGCACTGAAAAAAAGATAATGACTAAATTGATTTGGAACATATACCTGCTTTAAGTTACCCTTGAACTGACGTAAATAAAATAGCTTTTAAGCGGGGTTACCATGTTTAAAGGGCAATTGCAGATAGCATATGCAAGGTGTGACTTACAAACATACTTTTTTAAAGATAATAAATGTTCATTTATGATAATAAAATAATACTTTGGACAGCTTTACTAATGAATGTCTGTTACCAAACTATTTTAGACAAAAATTATTTAAAGATGTAATATTCATTAGAATTTGTAATACACGTTACCATACAATCATAAAGTCAAGACTATAGCTATTTTAGCATATTGACTAACAATTGCTTTAGTATCTGGTGCAAAAGCCATAATCTAAATGATATAACTATATCAAATTAAGAAATAGATCAGCTCCAGCAGTGAATTGTTGAGTAATAATTCACTGTTTGGAGGTCAGTTGTAAAGAAGATCAAATCACGAGCGCGCAGCGCGAGTGATTTATCATCGTACAACTGACCGACAAACAGTGAATTATTACTCAACAATTCACGCACTGGAGCTGATCTATTTCGATTCTAACACACAGTAAACGACGAAAACACATTCGAAGTCTTCAGCTTCTTCCAACTTTCCGCCATTGCACTGAAGAACTCCCGCCAATTCTTAGACTGCGTCGCATACCTTTACATGTAATTGTAACGTCTTTCAAGCGTAAAAACGACGTTACACCGTCTAACGCCATGAGTGACGTCATTTTCTAGTGACGTCAGCTATCACACATTTTAGCAGTGAATTATTGTGCGATATATCACAGTTTGTTACCGTTGGCTCTATAGGCGAGGTGTGTTAGAATACATATTTTATGGCGATTCTTGTACGCGTTATGAAATGTATATAGGTAACGTAATCAACAGGTCGCTACGGCAAAATGCCCCCATGTTCAGAGTGCTAACAAGCTTCATTTTAAAGGGAATTGAATAGGGTTTCAGAAAATATATGTCAACGAAAATCCCCGGTATGGTGCACCAGGGTCTATGGGCACCTCAAGGTCTAACAAGTAAACAATCAGTCAGTCATGTCAGAGAGTATTCAGCACTAATCAGTGAGGACAATATTTTAGCTCAGGGGCACACAGTGTCTCCAGTGATGTTGAACAAGCGACCCCTTGATCTCTTGTGTAACACTCTACTGGGATTTTCTGATTAGTTGGACTTTGTGTCAAAGACAGTTGACTGTAAACATAGAAGATCTTACATTTGTTCTCATGCCTTATTGCATTTAATAAACGATCTATGAAAAATCAGATAAAATGCGAGGCTTTTCGAGCATATGTTCACTTTTTCGCAACGGATCTAATAAATGCAATAATACAGGAGTACACTTGTTAGATCCTTTTTATCATATGACACATTAACATTGCGGTTTGGCGAGAAAACGATACTTTGTCATATATAATTTGAGCTGCGGCATAAGATTACCAACAATTTGACATTTTGACATGTGTAGATTCAGACGAGCCTGTGCAGCCTCCTTTTAAGCTTAGACACCTCAAATGATGGTCGGTCAGTAGTTTAACAGTCATAAATATTTAAGCGACCAGCAAAGGCTCTGATCAGTCTGCGCGTATGCGCAGGCTGGTCTGAGCCTTTGCTAGTTGCACATATAAAATTGTTTGAAATCTCATGCCACGGCTCATTTCTAAGTGATTTTCTAAAAGAGAAACATTCTATTAATGATCTGAACTTATTGTAGTTATCAGTCGAATAGTGACCAGACTGATCCTAATTGTTTGCTTCCTACAGAAAAGAATTGGATACTTTTCTGAAGGAAGGAAACAAATCAGAGGATCAGTCTGGATATTTTCTGATGGAAGGAAACAAATCAGAAGATCAGTCTGGATATTTTCTGATGGAAGGAAACAAATCAGAGGATCAGTCTGGATATTTTCTGAAGGAAGCAAACAAACCAGAGGATCAGTCTGGATACTTATCTGAAGGCAGCAAAACAATCAGAGGATCGGTCTGAATACTTTTCTGAAGGAAGCAAACAAATCAGAGGATCAGTCTGGATATTTTCTGATTGAAGCAAACAAATCAGAGGACCAGTCTGCATACTTTTCTGAAGGCAGCAAAACAATCAGAGGATCGGTCTGGATACTTTTCTGAATGAAGCAAACACGTCAGAGATTGAGTCTGGATACTTTTCTGAAGGAAGCAAACGCATAAGAGGATCAGTCTATATACTTTTTTAAAGGAAGCAATCACCTCAGAGGATCAGTCTGGATACTTTCTGAAGGAAGCAAACACGTCAGAGGATCAGTCTGGATACTTTTCTGAAGGAAGCAAGCACGTCAAAGAATCAGTCTGGATATTTTTCTGAAGGCAGCAAAAAAATCAGAGTATCAGTCTGGATACTTTTTTGAAGGAAGCAAACACTTAAGAGAATCAGTCTGGATACTTTTTCTGAAGGAAGCAAACACGTCAGAGATTGATTCTGGATACTTTTCTGAAGGAAGCAAACACCTCAGAGGATCAGTCTGGATACTTTTCTGAAGGAAGTAAACACGTCGGAGGATCAGCCTGGATACTTTTCTGAAGGAAGCAAACACGTCAGAGGATCAGCCTGGATACTTTTCTAAAGGAAGCAAACACGTCAGAGGATCAGCCTGGATACTTTTCTAAAGGAGGCAAACACGTAAGAGGACCAGTCTGGATGCTTTTTTGAAGGCAGCAAAAAATCAGAGGATCAGTCGGGATACGTTTTTGAAGGAAACAAACACGTCAGAGGATCAGTCCGAATACTCTTTTGAAGGCAGCAAAAAATCAGAGGATCAGTCGGGATACGTTTTTGAAGGAAACAAACACGTCAGAGGATCAGTCTGGATACTTTTCTGAAGGAAACAATCACCTCAGAGGATCGGTAAGCAAACACGTTAGAGTATCAATCTTGATACTTTTCTGAAGGAAGCAAACACGTCAGAGAATCAGTCGGGATATTTTTCTGAAGGCAGCGAAAAAATCAGAGGATCAGTCTGGATAATTTTTTGAAGGAAGCAAACACGTCAGAGAATCAGTCTGGATACTTTCTGAAGGAAGCAAACACGTCAGAGGATCTGTCTGTTCTGAGACTATTTTGTTTGCGCGTGCTTTTACTGGTAAAGTAATATGTTTCTGGCAATTTAATAGTCGAATCCTTATAGTCGGCCTTGTATTGACTGAAGCGTCTTATCTTTATTTATTGCAAGTAACTGAATTATGCTCATTTCGTGGCCAATTAAACCAAGCAGCTAATTAAATATCGAGATGACACGTCTTTGTAAGACTGAAATTGTCTGTTTCTGTGCAAATAAACACGGCAAATTGCTGCAGATGCGACACTATTTAGATCCAAAAATATACAAGTTTACTGAACATCCCGTCAGAAATCAGTCGAGCCAACGCAAACCATATGCATGATCACTATATCAAAGTAAGAAAGAGGGCAAAGATCAGAAATTGATAAAAACAAGCGCCACACCTGACCCAGGATACCAAGACATAAAGCCAAATAAAAAATATCCGTGTTTAGGGTAAACCGACCATACCTAAATTTACTGGTGAAACCTAGATTTTTTCAGGTTTTTTTTTATGCATTTTGAAAGGCGTAATACATAATCCTTTGCGATGTTGCATGGGTATTCGAGGCTAACCAGACCAAAGCAGAAATTATGTAGGGTTTATGTGCGCTTACCCACCAAGTCCCATTTTATGTTCGAAAAAATGTCCATTATGTAAAGTTAAAAAAATATCGCAAAATTCAAGAATGATTGTTATTACATGATTTTTGATTGGTTAACAGTTTCTTTCCGATAAGCTTTAAGCTTGAGAGATAGGTTATGTTGAGTCTATGTTGCCTTCCGAACTGTGGTCTGCCTTGTGGTATTATATGATTGTTATGGTAATTGTAAAGGCGACACCTCATGAATGCGTAATTAGGACTGGTCAACCTAAGACATAGGTAAAAACTGAAAATGAGGCATCGTTTATATTCAAAAGTAACTGTATCAATTTGCGCCATTACCTCAGTATAGACGCAAAACACATTATTTAGTCCTTAAAACGCAAGCAAAAAGATACATCTGAAAATGTCTATTTAACATAAGCATAGAGGCAAACATTCTGGACACAGATCAGACTGCTCCTACAGGAGCAGTCTGATCTGGTTCCACACTGTTTGTCTATGAGGCTTCAAATATTTTGTTGGACGACAAAAACCATACATTTTGTGTTTATGCGCTTAAAGAGATTACAAATGTGAGTTCAGTGTGTATACGGTTAGGATTTTTCATGAAATGCACGCACGTTTGCGCGACCAAACAACAATAAATATAACCTGATTTCCCTTGTTTAGCAGATGAAATAGCCGAACCACGCCAAGATATGAATATTAAAGTTGCCGCCTTTACAGTAACCAAAAAAGTTCTATAATAGCCTAAACAATGATAAAGTCAACATTGACGTTCGTGTTGGAGGACAATGAAATTTACCCAATTCATCTTCAATGTGGAATGGTGAACTACATTTGGTTGGATGTGGGTTGGCTGGCTGGCTGTAAATCTATTGATATGAAAGTTGTCTTATGAATAAAGAGAAAGCTCTCAGGTCTGTGCTTTCCACCATACACATATTATGTTGTTGAGTTATATATCTATTGTTTTAAGGGGATATATCTTTCAAAAGCTCTTACTTGCATGGAAATTCTTTGTAAAACAAGCATTGCTTTTTTGTCAAGGAGACGGATACTTTTGGCCACATCGTTGTATGAACAACTTATACATCTCACATAGATCACTTTATGCCCCAACATACAGCTTTTGAGCAATCCACAGCATGCTTATCAGTCTTTTTAGAGTTACTTCCTGGTTTGATACCGTTAACAATGCTGTGACACGCTGGATGAACTTTAGAGAAAACCATTTGCATGAACATGACATACAGTTATTTGACTACGATATCTAGAAGTATTTTCGCCCAAAATGTACAAATATCTGGTAGAAGAATATAAATTTTCAATTTTTGCTCGTGAATTTTTCAAGGTCAAATTGAAAAATTGTAAATACTACCAGAAATACATACTATTTGGGTCAAAATACTTCTAAATACTGTAGTCTAATAATTGTAGGTCATGTTCATGCAAATGGTTTTCTCTAAAGTTCACCCAGCGTGTCACAGCATTGTTAACGGTATCAAACCAGGAATTAACTCTAAAAAGACTGATAAGCATGCTACCGATTGCTCAAAAGCTGTATGTTGGGGCTTAAAGTGATCTATGTGAGATGTATAAGTTATTCATAAAACAATGTGGCCAAAGGTATCCGTCTCCTTGACAAATAGCAATTCTTGTTTATACAGGAAAATTTCCATGCAAGTAAGAGCTTTTGAAAGATATATCCCCTTAAGATATACAACTAAGGAATATACACTCTTATGATGTACATGCTATGCGCTGACGACTATATACACAATACCAATAGATAAATCGAGGTATAGTCCGTGATTGATAAGAGTAGGGTGACGAAACAGATTTACAGTTAGAAGTATAAAAGAAAACCCTATATTTGTCCAGGCAGATGAATAAAGTACCATTACGTGACCAACTACGTAACTCTTCTCTTATCGAGTACGGACTCAAGTAAACCTTATTTCCCAAATTAAGAATTTTAGGTAGTAAATAGTTTGTTTCGTCTATATGAAATGAAAGAGAACATAATATACAATTATTGACTTCAATGAGGTAGACATGAGGATTTATCAACTCGAAAAAGTGATAATTCAACGAGGCCGCTAGGCCAAGGTGAATATTACTTTAAAGGGTAGATAAATCCTCATGTCTATCGAAATTGAAGTCAGTAACTGTTTTGTTAAATGACTCTTCAAATTTTCAACTAAGATTGAACATTTTCTACTTTCACTTTTGTTGTTGAAGTCCTGGTCAACCTTCAACCAAAGGACTTTCTCACAAGTTTCATCAACTGTTATCAAAAATTTTAATGTAGTATTTACATTTTCAAATGTATATTAATTCTCTGAATGTGGAATGTAAAATTTAATCATAAAACTTTTTATTACATTTTGTTTATTTGAACAACGATAAATTAACAAACAAAACAAAACAAAACAGTTGTTAAAATTCATGAGAGTCTTTAGTTTACCTGTTGGGATGTGAAACAGCAAATCATGTCAATTTCATACTGCACATGTTAGTTTAATACTCATCATGCAATTTTCGCTCTCCAGAGGGTGATATTTGAAAAGTGTTAAAAATTAACTCCTGGAAACTAGTTTTAGCTGGTTTTCATGCAATATTAACTTGTAGGCCAGTTTAGACAGGTTTTCAGGCAGACATAGAGATTTCTAAAGACAAAATGAGCCAACAACAACAACAACAAAAACATATTACACAGAAGTTCTCCATAATTATTTGAAATTAAACATTTATATGTAGGATAAATACAGACATCACTGACCACCACAGGAGCCTGTATCGTATTTCTGTTTTAAAGTTTTGGGACAAGTGCTAATAATCGGAGGGGGGCTTAGAGCAATAAAGCAAAGCGAGATACGATATAGATGTACGCGAATCTCGCCTCAGCCTAGCTATACCGAAAGGCTCACAATACAAAATAGTTAGAAGGAATGCCAATGTTTTATCAATGAAAATATCATATTAGTCTCTTTGATGCAGTTCGCCGTCACGCTCGGTATCCCGATTGGTTGAACTCTCCTCCCCTGAGAATGTTTGACATCATTTTAAATTAATGTTTGCACAGCTTTTTCGATTTTCTTTTCAAACTATGACTTTTTCGTTTTAAATGATATAATTTGAGCCAGTGCATGGGATTTCCAACAATGTGGTATGTGCCACCATCAAAGGCTCAGACCAGCCTGCGCATACGCGCAGTCTGATCAGAGCCTTTGCCAGTTGCTTGAATAATCTATGACTGTTAAGCTACTGTCTGAACAGCATTTGGAGTTTCTGTGCTTAAGAGGAGGCTGTATAGGCACCTCTGAGTCTACACTTGTTAAAATGTCAATTTGTTGGAAATCTCATGCCACGGCTCAAATTTTTATTGATAATGGATAATATAAAATGTACACCTAGAGATGAATATCATATTAATTGACTGGTTTTTAATTTTTTATGACGCTGTACATTAAAGCAGCTTCCTTTTTTGTCAGGATACAATTGAAATGCAAAACGGCAGCCCAATATCAAGTGTGTCATGTGCCCTAATGGAATTCCTGTGTTGCTCCTCATTTTACATCAAGCATAGCTGAAGCTTTAATGTTTATTTGACTTTCGCTTAACTTTCACATCATTTCATCGGTCTAGACAAGCATTTTTTTTCAACGTAAAAGTGTAGTTATTTTCTTATCCATCAGTTTAAACTGGTGTTTTGGATGCTTAAAAGAATCGTCTCATTTAGAAGGTTCTTCTGAGTATCAACAACAAATGTTTAAGATGAGAAATAAGAAAAAAAAAACAAATACGCACTTATCTGGAGGCCTTGGCCATGTTGAGATTAAATTCCAGTCAGCGGATATAACAAGCCTTTGAAATGGAAAATGCATTGTTCACTCATTTTAAAAATAAAGTAATTTCTATTCGGAAAATGACAATAATACGTTAATAGAGTCAATGTCAAATTGACTATGTAGCTAGAAAGTACAGCTAATGGTAAATTTTACCCAAAGGCTCCAGATAAAAATAACAACTGATTTTCTTTTCTGTTTACTCCAGTCCCTGAGGGGGTGTCTGTGTGCATGAGAGGTCCAGAGAAAATTATTCCATAAATGGTTAGAGACATATCTCAGGTGCAACAAAATCGAGGGTGATTGGCTTAAATCATGGTGCGGTCCGAGAAATCCAAGATGGCCACCAACATGGCGGCCGAATTTAGCGAAAATGCATATACACATTAAATTAGCTGCTACAACATCCATATTGTTTGCTTTTGGACTCAAAATGCTTATTAAAGAAGAAAAGAGGCCTGATTATATACTTTTATGCCATAAAAGCTTGACTAAACATCATATTGTTACTACAAAGGCCAGAAAAGTTACAAAATTTGGTCAAATTTTGAAGAAAAAGCCACTAGTCGGTAGTATTTTTACATGAACTGTGAGCCAGAAAAAGTGAAGTACATCGCAAATGGTTCAGAGGTTCATTTAGAGACTAGACTGAAATATAAATATGTTTGCATGCCTATCCTAAGCTTGTTTTTTTAGTTTTTAAGTGCCTTAAAAGTGGGTGGGGTAAACTGGCCGCTGATGTATATTTTCAGATATATGAGTATTAAACAGGACTTTATGTGTTTTTTGGTCCTACCACTTTTTAGCTTATGTTGTAAATGTATAAACAAATATAAACTAATTAAGATTTGCTTATTCTTATTTGAATTCTTTTGCACATTTTAATTTGTAAAAGACTAGTCCGCTGGACCCTTTTGTATACATGGTTGTTAGGTAGAATGAACCTGTCATCTTTGATTAGTCCAGAAAACAAGAAACAAAGAATGCCATCATGGAGTGCTTTCAATTCAGTTGTTTCCAAAGAAACACTGAGCCAAAAGATAGTAGGGTTTTGCCAGTTATTCCTAGTCCTGTGACAGATCATCAAACATTATTCACAACTCTCAAGAACTTCCAGGATATACTGAAACGACTTTCATAAACACACCTTGCAGTAACTTGTGATGAAGGCGTCTACCATATAGCAAGAGAGATCACAATGGGCAATGCAACAGAATTTGAAAACATTGTATTGTGCTTGGGATCATTCCACATGACAAAAATATTCCTTGGATGCCTTGGAAAATATTAACGGAATAATTGCGCAGAGAGCATATGGATAGAAAACAGCGTCTTTGGACCAAATGTAGTCCAGTCTGTACTTGGTTGGACACATTATGTAAGGTCTTTTTGTTGTGTGAGACAATGGAAAGGTTGCAGTGGTTGGCATTCTTCAAAACACAGGAGCCTGAAACTTACAAAGAAGAACTACTGACACTAAAGAGACTTCAGGACAGCATAGCTGAGAAGGATGAAGACAGAAGTAGAGAACTGCTAGAAGAGTTCTCCAACAGTTCTGCAAGTATGATCGAGTTATTCCAGAAATTAAAAAATGAAGGCTGCAAGCTAAGTGAAACTTTTCAGTACTGGGACAGGTTTATTGCACTTGTTGCAATATTGAGAAATCTGGTGAGAGCAGATCGTGGCTCTCTTTGATTGTGTGAATTACTTGCAATGGTGTTCCCTATACCTGGAGGATATGCGGCGTTTACCGGAAACGGCTTCTGGAATCTATCAGGTATTTCTTCAATGTCAATTTGTGGTTAAGAAGACTCCTGGAAAGTTCAAGTCTGTAGCTGCTGATCAAAGTCTTGAACAAACAATTAATCGGTCACAGAAGAGTAGTGGTGGTATCATTGGTAGTACAAGGAAGAAATACTTTGAGTAGCTCTGAGTAGCTCGCTTCAAACGATTTTCCTCCTCTTTCAACTGCTGCATCTCGCGCTCCATGGGGAGGATTTCCGGATCGGTGTCACCGTCACTCATGAAACCAAAACGAGGCTGAATGGTTTCCCCGGAATGTAGTTTATCACGACCGCCAGAGGCTTCTTGTGGGGTAATCGTATCGGCCGATTCCTCTATCGCCGCTTTCCCAATAACATCTTTATCTGCCATATCGCTCAAATTGGATTCGCCCTGATGGAGGGACCTATAGTTGACCCTGATAATGTCTCTCAAAGATCTGACAGAACTTCTCGATCCAAGATCGTCGCACATTGATCAAACAATGAAATATGGTTAGCGTTAAAATGTCATTATCATGAAGAAATGTCACCTGGATATCAGAAAATTAAATCTTTCAAGGATCTTCTCCGCCCACAGTTGAAAACGGATCTTTGTGTTGTATCAGGCAACAAAATTCTGACTTGCAGATAGACAAAGTCAATTCAACACAACAAATATTTACTTCAGAAACATGGACTTTTGCTGTTTTTCTTTGTCAAAAACTCTAAACGAACTGTGCGCGCCCCAATTTAAATCCGATATATATACAGACTCATTATCCAATGAGAATAAAGCTCTGATTTTACGTCACATTATTTATTATTATTTCAACGAAAAATAAATTTTCAAGTACCTTGCTGAAGGTAAGGGACAAGAATCGTCCTCATAATTAAATGTTTTTCAATAAAAATATACCACTTTGTTGCTGAATGGGAGATGATATACCATTAAATGATAGCTGCCAGCAGTCTCCATTGGGAACTCAGTGGGCCGAAACAATTCTATCATGAGCTGACTGTCAATCACAAAGTCAGTGATGCAGAAACTAAGGCAAGAAAATCCAATATAAGAGACATGATATAATACATAGAGCTAAATGAAAACCCATTTCAAATCACAGAAGGAACAGAGAAACAACTCCATAATATCATATCTCAGGAAGTCATGCCAACGAAAGTGAGAGAAGGTATGTTGAGTGTTGAGTCAAAAAGCCTTCAGTTGTACAATGAATTCAGAAAAGAAAGATTTTTAGACAGAACCAAGAAATTATCAGACAAAATTCACAGGAACAATATCAAAACATGCCAGTCTATCAAAGCTGTAAAGCCATCCACAATACCCAGTAAAAAGAAAAATCAGTGAGGCTGCCGCAGGACACATAGTTCTAGAAATTGCCCAAGCTAGAGGATACAGCACAAAAGAATTATTCAGATATAATCTCATTCCAACAAGCTACCTGTTTGATGAAGATGGTTTAATGAAGAAGCCAGTTAAGAGTGTTCTATGTCATGAAATGGAAAAGTGTTTGAACAGTGATGGTATGGTGCCACCCTCTGGTTGGAAAAGCATAGGAACAACATACCTTGTTGATGTTATGGCAAATGTCAGAAAGATAAGAACCAAAGGTTTGCAAACATTTGCTGATTTTTGCTCAACCTTCTTGAACATGTTGCTAGCCATATGCAAGAACGCAACAAGAATAGATCTTGTGTTTGATTTTTATAAGGAAGGCTCTGTCAAAGATACAGAGAGAAGTAGAAGGTCAACAATGAAACCTATTGAGATCAGTATGAAAGCTGAGGATACACCACTGCCTGTCAACATGGATACATTCTGGGCATCAGTCTCCAATAAGGCCAAACTTCAAATGATTTTGAGAAAAGGCGTGATTGAAAATGCAGCTAATATGAGCCCAGAAGTTAAAAATTTATATAGTGTTCAGCTGTTACAGTGCTCAAAACATGATATAACCATGTCAGTCATTAACAGAAGGCTGTTTGATGTCATAATCAGAGTTGGACTTAACTATAGAAGAGGCAGATGTGCGGTTAGTACCACATGCTATTCATGCATTACAGACTGGAGCCAAGAGACTTGTTATTCTATCTGGTGACACAGATGTCTTGGTCCTGGCACTTTACTTTAACACAGATCTGAAAACAAATGGCCTCTCCGAGTTATGGATGCGTGCTGGTGTGGGTGATTCTACAAGATATATCACTTTACATCTGATATTTGATATGAACCCAGAGTTGTGTAGTGTACTCCCAGCAATACACATTCTTACAGGCTGTGACACAACTAGCAAAGTTGGAACCAAACTATCTGCTCTGAAACCACCTGCCGCCCAACTGCTCTCTCAATTTGGAAAGTCATTGTCCAGCCCAAATCAAGTTGAAATTATACACAAAGCTGAGCAATATCTTGTACAAGTACTCAAACCCAACAGTGCATACACTACTATGGATGACCTTAGGTATGAAATGTACCACCAAAGTAAAGTCAGTGATCTCCATTCTCTACCACCTACCAGTGCTGATCTACATTTGCACATTCTGAGGTGCCTGTACACGACCTATACACAGATGCATTGTCTTCAAAACGTAACAGTAGACCCAACAAACTATGGCTATGAACTCAAGAATGGCTCCCTTGTTCCTACCTACCACCAAAACAATGTCTCGGAGAGTCTTGTACAAACATGCAGTTGTAAGAAGTGCTTAACAAAACTCTGTGCATGCAGAAGAATTGGCGTCCCTTGCTGTGTTTATTGCAAATGTAAAAACAACATCTCAGGTCAATTCTGTATGAATCTGCATGTGGTTGTCTTTGTTCCAGTAACATTATAAAGGACTTATTTATATTGAAGATGTTTTCAACATAGTTAACAATGCAGTAGAGAGGTTTTTTTTAAATGCATGACTATATTTTTTGTTGACTTTTTGGATTCTTTGCATATTACTGCGATGCAGGCTCTTAAATGCCCGTGACAAGATGTTTTGTGCATTTGGCGATCATCTTGGGAGCCATATGCGATATTGTTCAAGGAAACATAAAATGAACTATCTGGCCTCTTTTGATTTACATATTATTGATGTTTATGCTACAAAATGATTTATGGTAGAGACACAATAAATAGAAAGTCACATTTGTCACATACCCAAACATGTTGATTTTTTGTCGGTTTACCCCACCCACTTTTAAGGTACTTAAAAACTCAAATAAACATAAAAGGGGCTGTGCAAACAAGTTCATCATTTGTTCAAATATCTATATCAATTACAGAACCAATTTTAAAACAATCAGGTATCTTTGGCTGACCATTCAGGAAAAAATATCACCCAGGGTTGCTATTTTTCTTAAAAAAATGACCAAATTTTCACATTTTTATGGCTTTTGTCATAGAAATATGCTGCTTAGATTAACTAAAATGACTATAAAGTATACACTCACACCTCTTTTATTCTATGATAAACAATTTGAGTCCAAAAACAAACAATATGCTTGTTGTAGCAGCTAATTTGATGTGTATACACATTTCTGCTAAAATTGTCCGCCATGTTGGTGGCCATCTTGGATTTCTCGGACCGCACCATGATTTAAGCCAATCACCCTCGATTTTGTTGCACCTGAGATATGTCTCTAACCATTTATGGAATAATTTTCTCTGGACCTCTCATGCACACAGACACCCCTCAGGGACTGTATTATGTTAGCAAAATGTAGTATTGTCACTCCGTGATAATTCTGAAAACAATATGACTATCAATATATAAAAAACGGAAATGCGTTGACAGTTCACTAAAGGTTTGGCGGTTCATGCTTATATCTGAAAGCAGCTACAGAGATCATTGAATCAACAGACCAATCAACCAAAGTAGTTTCCGAATGCGTTCACAGTTCACTAAATGTTTTGCGGTTCATGCTTATATCTGAAAGCAGCTACAGAGATTATTGAATCAACAGACCAATCAATCTAAATCCATGAGTTTCGGAATGCGTTGACAGTTCACTAAATATTTGGCGGTTCATGCTTATATCTGAATGCAGCTACAGAGATCATTGAATATATAGACCAATAAACCAAAGTACATTAGTTTCCAAATCTGATGGTTGTCTCTTGGACAAATCTCTCTCTTCCTCTCTCTTAAATATTTGCCAGGAATAATGAACTGATAAACATAGGATATTAAAATGCAATACAACGCTTGGTATGAGAAATTTTATTGCGTTGACGAGAAGCTATCTTTAATGCCTACTTGTCAATCCCTGCATGTATCCACATATTTTTGTTTTGGTCACATAATTTTAGGAACTGCTTCGCACGTAAGTTTAAAATTTTGTGTCACGATTGAGGTTGAGAAGAAATTGCACTCTATTGATTGTCATTTCCTATATTTGTCAAGTAGACTTCTTTTATATTTTCCATTAAAGCAAGTGGATATGGCCAGAATATGACACACACACACAGACCAAACCAATCCCAAATTTTCGGCTCCCTTGGAGAAGTAAGCCTCGGATGTTTGTAAGGCGTAGTACTGTGTATAAAAAAAGCTGCATTTTATTAGCTGGAACAGGCGTAAGGAAAAATAGCACTGTTGTTGTGGGTTCAGTCCTATTAAAATCAATTATTCTATTTATGCAAAGTGAATAAATGAAATTTATGTTTTATCAATAAAATATCGCTATACTAGCGATATTTATTGAAAACACCAAACTCCATTAATTTTATAGCGATGTAAATTGTGGAATGTTGTAACCGTTTGTTTTGCTGCAGCATACTTGTTATTGAGTTGGCATCATTTCTGTAACATCAGCGTCACGTTTATCAAAGTAGACTCTCTGTGTTAATTCCGAGGCACGGAATTTGCCGAGTCAGCTCCCATCGAGACCAACCCATGGCACTTAGAGGAAGAGAGGCAAAATACAGACACATACACGATCACCATAGCAATAATAGAATAAGCAAAGCAATCAGCTCTCTCTTCTTCAGTGATTTGACTGCCAAACTAAAACAAAGAAATAGAAAACAGAAAAAAAATATCTTAACACGAACACCCATAAACAACGCTAGCAGCAACAAACAGAACACTATAAACAACAGAACAGAATGTTCGTCCTGGATTATATACTAGTTGTTTCATCACATAATTTATTTTTAGCTCGCCCACTGGATTTCTAACTTATTGTTTTGTACATCATCACAAAGAACTAATTAATTCAAATCAAATAAACTACAGTATGTACAAAGAGAAATGCAAATTGTACATACTGGCTGATAACTAGATTCATTTCAAATATACATATTTCAAACTGATGGAACACTTATGTCACTTATCAGTAGGTTGAATTCCAACAGTTTTTCATGTACCGAAACATCAAATTTCCAATTGGCTTGAAAGGATACCCATGGAATAAAAAGTCACAAACACAATATGCATTGAGACCTTCTTGTATCCTTCGATTTACAGACTTCCTATGTCCTCAGTCATTTGGAACGATATTGTATCATTTTTTCTGTTGTTCCTCTGATATTCTAATAAAGTTTGCGAGTCACACTGTTTGATTCCTTAAGTTCGCCAAAGGTAGCCAAAGACTGGTCAACCTGGCATACTGATAAAATTTGCATTTTAAGGCATCATTTTTTTAAGTATACCAGATTGAACATTCTTTAGATACATTCTTTACGCTGCTTTTGCGAAGAATCAACAGTGTAAGTTCTGTGTTTGTCTTTGTTTTGGTGTCCATTCTAGTTTTGCAATCACCTTGAAGAGGAAGAGAAAGATGTTTGCTTTGCTATTATTGTCCTACAGATGTTTTGTTACTGTAAATGTTCTGTGGCTCTTACACTCAGTGCCGTGGATTGGTCTACAGTGTGTAATTGTGGTATTTCCTGATCATAATCAATTACCTTTTTCATTATGATATCAGAGGAACAATGGTTATATCATTAAATATCGTTCCAAATGTGTTGGAACTTAGGAAGTCTGTTAATCAAAGGATATAAGAAATTCTCATTACATTGTGTTTGTGCCATGTTTAATGTTTATTTGAACAAAATGAAGTGCGCTATATCCGAACATTTAGCACTATCTTCCCGTGCGTTTATGGTTCAACAGATAGGTATGTACCTTCCCCCTAGGAATAAGCCCCTTATCCCCTGCTTAAAACCCCTATCCAATAGGCCATCTAATGACGAATGGCCATCTTTTGGATATGGAGTTCAAAATTTTAAGGAGCAAACAAGTGAGATCTCTCATGGGATCATCAATCACAAAAGAACACCAACTCCTCGCTATCCGCTCCACAAAATTGCAGCTGAAATAGAAAAATATAATTAAGGAGGCAAAACTTTATTTCCAAAAGCTTGCCCTAAGGAAAGCTAACTTCGTAGACTGATGTCCGCGTCTTAGTAACACCGCCCGCGAGCACATGTATACAAGAACTGGACCGAAGTGCGGAGTGGAACCTGGATGTTGTCACCACTTGATACATCAACTTACAGCTCACCATTAGGGGGAGCGGCAAACTTAAACAAACGATTACAAAACTCCTCGCCCTTCCAGGCGGAAAAAAAACTTACACTTTCAGGAACAGTGGGTGTGACACTGTGCAGACGAAATTGTCACGTCAATCCCCACAAGATTGAAACCTGTTTTAGACCATTTCCAAAATTCAAACTTATTAATGCCCCACACCTTTACTTAACGCAGATAGGCGTAGGATAAGGGCAGGATACAGCCCGAATTCCTTTTTTGAAGCCAAAGTGGGTGCATAAAACTTGGTGTGCCGTGTGTGCTATATATGCCTCGTGCGCAGGGACCGCGGCACACCGACACAATAACCGAATAATGCATGCATGGTATGTACCTGTACTATAACGTAAATGTATATTTATGCACATTGTTGAAATGGGGAGGAATAAAATCAGTGCTGATGCAGCAGGCCCATGTAATGGCTTTTAAAATGGTAAACATCATATCGTGTGATTCAGGAGTTTATGGGAATGGGACATACCGTTTCTGTTGGCACCATATGTAACCCCAAGAAAGAAACGGAGAGACCTTCTCGCAGAGTTCCTGCCAAACTGAAAATTACCAAAGTAAAAGCGCGCCAAAATGCAACTCCTAGACACACCATCACAAAAGTGCCCGCCATGATCTCAATGGTTATCTTACGAACACAACGCGAATGGCAGCAAAGCTAGGAGTATATGTAGAACAATACGATAAGCTCAGGAAAAAGTGCAAAGTGCACAAGATAAGTATGGCTCAAGTCGAAAAACTTCGTCAGCGTTCAGGGGGGCTTATGGGAAGTTAAAAAATGGCCAATGGGTAACATTGTGACAACTGACGAAGCAATGTTTAATTTCGCGGCAGTTTTGGCGGAAGACGTGTTTACTACGTCAGAAAGCCACATACCTTTTTCCACATTTTCCCCAAAACACCATAAATACTAGCTCTAATATGTTCCACTGCACAATAGTGTTAAACCAACATTATATTTAACAATCAACTCTTGAGTCTCGAGGTAGACTTACAAATGCTTTACAGTGTTTATTACAGCTACATTTATTTCTCATGATCTGCTTCGCTTTGGCAATGGAAATTCAACACAGAGGATTGGTGCGACAAGTTTTAGTTTAAAGTAAAGCAGAATCAACCTTCTCCTGTCTATCAGGCTCCTTATTTGTTATTATTTCTATCTCTTCAGATTTTAAAAAGTAAAATTCTTAATTACTGCTTCACCTTAAATTATTTTTTTTTCATTTTGAAGAGAGAATCAGTCTCCTCCTGATTATCATCTATGCTATACTCTATCCGATCAATTTCTCTCTGTTTAAATTCTCTCTATTGTTCTTTCGGTTTGATTTTAGTCAATTTTAGTCATAGTGTCCCTAGGAACTGTGGACCCAATAGGTTGAAGCTTATAACATACGTAATAAAATAGGATATACAAGAAACTGTATAGTTTACTTCTAATGAAATTTCTGTTCTGTCATTTGTTTTTATTGTAGCATTTCCTCATCATGGATTCGATACTTACTAGACGCTAATTGATGGGTAATAATCTTAGAATGTCTAAGGTACATGGGTACAATTTTTTTAATTTTATTTTTACAGTTCCTCATCATTTACACTTGCCTGGGGGTTGTTTGGTGGTATTTTCTGCTCTTACGGACATTTCCTCATCCTAGGTACAATCCTCTTTAGACGCTAATTGGTGGTTTGTTTATATCATGGTATTTCTCGGTTATAGTCATCTGTTTTTTTTTCTGACAGTTCCTCATCATTTACACTTGTCTGGGGGTTTTTATATGGTGTTTTCTGCCCTTACGGACATTTGTACATCCTAGGTACAATCCTTTTCAGACGCAAATTGGTGGTTGATTTCATCATGGTATTTCCCAGATATAGTCATCTGTTTTTATTTTTACAGTTCCTCATCATATACACTTATCCAGGGGGTTATTTGTGATGTTTTCTGTTCATACGGACATTTCCTCTACCTAGATACAATCCTTTTCAGACGCAAATTCATCATGGTATTTCCTGGTTATAGTCATCTGTTTTTATTTTTACAGTTCCTCATCATTTACACCTGTCCAGGGGGTTGTTTTGTGGTGTTTTCTGTTCATACGGACATTTCCTCATCCTAGATACAATCCTTTGTAATCTGTTTTTATTCTGACAGTTCCTCATCGTTATCACTTGTCTGGGGGGTTGGTTTGTGGTAATTTCTGTTCAAATGCACTTGGAGTACAGCCACACAGAACGTTCAAAACATAAAAAAAATCCTGTGTTAAACGGCCACTCAAAAAAAAAGACAAAACAAAGGTCTTAATGACAACTGGTAGCTTAATGAAGATCAAAAGTATTGCAGAATGCTTCAAGTCCAAAGTATTTCAGAATGCTACCTTTGGAGCATTCTGCAATACTTTTGACCTGCCTTATGCGATAATTGGTCTTGAAAAAACATTTTTGGTCTTTTTTTAGAGTGTCGGATTTGCACATGTTTTACTGTATAATCTATGGAAAGTCGAAACATGTTATATAGTAAGTACATTTCTTGTCATTATGACAGCAAAAAAAAAAGAAAAAAAAAAGCAAAGCAAAAACAAGAAAAAACCTACTTGATGCGCAGTATTCGGCAACTTTAGGAAACAAAACCCCTTACATTATGCATACATGAACTTGGACAAATTAAGCAAATCGTATGATGCAAAAGAAACCATTATCTCATGGGGTGTCCTATTTTTTTTATCACGGAATTCGATTATTTCTAAGGCAAACACAACAAAACGCAGTTTTCTTGAGTCAATACTCAATATCAAACGCCCAGAGTTTGTCGTCATTTGTATAATGTCAATATTGGTTTTATCTACTGGGACTATTTACATACTTTGCAATTTGCATAACGGCCATTCTATGAGATTGGAACAACATAAAATATTCCGATGGAATTAAAAGCTCAAAACGCTATCAATGCATTTAGAAGGGATGTGCATATCACTATACATGATCTGCTAAAACCAGCATTATAAATAACTTATGACATTATCTGAACTCTCTCCTCGCTGGTGGCGACTTATGTTCTCTGTTGATAACCTTTCCGAACAGTTTGGCCAAGGTCATGCTCGAAAAATGGCCAGTCCTGATCTAGTTCCAATTTGGTTGACACTCTGATGATATTTCTGAAAGATTTGTTTTTTGGTTGATTAAAAAAATGACAAACGACACACAACTTGCAAAAGTAATCAAGCATGCAAAAACTAAAATATGTATTTGGCTCGTTCTTGAAGGCGATGTAATCCCCTCATGTACAAATTGCTATTCTTACTCAAGTGATATTTTAACATTATGTGCAGCTTTCGCAGATAAAGCACACATTATTCATAGCAAAGTCTGTAGCATGTAGCACTTTTACCGAACTGTGTCAGCAGCATACAGACGGACATGTATGCGTGTCCATAATCGGATCCAGAGGGGGCAGGGAGTCCACCACTTGGATAATATCGCAAGTGGCTATAGGTTTCCCTAGAAATACATGTACTAGTACAGACCCTACTCGAGGGCGGTTCGTACGGCCCTCTGTGAAATACCGCTGAAAAGAAGGTTGTCAGGGGACCCCCACTCCTGATACGTCCATGTCGTCTATCCTCATTCACATACATGTAACGGTCAGGATTGTATGTTTCACGTATTATTTCCAGCAGTTGTATATCTTGAAGTTTCGACAGTAAAGTATAGTCTAGGTAAATATGTGCAGCTTACTTAGATACACATATGTATTATTCAGTGAATGTTATAAAAAGGGCTCATTTTCTGTATGCAGCATCATCAATTAAATTGCAAAAAAAAGATGGAACCCTGGGATTCTCTGCTGATTTAAATGATTTAAGTGAAATGGCACGCATTAACTCTTAGAGATTTTAGGTTAATGCAGTTTTGTTTATGTCTATGAGAAGCTGCTTTATCGCGTCGACATCCCTCGGGTTTCCTATTTACTATCAAAATAACAATAAAAATTGTTAGAATAAACCTTTCAGGATTCTACAAACATACAAATGGAATGTTTATTACATAAGTATCCAATTATTATGCTTTTAAACAAAAAAGTATGATCATTTTGCTCTGGCAGTTAATCCGTACAGGAGCCAAGCTTAAGGCCATTGTGCTTTTATGCGTACCACTGGGGTTTAGAAATTAGATAAAAATGGCAACTGCAAACAGAGCTTAACGAAAGTCTGAAATGGGCGATAGCGATCGGATAAAAGCCAAGCAACATTTAATTAGAGAGCCATTTCTATGAGTAGAATGTAGCAAATCTGGGCTTAACTGGTGTGTTTTTTATTTGTAGTTTATTCTTAGGCAAACCTAAAACGAAATGAATTATTGAACTTATTATAAAAGCGAACTAAAATCCCGAACATAAACTGGTTCCAAGTTGTTCAAAGTAACAACTGGTAAGGCATAATGTTTCGTGGTCTGTGAGTGATCCGCCAATCATATGTTGTATTACAAATCGCTAAGTTGACAAGACAACCCGATCAGACCTCGGACGTACATCGAGGGTCTACTTTGATAACGTGACGTTAATGTCACGAAAATCATGCCAATACAATAACAAGTTTGAATGCAGCGAAAAAAACATAATACACGTCGTAGAAAGGAAACTGATATAGCAAACATTTATTGAAAACCCCTAAGTTTTTTTTTTCTGTAGCCAGTATGAAACAATGTGTGGTAAGTTTCGATCCAGGTAGGCTTGATCTGTAAGTTGCCACCTAACCACTAGGCAATCAGACCATTTGCATCAATGAATCAACATTATCTTCATATTCCTGTTAAAAGCATGACCAAGGTCGGTGTACTTCACGAAAACGCACGAATATCACGAACATTTTGGCGAAAATCTGTCTCATGTCAATTTGGGCAAACAATAGTTTGCTCGGAATCCTTTATAGTCTGACAGTATTGACCCAAGACTGATTAATTTTCGCCGAATTCTTCGTGAAACTCGTGCGTTTTCGTGAAGTACTCCGACCTTGGTCATTCTTTTACCAGGAACATGACAATAGTGTCAATTTGATGATAGCCTAGTGGTTAGTTGACAACTTACAGATCAAGCCTACCTGGATCGAAACTTGGAAAATTATTTTCTTAAAAAAATAAATAAAATTGTCAAATTGCATCCTTTCTAAAGTAAAGATTGTTCTTATATTTTACGTAATCTCGTGGTGAGCATTACATCTTTCATTTATATTTAGTCGCTTTTAATATAATTATTTCCTAGGTTTCCTCAATCTTTTCTAGTCAGCAATCAATTTTTCCCTTATAATTCCAACTCAATGTTTTTATCGTTTTTAAGGCGACTATGATTGGCCCGTTGGTAAAATTTTATGGGTTTTATCCTTGCTTTATCTCCTTGTTATATCTTGATTTATATGTTTTAGGAGATGATGCATTGATAAGTTAGGGGTCTTTCATGCAAACCAAATATCTATGTGTCTTGATCCACATCTGAATTAAGGGTGAGGTTGGCGCCGTTAAACCGGTTTAAGCCCTCCAGTAAAATATTTTACTGACCGTTCCAAGGCGGTACTTCTTTTGTGGATCTTTTATGTTTTTGTTCTGTCTTGTGTTTGCTATGTTTTGTGCGCGTCTGTTTATATGTGCTTTGTGGACACCTGCTGGGAAAGGGCTGACCTCTTGGCTCTCGTTTGTGGTGTCTTCTGTGAGTTTGTCACTTTCCCATTGGTATCCTGGGTCAGGTGTGGTACTTGATTGTATCGATTCCTGATCTTTGCACCATTACTTACTTTTACACTTCAATAAAAACCCGTGCGTATGAATATTTGATATCTGCCTTGATTTCACAGTGCTAATAACGAACTATACATAAACTTCGAACACAAGTGACAAGTAGGGTATCCTATTGTTGTGTCCGAGATAAAACATTCACCAGTTTAAATATAGTCAAACATATTGAAAGCTCATTTGAAAACCCTTACACCGAATGAGGGTGCATCCTCAAAGCAACAGTAGGAACTCTAAGAAATGAACTCATTGACGTGGTTATTTAACGTTACTTAACACAAACAGTCACGTGATCGAAGAGAATCAGCATCAAAACAATGGCTACATCAACAACGAAATGTTTCAATACAGTTTAAAAGCGTCAACACGCACTTTTAAGGTTAATGCTTAGGACCTACTAGTGTGGGGATTTAGGCAGGGACTTGTGAAGGTAAACTTGTGCTTTTTAAGACCTGTCATTCCGTGGAAGGGCCTTAATCTAAATGCTCTTCAATGAACCCAGCATGCTAAAACTAAATGGAGTTGTTTTTGAGCTCATACTCATATACTCGCTCCAAATAGAGTGCAATTTTAATCATTATTTAGCATAACAAAGTTTTGAACTGACATAATTTTCAATATTTTCCTCTCTAACTTGGTCAACATTACAGTCTGAAGACTCCAGACCATTTATTGAAAGACGACGAAGATGGCTGCCCCATCTTTCATAGACAGCGGTTTAGAACTATTTTCCTTCAGTGGGCTTTTAAATTTGAATTTTGTCAACAGCCCTTTACAAATGTGCTGTTTTGTTTTAAAGTTGGAATTATAAGGAATGAAATTTATTTTTTTGGTTTTATTGATGTGTAAACTCAGGCGAATCCCTCACAAATTTAACATAAAGCCCTTTGGGCTTTATTCAATTTGTAAGTGATTTGTCAGAGTTTACACATCGATAAAAACCAAAACAACTTTGGTTTTTATTGATGTGTAAACTCCGGCGAATCCCTCACAAATTTAACATAAAGCCCTTTGGGCTTTATTCAATTTGTGAGTGATTCGTCGGAGTTTACACATCAATAAAAACCAAAACAATAAAATTGCATTCCTATAATAAGTTTTCTCATTCTTTTCTTGTCAGCGGCGACTTTTGTTGTCTGCTGGTAATATCTGCAAACAGTTGGGACCCAGATCAGTACCAACAGAACGTCATTCCTGATCTGGATACAGACCGTTTGATACTCTGATGGTGTACCTGAAAGAGGTTTTGAAAAAAAGTCAGCAGAACAACAAAAGTATCAAAAATTATCCAGCGTGCAAAGAGTTAATTACCTGTAGGCTTCACGGTGCTACGTGTGCATTTGTTGAATAAACGTTTGCCAGATTCAAGGTTAATAAATCGATTTGTGCACAAAATCAAGCAAAAGAAGGCGAATAAACTAACAAATTACACAAAAAGAGCAAAACCAGAAAATTAAAAAAAGAAGAATTGCTACTGGACATGAACCCACATCTTTTGAGTGCTAAGGACGTCCTCTTATCCATTTGGCTATCAAGGAATTGTGATGTTTTCATTCAGATAAATAATTGTACCACAATTTGTTAAATGCGCATTTTTTGAAGACTACCGAAGTTTGGGTGTCAATTCATTGAGTATTCATAAGTCTCATGTCAATGTGGACAAATTTTGAATATCAACCTACCAAGTCTTAAGGTCATAGCTATTAGAGTATATGAGGTACCATGATGTTAACAAAGTTTTTGTGGCGGAGTGAAGGATGAACAGCCAACCAAGCGGAAAGCATTATGAGACTTCAACTTTTCTCAAAGTTGATAGCATAAAATTCGCATTAAATGAATCATTACTCAAAGGACAAAGGAGATATATAACCACCTGTTGAACCTCGTAGGGACTGGCCAAAAGCAAATACCTGGCGCCAACCCACCAATCAAAGAAATCTGTTGAGTAAAAATAGGGGTACAGAATGTAAAATACATAACCAATTCTTTTATAATAAATATTTGATTTGCACTTTGAATTGATCGGAAAAAAGTAGATTTTTTCCTGATTCTGTTAAATTCATCAACACAATGATCATACAATATTGATGCCGATAGACCTTACTGCAGATTAGTTTTCAAACCCACATTAAATTTAACAGTCAACTCTTAAGTATCTGTGATAGAAATGAGATTTTGCTTTATGAAGCATACGATAGTTTAGTTTAAGTACCTAAACAGTCAGATATTCTCTACTGTCGAAGTCACTCATTCTAAAACATAATGTCTCACAACTAGTATGCTGTGCTGTTTTTCGCTATTAGAAGGGGGAGGGATATCTATCCAGTACTCACAATAATTTCGTGTATTATCAGCATGGGAAATGTGATAAGTTTTGGCGCATTCTTTTGTAACTGAGCAAAGGACCAGTACAACGCATCGTTTGTCATTTAATATGGGAACCTCAATGTATAATGAACACCTAGCAAAATGAGTAGAACTAATTATTGACGATTTCTGGACATACCTAAATAAGTATTACCATTGCTAATGTGACAAAAAGACTGATTCAATTAGGATGTCTACCCTCGGTCTGTATTTCATTTTCAGTTCACATTAATGCTATTCTTCTGTCAATATACAGTTTATACTGATTATAGATGAATGGACCAGGCGGAAGCAATTGTGATTCTCTTCCGAGAACCATAACTAAACAAAAACAACACAATTGAAGCTTAAATGATATGACTCAATGTTGGTTTTATACTGACCATGGCGGTTATTTTATTATATTGTTAATAAACAAATTCAATGTATGATTTTTGTTGACAACTTCAACTGTAAACAACTATTTCAACTAAATATTTCAACATCAACAATCAACTCTTATCAACTGTTCTCCAACTGTTAACAAATATTTCAACTCAATGTTTCAACATCAACAATCAACTATTATCAACTGCCTGCAACTGTAAACAACTATTTAAACTCAATGTGTTCATATTAACTTACTATCAATTATCAACTGTTCTTCAAACATATACTACTATTTCAACTCAATGTTTCAACATCAACTATCAACTCTTATCAACTGTTCTGCAACTGTAAATTACTATTTTCAACTCAATGTGTCAACACCAACTGTCAACTCTTATCAACTGTTCTTCAACTGTAAACAACTATTTCAACACAATGTGTCCATATCAACTAACTATCAATTATCAGCCCTTTTTCCAACCATATGCTACTATTTCAACTCAATTTTTCAACAGCAACTATCAAATCTTGTCAACTGCTCTTGAGTTAACGTTTCAACTCAAAGTTTATACTTCATATTGCAACTGTCAACAATTAACAACAAATCAATGTAACGTTAACTTTATAAATCAATGTAACTGCATGATTCGGTGAGGTAAACAACCAAATCATGAAATTGGCATCAGACAATCAAAACTGACACACAGCAGTTGACATGCAAGCCAACGTAATATACTGTATCTGATAATAACGATTAACAAACTGAGAGTTATACCAACTGAATTTTCAACTTTCGCTACTGGTCGAGCAGATTCATATCTACAAGTCCACAGACACCAAGTTGTAATGCTTATACTCAATGTGTTGCTTGGCAAATGTTTTATTTCAACCCTGGAAAGTTTGTGTGAAATTGATAGTGATTATATTTTACATCAAAGCGATAGTACATTGTTATTTGATTAAATTATGTAAACTCGTACACCAAAAAGCATTGCATCATATCTTTAGGTCACGGGCAAACAGTTGAGACCCCGATCAGACGCCATAAAACGCGGAATATGCTCAGGGTGTTCACTGTTCGCCAACAGAAATTTAAAATGAAATGTAAACGTATACACATGTCTGCCACCCTTAAAAATGGATGGGCAGTTCAAAGGCTATAATTGACAAATACAGTAAATGCTGCCAGATAAAATTGACTGTCATGCAGGAGATCAATTGGAACTGTCTTTGGGCAATTCCGTGGAATCAGACCGCGGATGTACATCGAGGATCTACTTTGATAACATGACGCTGACGTCACAGAAACCATGCCAACCCAATAACAAGTGTGGTTGCAGCAAAACAAACGGTTATAAATGAAGTTTATGTTTTTTTTCAATTAAATATGTGGATCAGCCCTATTAAAATCCATTTTTCTGATTACTCGAAAAGTTTAATCAGCAGTAAAATTTCAAGTTTATGTATTTTTCAATAAAATATCACTATGGCGATATTTTCATGATTGAAAAATACATAAACTTCCTTTATACTGCTGATTAAACTTCAGGCGGGTTATCTGAAAAATGGATTTTAATAGGGCTGAACCCACATGCTACAGAACTAATTTTCCACAAGCCAGTTCCGGCTAACAAAATGGAGCTTTTTCATACATATTACTAGGCGTAATGCGCCTTACGTACATGTACACCTGAGGCTTGATTCGATTCTCGAATTCTGCCGGGCTTTCCTGATTGGCAGGAGATAATAAATACAAACTGATTCCTGCTGACCAAGAAATAGGAGCTTCCTTTTGTTTCTTGTAGCATAAAATCATTTCTATTAAGTACTACACTACTACAATACGTATGCACAGGCGTGTCTGATCCTTCGTTGCTCGCATATGCAATAAGTACAAAACTCTCTGGTCCTTTTGTTGATGTACATGTATAAGGACTTGTTTATTTTCTGGTCGTATAGCTTGTAAATGATCCTTAGATTGTAGCAGTGACCTTTGTTTCAAAAGCAAAAAAGAGGATATATTTGAAATACTTAATTAACAGATTCTCCCATTAACCGGGAAAACAATAGATTTGCTGCATTATTTCGATACCAAGTCTTTACAATATTGCATTTATTGATAATTTCGATTTAAATAATATTCAAATTGACTTAATGTTCAGGAATGTTGGCATTTTTCTGCATACATACAAAGTTATATCGATAAAACCATTACTGTGCACTTCAGCATACAAACAATGGGTACGCGCTTGTTTTGCATATGGAGAGTCCTGAGATCGATTCCTACAAATTGCATTTGGGTTAACTTCTGTTTTCTCCCATAGTTACATGCCAGTAGCAATATTTTCAGAAAATACACAAGTTCTTTGCTAAAGTTTTGTAGAGTTTTTCATTTTTTATTCTACTCTGATATACTGTTTTCCAACTTCATTGCACAGTTTGGATATCTGTTACTTTGATTAGAACTATAGTAGTACGTTACATATGGTACGGTACATTTGTACATCCATAAACGTGTCTGTCTGCGGTGAGAACTATAGTGGCGCATTATGATACATGGGTTGTCATATGGTATAAGGACTTTGATTAAAACTACATGTATACAGGGGTACAGACTAACAATTTTCACTTAGGGGCACACAATGGCAAATTCCAATTTTAACAAAAAGGGTATAGGATTTTTGTTCATTTTTTTTTTTGGGGGGGGGGAGCATCCCAAAATTTAGGGGCCGTAGGCTACTGTGCCCCTGTTCGTATTTAGCCCTGCTAAAGAAGTGATTATGGTTGTTTCAGTCCTGTGTCATTGGGCCTCTGTTAGTCTTTATCCCCGCTATCGAAGTGCGTTATGGTTCTTTCAGCCCTTTGTCATTTCAGCCCTGGATAGCTCAGTTGGTAGAGCGCCGGCTTTCGGAGCGGATGGTCGTGGGTTCAAATCCCAGCCGCATCATACCAAAGCTGTAAAAATGGTACTAGCTGACGCTCGCATGAAAGAGGTTGTGCTACATGTAGGAATATAGAGTAAGGCAGGTTAGAGCCTGTTAAAAAGATATTGTTATGTCGCAATAAAAGCTCTACAGAGCTTATGTTGTTTCTTTAAAATAAGCGACGTTAAATAAAGCTTTTTTTATCTTTTTTATCTTTATCATTATGGTCCTGTGTCATTTTGACCTTGTATTTGAGGTAAGTAGGTATATAATTAACAACATGGTTCATGTTAAATATCTACTTAGATATTCATATGCTAACAATTATTTCTATTTTAATAGTACATATGCAATGCTCGGCCAAGCTTAGAACTTTTTTTCATTATTTGCTGAACGGGAAAGCTTGCGCGGGGCATTTTCTAGTATAATTTAACGTTTAATACCTCTAGCAAAGCTGAAAACGTCAACATGGGCGTTTGAAGGAAGCTTTTTTCGTATATCAGATAAGTACCAAATTCCCATGTGCTGGTCCAGTCCAAAACCTGAGATGCAAATTCCGAGACGGTGATCATTGTAAATCTGATTACCTTCCCGTACAGTTGGGTGACCTTATTGAATTATTGTTATTACGACAATGGCCAGAGAGTGTCCTCGAGAGAGATTATTAAATGGAGGCAAGCAAATGTGATTTCGGCCAGTTCATGCGATTTGGGTACGTTCCACACTAGCGCTAAAGCACATGCTGAAATATCCTGGGGCGCTAGAGGTCTACATTTTGATCAAAGTCATCACCTATGTGTATATTTGTGTATGCGAGCAGCGAAGGCACTGGCAAGCCTGTGCTTTCCCACAGGCTTGCCTAAGCCTTCATTGCTCGGGAAATCGATCAGAAGTAAAATATCATGTGCTGGCTCATTTCTACGGACAACTGAACTTATTAACATCTGAGCAGGTTGGCGAACTGAAAAAGAAATTATACTGCACAATATATGAAATTGGAACAAGAAGGTATCTGTATCACATTAAAGTGGCAATCTGATTCGGACACAATTTGGCTGATTCAAACTACACTTAGCATTTTCTTATTCAGACCACACTTAGCCCTTATCTGATTAAGACCACATATAACCCTTATCTGATTCAAGACCCACATATTCCTTTTCTGGTTCAGACCACATTTAGCCAACATCTGATTTAGTCCACATATAATCCTCATTTAATTAAGACCACACATGGCCCTTATCTGATTCAGACTACATTTATCCCTCGTCTGATACATGCCACACTTAGCCCTCATCTGATTAAGTTTACATGTAACCCTCTTCTGATTAAGACCCAATATAGCCCTTATCTGATTCAGACCACACTTAGTCCTCATCTTATTCAGTCCACATGTAACCCTTATTTGATAAAGACCACATATAGCCCTTATCTGATTCAGAACACACTAAGACCTCGTCTGATACAGACCACATATGGTCCTCATCTGATTCAGACTACACTTAGTCCTCATCTCATTCAGACGACACATAGCCCTCATCTGATTTAGACCACACAGAGCCCTCATCTGATTTTAAACCACACATAGCCCTCATCTAATTTAGACAACACTTAGTCCTCATCTGATTCTGACCACACATAGCCCTAATCCGATTTAAACCACATATTGCCTTTATCTGATTTAGACAACACTTAGTCCACATCTGATTCCGACCAGACATAGCCCTCATCTGAAAAATCCATACATAACCTTAATCCCTTAACTTAGAAGCGTATCTATGAAACGATCGTTTTACAAAGAGCCTTATATGGATGTGAGCTCTGATCAAATACATCTCAAGCAGACATGGATTTATGGAAAGATCTCATCGTTTCTGTCTGAAAACAATGCAAGAAATAGGTAGATATACCAGAACATACGCTTCTATAAGTCTCATAGGATCTCTCAATGTGCAATATGAAATTGATAAACGTAAGACACCATTGTTTGACCAGTTGTGCAGGTTAGAGCCACACTATATAATATATATAATAGGCCATACATAACCCGACACATAGCCATCATCTGATTTAAACAACACATTGCCTTTATCTGCTTTAGAAATCACTTAGTCGTAGTCCTCATCTGAGTCAGACTACTCATAGCCCTCATCTGAATTGGCCATACATAGTCTTTATCTGGTTCAAACCATATATAGCCCTCATCTAATTCAAACCACACATAGCCCTCTTATGGACCTCGAGTCTGTTTTGTACTTATGGATTTTCCCATGCATAATGATACAATTAGGATTGGCTCTTCGATTATACATGTCACAATTTCAAAATTATGATGTAAAGCAGATTTTATGTATGTACAGTATGTACCTATGCAATGTCTCGTTCTATGGAATTTAATCAGGGTGTCTTTACAATTAACCAAATAACCCACAAACGAGTTTCGATTGACATTATTGATACAGTCAACCCTCTTTCTAACGACACTGTTTGTTCCAAGCTATCTTTGACGTTAAAGTGGCGTACAGTACAATTCCGAATCCAAAATGCACATTGCGAAATGTGGTGTATGCACTCCTGTGTGACAGATGCAAGATGACAGTCTATGTTGGAGAGACAGAGAGATCTGTGAAAGAACGGGTAAGCGAGCATATGAGGGATATGAAGAATCAAGCAGATAAGCCTATAATGAGACACTTCAGTGGCCATAAAGTAGAGGATATGCATTTTGTGGTATTGCAGAGCTTGGGCAGAGAAGGCAGGGCTTACAGGCAGTTGGTAGAAGATAAATGGATAATTAGGCTGGGAACAAAGACCCCATTCGGGTGCAATGTACAATTAAACTTCTAACTCATATCAGTGGTCCTATGCACTAATCAGCATTTAATGTGGATCCTTATTCCACTCTGGATGTTGATTATATTATATATGTAGATCGGCCCCTTTTTGCCTGTTGCTTATTTTTTTTTTCAAACAGTTTGGATCCAGATCAGATCGACAAAATGCCACTTCTGATCTGGATCTAGGCAGTTTGTCTCGTATTGGAACTGAACCGGGTCATCATCCATATGTATATTTGTGTATGCGGGCAGCGAAGGCACTGGCAAGCCTGTACTTTCGCACAGGCTCGCCTAAGCCTTCGCTGCTCGACAAAGCCATCTGAGCCAAAATCTGATGTGCTGGCTCATTTCTACGGACAACTGACCTTATCATCATCTGAACAGGTTGGCGAACCTTAAGAGAAATTACGCTGCACAATAAAAATGAAATAGGAACAAGAAGGTATCTGTATCACATTAAAGTGGCCGTCTGATTCAGACGCAATTTTGCTAATTTAAACTACACTCAGCCATTTTCTAATTCAGACTTCACTTAGCCCTTATCTGATTACTACCACATATAATCCTTATCTGGTTCAGACCACACTTCGCCAACATATAATTAAGTCCACATATAACCCTCATCCAATTAAGACCACATATGGCTCTGATCTGATTCAGACCACACTTGGCCCTCATCTGATAAAGTCGACACATAGCCTTCTTTTGATTAAGACCAAATACAATGTAGATCCCTTATCTGATTCAGACTACACTTAGCCCTTATCTGATACAATTCAATTCAATTCAATTCAATTCAATGATTTATTTACGTGTCACCTTATGTACAAACATAAAATACAGACATATAAACATAATACAAAAGTACATAAGCTACTCTTAAAGAGTTATGAGACACGATAAAACCTCATTAAAATTCATATAAGATAAAAACATTTTCATTATTTATATTAAAAGCGTCTGCGCCTTTCAAGAATATCTTTGCAGGTTTTGGCAACAGCCTTTACCATTTCTTTGGAAGAAAATAAAAAACTTATTTTTTCTTCATCTGACAAAACATAAAAAAACAGGATTTACATTAAAAGCATGGCTAAAAATTTCGAGTTGCAGGTCTTCATACAGTGGACATTTAAGGAGAACATGATGCTCTGATTCAACCATATTACGACAATTGAAACACGTTCGTTGATTAACAGCTAAATTTTCGTATCTACCTGTTTCAAGTCTAAGGGGCGCAACTCCAGCTCTGAACTTGGCGAATGCACTACGCCATGCAAAAGGCATCAAGACTTTCACATAAGCCTCAGTGTCGAAGTTCGTTTTAAATGTCCTATAAGTGCGAAGTTTATTTTGACCATGTCCTCGTTTAGCATTTTCTCTATTGACTTCGTTTTTCCATTTAACAATATAAATATTCAGGTACTGCTTCTCACAGGTTGTGATAATATGTTTAGTGCCATAGTCATTTTCTAGAAAATGTGAACAGTTAATAGTCCGTAAATGTTTTTGAAACGATAATACCAGTTTTTCGTTTGCGTTTTCATGGCTTCTGCCCACTTATACACTTTGTAGTTAAGTCGGTTTATGTCCATAGTTTTTAAACGGCACCAGAGTCTCAAAACACAGTTCCACTGTCGGACTTCCGCAGGGATCCAACCCATATTCCCTTCCACTGCTGCATTAGGGGTAAACTTGCCTACCCCAAGGAAAAATCTACAAGCCCTATGCTGTACCGAGTTGATACACGAATATTCCCGAGTGCCCCAAATCGAAGCGCCGTAGCTAATCACAGAATTCACCGTAGAATCATACAGTCTGGTAAAAGTTCCAAAAGGAAAACCTCCAAAAGCTTTAGCTTTTGCAATAAGTAAACCTAACGCTCTACTTGCAGACTGGGCCACTGCTTTCGCAGTGATGCTGTAGTGATACAGACCACGCTTAACCCTCATCTGAATAAGTCAGCATGTAACCTTCTTCTGAATAAGACCCAATATAGCCCTTATCTGATTCAGACCACACTTAGCCCTCATCTAATTCAGTCCACATGTAACCCTTATTTGATTAAGACCACATATAACCCTTATCTGATTCAGAACACACTTAGACCTCGTCTGATACAGACCACATATGGTTATCATCTGATTCAGACTATACTTAGTCCTCATCTCATTCAGACGACACATAACCCTCATCTGATTTAGACCTCATAGAGCCCTCATCTGATTTTAAACCACACATAGCCCTCATCTAATTTAGACAACAGTTAGTCCTCATCTGATTCTGACCACACATAGCCCTAATCCGATTTAAACCACATATTGCCTTTATCTGATTTAGACAACACTTAGTCCGCATCTGATTCGGACCAGACATAGCCCTCATCTGAAAAGTCCATACATAACCTTAATCCCTTAACTTAGAAGCGTATTTATGAAACGATCGTTTTACCAAGAGCCTTATATGGCTGTGAGCTCTGGTCAAATGCATCTCAAGCAGACATGGATTTGCTGGAAAGATCTCATCGTTTATGTCTGAAAACAATGCAAGAAATAGGTATATATACCAGAACATACGCTTCTATAAGTCTCATAGGAGCTCTCAATGTGCAGTATTCAGACACAATTGTTTGACCAGTTGTGCAGGTTAGAGCCACATTATGCGGTTAAATAGATTACTAGATCACTATTTATATAACAAACTAAAGGCTGGCTTCATTGTGAATGTTTTTCGGATTCTCGAAGAGTATGGCTTATGCTATGTGTTGTCTGAATTTATCACTTCTGGTACCTTTCAGCCAAGACATTCTTGGAAGAAACTTGTAAGAAGTAAAACAACTGAAGCATCTGTCAGAAATTTTGAGTCTGTTAATGCTGAAGATGCCGTATACCGTTTCAGAAGCAATCACCCAGAAACGAAACCGTGCTACTTCTGGGAACTCTCAAGAAAATATCCTAACATGTTACCTGCATGTAAATCTGTGGTGCAAATGATTGCTCTAACTTTTAGTGTATATCAACTAGTAGTAACTTGCTTGGCATGTGGTTCCCTTGTTATTAAATAGCTGCATTATTCGTTGGAAGCATTTCTAATGTGGTGAATGGGTATCTGGCCTATGACCCATTGCAATGACGTTGGGTTGCATCTAGATGCTGCGTGGACGTAGTGTGATGACTGTATGTTAGATATTTACCACTTGGTAGTTATATGAAGATGTTCTGGACAATATTCTTTTTATGATCAGTACATGTGTTGATGATGAAGGCCCAGCTCAGCTATGTGTGAACGCACCGGCTGATCTGTCTCTCGATGTCAGCATATGTCCAGATAAATAGCTTTTTGGGTGGACTTGTAATTATCTTTTTGGTCTCTTGTTTGGGCATGTGCTTTGGTACCCAAAATAGCCACCTCATTGAGACCGTTATTTTGAGTACCCACTACGCATGTTTTGATGGAGAATAAAAAACTATGATTCTCAAATAAGCACTCTTATCTGGAGGCCTGTTGTAGATATGTTAGATTCCTCATATATTTGATTATTTGTTTTGTTGTAACTTGCTCTCCTATATCCTGGCGAAAATAAAGAATCAATCAATCAATTTAAACCACACATAGCCCTAATCTAATTTAGATAACACTTAGTTCTCATCTGATTCCGACCACACATAGTCCTCATCTGAATAGGCCATACATAACCCTACACATAGCCATCATCCGATTTAAACCACCCATAGCCTTTATCTTCTTTAGACAACACTTAGTTCTAATCTGATTCCGACCACACATAGCCCTCATATGAATAGGCCATATATAACCCTACACATAGCCCTCATCCGATTTAAACCACCCATAGCCTTTATCTGCTTTAGACAACACTTAGTCCTCATCTGATTTAGAACTAACATAGTCCTCATCTAAATAGGCCATACATAACCCTACATATAGCCCTCATCCGATTTAAACCACCTATAGCCTTTATCTGCTTTAGACAACACTTAGTCCTCATCTGATTTAGAACTAACATAGTACTCATCTAAGTAGGCCATACATAACCCTACACATAGCCCTCATCCGATTTAAACAACACATTGTCTTTATCTGCTTTATAAAACACTTGGTCCTAGTCCTCATCTGATTCAGACTACGCATAGCCCTCATCTGAATTGGTCATACATAGTCTTTATCTGGTTCAAACCATATATAGCCCTCATCTAATTCGAACCACACATAGCCCTCTTATGGACCTCGAGTCTGTTTTGTACTTATGGATTTTCTCCTGCATAATGATACAATAAGGATAGGCTCTTCGATTATACATGTCACAATTTCAACATTATGATGTAAAGCTGATTTTATGTATGTACAGTATGTACCTATGTAATGTCGCGTTCTATGGAATTAAATCAGGGTGTCTTTACAATTAACCAAAGAACCCCAAAACGGGTTTCGATTGACATTATTGATATAAAGCAGGTCAATCTGGTATTATAAAAGTACATATTTTAAAGGCACTGGCATTAAGGTTATAAAATTGTTTTCATGCCCAGCTCAACAAAGCATGAACTTTTAACTGCTCATAAAACCTATAATGTTGAAAAGTAATGACTCCTCTTGCTTTCAAGCTCTCAGATGCTGTATTTACCATGGTAAAACATGTTAAAATGCCAACCATTGTGGTATTTTAACATTTATGAGTTTAGTTGAGAAAGGTTTTATAGCTTCAGGGAATCATGGATGATAAATAAGTTTTCAATGGAAAATGGAATACTAAAATACATAAAAACAACAGTAGCACTAAAACAAAATTACCACAGCATATCAAAACCATCACAATGAAACTTGATAAAACACATGTAAAGCAAGATGGAAAGTGCTGTCAGGTCCAATTAGTTGGGTAGTGCAGGTTCTAGCTTGCATCAAGTGGACAGCAAAAATCTGAACAGAATGGACAGACCTAAAAAGGTTTTCTATGTCCATTCAAGTTTTGCAATCATCTGGATGGGGAAGAAAGAGAGCTGGTTGCTTTGCTTGGTTTGTCTTCCCGGTGTCCCATGATGGTTGTGTGGCTCTTCCTTGCGATGGCGTGTGTTTTTTCTTCGGTTTGGATTGTGGTATTTCCTGATCATACTCACTTACTATTCTTTTCCTTGCATGCTCAGACAAATCTGTTTGTTTTGCCACGAAGCAGCCTAAATACTGTACAAATACAGTAAAACCTGTGTAAAACGGCAACTCAAAAGTGACCAAAAAGTTTCTTAATGACAATCGGTAGCTTAATGAAGGTCTAAAGTAATGCAGAATGCTCCCCTTGGAGCATTCTGCAATACTTTTGACATGTATTAAGTGATAATCGTTCTTGAAAACCTATTTTTTGCCTTTTTGAGAGTGGCTGTTTTACACAGAGTTTACTTAAGGATTGAAATGCAGATTTTTAGCTTGCACTGGATGATGCAAAACATTAGGCTTTTTAATGTCTGTGAAGCCCGACGGGCTTCACAGACATTAAAAAGCCTAATGTTTTGCATCATCCAGTGCAAGCTAAAAATCTGAATTTCAATCCTTATATTTACATTTTATATTATTAATCAAACATACTTAATTATCTTCCACCCAAATTCGCTGGTAATCCTTGTAAAATGAAATATTTTAATTGTAACGGAGGTGTTGGAACAGCCAGTGAGCGAAAGTCCTGTACATAACGCCGTGGTGATACGTGAATGACGTCACGCAAATGTTGATAACAAAGAAAGCTATTGGTTGACGTTGACGTTACTCCACCTAGAGGCGCGACCTAGACCACGTGACTGCTCAATGTTTTGCATCGAGAAATGCAAACAGCTAGGAATTATGGTTTCATCTAAGGCAGCTACATTGAGAATGTAAATATTCTATAATAAATAAAACCTCAAGGAATGAAGAACTATAAAAAAAATTTCATAGAAGATTTTTCCTTTGTCGTAAATGTATATGAATAATTCATAAAGTAGTATACATTACAGCAATTTTCTTAGTCTTCTCAGGCCAGTGTCGATCGACAAATATACGTGTTAAGCAAAAACAACTGTCAAATAAGCCGTTGTCTTATTCTAATCGAGTTTGACTGTCGAAAACAAGCAAAAAAGAAGAATTGAGCCAGTGCATGAGATTTCCAACAATGTGGTTTGTGCGACCAGCAAAGCCTCAGATCAGCCTGCGCATACGCGCAGTCTGATCAGAGCCTTTGCTAGTCGCTTGAATATTCTATGATTGTTAAGCTACTGACTGAACACCATTTGGAGTTTCTAAGCTTAAAAGGAGGCTGCAGAGACTCGTCTGAGTCTACTCTTGTCAAAATGTCAAATTGTTGGAAATTTCATGCCGCGGCTCAATTATTACGTTACAGGCCCATAAATCATTTTATTGTCATATTTGTAAATATTGCCTTCAAATGGATCACACGCACAGCAATTTCTTCTTGAGTTCTATTAAAAGTGGTCATAGAAAGGATATAAAATTTGCCAGATAACAAACACAATTATTTGCTTTCATAAATGTGCCTCTTCATAACAAACTACATTTCTTGCATACCAGAGCGGAACATAACTAAGATTAAATCACGGGCTTGGCGTATCGTGTTTAGTTTTAACAGAGAAGCACATGACACCTATGTGCCCATACCGGCATCAATATAACAACTTCACTGTTAACAGCCTGCATCACTGCAAAGAGCTACATGTACGTGTGTAAGGGGCTATTTTGCTCCCCCCTCCCCCCGCCTCTGAGGCCGAAAAATAAAATTTGCTTTTCATCTAACTTCATCTCATTGCTTTATTAGAACAAGATGTGTAAAAGGAGTAAAAGACTGGTAAAAATTTGAATTTACCGTTGCTATGGGAACAAAAAAGTCCGCCATAATAGGCTAAAAATAGGAAAATGACCATTTTGGAACAAATTTGAGACTTTTGACAGAAAAATTAACATAGGTTACATGCATAAATGCTAAATATATTTCAGCAGGTGATAAGAATAATCAAAACACACAGCATATAAAAAAGTTTGTTTTGGGTATTTAGATGTGCTGAAACCTAGTTCCTTAGACATCTGGTCTCTCAAAGCCTCAAATTTGGTCAAAATGGCATATTCTCTATTTCAAGCCTATTTTAGTGGCAAGTTTCTGTTATTTAAGCAAACGTAAAAGTTAAATAAACACCAGACTTTAACACTCGGGTATTTCTTCTTACAAATCAATTATGAGAAATTGATGAAAAGTTACTTTTAATCTTTGACTGCAGAGGGGGCCAAATTAGCGCCTAAATTCACGTAGAATTTATTTGCTAATTCAGAGAAAGCGATTTTATAATATTGAATATCTTTAAGGAGACTCTCCATCTATGTTCAACGGAATGCATTGACCCCGAAATTATACAACTTTATTCATGCTCAACTTTGTTGAGCATGGAACTTATACTGCTGATAAATAGAGAATACTATGTGAGTGTCTTTTGATATCAAGTTTACCAGGCAAGGCTTTGAGTACGCTTGTTGACATCATGAGGCTTGCCGAGCGATTCAACATGCGTTCTCAAAGCCGAGCCTGGTAAACTTGATATCAAAAGACGCTAACCTCTATTTATCAATTTACCAATTGTTTAACCATGTTATAACACTTCAAACTAGCGATTGTGACGTAATTTTCGATTGTTGTGTTTATTCAGTGTCATTAGCGACGTCATTCAAAAAGGCACATGACATGAGATAGACTATGTTTATCAGGCAACGTGCGGCAATACAGTAAATATGAGAGGTAACTGATGTTAAAATACCAACAATTGTTGGTATTTTAACATTTAATGAGCAAGATAAGTACAGCTTCTTAGATTTTAAAAGCAAGAAATATCGTTGTCGTCTTGCATTTTAGTTTTTTATGCGTAGTGGAAATTGACTGCTCAGTTAAGTTCAGCACGTAAGGTTTTATTACCTCGGGACCTTGTTTCCTTCTATCTTACAGCGGGATCGGTAGCTTATTTCTATCTATGTTCAACATGTCCTGACTTCTCCCTACGCATTCACTTCTTCAGATTGTTTAAAAATTGTCGTGCAGAGGAATTTTTTACTCTCATAAACTTTTTAATCTGTGATCCAGGAACTCAACCTTTTACAGACTAACAGAACAGAACAATAGATTATTCGACTATTAGATTACGGATTCTAAAATGCAATTTTTATGGTTTAACATTAATGCATTTTACGAACGAAGTGCTAATGCATTTTACAAATGCAGCGAAAGTGAAGAAGGATTGAAGAGTGGGATTATAAAGAGTGTGTTAATAAAATATTGAATTTCATACTTTGTGAAAGTTTATACAACGTTATCAAACATCTGTACTCAGAAAAACAATTGAAGAATATTTAAATTAAATGTCATCTCTAACATTTTATACAACAAAAACTTAACTATATGAGCCGCTACATGAGATTCCCAACAATGTGGTATGTGCGACCAGCAAAGGCTCAGACCAGCCTGCGCATGTGCGCAGTCTGGTCAGAGCATTTGCTAGTCGCTTGAATATTTTATGAGTGTTAAGCTACTGACTTAACACAATTTGGAGTTTCTAAGCTTTAAATAGGCTGCATAGGCTTATCTGGGTCTATACTTGTCAAAATGCCACATTGTTGGAAATGGATATTACATGTCGCGGCTCAAATATACATGCAGTTAATAGTTCCAGGGGCCAATTTCATCAACGAGTTTACGACGTGTTTTTGTCTTAAAAACATCGTACGAAGTTCGTACGTTAAAAATCGGGTTTCATCAAACTTTTGAACTTTGCGAACTTCTTACTTTTTGTCGTATATTTAAGACAACTATTTAGGTGTCGCAGCTGACATCTTTGTCTTATATATTACTAACTTACTACTTCGCTACCAAGGCTGCCGCATTTCACACGATTCTAGAGGCTGAAGAGCAGAAATTCGACAAAGGTTTAAATACCTCGAAAGTACTACAATCAAGACCGCCATTTACATACTATATGGTTTACCCAAATGAGAAAATAAGACCCCCTTTCCTTGGTGCTTATGAGTTATTTATTTGTCCATGTAATCCTCTCCCACCCCTTCTCCCACCACGCTGTATACTGTCACCAAGAGATTCACCTATGGCCACAATGCCGACAGTAGCTGAATGTATGCATAACCATCACGTCTAAGGGAAGGGATTCTGTAGTAAAACCAACAGGATATTTTTGTACTTTTTCACTTGTCATCATTGCTTAAACATACTAATATACACATTCAAATAAACGGGTAAGTCATCGTCCATTTGCATGACTGCCGGGGACGACAATGTTGAGGGGGCTTTCGTCAAACAACCATACGTTCTACATTCGATAAAATTTCAAAACGTATGTCTTTTTATGAGTATGTATATGTTGGAGCTTTCAGTAGATTTTAACATTCTCCATGAAGGGACAAACATCCGGGTTAGCACAATCTCAGTTCCACCGGGCCGCGTATGGCAGTCGGTAACGTGTCTGGCTACAGATGCGTGTCTGACTGCAGATCCAGGAGTCGCGAGTTCGATCCCGGCCCGGTCCCATACTTTCGTGGAGATTGATCATGAAATAATTTCTACGGTCATTCTCATCCCTTCCGCTGAATCATTCATGAAGGGTTGTTGTCAGTTACAAGCGAAAGTATGTGCACGATTACTGGTTAACTGCTCATTCAAGCTTGCCCAGGAAAAATGTGTGGTTAGGTGAACTGACCGTCCCGCAATGACCATAGCAGTTGACTTGGGACGTAAAGCAACAAAACCAACCAACAATCTCAGTTCCAACCGTATTACAAGTTGCATTCTGGATTTTTACATTTTCGAAAATTTCTACTTGTTATCTCAAGCACCAGTGGTGTGATGTTTACTTGCCTCCGTGGGACGTTGGCAAACAGTTCAGACCCGGATCAGACGCCACATAACCACGGTGGCGTCAGATCAGGTTATAAGCTCGTCCAAAAGATTAAAATGAGGATACTCCATTCGACATATGGGTTAACATAAAGTGTAAAAACTAGTAATTTTCGGGACGCAGTTTCATGAAACATTACATGTGAATACAGTATGATATATCTCTTTTATGTTCAAATGATAATAGTATGCCCCTCTTAGAAATCTGTATTTGAGCATTACACGGTGTGAAGAAAGCCGAGACAACCGCCAATAATGTCCAAGACTCAGGACCGAATTTCGATAGCATACGAAATTTGTCGGCAGTATTGTATCTGCTGCTTAGGACTATCATTAATTCTGTGAATTGTGTTTGTTAGATTGATGTTGAGGATATCAGATTTCATAAAAAATAATGAATTTGATTTATTATTTTTCATCTAGACATGTTAGAATAAAAAAAGCTTCAGTTTCGGGTTCCTCTCAGTATATTTTGTGGTTTTAGGTAATCTTACTGATTAGTGCCTTACTTGGACATGGTTTTTTATGATTTTGGGAAACCCGTCATCTAAGTGTCAAAGAGTTTGGGTCTAGATCAGACCGACGTTTGACACAAGTATATGCACCGAGTTAAAGGGATTGATTTCTTAATGGGGTATGCTGTCGCCTGCTCGTCTCCTCATGCGCGGGTTCAGGAATTTTTGTCCGGAAAACTTCAAGTTTGCAAGGTTCTAGGAGGGATATCCAGCATTTTCCAGGTGGTCAACTTGCTAATTTCTATGGAAACCTATATAACTTGTGATTTTCAAGGGGATGGAGGTCCGGACCCTCTGCCTTCATTCTGATCAACTCATGTTTCTTCTTAAAATTTTCTTCACATACCTTTGTAGTTTTCACTCTGTGTTAAACCACTTTCCACGGCTATATACAGTCTGCACGTGACCAATCACATGATATTTAGATACTGGAGTTAGGCAAAAGTTAAAAATACGACGTTTTAGTGAAACGCAAATTTTTGTTCGTACGAACAATTTAAGATGTTTTAATGAAACTGACGTACGCACTTCTCAGAAAACAACGTACGCACAATTTAAGATATATCGTACGAACTTTATTGATGAAAATGGCCCCAGATATATGCAATTAAAATTGATGTTTAGATTAAGCCATGCTTCAATGGTTAAACTACAGCGCAGTCCCAAATGGTTTAACCCTCTATACTGAGAAGTCACAAACATTCAAAATTCAATTTGATTAAAACCCATTTTTATCGTTTGTATTCCATAATGATTGACTCCAAAATCATTGCTGGTTCTCAGTGAAAAGTATGACACCTAATTTTGTAGTCGCTGTTAATGTTTTAATGCCAATATGTCGTCATATTGGATCGGGTATGCCAAATCTGCACATTTTTGTTGAAGAGTTTGTCGCATTATTAAGTACAATGACTGATAAATGGTGTTCTGTTGTCGGCATAAGAAAATAAGCAATGACCGGATAAAGTTTGCAGCAACAATTTTATTGTTTGTGAAATTTCGGTAAAGAGGGTTTACCTGTTGGATTTCTTTTGCTCTGGTATTCAGTTTTATTTACTGTTGAGTCCTTATCTTTGCTTTATCTCCTTGTTATATCTTGATTTATATGTTCTGGGAGATGATGCATTGATAAGTTAGGGGTCTTTCATGCAAACCAAATATCTATGTATTTTGATCCACATCTGAATTAGGGTGGGGTTGACGCCGTGAAATCGGTTTAAGCCCTCCAGTAAAATATTTTACTGACCGTTCCAAGGCGGTACTTCTTTTGTGGATCTTTTATGTTTTTTCTGTCTTGTGTTTGCTATGCCTTTGTGCGCGTCTGTTTATATGTGCCTTGTGGTCAACTGCTGAGAAAGGGCTGACCTCTTGGCTTTCGTTTGTGGTGTCTAACTGTGAGATAGTCACTTTCCCATTGGTATTCTGGGTCAGGAGTGGTACTTGATTGAATCGATTCCTTATCTTTGCACCCTTACTTACTTCCAAAAGATACCCTTTTAAGAACATATTTCAAATGGCTAAAATGAGCGCTCAATTCACGCAACTCAACACTATCAGCTGCGTTTTTCCTCCATTAATCAAATTAAATACAAATGTCTTGAGCGGCCACTCAAAAAGAGGACCTAAACTTGGTTTCAAGACGGATTATCGCTTAATGCAGGTCAAAAGTATCGCAGAAAGAGAAGCATTCTACAATACTTTCGACCTTCATTAAGTTATCATTTGTCAAAATAATCGTTTTTGTCCATTTTTGAGTAATTAACATTCTGCTCGTTTCATCGAATAGAGCAGAATATTTGTCTAGTCGGTACTAGCATTAACAAAGGTTGTGCAGTATATTATTACTCAGTCGTCATGCACGGACTGAGAATAATCAGGTATTTGTGAACGAAGTGTCGTAAAAATCAGTTCTAAGGCGGCTTCACAGACGTGAGCAACACACAAAATTTTGTATAGATTCGAGCAAGAGATCTTGCCGTGTTGATTTGCACGTCGTCATTGCTATGTGGTATACTGCACTGTTTAAAATCACAGCAAGTTTCGCCAAACAAGAAATAGAAAGTTTGGTGTCATGTGGGCTGGACGGCAGGTACTTCGGCAATGAGAAGATCTAAGGGTTAAGTAAGCTGTGTTACTGGCAGGGCTTTTACAAGCACTTCTTAAATAGATCTCATCAAGGTCTACAACGTCCTTCCATGTCACGCTGCTCATTTGCTCACATTAAAGCGCGCCAACATGCAAACTGTGTTTGTTTTCTTTGTTAGAGTAAAGAATGGACCGGGTTTTACTGTAACTAAACGTATACTTGCTGCGTCAAGTTGTACGCACATGCGTATTTGCTTACACGTAGGTTCGCCCCTGCACGATAAGTGCAAAAATCTCATGTACTAGACGGATGGCTGAGAATGGGTTTGCTCCCCCCCTAGGGAATTTTGCAGACATATCCTATCTTGTAGAGAATTGAAAGCCGAGTCTTTTAAGAGATGTTTGCACTCTGTGCTCCGGGGCGTTAGTCTGTAAGAGCCTGTAACATACGTTACTTAATCAAACTAAGAAAAAGTAAATTGAAAGTTTGTGCTACACATTAAAGACATTAAAATATTTATTTTTAAAAATCATTCATATAGTCTGCATACTGGATATCTTAACTACATATGACAGCCATTTGAACAAAATTACAGCTTCCTAAGGTGTCATATGCGTTACATAAATCAGATAACCCATTAAAATTTGCAAGTGTGGCTAACATCATTTACATTCACAATCTCTCTGTGTGTTTTGCAAAATGTTCTTAACCATGTCTGACTAGCTAGTGCAATTGGCTAACAAAAAAATTCAAGTTTGTTTCTTTAGCTTAAATATTTTTTTCTGGAATAAGCAATTAAACAACCCTACCTCTACCCAATTTTAAGGTGAACTGTTTGGTATTAAAACTAAAGTAAAAATAGTTAAAAAATATTTTCAGTTGATGAATGTGTTCCATTGTTTGGGATTTACTTGCTTATATGAAAAGACTCATAAATCTGCAAGTTTGTTGCAAAATTTTTAATATCAGAGGCTGTAACATATGTTACCTGATGTAATAAATGGGCAAGCTAATTGTCTTTACGTAAGATATGCCTAAAAATGTCTTAATCTCCTCGAGGGAATTTTGCAGACATATTCCTTCTTATAGTATAACTCAAGCTGCATCGAAGAAGGGATTTTTGCACTCTCTAGGTTGGGGCGTTAGTCTGAAACAGCGTGTTACATGTGTTACTATATCAAATAAAGGAATTGTAGTTTGAAAGTTTGAGCTAAAATTGTGAAAAAACTTGCAGCTGTTGGATATCTTACATTGTTTAGGGATTTTAAACTGGCTCCTATGATAAAGACTTATAGATATGCTAGTTGTCATCAAGTTTTAAAGACCAGAGAGCGTTACATATGTTAGCGTGATGAGTAAAATCATCAAACAGTATTTTGACATCAAGCTGAGTAAGGGACTGCTCCATCCTCATCCCCTTTAAAATTCTGCAGACAAATTACATCTTATTTAACCATTCAAGGTGCATTTAAGAAGAAATGTTTGCACTGTGTAAGTCGGGGCGTTAGCCTGTAACAGCTTGTTACATATGTTACTATATCAATTTGAGAATAAGAAATTTGAATGTTTGAGCTACCAAAAGAAGACATTAAAATCATCTAATAAATTGACATTCTTATAGTCTTTATACTGGATGTCTTTACTACATATGGAAGCTGTTTAACATTAATAGGGCTAACTGTGGTGTTATGTGCGTTACATGAACCTAATTATAATTTAAAAGCTATAATTGTGGCTATCATCATTTAGTTAAACAACTACTATGACTTAGTTTCAAACTGTTTCATTAGATTTCACAAACATATACTCAATTGATGAATAGGAAAAACCAAGTTTGCTTTTCTATCTTAAATATATTGTCTTATAGGAGCTAATACACAGCCCTACTCCCAGTTTTACAGAGAAGTGAATTTTGTTATTACCGTTAAAGTTAAACACATGAAAGCGATTACAGCCTGTGGATATTTTTCATTTTCTTAGTCTGTCTTGCTCATATATCTACAAGATGTCATTAAGTTAAAGATCAGGACACTTAATGTGTACTTATAAGTCTTTGGTGCCAAAACACTAGAAATTATATTCATTTCTGATTATCTAGCCCATGGACTGGTGTTACAGATGTTATCAATGACCTTTTGGACACATTTCCTAATGACTGTGCATATAATGCTAAATATAGAGCCACAAATAGAAAAGATAGTTTTACATTTTTACAAGAAAATACAATAAATGAAATGGTCCAAAGTATTTCTCATCGATTTAACACTCATGTTAAACGTTTGTCATTGTCTGCTTCTGTGGTAATCATTATTATCACACGCCTCCTTGCAACTAATAGATTCATGACACAGTATTTCAATCATTTACTGTTATTCAATTTTACCACCAGTCCACTCACAATTGATGAGCCATTATCAACTTTCCAATTTTGCCATTTATGGCTTGGAACATTCGGAAACTGATATGAATTCCTAATAGTTGGCTCTTTGAGTATGTGTTTCAAGTGATACTCTGCAAGTAGGGGAAAGACTAAAGCTTTACAAAGAGGAAAACTATGCCATTAAGAGCAATGAGTACCTGGACTGATGTACCTTGATATTTCTGTGATCAAGAATCATATCTTAGCTGGTTAACTTTTATAAATGTAGCCTTTCCATACATGCAACCCACATATTTTCATTTAATAATGTCTCTGCACTTATTATCTTTCCCCAAGCATTCAAAAACTTATTTGAAGTCTTAGTACTTCTGAAGAGCTGAAACCGAGGTAACTCTTTCCCTTCAGATATACGAACTAGATGTATCACAGCAGGTAAAGTAATGAAATGCAGGATGAACAGAGCACAAATTAGACCCTTTCAATTCAATGATTCACTAAGTTTCTAAGATAAGAGCGCTTATTAAAGGATGTAACATATATAACTCGTCATAATAAATGAGCAAGGGCATTGACATGACATCCTTTTTGATTACACAGTCAGAGGCAAGTGTTTTCAATTTTAGTGTTTTCAATGGATCATGAAATGAGGCACCTTATCAACTTGTTTACTCTGTATAAATCTTCAATAGAGCATAATATAGAACAACTAGTTATCCCATTCTACCTATAGTCCACTTTCCTTCTTTTGAATGCAACAGCTAATGATATGGCTGCAAAAACTGAGAAATAATAGGTTTTACATTATTTTAAGACATGCTTCAATGTACTGACATCAAAAAACAACCAACTGTAAACATAATTGATGGCAATGTCCAACTTCATATTCTTTCTCTTATACCAGATAACTTTCAAGGTGTAACAGAAATTGTTTCAGAAGGTCTGCCAAAACCATCAAGAGTCAACATTGTGACTAAAGAAAACTTATAAAGTTCTTTGGGCGCAGCAAAATACTATTGACCTAAGACCTGAGGACTTAAGCACCAAAAGACTGGATAGGTTCCATGGCAAATGATGCAAAAAAGCAGCCTATCAAATTTCTGTTTGACCAATGTCAGAAATCTTAAAGTATTCTTAGAGGTACACGGTAGAAAAATAGATTTTGCAAAATCAGAGCAAAGTTATTATTTGACCAGCACGGATGCAGAGGCAGCTGCAGTTAGATTGCTCTTGCTACTTTACAGGAAGAGATATATACCAGAGTCATACTCCATTGTATGCATATATGTGAAATGGCATTAAACCCATATTTAATCAGGTGTTTGATCCCATGACACTGACATGCTATTTCTGCTTTTGAAGAATGCTAAGGATTCAAGTTTGGCTGAGTCAAGTTGTTTGACGCTGGCACTGGCCACACATACAAAGAAAATTAAGTCTTTTGATGGCTAAAGAGGAGGATCACACGAAATGCTTATAAGTGATGTTTGTCACAATTACCAATTTTAAAAAGAAATCTAAATTAATGTAACATATATAACACCATAGGAAGCTGTATATTTGTTAAAAAAATCTTTTCTTATGTATCAAAGGTATTCAGCATGCAAACTACATGAATAATTCAAATAAATAGATAGTTTTATGTCTTCTTTCTGTTTCACGGACTTTCAATTCATTTATTCTTAAATTGATATGGTAACATACGTATCATACCACTACATGCTAACCCCCTAGTTAATAGAGTGCAAACATCTCTTATTTGATGCAGCTTGAATTGTTCTTTAAGGTAGGATATGTCTGCACAATTCCCAAAGGGGTGGAGAGGAACAGGATTGTACTCAGTTTGCAGTCCTAATACAATGCCATGATTCTAATGGTTGTGATGAAATGGGTGATTATTTTGCAATAGAAGCAAACACAATGATAGACGTTGTGAGGTTGACTTGAGTAAAGATTGTTTTTGAATAATTTTATTTAATAGGAATATTTATTAAATTGTGTCATTTAAATGAGAACTATTATTTTCTATCTATATGTCTATATATTTTAATATTATAGGCATTAGGAAATATGTGATTAAAAAGGTTATATATAACATAGGTAACACGATTCCATGGGCTTGTTATCAGCAATGACTGTAATTACTAAGACTAAGGCACCAGAGGCTAGAGATTAATAGGGAAACATGTGAAAAACGATATTTTTCTGAAATATCATCTCTTACTTCCAAGAAAATTTCCTAGCTCATTCATTATGCCATGTAACATACGTTACATACTTTAATAAGTGCTCTGATCCTGATGTCAAACTAGCAAATGTATGATTCTTTATTGCATTAGCAAGACAGTGCCAAAAATGTAAGATATCCGAGAGCGTTAAATATGTTCATAAATTTTTCTTGAATAATAGATACCAAAATTGGATACTTAAAATTGGGGGTGGGTTGTTTAATAGCTCATGTAAATCAATGTATTTGAGATAGAAAAGCAAACCTTGTTTTTTCTATTAGTCAAATGAGTATTTTAGTAAACTAAGATTAAAAACACTTGTAAAAATGCATAAATAGTCTGTAAAATGAATGATGTTAGTCGCAATTTCAACTTTCAAAGGGAAATTTAATCTATGTAACGCATATAACAGCATTGAAGGCTGTAATTTTGATTAAAATGCTGCTTTTGTGTAGCTTAGGCATCCAGCATGCAAACTACATAAGAAATTTGAATAATTAGACGGTTTAATATTTTCTTTCTGTAGCTCAAACTTTCATTTTGATTTTTTCCTTAGTTTGTTACAGTAACATATGTAACAGGCTGTCAGAGACTAACGCCCCGGAGTACAGAGTGCAAACATCTCTTAAAAGATGCGGCTTGAAAATTTCTTTAAGATAGGATATGTCTGCAAAATTCCCTAGGGGGGGGGGGGGGGGAGCAGGACCTTTTTTAGCTCGAAGTCTATACTGGCCCATATTAAGAATTTTGCAATAATGTCTGGAGAGGAAATAAAAACGCATCAGCACAAAGCGAGTTTAGATTAATTTGTATCGAAACTGATTTGATAAAACGCTCCTGTTTTGTATAAAATCATATAAAAAAGAAATTTGCATATATCATTCACATACTTCATCTCCAAAATTGTCAATAAAATAAGTTTTATAGCGGTTTTACTATCACTCATCGGAGTGTTGTTATAGCGTACTAGTGGGGCTAGGTTGCCGTTTACCCTTGTCCTGCTGAACCCCGGAATTATCATTTTAAAAGCATTGTAGATCCAGATCAGCTTGTTTCTTACAAATCTATCTAATCATGGTCCACACTTCCACTCTGATTGAAAATACAAGATTATGATTGGAATGCTGCAGGTTAACAGGATAAAAAATATGGAGGAGTAACAAGGTTTATCCTTTTTTGATACACTGCAGATCCAGACCAGATTGCGTCAGACCGTTTTCCACTCTCATTGAATTGAGCCATGCCATGTTATTTCCAGCAATATGGCATTTTGACAAGTGTAGACTCAGATGAGCCTGTGCAGCTTCCTTTTAAGCTTAGAATCTCCAAATGGTGTTCAGTCAGTAGCTTAACAATCATAGTATACTTAAGCGACTAGCAAAGGCTCTGATCAGACTGCGCGTATACGCAGGCTGATCTGAGGCTTTGCTGGTCGCACATACCACATTGTTGGAAATCTCATGCACTGGTTCATATAAAACTCTTGTGTGAACCCGAAATTATTTTTGTTTAAAATCACTACAGATCCAGATCAATATGCTTTAACGAATTCACCGGATAAGGGTCCATACTGTGTTTCACTATTATATGGTTGAAAAAAATTGTGAAGGAGTAACCAGCCTGAGGGTAATCATTTCAATACATTGTAGATCCAGATCAGAATGGCTTCTGACGCAGCCAACACTGTTTTCCACTCTGATTGAATTGGGCCATGACATGTGGTATCCAACAATGTGGCATTCTGACATATGTAGACTCATACGAACCTGTGCAGCTTCCTTTTAAGCTTAGAAACTCCAAAAGCTGTTCGACCAGTAGCTTAATAGTCATAGAATACTCAAGCGACTAGCAAATGCTCTGATCAGACTGCGCGTATGCACAGGCTGATGTCGCATATACCACACTGTTGGAAATCTCATGACGTGGCTCATATGTGCGTATAGTAGATATGCTTCAGTTTATGGGATAACAATTGGGGAGGAGTGTAGTATAATACACGTAGAACTTTTTGCTCTTTGTAAAGACGGTAACTTTAATATTCATATATGGGCGTGGTTTCGGCTGTTTCATCTGCTGAACAAGGGAAATCAGGCTCTATTTTTGATTTGGTGAAGAATTAATAAGTTGTTTTGGCCGCGCAAACGTGCAAAATTCTAACCGTATACACACTGAACTCACATTTATTAACCCTTAAAGCGTATAATCGCAAAATTGCATGTTTTTTGTCATCCACTAAAATATGTGAAGCCTCATAGACAAACAGTGTGGACCCAGATAAGACTGCTCCTGTAGGAGCAGTCTGATCTGTGTCCACAGTGTTTGTCTCTTTGCTTATGTTAAATAGACATTTTCAGACGCAGTTGTTTTGCTGGCGTTTTATGGACTAAATCTATACTGGGGTAATGGCGCAAGATGTAACTTTTGAAAAAAAAACACGCTTCATTTTCAGCTTTTAGCTATGTCTAAGGTAGACCAGTCCTAATTACGCATTCATGAGGTGCCGCCTTTACAGTAACCAAGAAAGTCCTAGAATACAATAAAGGTATTCAGCATGGCAAGGATTAAGACGACTGGCTAGCCGCTAGTGACAATTATGATTCATGAATATCGCATTTGTCCGTGTCTATGCGCGCAAAGTATTACAAGTAGTTTTATTACGTTATCACCAAGCGTGATAAAATTCATTCGTTTCTGTAAATGAACACATAAATCATGATGCATTTTAAGTCCGTCGATTCGATCAATACATAACAATGTATTTTGGCTAAGTGGAATTGGAAAAATATAATTAGTCGGTCCGAAAGTGTTTGATATTTATCAGGCTTACGATTGTGAGATTAATATAAAATGGTACAATTCGTTTGAACATACAGCAATGTGATAGGCCTACATCACGTTGACAATAGTATAGTTCACGCGCGATGAGAGTATGGTGACCAAACAGATTTACGGTTAGGTGTAGGTAAGGAATACCCGTATATTATTAAGTTAGTCTGTCAATGTAAAGGCGGTACCTAATGAATGCGTAATCAGGTCTGGTCTACCTTAGACATAGGTAAAAGCTGAACATGAGGTGTGATTCAAATTCAAAAGTAACTGTATCATACTGCGCCATAACACACCAGTAAAGACACAAAACATGATTTAACCCTTTAAACGCCAGCAAAATGACTGCATCCAAATGACTGTTTATTGGTTAACGCGAGTATAACCGCAAACAGTGTGGACTCATATTAGACTGCTCCCACAGGAGCAGTCTGATCTTGATCTACACTGTTTGTCAAAGAGGCTTAAAATCAACAAACGGCGATCAAACCTTCAACTGTAATGTTTTTAAAACTAATTTTTCGAGATAGCATTTTACCGTCATTTTTCGAAATTCTTATCCCATGAAAACTACTCAAGAACATCTCCGCCAATTTCTCCAAACGGTTCCAACATCCAATTTGCTGAAGTGACATCTTTGAACAGATGCGCTCTTTTAAGCAAAGCGCAAACAAATGAAGTTCAAGAAGTAAGACAAAAAGTTACTTTGCACTGCCCCAATTTACTTACTAAAGCAATGGATGGCTTGTTCAAATATAATAGATATCGCGCCCAATTCGCTCTTGCGTTAAGCTAGTGGGGTCACCACAAACACCGTTCAATTTGGAGCACGTGCATAGACAAAAATGACACGCCATATGGCACGCCATGCGAAACCCCAACATTTGTTCCTTCAGATGAGCCTGCTTAACGTTGATTCTGCATATGCATGACACATTCTGAGCATGCAAACGGCAGTTTAAAGTTAAACTTATACACAATCTTTGAATCCATTTTGAGACTATCCCTTTCTGCCACACCTACCTGTCAATAAAAGACTTAGAAAGTTTAGACGAATTCATTTTAATGCAAAATCTTCATCTATGTACACACAAATCTGTTTGCTCCACAAGCACAAGGACCTTTTGGAGAATTTGACGGAAAGTATCCTCTACATGTACAACTTTCATCGCGAACTCAATTTGCTAAAATTTAAGATAAAAAGTTATTGCAAAAAGTCGTTCTAAAAACATGAGTTTTTTTAGGTTTTTTTTCGTTGTTGATAACTTGACTTTTGCCAAGGACTTTCGATACCTGAATTCCATGGTGACTTGGTGTATAAATTGAAGATTGTTGGCTCTAATAATTTTTCAGCGCAGTTCATTAAAATAATTTCCCAATATAAAAAGATTGGCTTTAACATCAATGTATTGCAACAGACTGCGTGCATGGTGGTCAACCCAATCACGGTTGGCAACTTTGCTTTCCTCTTTAATTGCACGCCGGTGCACGTGGGTCGGGTCGGACTCTATGAGGGTTCCAACTTATAGACTTATCTATTGATGAGATGGTAGGGACCTGATGCTTTGGCTGTTTGTCGGCCCCACCGGGTTTACCTGTTGGATTTCTTTTGCTCCAGTATTCAGTTTAATTTACTGTTGAGTCCTTATTTTTGCTTTATCTCCTTTTTATATGTTGATTTATATGTTCTTGGAGATGATGCATTGATAAGTTAGAGGTCTTTCATGCAAACCAAACATCTATGCGTCTTGATCCACATCTGAAATAAGGGTGAGATTAGTGCACCGTTTAACCGGTTTAAGGACATATGCTACTAAATACTTCCAACACTTTGCATACAGTTTGTTTTATGCATGGGCTATCCATTTATGAAATAAAAAGGATATGTCACCGTGCTTATTTTTTCAGAATCTCATATTGAAGTTTACAGCATTTGACCAATTTTCTAGAAATATAAAATAATAACACTAGTCCTAATTATCGAGCTAAAACGGTTGTAATCTTCAGCCAGCTTCTTTTTTTTAACTTAAATTACTGCCCATGACCTCAGACTTTTAAGAAAATGTGCACGTTTACTTGTTATCCCATGCTGTGACAAGATACTGCATGATATATTTTGACAATTTGTCAAAAAATGGAATTTGTTTTTAGAATAAATCATGTATTAAAAAATCTGACATTGAAAATCTTGGAAATTTATTTTTAATTCATGGGCTATTATAATACCTTTCAGAAAAAAGAATAAAAATCTGGGGTCACCGAACTAATTCTCTTTCTAGAGGGCCAAATTTAACCCCACCCCCATAGGTTTCATGCGTAATTCAATATAAAAAGTTCGGGGATGACCATTTCGTTCGTTTTGATGATGCCATTTTACTAGTATATGACGAAATTTAGCATTAAAATGTAAAAAAGAAAGAAAAAACACACTGAAAATATGTGCGCATCCGGGAATCGATCCTGGTCCTCTGGCTTTGTAGCCAGACACGCTAACCACTAGGCCACGAGGTCAGGTCGTGCGCCGCTCTAAATAACCATACAAATAGTATAGACTCGGCCACTATCGTATTCGTAACCAGGATTATTGTGTACGTTGTTTGATTTCGACTGAGCTACATGTATCTGTCTTTAGTGCTGAGACGATCAGTTCTGAAAAGATGTCAATAGATATTTCGAACACACTTTAATTAGTTATTTTGTGAAGAAAATGTTGGAACACCGATATGACATAAGAATATCGGAAGCTGTGTTGATCCGAATCCGTTAAGGGTCGAAAGACAGGACCCAGACAACTTTCCCCGTTTGCAGACGCGGGAAAGGTGCGCATTGGAAATAGCCGCATATGTCTTTAAGCCCTCCAGTAAAATATTTTACTGACCGTTCCAAGGCGGTACTTCTTTTGTGGATCTTTTATGTTTTTTTTGTCTTTGTTTGCTATGCATTTGTGCGCGTCTGTTTATATGTGCCTTGTGGTCACCTGTTGGGAAAGGGCTGACCTCTTGGCTCTCGTTTGTGGTGTCTAAATGTGAGTGTGTCACTTTCCCATTGGTATCCTGGGTCAGGTGTGGTACTTGATTGTATCGATTCCTGATCTTTGCACCCTTCCAGAAGGGGGGACAGGACCCCCGCTGGAAAACCACAAGTTATATGTTTCTATAGGGAATAAGCATTTGGACCCCCAGGAAAAAGTTGGACCCCCGCTGGGAAATGTTGGAACCCCTCTGGAACCTTGAAATGAATGTTTCTTTGATTAAACCATTGTAAAAAAACAACAAAACAAACATCAACAAAAAAACAACAACCATACAAACGTCATGATCGATTTTTTTTCTTTCATATGGAGCAGGACCCCCACTGACGAAAATTGTTGGATCCGAGCATGTAATCCTTTTCATTCTGATTGATTATCCCATACATGTTGATACAATAAGTTCGGAATAGTCCATTTTGTATGCTTAGGGATTGTCTGTCAAACTTTCTATGAAATTATGCATTTCTGTGCCCAAGATTGTTTTTTATCTTTAAGTCAGCAAACAGTGCAGACCTTGATGAAATGCCGCCTAAAGGGCCTTCACGGTTTGCCAAAGTACCTGTTTACTGGTATCAAGAATGAAAAGGGACAAAAACTTTGATATCAGGACAAATATATTTACAAAATGACATGGATACATGTGTACACAGTACCTCAACAACACATTCATTCAGGAAGAAGCGAAAGTATGTGCATGAAGTACTAGTTAACTACTTGTTCAAGTTTGTCCAGGAACAAGTGTGGCTAGGTGAACTGACCGTCTCAACATGACCATAGCTGTTTACTGGGACGTAAAGAAACAAACCAACAAACAACCTCAACAACACATTAAGCATATGCATGTATATACCTACACGATATACCAATCGCAAGAATATCTACTAATATCTCTGACCGTAGACCGATTCTCACAGCTGATATTTCAAAATAGACCACGCCAAAGGATGAAATGTAAATAATAGAGGATCTTACATGTGTGCTCATGTTTTATTGAATTTATTAAACGAGATTGGAAAGAGATAAACTGCGAGGCTTGCTGAGCATCTATCTCTTTTTCGCACCGAGTTTAATAAATTCAATAATACAAGAGCATGAATGTTAGATTGCATTTGTCATATGCCATTAAGATTACTTTGAAATCTCATTTTTGCCGTAAAAACGTTATAATTTTGTCATTATGTACGCAACGTTGTTATGGACGTCAAAACGTTTCCCGCAAATCTGTAAACCACTAATGGTTTATCGGTTTTATTGCAGACGCGACGTCATATGATAAAACTGTTTAACCCAATTTACTCAAGATAAAGAAGATATTTGCAAAAAACAAATTTTGCAGAACCTTTTGTTGACTATGTGTAAGGTAAGTACACAATACTGGAGACCGTTGCGTTATGGATACAATTAATATTTGCGTTGCGCGGATGAGGTCAGCAATGTTTATTAAACTCCTCGATGGTGAGTTGCTGTAATATTAATATGCCAGCGGTTGGATCCAATTTATTTTCTCAAATGTTTGCATTGATCTTAAATACTGCAATATGCGCAAATTTTATTCATTATGAACCAATTCCCCTTGGAATAGTTCGTTTTGGTTTCAATGCTTTCTTGGTGATTTAATCATATTATACAGGAAAAGCTGTCAAGAATCCACTCAAACTAAAACAATATAGCTGATTTTTATTCTCTGCAACCAACTGTTTCTGACAGTCGAATTGTTCAGAGCCTCCGCATTCGACGGATGACATACAAAACCATCATAAACCAAAATGTTTAATACAGCAACCTTGAGCGTCTCCATATAGCAGCCAGTCGATAGTTTTGAATATTTTTGAACCAATGCTGAAAAAATATATACACCATATGATTGGGAACAAGGAACAATTTTACATATTCATCATAAAAAGGGAAAGTAACAATCTTAAAAGTAAACTCATCTCGCTTATTTTGAATTTTAGATGAAACCTCGCAATCTATCACGGACAAGTAAAGATACAACAAGCAAATTCAGAGAATTTATGTCTCCTGCATTTTAATTTCTGTCTGTTTATAAATGAACTATCTTGAAATGAGTCTGAAAATGAGTAAGTTAAAAGAAAAAAATGATGACAATAAAGAAAAGGTGACAAAAGCTATCTGAGAATCATATCCAAACCACATGCACATCTTCGGGCCAAGACAAAAGCACAACCAATGGTTCAAATGGACCAAATTTGATGCAAAATTATAGGAAGACATGCGCGGATCCAGAAAGTTTTGTCAGAGGGGGTTTAACTCTGACAACGTTTTTTTTTTCGTTGATGAGGGCAGAGAGGATCCAAATACCAGTGAAACGCCATTAAAATGGAGGGGTTGCACCAATAGTCTTATCAGCTACTTGGTTGCACACAGTGGTTTCTCACCCACTTCTCACCCACTTCTCGCTCAAGACAAGTTGTCCCGTAGGCAAAACGCCATGCGGAATTTCCTTATCCCATCCACGTGACCTGCTTATCCAATCCACCTGACCTGCTTATCCCATCCACGTGACTTCAAGTTAAAACAATTTAGGCTTTCTACACAGCACTTTACACCAAACTATTATGTAGAAATATCTTAACGGCAATCTTTAGTGCGTCAGACATTTTTGCATCTTTAAATGACGTCAAAAATGCCTGACGACACTAAAATGCATCAACAATGTGACGCACGTTATTGTCGCAAGTCTTTGTCAATACATACTGATACTAACGTTTACTACGAATCCCAATAAAAACAATACCGACGCTTAAAATGCTATTTTGCTTCCGTAGTCTTGCATCTGGTAAGACGTGATATAACATGATGTCGTCACTTTAATATAATAATGACAGCACTTGTCTTTTAACGTGCCGCTGTTCTATTTTCATCTTTCTCGCGGGTTGGTACAGGGTATTTGAGATATAATTATCCCAAAACGGTAAAAACAGCGGAAAATCCGATCTAATGTTCAAGAAATAGTATAAACATGTTCCTGGTCTGAGTATTTACAAGGTTTAATTGACTAGTCCTGGTCTGACAGGCCTCGAAATATCTTAAAAAAGGCACTTGCCCTGCAACAAAAAAAAAATATTGGCACATATGATTTTTAAATTTATACTAAAAATATCAAAATTTTCATTTGCCCTGCAGCCTAAGGCACTCGTAAGTGCTAATTTCGAGGCCTGTCTGATATTCTTCTTATTTTACAAAAATTGAAAAATCCATCTCAAAGTGGGTGTACATCTTCTTATCTTTCTGATCGCACTTTATCCATCTTTTTACAGTGTGTGTGTGTGTGTGTGTGTGTGTGTGTGTATGTGCGTATATGTACGATGGTGGTCGGGGGTGTAGTGTGGTGTAACACACTGAGAACAGTCCTTTATTATCATATTCTTGAATTTTTCTCGGACAGCCTAGGAAAATGGTGATTTTTATTTTGTAACTTGATACCTGAAATTCCAGTATTGTTCAATGTTTTCTTTTAATGTTTTCTGTATTTTTGGTAAGAACCTAAAATGGAAGCTACAGTTTACTTAATGCATTTTACACTTAATCAATTGAAAGCCATTAATGAGCCGTGACATGTGATTTCTAACAATGTGGTATTTCGACAAATGTAGACTCACACGAGCCTTTGCAGCCATCTTTAAGCTTAGAAACTCCAAATTATGTCCGATCAGTAGCCTAAGAGTCATAGAATATTCAAGCGACAAGCAAAGACTCTGATCAGACTGCGCGTATGCGCAGGCTGATCTGAGACTTTGCTGGTCGCACATACCACATAGGTGGAAATCTCGTGCCAGGGCTCATTTCTCTATCAGTTTATTATATTGAAAATAGGATTTTTAGTGTATAGAACTTAGTTATACATGTATAACATATATATTTACCAGAAAAAATGCAGAGCTGTATAACTGCAGATTGCCCACACTTAATTAGCAGAACAGAACAGAACAGAAATTTATTATGACTTAGACATATACAGTCTATCATCATTTTATACAAACATTGCAACAATGCAAGCTAACAAGTGAACAAGCACGCAAATGTCTCATTTCACTCTATCGGAGAGTGAACCCACCAAATTGCACCACAGCAGCATAGACGAACCGACATAACATAAGCCATGTTTTGGCATTTCGGCTATAACTATGCTTGATACAATTTTAAATTTTAAGCGCTAACATGTTTATTGCTCTGAATGTCAAGAGAGGTTAAAGATTAAATGCATTTTTTTGAGCTAGAGGAATGTTTTCTCAATCGTTTTATTGTTTAAAAATGAGGGTTTCTTTATACTTACAATTTACCTGGAAAATGCTGCCTTACTGCAAAGACTGACCACACTTAATTAGTGCTAGTTTAATTCATTGCTCTTAAGATCATTTGAGGCTAATGCTCAAATGGAATTCTTTGAGCTAAGAGAATGTTCACAGCATAGAGGCTTGCTTTAGACGTAAGTTCATAACATCCATCTGATTTGTTTAATTTTTAACTGAGAAGGTTCAGAACATTGGTGAAGCTTTTCAGAAGTAAAACGTAAAAGCTTAAATCGTGTTCTGATTTATGATTTATATTTCGGTGTTAAAATTTTAAAATATATAGATGATTTGGTTAGATCCAATATGTGATCTTTGTCTCGCTTTTGTTTGTCTTACTATTAACTTTTATACAACACTATTTGTAATATGCATCTATTGATATAATGTTAAAACGTTTTGTTTGTTTGATTTGATTCTTTACGTCCCGTGAACAATCTTCCCGGGTTGAACCAGTACTAAGCTAGGAGTAATGCGTTTTGCTCAAGGACACAATGCAGTGACGCCGGTGAGGCTTGAACCCGCGGCTCCTCTGTCTCTAGTCAAGCACTCTTCTACTGAGCCACTGTACTCCCTATGTTAAAAGTAAATCAATAAATGATAAAACAGCTTTCTACTTAAATGCATCAAAAGTAGTATAAGTGGCAAAAAGTAAGTGAGTGTGATGAGGAAATGTCCCAATTACACACTCCAGACCAACTCACATGACAGTAAGGAATAGTAATAATACAACTACAGTCACAAGACATAAGGAGGACAATTAAAATAAAGCAACCAGTTAGCATATATGGAATGAATCATTAAAGTACTGTGATATATACTCAGAAAAACAATTGAAGGATATTAAAATTAATTTAACTATATTTCATTTGAGAAAATATTTTCAAACAAAGTAGTTTGTATCTGATAGAACTATCAATATGCAACTTAGCAAAATGCAAAATGAAATATATTGGTCATTGGTTACGATACAGTTCCACACCAAAGGTATCAAACCTCTTTACCCAAAGTTCACAAGCAATAAATTTTGCTTTTATATTTTTGGCTGCAGCATTTACCTGGTCATTGCATATGTTCTAATTCCGACCACAAACAAGTTTTCATACCCATTTTTCAGTAATTGCACCTAATAAAGTCACAATGTCTAAAATAGTAAAATATTGACAACAACCACACAATTAAGTGTCATACTTTTGACTGAGAGCCAGCAATGATTTTGGTGCCGGTCATTATGGATATAGGCGATAAAAATGGGTTTCATTAAGTTTTGTATGTTTGTGACTTTTCAGTATAGAGGGTTAAACCATTTTATTTTAACCATTGAAGCGCGGCTTAAATTAAACATCCATTTTGATTGCAGATATCTGCAACTATATAATGCATGCACAATTAGTTAAGTTTTTATTGCATTGAATGATAGAGATGGAACTGAACCTTAATATCCTTCAATTGTTTTCTGACTATATATTATAATACTGGTTCATCGTCATTAAAAACAACATATAAACTGTATTTACTATTTAGTATGCAGACGACTGGCCAAAAGCCCTCTCCTTAAGGAATTTACTGGTCAGATTGTTTATGAATAATTTGCTGGAAAATTTAATTGTTTGCATTTTGCCAGTATGTACCAATATGAAATGTGATTTTTGCCAGTATCTAGCAATGTGATATTATATATCACATTGATACATACTGGCAAATGCACAAACTACGTTACCCAAAACTGAATCAGGGATGTTCATGTACATTTATTCTTTTTTAAATCAACCCATGTACCTTTATATTAAGCATTAATTTTCAACAATTCAGCTCCATATCTACTTTTAGCAGCTACCAATCATTTTAACTGCATTATGCGCGTTGACCTGATAAAATTTGCCTATCTCACGGCATGTGCCTTAATCAGGTCATGATCACGTTGCACCTTTTGAATGTCGTCGTCAATGACATTGATTCGACACAAAAATCTATTAATACGTCAGTATCGCTAGTTCGAACAGTGAATCAGCTTGTAAACTGATAAATATGATACAAGGCTGGCGCCTTTTGATATCAATTTTAAAAGGCTCGGCTTTGAGAACACATGTTGAATCACTCGGCAAGCCTTACGATGTCAACAAGCGTTCTCAAAGCCTTGTCTGGTAAACTTGATATCAAAAGACACTCACTTAGTATTCTTTATTTAGCGCTTTGTCAGCAAACTGAAGAAAAACAAGTGAGTCATGATCAGGAAATGCCTGGACCACTACATAAGAATATCTGTCTTCAAGGGTTTACCAACAACAAAGGCGGAGACCAGCCTGCACATCCGCGCAGTCTGATCAGCGCCTTTGTTAATCGCTTATTGGAAAGTATCATATCTAAACTTGCTACAAGCAAATTTTCAAATAACCAGCTAGCCCGTCCCTGTAGTTGAGCAGACTGGTTTGTGTCTTGCTTTGTCTGAAACCCCAAAGACAGGATTTCTCGTCCCAAGGCCCATATGGACCAACGCCAAGGCCCATATGGACCAACGCATGGCACAAATAGAAAAATACGCTAAAACATAAATAAACTGACAGGACACACAGGTACAACATGAAAAATACAATTAGCAAACCAACCATCTCTCTTTCCCACAGAGAGATATTCTCTCTCTCTAAGAGAGATATTATGACCAGGAAATGTCCAACCAATACAACAGCGGCCAACCCATGGCGTAAATAGAAAAGTACGCTATAACATAGACAAACTGACAAGATACACAGGTACAAAATTAAGAAAACAATTAGCATAGCATACGAGGGTCATCCAATAAAGAATGAGATTTTTCTATAGCGCAGTGAAATTACATGCTAGGCTTATGAAATTTCTTTCAAAGCTAGCTCGTCTTTTTGGCTGTTCAAAAGTCCCATATTCGACGTTTTACATAGTTCCAATTTTTGTTGCTAGGCAACATTAGAAGACTGGGCAAACATGCATGGACGGCTCACTATAGGTGGTTACCATAGCAACAGATTATGATGTATAGTTTATTTTTCTAATAGTTCTTATCTATGCTCATGCAATCTGTCTATAGCCAATAGGGGAAAGTAATGTTTCAGATTCTTGACCCATTACCATGGAAACAAAGCTTAAAAAATCAAGTTTTCAAGAAATATCTGGTATTTTCCCCTGACCTCTTGACTTTAAAAGTTAATATCAAATAGTCGAAGGCAATTAAAGTGAACATAGTTCTGTTCATGTATACTTAATAGCAATAAGCTGCAGATAAGAAACATTTTGTGTGATATCCTTCACCTACATAGTAACCATAGCAACACAAAGTAGTGTGTTTATAAAAAGTCAAGTAAATCGGTTGCTAGGCAACCAAAATAAAGGATATGCATATTTTGTTCATCTTTTATAGCATTTTATGTAACACTAAGATTGTTTAGTAGAAGAAATTATATCAAGAGGTTATATTATATCTATGAGTGAAAATAGAAGACTTTCAATAACCGTGGGTATTCAAAAAATAGTGTAAACGTGGCCATACGTCTTCAAGTCCTTCCACAAAACATCCCGTTACTATGGTAACTAATCAATCACAAACATATTGTTTATATTCCTGAATTGCTAAGATGTCATACTATTATTATGGTGAATTTTAACAAATGGCACATACAGGTTTTCATACTATGAAGAAAGTCTCATTCTTTATTGGATGACCCTCGTAGCAAGCATTTTTTCAACAATTACTGTACATTATGATCAGGAATTGTCCAACCAATATAACAGGGACCAACCCATGGCGTAAATAGAGAGGTTCGCTAAAACATAGATAAACTGATAGGACACACAGGTACAGAATTAGGAAAACAATTAGCATAGCAAAGCAAGCACTTCTCTTTCAAACCAGGAAATGTCAAACCAATAGTACAGGGATCAACCCATGGCGTAAATATAAAGGTACGCTAAAACATAGATAAACTGACAGGCCACACAGGTACAGATTAAAAAATATAATGAGTAAAGCAATCATTTCTCTCTCATACAGAGAAATACTCTCTCTCCCACAGGGAGTTATTTTATCCACCTTAGACATGTTAGAGAGATGTTTGACAAACCTGAAAGGTCGCATCCAACTACATACAATAGCAGGACAAGACATTAACACAAAAGGCCAACGCAATCATAAAAAGCAAATAACTGACAACAATAGTTTACACGAGTTAAAATGGACGAACCAGAGTTGCCTCAGCCAAAGTCAAGCATCAAGCCACCCATAAAAATTTAAGGCCAATTAGTCCAGGCTTCGAGGTTATAAAACTTGAGTACAGTATCAAGTTCAAAATAAAGCACAATGATTGGTTGCTTGCGGACACGTGTCCGCAAGCAGCCAATCATTGCGCTGTATTTTGAGTTTGAAAATGAACTCAAGTTTTATTTCCTCAAGGCCTGATTTGGTTGTTTCCCTATGGTGATACATTAAATAAGTTAGGAAGCCTCCACGCGAGCTAAGCTAATTTGAGTTTTACAACAGCAGGATCTAGGGTGAAGATTTGGCCAGTAAAATTAATTTAAGCCCCACAGTGGGTTCTGCTGCTGTCCGTTCTATGGCGGTGAATTGGTTGTTGTTTATTCATTGCTTGCTGTTGCTCCCATTGTCTTTTATTGTTTGTAATTCCTTTTTTTGTTTTGCAGTACTTTGTGTCGATTCTAGTTTTTCTCGTTGGGGAAGAGGGAGCTGTTGCATTCCTTTGTTGTGTTCTGAATGACATGTCGCTGTTGTCGTCTATGACTCTTCCTCGCGGTGCCATGGGTTGGTCTGTAGTATGTGATTGAGACATTTTCTGGTCATACTTCAAAGTCATGCAGTTAACGAGAAACCCACTGTTCTTAACCTAACTAGACATTCTGGTCCTATACACATTTTTGGTGTGTGTGTGTGTGTGGGGGGGGGGGGATATAGCTAAACGTACCGACTGTCATATATGGTCGATGTACCAGTTTTCATGGTAGCTTCAGAAATCGTGGTAAATCAGAAAGGTGTCATCAAATTCCTACACTTTGAAATTGAACAATGGCACTTTGACAGTAAACGCACCATTTACATTGCAGATCGTCCAGTATGTACCCTGCGACCTGACACCACCAATGAGTAAAATTATGACGAAACTACGATTGAACGAGTTAGCCGCCCTTTTGTGAATACCGGAAAGCTAACGACAACAACAGTTGGCTTGAATTATTTGTTGTATCATTAAAGTCAAGAGTTAGTTTGGCAAAAATTGCTGGACAACATTTTAATTAGAATGAAACTCTCGCTCAGTGTTATGTAAACGACAAGGAAAATGGCAGATATTTATGTAAACCGGAATTTATAAGAGGTAGATCGAAAACTGGTTCATATTTTGAAAGCGATTTTGCCCAGAATCAACCAGGATTTAACAGGTCAGCACGTTTGTTGGTGAGAATTAAATATAAAATGCAGCTGAGATAAGCATGTCCCATTATTTAATGCGAATATGAATACTTTGTCATGACCAGATTTAATTTGAAACGTTAATACCACGAAAACTGGTACAACCAGCATACTAGGGTACCGTCGGATAAATTCGGACAGTCAGCTTAATTCGGACAGCGATCTTGTTTGTTTCCTATTTTATTTATTGTAATAAAAATTAAATTAAATTAGCAAATAGTGAAAAACCTCATGAGACTGCTCATTAGGAGCCGTCTCATCAGGATTTTCACTGTTTGCAAATGCATGTCCGAATTTACCTGATGTCCGAAGTTACCAAACTTTACCCTATAAACTATTTTTTATGAAGTTTGATTTCATTATAAATTGATGAGGAATGTAGGCTTTCCAACGATTCTTTTGATTATGGTCAAGTGGGGTAAATTCGGACATCAGGTAAATTCGGAGACACATTTGCAAACAGTGTAAATCCAGATGAGACGGCTCCTTAAGAGCCGTCTCATCAGGATTTTCACTGTTTGCTTAGTTAATTTAATTTTTATTTCAATCATTCAAAATAAAAGAAACAAGGTCGCTGCCCGAATATAGATGACTGTCCGAATTTACCCGACTATAAAATACTGGTTCTGATATGCTGTTTTGCAAATTGAACCGACTTTATATTGCACAATGATTTCTGAGTTTCTGCGATAGGATTCAGAAAAAAAATGTTATCAGACTGTCATGTCTAACTTTTTAGCAGTCAAACAATTATGTCAAATATTGAAATAAAGAAAAAGGTAAAGACCAGAACTCGATACAGTCAAGTACCACACCTGATCTGGGACACTGACTTCAGAACATACTTTCTTGCACACACGATAATGCTTCTGGATATTTTATCTTAATAGACCCGTGGGACGGACAAGAGCGTGACTTTGGAAGTCATGTGACGTCAATGCTATATTAAATTATGTTATTTCGGCATCTCAGCGTATTCAGAAAAAAATTGAAAACCCTTTTTTAAAGTGAAATTTAATGGTGGGCAAGAAAAGGAAAATCAATTTTTTGCTGAGAATGGGATAGAAAAATCATGAAAAAAGTTGAAAAATAAATGTGTACCATAATTGTCAATGAAAAATTAGAAAGTAAATCTTCTTACAGTACGATCATAAAGGATTGTTAGATAGATCCTTGTTGCGAGAAATCTGTCTTTAGGGTTTCCGGCCAAGTATTACACAAACCAGTCTGCTCAGCTACAGAGACTAGCTAGAATATTGTTATTTTGTATGAAGTAAATTTACATACTATACTGTGCAGGGAGAGAATAACAAATTCACTGACCAGTTTGCGCGGATGCGCAGGCTGGTCAGTACCTTTGTTGTTCGCATGAAACAAAGTCATGTTCACTCGCACTTAGGCCCAAATATCATTATTCTCACTTGCTGGTCCAAAGTACGTTTTAACCAAAATACTAAGTATCCCTGCTGCTTACTTATTGAATGCCCCTCGCGCAATTAATAAAGCTGCACTGATTGCGACTGAACGGAGGTGTAAACGAGCTCATGAACGAAGAAATACGTGGGTTGGCAAGGAAAATCTTAATTGATAACAACACTTAATTCGTTCGATGAAAGATGACATTGGTGCTATTTGCAATAATGGTCCAATATTAGCCGTTGTAATGACGTTTGATGATTGCTCAACAGTTCGGAGATTAGACTGGATCACTATTACCATTTAGGGCCCCGACGCGAGAATTCTGACGCAGCCAGCATACATTCTAAGGCCACTATCGGCCCGCCAGAGAAACGCCATGTGATATGTCACCCATTTTGACATGTAAGCTTACTGGGGTCTTTGGGCCGTCTAGCTAAATACAATAAGACTCAAACCGACCAGCTCAGCTACAGAGACTAACTACATAATCGAAATTGGTATGTAGCAAGTTAAATTATCATATTCATTCCAGAGAGCGAATAACAAAGACGCTGATCAGACTGCTCGGACTGATCTGTCCCTTTGTTGTTCGCATGCAACAAAATCAGGCTTTCTCGCGGATGAGGCTAAATATCAAGATGCCAATTGGAGATTATCTGTTGAATCTTTCTCAATTGACTTTGGAGGTAAAATACTAGTGCATGAACGTCATAATCAGTCAACAGCCTCTTAAAGTAGCTGCGACTATTTTCTAAACTAAAACGCTTCTTCAAAGATGATACTGTCTGATGTCATTTAACCCTAGGAAGAACGATTCAAACATTGACTCTGATTTACCATATGATTGCACGACCAGAGGTTTAGAAGTTGTAAAAAACTATTCAGTTTGGCAGTCTCTGTCTGTATGTCTGTCTGTCAATGATCAGAAAGCTAAAAAAACAGAGAGGTGTCCCACCGCGTGAGAAGCGGTCCGGGCTAATTCGGGGCTGGACGGCCGCTGGACGGGCGGAGTTAGGTCGCTCAGGCTTAAAATAGGGCCCATTTCGACTCGAGACGGCCCCTGAGGCGGGGAGAAAGGGGGACCGCGCGCGGGGGACCTTATCTGAATCCAAGGCAGGCAGGTGTCGCACCGCGTGAGAGGCGGCCCGGGCTATTTCGGGGCAGAAGGGCCGCTGGGTGGGCGAAGTTAGGTGGCTCAGGCTGAAAAATAGGGCCCTTTTCGACCCGAGATTAACTCAGAAACTTACTGGAACATTTGATTTTCCCCAAAAACAGATTAATAATGGAAAGATCTAAACATTGAGCAGAAAAATAAATTGCTTTGTTTGAGGCTAAGCCAAGACAAAAAATTGAAAACAGGTACATGTACCCCATACATTGGTTATGCATATCTCTTTAATTGTTGATAGTGACAAGATATAGGTTTGGACTGTTTGCTGTCATTTTTGCTTATTTGTAACAGAGTTATGACCTTTGATTTATGTTAGAATTTCGTTTCCACTCAATATATGTAGAACAATGGATACAATTTCAACATTTTTTATATATGCATTTATATTGACAATATCTAGGTTGGGATTGTTACCCGTTAATTTTTGCACCTTTGTAACAGAGTTATGGCTCTTAATGTCAGAATTTTGTTCCTGCTCAATGTCTTTAGGTTTTCCTGCTCACGGTCTTTAGAACCTTTTTACTGCATGAAAAGCGCTGCAGTGGGGCTATAGTCAGATTCTCCTACAATTCTAGTTTTCCTAAAACAGGGGTAACAACCTACGTCATAGCGTGGGTGTTGTAAACACGTAGTATGACGCCATCTTTGATTTGCAAGGTTAGTTTTTCCCTTCGTAAATGTCGTACAAATTAGTGTCTGTCAAAACTAAGCAGTGCAGGCGGTGCCTAACATCACACTAGAACAGAATATACAATGGTCACGTCCAGAAATGCCGTTGCCTTTGTAAACATTCACCCACAAAAATCGAAGTGGGTGACTGCTAAAATTATCCTCTTGTCTCCCGCTTCGATTCTTGTGGGTGAATGATTACAAAGGCAACGGCATGTCGGGGCGTGACCGTTATATATTCTGTTCAAGTGTGATGTTAGGCACCGCCTGCACTGCTTTGTTTGTACAGACACTCATTTGTTTAATTTTACGAAGGGGAAAACTGACCTTGTAAGTCAAAGATGGCGCCGTACTACGTGTTTACAACATCAATGCTATGACGTAGGTTGTTACCCTTGCTAAAATACCAAATGAAAATGAAATAATTTGGTCTCACCGTGATACATAGGATACATGTAATTAAAACGGGCCATGCCTCTGGTACAAATGTGCAAAAAATGACGTGTAGCAATTCCAATCTAGATCTCGTCAGTATCAATCATAGTCAAAATTTGGTGAAATTCTGTCATATTGTTCTCAAGATATTGAGCGGAAACGAAAATTTGGTGTGAATCAAGGGCCATAACTCTGGTACAAATGTGAAAAAATGACAGGTAACAATCCCAAGCTAGATCTTGTCAATATCAATGCATATACAAAATTTGGTGAAATTCTTCCATTTTGGCCTTTTCGTTTTTTAGAAGCAATCCGGTATCCAAAGTGTATCAACATCGCTCACGCAATGGTGGAATTTTGGAAGTAGCTTGATCGACGGGGAGTTTGAGAAAGAACAGTAAAAGACACTGCTGCTGGGGAGTTAGCAACTTGTTAATGGAACAGGCCCGAATCGAACACGCGCCCATGGAAGATCACTTACGCATTCGACGGCTGACATACAAAACCATCATAAACCAAGAGGTTTAATACAGCAACTTTGAACGTCTCCATATAGCAGCCAGTCGATAGTTTTAAATATTTTTGAACCAATGCTGAAAAATAAATACACCATATCATTATGAACAATGAACAATGTTACATATTCATCATGAAAAGGGAAAGTAAAAATAAACTCATCTCGCTTATTTTGAACTTTAGATGAAACCTCGCAATTTGACACGGACAAGTAAAAAATCCAACAAGCAAATTCAGAGAATTTTTGTCTCCTGGATTTTAATGTCTGTCCTGACAAAAGCACAAGCAATGTTTCAAGTTGACCAAAGTAAAATTAAAGCCTCGTTATGACAAATTATTCTGGTCCTCGGTTGGGATTTTCTTGTCTCATAACAATACATATGAAGTATATTCTTAATCCCCTGCTTAATTCTACTGAGGTTTCGATAAATATTATCTGGCAAACCATGTTTTCAAAATAGGGATTGTCCTCTTGATATGCAGATCTACTTAATAATGTAGCTTTATTACCGTCATAGGAAGGCAATATAAAGTCCCTAGTTTGACAACATTAAACAAACCTACAGAAAGGGGACTCAATACGGACAATTGAGACCTTTTGAATACCTTAAAAGTAAGCTTCCATTTGTCTAAAAAGAGTATACGTACAGCTACGGATCGAAATTGCCCTTCAGAACCTCAAGCTGGTTAGATGGTCGCATCATAAGAAATAATATATTGTGTATTTTACTTCTTTTTAGCGATTTTTTTTATAAGTGATCAATTAAAAACAACAGCAATGCTATTATTTTTCATACAAATGCTTCTTTTAATATGATCAGTAGAGCAGCCTGAAACATGCTTATTATCAGGCATTAGATAATGTCCCAAAGAAGGTTTATCTTCTATCTTTCTCAAAAGACATAATAAAGGATTTATTGTCAATAAGTGATCATTATTAAGGACATATGCTACTAAATACTTCCCACATTGAAATATTTTCAATACTTTGCATACAGTTTTTTTTTATATTTTGGTAATTCCCCCAAAATAGGATATCGAATTTTAGAGTAAATTATATATTAAAATATCTGACATTGAAAATCTCAAAATTTTGTTATTTATTTCATAAACTATCATTTTTCTTTTTAGAAAAAAGAGGAAAAAAAATCGGGGGTTACCGTGCTAATCATAGTATCTTCCAGGAGGGCCAAATTTAACCCCATCACCACAGATTTTAGGTATAATTCAATATAAAAAGTTAAGGAGTGAATTTTTTGTCATTTAGATATCACATTTTATTTGTATGAAATACTTAAGCATTATAACGCCAAAAAAGAAGAAAAAGAAAACAATATATAATAGGTGCCCACCCGCGAATCGACCCTGGTCCTCTGGTTCCAAAGCTTGACACGTTAACCTCTGGGCTACGAGGCCAGGTCGTGCGCGGCTCGAAATAACCGTACATATTGGACAGATTATCCGAGTATAGGCCATATTCGTATTCGCAAACAAGGCAAAACAAAAGGGATTTTTTTTACATTATTTGATTTCGTCTGATCTTTTTATCTGTATTTGGTACTAAGACAATCAGTTCTGATAAAGCGTCAATAGATATTTCGGACACGTTTTAGTTACTTTATCTTTTCAAGAAAATGTTGAAATATCCATCTGACATAGTAGTTTCAGAAAACTGCATTGATCCGAAATCGTAAATAATCGAAAGACATGACCTAGGCATTTTTCCTTGTCTCCCGACACAGGGAATATGCGCGTGGAAATTAGCTGCATATGTCTTTAAATAAAGATATTTGTGGAAAATATACCTACTCATACGTCACTTTAACATAACAATGGCATCACTTGTCTTTTGATGTGCAGCTGTTCGATTTTTATTTTTCCCACTGGTTGGTTGGTACGGGTTATTTGAGATAGAATTATCTCAAAACGGTAAACACAGCGGAAAATTTGATCTAGTGTGCAAGAAATTGTATAAACATGTTCCTGGTCTGAGTATTTACAAGGTTCATATGCCTACTCCTGGTCTGATATTCTTGACAATGCTAATTTTACAAATTCGAAAAATAAATCTTATAGTGAGTGTTCATCTTCTTATATTTCGGATACATCTTTTCTACAATGTGTGTGTGTGTGTTCCTGTGGTGAACCAGTAATAAGCGATGATTAATGTGTCTTGCTCAAGGACAGAATGCAGTGACGCCGGTGAGGCTCGAACCCGCTGCACTTCTGTCTTGAGTCAAGCACTCTACCACTGCGCTCCCCTAGGAAAATGGTAATTTTAAATTTGTAACTGAAATTCCAGTAAGGTATAGTGTTTCTTATTTTTGTTTATTTGCTGCAATTGGTCAGAACCCAAAATGGAAGCTACAGTTTACTAAATGCATTTCACGCTAAAGCAATTCTTCAATTGGTGATGAAAATATGATGTTGGTGTATAGAACTTAGTTTTAACTACATGTACTATGATCAAATAGAATTCTTTGAGCTAAGAGGATGTACACAATTTGAAGATTAACGATTAGACCTTAGTGCATAACAGACATCTGAGCTGTTTCATTATTAACTTTGAAGGTTCAGAACATTTGAGCCAGTGCATGTGATTTCAAACAATGTGGCATTTTCACATATGTAGACTCGGACGAGCCTCTGCAGCCTCCTTTGAGGCTTAGAAACTCCAAATGGTGTTCAGTCGGTAGCTTAACAATCATAGATTACTTAAGCGACTAGCAAAGGCATTGATCAGACTGCGCATATGCACAGGCTGATCTGAGGCTTTGCTAGTCGCACATACCCCATTGTTGAAAATTTCATGCACTGGCTCATTTGTGAAGCTTTTCAGAAGTATAACGTAAAAGCTTGAATCATTGCAACAAATTTAAAAGCCTGTACTGATTTATGCTTTCACATTGATACACACTGACGAACTGCACAAAATACTTTACAAAAAATTGAACCAGGAAAGATTTTTTTTAAAAAAATCCACCCATGTACCTTTATATTTAGCATTAATTTTCAACGATTTAGCCACATATCTACTTTTAAGCACTTCGTCAGCAAACTGAAGACAAACAAGTGAATCATGATCAGGAAATGACATAGAGGATCTTACATGAGTGCTCCCCTTGTTGCAGTATATAGATGATCTTACATGAGTGCTCATGTTTTATTGATTTTGTTAAACGAGTTGGGGAAAAGAGATAAAATGCGAGGCTTGCCGAGCATTTTTTTTCGCAACGAGTTTAATAAATTCAATAATACAGGAGCACGAATGTTAGATTATCATATGACATTAGATTACTCTGGCTGGTAAAAAAAGTGATAATTACGTCATTATGTACAAAACGTTGTTATGGACGTCATTAAGTTTCCCGTTAATCTGTAAACCACTAGTGGTTTATCGATTTTATCGCATGGCGTTATTTCACTCCCAGACGCAACGTCATATGATAAAAACTAATATAATATGCACCAACGCATGGCACAAATTGAAAAGTCCGCTAGAATATAGACAAATAGACAAAACACATAGGTACAACATTAAGAAAACAATTAGCAAACCAACCATCTCTCTCTCCCACAGAGAGGTATTCTTTCTCTCTCTAAGAGAGATGTTATGACCAGGAAGTGTCGAACCAATATAACAGGGACCAACCCATGGCACACACAAAGAAAGATACGCAAAATAAAGACAAACTTTGAAGACACACGTCAGGTACAAAATAAATAAAAAAAATAGCAAAACAACCATATCTCTCTCCCCAACAGAGAGATATTTTCTTGACCTTTAACCAGGAAATTTCAAACTCAAACAGCGACCAACCCATGGCGTAAATAGAAAAGTATGCTAAAACATAGACAAACTGAGAAGACACACAGGTACAAAAAAGAAAACAATTAGCATAGCAAAGCAAGCATTTATCTTTCAAACAATTGAATTAAGACCAGGAAATGTCAAACAAATATAACAGGGACCAACACATGGCATACACAAAAAAGGTGCGCAAAATAAAGACAAACTGTGAAGGCACACACGTCAGGTAAAAAATAAAAAAACATAGCAAAACAACCATATCTCTCCCTAACAGAGAGATCTACAGAGAGATATTTTCTTGACTTTTAACCAGGAAATTTCAAACCATTAAACAGCGATCAACCAATGGCGTAAATAGAAAACTACGCTAAAACGTAGACAAACTGACAGGACACACAGGTACACAATTAAGAAAACAATTCGCATAGCAAAGCAAGCATTTCTCTTTCAAACAATTGCATTATGACCGGGAAATGTCCAACCAATATAACATCGACCAACCCATGGCGTAAATAGAAAAGTACGCTTAAACATAGACAAACTGACAAAACATACAGGTACAAAATTTAGAAAACAATTAGCAAACCAACCATCTCTCTCTCTCCCACAGAGAGATATTCTCTCAGGGAATGTCAGACCAATATAACAGGGACCAACCTATGGCATACACAAAGAAAGATACGCTAAACAAAGACAAACTGTGAAGACACACACGTCAGGTACAAATTAAAAAAAAGCAAAACAACCTCATCTCTCTCACCAACAGAGAGATCCACAGAGAGATATTTTCTTGACCTTAAACCAGGAAATTTCAAACCAATATAACAGCGACCAACCCATGGCGTAAATAGAAAAATCCGCCTAAACATAGACAAACTGACAAGACACACAGGTACAAAAAAGAAAACAATTAGCATAGCAAAGCAAGCATTTTTCTTTCAAACAATTGAATTATGACCAGGAAATGTCAAACGAATATATATACGCTAAACAAAGAAAAACTGTGAAGACACACAAGTACACAATTACAAATATAATTAGCAAACCAACCATCTCTCTCTCCCACAGAGAGATATTCTCTCTGTCTCTAAGAGAGATGTTACGACCAGGAAGTGTCGAACCAATATAACTGGGACCAACACATGGCATACACAAAGAAAGATACGCTAAACAAAGACAAACTGTGAAGACCAACAAGTACCAAATCAAAACTTCAATTAGCAAAGCAACCATTCCCACAGAGAGATATTCAAGGAAATGTCAAACAATAATAACAGGGACCCATGACGTAAATAGAAAGGTACGCTAAAACATAGAAAAACTGACAGGACACACAGGTACACAATTAAGAAAACAATTAGCTAGCAAAGTAAGCATTTCTCCATCAAACAATTGCATTGTGATCAGAAATTGTCCAACCAATATAACAGCGACCAACCCATGGCGTAAATAGAAATGTACTCTAAAACGTAGACAAACTGACAAGAAATACAGGTACAAAATTAAGAAAACAATTAGCATAACAAAGCAAGCATTTCTCTTTCAAACAATTGAATTATGACCAGGAAATATCAAACCAATATAACAGGGACCCATGGCGTAAATAGAAAGGTTCGCTAAAACGTAGACAAAGTGACAAGACAAACAGGTACAAAAGGAAACAATAAGCAAACCAACCATTCCTCTCTCCAACAGAGAAATACTCCCTCTCTCTCCCACAGAGAAATACTCTCTCTCCCACAAAGAAATACTCTCTCTCCCACAGAGAAATACTCTCTCTCCCACAGAGATATACTTTCTTTCACAGAGAAATACTCTCTCTCCCACAGAGAAATACTCTTTCTCTCATAGAGAAATACTCTCTCTCCCACAGAGAAATACTCTCTCCAACGGGGTTATTTTATCCACCTTAAAGAGATGTTTGACAAATACAACTACGTTACAATAGCAGGACTAGACGCGATCATAAACGACCAACGTAATCATAAAAGCAAACAACTAACAACGATATTTAACACAAGTTTAAGTAAACGAATACCACTTGTTACATCTGGACAATTTGTTGGTGAACTTAATTTTCGCTTGGAACAAACACACGAAATTTATTTAAATGGAAACTGACCGAATTCATATAAAATCTTTAAATAAATCACAAAGTTTGCGCGTAAAAAAGTATGCATCATGATGTACATGTACCCGTATGACAAGACACACAGGTACCCACCTAAGCAAACAATTAACACAGCAAAGAAAGCATTTCTCTTTTTAAAAATAGAATTATGATCAGGAAATGCCAAACCAATATAACAGGGACCAACCCATGGCGTAAATAGAAAAGGTACGATAAAACATAGACAAACTCATAGGACACACAGGTACAAAATTAAAAAAACAATTAGCATAGCAAAGCAAGCATTTCTCTTTCATACCAGGAAATGCCAAACCAATAGTACAGAGACCAACCCATGGCGTAAATAGAGAGGTACGCTAAAACAAAGATAAACTGACGGGACTCACAGGTACAAAACTAAGAATATAATAAGTAAAGCAACCATTTCTCTCTCATACAGAGAAATACTCTCTCTCCCACAGGGAGTTATTTTATCCACCTTAGACATGTTAGAGAGATGTTTGACAAACCTGAAAGGTCGCATCCAACTACATTACAATAGCAGGACAAGACATGAACACCAAAGGCCAACGCAATCATAAAAAGCAAATAACTAACAACAATAGTTTACACAAGTTAAAATGGACGAACCAGAGTTGCCTCAGCCAAAATCAAGCCATCAATAAAGTTTAAGGCTAATGACGCCAGGCCTCGAGGTTATAAAACTTGAGTACAGTATCAAACTCAAAATAAAGCGCAATGATTGGCAAGCAACCAATCATTGCGCTTTATTTTTTGTTTGAGAATGAACTAAAGTTTTTTAACCTGAATACCTGATTTTGTTGTCTCCGAGTGATGATGCATTGAATAAGTTATGAAGCCTCCATGCGAGCTAAACTAATTTGTGCTTTACAACAGCAGGATCTAGGGTAAAGATTTGACCAGTAAAATTAATTTCAGTCCCACAATGGTTGTGCTGCTGTTCGTTCTATGGTGGTGAATTCGCTGTTGTTTATTCATTGCTTGTTGTTGCTCCCATTGTTTGTGGGTGTTTGTAGGTCCTTGTTATGTTTTGCAGTACTTTGTGTCGTTTCTAGTTTTGCTCATTGGGGAAGAGGGAGCTGTTGCATTCCTTTGTTGTGTTCTGAATGACATGTCGCTGTTGTCGTCTATGACTCTTCCTCGCGTTGCCATGGGTTGGCTGTAGTATGTGATTGAGACATTTTCTGGTCATACTTACTTTAAAGTCATGCAGTTAAAGAGAAAACCACTGCTCTTAACAGATATTGGCCTTCTGGTCCTACACACATTTTTAGTGTGTGTATGTGTGGGGGGATATAGCTAAACGTACCGACTGTCATATATGGTCGATGTACCAGTTTTTGTGGTAGTTTCAGAAATCATGGTAAATCAGAAAGGTGCAAGTTGAACAAATAATGTTATTTTGACAGTAAACGCATCATTTACATTGCAGATCGTCCAATATGTTCCCCGCGACCTGACGCCACCAATGACGTCAAATTATGACGAAACTACGATTGAACGTTCAGCCGCCATTTTTTGAATACCGGAAAGCTAACAACGACAACAGGTGGCTTGAACTATTTGTTGTATCAATAAAGTGAAAAGTTAGTTTGGCAAAAATTGCTTGACAACATTTTGATTAGAATGACACTATCGCTCAGTGTCATGTAAACGACAAGGAAAAAGGCAGATATTTATGTAAACCTGGATTTATGAGTGGTAGCACCAAAACTGGTGCATGTTTTGAAAGCGATTTGCCCAGAATCAACCAGGATTTAACTGGTCAGCACGTTTAATGGTGAGTTATTAATATAGAATGCAGCTGAGATAAGTATGTCCCATTTATTTATGCGAAAATGAATACTTTGTCATGGCAAGATTTAATTTGAAACGTAATTACCACGAAAACTGGTACAACCAGCAGACTATATACTTTTTTATGAAGTTTGATTTCATTTTAAATTCATAAGGAAAAGAAGACTTTCTGACGATTCTTTTGATTACTATAAAATACGGGTTCTGGTATGCTGTCTTGCAAATTAGTGATTTGAACCAACTTTGTATTGTATAATGATTACTTATTGAATGCCCCTCGAACAATTAATAAAGCTGCAATAATTGCGATTGAACGGAGGTGTAAACGAGCTCAAGAACGAAGAAATACGTGGGTTGGCAAGGAAAATCTTAATTGATAACAACACTTAATTCGTTCGATGAAAGATGACATTGGTGCTATTTGCAATAATGGTCCAATATTAGCCGTTGTAATGACGTTTGATGATTACTCAACAGTTCGGAGATTAGACTGGATCACTATTATCATCGACGCGAGAATCCTGACCAAGCCAGCATACATTCTAAGGCCACTATCGGCCCGCCAGAGAAACGCCACGTGAAATATGGCCTATTATTACATGAAAGCTTACTACGGTCTTCTGGCCGTTTAGCTAAATACAATAAGACTCAAACCGACCAGCTCAGCTACAGAGACTAACTACATAATCGAAATTGGTATGTAGCAAGTTAAATTATCATATTCATTCCAGAGAGCGAATAACAAAGACGCTGATCAGATTGCACGGGCTGATCTGTCCCTTTGTTGTTCGCTTGCAACAAAATCAGATTTTCTCTCGGACGAGGCTAAATATCAAGATGCCAATTGGAGAGTATCTGTTGAATCTTCCTCAATTGACTTCTGGAGAAATTGTTTTGTGGTAAAATACTAGTACATAAACGTCATAAACAGTCAACAGCCTCTTAAAGTAGCTGCGACTATTTTTAAACTAAAATGCTTCTTCGAAGATGTTACTGTTTGATGTCATTTAACCCTAGGAAGAACGATTCAAACATTGCTGGTTTGGTCTTAAGAATCTGATTTATCATTTGATTGCATGACCAGAGGTTGAGAAGTTGTAAAAACTATTCAGTTTGGCAGTCTGCCTGTCTAGCTTTCAATGATCAGTAAGCAAAAAAAAGCAACTACAATAACTCAGAAGTTAACTGGAATATTTGATTTTCCCCCAAAACAGATTAATAAGAGAAAGATCTAAATATTGAGCATATCAATGCATATATAAAATTAGGTGAACTATTGTCCATTTGTTCTCAAGATATTGAGCGGAAACGAAATTCTGACCCCGATCACGGGCCATAGCTCTGTTACAAATGTGCAAACATGACGTGTAGCAATCCCAATCTAGATCTTGTCAATATCAATCATATATAAAATTTATTGAAGTAATATCAATCATATATAAAATTTGGTGAAGTTATGTCAATTTGTTCTCAAGACGAAATTCTGGCGTTATTCAATGGTCATATCGCTGGTACAAATTTGCAAAAAAATGACGTGTAACAATCCCAACTTAGATCTTGTCAATATGAAGCCATATATAAAATTTGGTGTAATTCTGTCAATTTATTCTCAAGATATTGAGCGAAACTAAAATTTCTAGCGTGAATCATTGGCCATAACTCTGGTACAAATATGCAAAAAATGACGTGTAACAATCCAAACTTAGATTTTGTCAATATTGCATCAATGGTTCCGCTCTGCTGAACAAAAGGGCCACCTGAGCTCCAGATAAGAAATATCTATAAAAGACATCTCACCCTGAACCACTAGTCCAAATTAAAATAATTTCACAGAATTGTTCCTCATGATATCTTCTGCTAAAATAGCACAAATGGCTCTGCTCCCCAGAACAAAGGGGCCGCCAGAGCTCTAGATAAGAACTATCTTTAAATGACATCTCCTTGACAACTGGTCCAAATTCAAATTTCTTTCACAGAATTGTTCCTCATGATGCCTTCTATCAAAATTGCACAAATGGTTTCGCTCCACTGAACAAAAGGGCCACCAGAGCTCCAGATAAGAAATAATTTTAAACGACATCGCCTTCTGTACCACTGGTCCAAATTCAAAATAATTTCACAGAATTGTTCCTTATGATGCCATCTACCAAAATTGCACAAATGGTTTTGCTCCACCGAACGAAAAGGGCTGCCAGAGCTCTGGATAAGAAATGTCTTTTAAAGACATTTTTCTCCTGAACCACAGGTTCAAATTTCAGAATAATTTCACAGAATGTTCCTCAGGATGGATTCTGCACAAACAGTTTCGCTAGGCTTAATACAGAGGTCTCCAGAGCTATAGATGAGAAATGTCTTTAAATGACATCTGTTCGTGAACCACTGGTCCAAATTTAAAATTATTTCACAGAATATTCCTCACGATGCCCTCTACCAAAATTGCACAAATTGTTTTGCTTCGCCAAAAAGGGGTTGGCAGAGTTCTAGATAAGAAAACGAAATTTTCTGAACCACTGGTCCAAAATCAAAATAATTTCACAGAAATGGTCCTCATGTTGCCTCCTACTTAAATTGATCAGAAGGTTCAACTTGGCTGTACAACATGGCTACCAGAGCTAAAAGTAGAAGTATCTTTTGAATCATATATCTCTTAGCCACAGGCCAATACAGCAGAACTAAGGTGAGCGATCCAGGGCCCTAGGGCCCTCTTGTTTATAGAAAATGAAACCAGTTTAAAATGCACAGGTTTCATTTTTGTACATTGTATTAGGTTGACCACCTTTATTAGGTTGACCAACTTTAAGCATGTGCGACATTCACCCTATGCATACATTTATTTGCACGAAAACGCAAACATGCTATGGTTTTGATGTCTAAATGCATGCCGTGGACAAAAGAAAACGTATCTACGGGCAGAGCAGACTCCGCTACTGTAGCGACTATCTAGAATGCTTAACACTTAAAGTCGTTATTCTTTTTATTCAGCGACCATCCATTTCGCAGGTCAGATCGTGCGTATGTACAGGATGCTTTGCATATATTTATTTCCATATAAAAGAAACCGTGCCTTGCATGCTAGCGATTTCACAAGTCAAATTATAACGGGGTTTACATATAATTTTTTATGACCTATTTCCGTCAACAATCCTTCACAAACTGAATTTTGTAATAAATATTCTTGATTTAACGACGTTGCAGTTTTCCTTGATGGATTTTTGACAGCAGTTAGAACAAAATGCAACACAACTTAAACTTAGAGCAAATGGATGCACACAATAAAACGCTTTCAGGGTTGCCAAGAATATATTTTTGCCATAAATATTTTTTAAAGTGTGAAAGTAATTTTGTTACAATGAAGATTTTTAAAGATAGAGTAAACATTCTGCCATTCCGAGCATTGTTTCTTTTTCAGATCTTAACCCATTTAAGCCGAATGGAATTTTCCACTGTTATCAATTGGACTAATCCATTTCTTTTTTAAGGGTTGTTGGATGGTATTTGACAATTTTATTCAAATTTCAATAGAATATTATGTAAGCAAACAGTGGAGACCCTGATCAGGCGCCGCGCTCAGTGGCGTCTGATCTGGGTCTGCATTGTTTGCCTATGTCCCACAAAAAGGACGCTAGGCTTATATGGATTAAATAAAGTTATCAGAGCTGGAATTCACAAAATGCTTGTCAGAGTTGTATACAGGGAATACCCTGATCAGACTGCTTTTGTCTGATCTGGGTCTGCGCTATTTGTTTAGACCTTTTCTTTAGCCAGCTAAAGTTTGAAAGGCGTATGTGCATTAAGGGGCTAATTTGGCCCCCTCTAGAGCCAAAAACTGAAAGTTGCTTTTCACCAATTTCATCTTATTGGTTTATTAGAAGAATAGCCCAAGTGTAAAATTCTGGCATTTATTTTGCTTTTACCGGTTGCTATGGTAACCAAAGTGGCCGACAAAATAGGCTTAAAATAGAGAAATTGCCATTTAAGGCCAAATTTGAGGCTTTTGCAGAGCGATTTTTTAAGAATAAGATATCAGCACAAGCAAATACCAAAAAACCTTTCAATATATTGTGTGCCGTGATAATTCTCATCATATGTTAAAATATTTTTTTGGTATTTGCTTGTGCTCTATATAGTAATTCCTCTGTTACTTGTCTCAAAGCTCCAAAATGGTCATTTTCCTATTTTCAGCCTATTTTGGCGGCCATTTTTGTTACCATAGCAACCGTAAAAGTCGAATCAATACCAGACCATTACACTTTGGCTATTGTTCTAACAAACTAATAAGAAGAAACTTGTGAAGAGCAACTTTTATATTTTGACCTCATAGGTGGGCCAAAATAGCCTCTTAATGCACGTACCCCTTTTAGAGCTTTTACTGCAATAAAGTGCAACATATGGACACGTTTTCAGACCTTAGAAAACTGCTGACTTCATATGGAATTTAAGGGATACGAATCAAGCGTGGATCCAGAAAGTTTTGTCAGAGGGAGTCCAAATTTGACTTTTTATTTTAAATGATGAGGGAGATGGGATCCAAATAGTACTACTAAAAGTGGGACATCATCGGCCCGGCAGCGAAACACCATTTAAATGGCGTTTCGTTGGCGGGCTGATGATGGCACATTGAATGCTGGCCTCATAGCTTAGTGATTTTACAGGTGATCCGGACCAGTTTTACTGATAAGTCCTATATATTTGTTTGATTGACCGGAAACTGGAGCCGAAATGGCTACCGAGAGCTTAGTTTCACTCCTGGTCATTGCTACGTAATGACACCGTTAGCTTTTGGTTTTGAGGCTATATAGGTGATATAAGGACTGAACTTCAAGCTCCTGTGGTTTGACACCCAGTACTGTCGTGCCAGCCAGTAGTGACAGTGACGTTGTGCTTTGTTTACAATTGCTTAGTAAAAAAACTTACGTGTACACTTCATTTGGGCTGACTGGAATCGATGAATCATTAGTGTATTAATCCTAGCCTGAGGATAGGATTGATACACGAGTGGGCCATCGACTATAAGTCGCTGATAACTTTGCGGACGGGGCATGAAGTCACTGTCGCTCTTGGCAGGCGAGACAGTAGCTATCTCCTTGCTTGTGCAGTTGTTGCCGTCTGTTGGTGGCATTTGCGAACGGTTTGGACCCGGACTGGGACCGACGACAGAATGTCGGACCCGGTCTGGTTCCAAGACGTTTGACACTCTGACCGTGTTCCTGTGCGAATATTTTGGAAGGGCTGTTTTTGATAAAGGTCGGCAGACGGCGGAGGAGACCATTAAAAATTCGAAGTGGCTATTTACAGTCAACTGTAAATAGCCAAAAAACGTTAAAATGGCTATTTACAGTCAACTGTCAATAGCCAAAAAACGTTAAAATGGCTATTTACAGTTGACTGTCAATAGCCATTTTAACGTTTTTTGGCTAATGACAGTCAACTGTAAATAGCCATTTTAACGTTATTTGGCTAATGACAGTCAGTGTCGTTATTTATTTGGGATACAGGGGGAAATTATTGGTTATATCCCTTTATTTAGCTGAAATCCTATGTTGGCTTTTGTTGAAGCATTTTTTTTTTCATAATGGTGCGGCTTCGAATCAACGACTTCCCGCTCCGAAAGTGGAAACAGAACTTAACGATCACAAAATCAAGAAATTAAACAGACTAATTGCAAAGATTTGGTAAGCACTTCCGAACATTATTTTGATATGACTCTAAGTGCATAGTAGGAAGAATTTCTGAGTGACACGAGCAGCCTTGTCTTTGTTGGTGCAAGTTTTAAGACTTAGAAACTTCTCTCACAATTTTTGTTTAAGAAATATCGGTCCAGATCTGGATTGAAACTCTTTGGTATCACGGATCCAAAATGGCATTTAATAATGCTTTCCTTTAATAGACATCTCATCTGGGTCTACCTTGTACTCAATTATTCGTCAAACTCATGATGGCAGATCGTAATTTTGGCTTATTATATAGTTTGCTCTGCAGACTACTGCTAAAATATCAAACAAGAGTGAGTCATGATCTGATTATAACAGATCATTCCTATGGGAGCTGTCTGATTCTGATCTATTCTGCTTGTGTATGTTGTGTACATGTAAGTTGTCATGAGACAGCTAAGGGTTTGGCAATCATTTCCAGTCTGCAAAATTATGTGCATGTGTACGAGGGCCAGTACAGGGATTTCGGTACTCATACTTAACACATTTTCGAGCATGGAAAGCGAAGGCGTGTCGGCATATGCGAAGACTCGTCAGAACCTTCTCTACTCCCTTCTACAGAGTATGGATGTCTCGAAGAGAGGATCTAAGTGGCATATTCAACATGCTCTTCATTGAAACAGCCATCGATTCTTTTCTTTTCTTCTTTCATTATTACTTTTCTTTTCGGCCTGTTGAAATTTATTTATATTATGTAAAGTTTGCAACCGCGAATTCGGGAATAGGCCTTTGCTAAAAATATTTAGTCTCGAAAAATGTGTAAAATATGAAACCTGTGCAACAATGTGCAAAATCTGAAACCTGTGCAAAAATGTGCACAATATGAAACCTGTGCAACAATGTGCAAACTGTTTGCATAGGTTGTCAAAGATGACACAAGCAGGTACTCAAGATGCTGACGTGCGCACTGCCTGGTATTAAATTTGAAAACCCTTGTTTATGCAACATTCATGGGTGTTTCTCATGCTTTACAATATCTGAATGAGCTACAAGTTTTTAAGGTGGAAAATAACCTTGAAAGATGGAAAATGCGGACCGAGTTACCCGCCATAGTTTCTTTATGTCCAACAGTGACATTTTCTAACAGGTAGAATATTTGTACACTTCACCCGTCTCAAGCTGGTGAATTTCGGAAGACTTCCAGACGCGGTGATATTCGATGGTTAGGTGTGAAAATAAACCCTGTGGCTTTTTGTCTTATCTTAATCCTCATAAAACACTGGTCTTTATGATCTTAATTGAAAAACGACTTACTATAAAGATAGTAGTGTTTTAAAATAAGATTTTTTGCAAAACACACCGGGTAGGAGGCTATCGAAAACGCTCTTAACAATCGACGAACGGGGATCAAAACTCGATAGAAACAGTCTTTTCGATTGCCATTTGTCACCAGTCAGGCGATAAATGGCAATCAAAAACTTTTTCTAACGAATTTTATCTACGTTCCTCGACAATATTAGAGTTTTTGATTGCCACCTATACAGTGTGTTATTATGCGGCATGCCATCCGGATCAGCACTGTTTGTAGATGTGCTATTTATTGGACGCTCTACTCAAAGGGGTACGTGCATTAAGGGGCTATTTTGGCCCCCTCTAGAGCCAAAAACTGAAAATTGCTTTTCACCATTTTCCTTTCATTGGTTTATTAGAAGAATAACTGAAGTGTAAAATTTCGGCATTTATTTAAATTTTACCGTTCATGCGTTTACAATTTCCACTTTAAATTGCTCTGAAGGAATCGTAAATGTATTTGACAGCATGTATACTGATCTGGACCAGGAAAGCAAGTCTCAAATATCAAGCATTCTAAAGCTTGACGGTAAATTTGTAAAATTTCATATGATTTCTGTCAAGCGTCAAGTTGGGTGAACAGAATGCGGAGTATTTGCAATTGCGTTTGCTGTGGCGTTAAGCTTTGGTCTCAACCCTACTAAACTTATATTTGACCAAAGCAAAATGAGGACCCATTTAATTACCTGCCTTTCTCAAAAACAATTTTCAAACTTCCCATTTAGTATTAATACAAATTGGAAAAAAAAGAAAACAAATAAATATAAAAGAAAAAATATTTTGCAGCTGTAGGGGTCTGTATGACAGCGAAATGATTCAATGCACTGTATGTCTTCAATGGTGGCTCATACGCTGCATAGACAAACTTCTGACCATATCTATTCAGGCGTTCAAGTGCAGTCAGTGTAATTAACGATTTAACAGATTAAAGACATATGCGGCTATTTCCAATGCGCACCTTTCCCGCGTCTGCAAACGGGGAAAGTTGTCTGGGTCCTGTCTTTCGACCCTTAACGGATTCGGATCAACACAGCTTCCGATATTCTTATGTCATATCGGTGTTCCGACATCTTCTTCACAAAATAACTCATTAAAGTGTGTTCGAAATATCTATTGACATCTTTTCAGAACTGATCGTCTCAGCACTAAAGACAGATAAATGTAGCTCAGTCGAAATCAAATGACGTACACAATAACGCTGGTTACGAATACGATAGTGACCGAGTCTATACTATTTGTATGGTTATTTCGAGCGGCGCACGACCTGACCTCGTGGCCTAGTGGTTAGCGTGTCTGGCTACAAAGCCAGAGGACCACGATCGATTCCCGGATGCGCACATATTTTCAGTGTGTTTTTTCTTTCTTTTATAACATTTTAATGCTAAATTACCTCATATACTAGTAAAATGGCATCATCAAAACGACCGAAATGGTCATCCCCGAACTCTTTATATTGAATTACGCATGAAACCTATGGGGGTGGGGTTAAATTTGGCCCTCTAGAAAGAGAACTAGTTCGGTGACCCCAGATTTTTATTCTTTTTTCTGAAAGGTATTATAATAGTCCATGAATTAAAAATAAATTTTCAAGATTTTCAATATCAGATTTTTTGATGCATGATTTATTCTAAAAACAAATATCATTTTTCGACGAATTGCCAAAATATATCATGCAGTATCTTGTCACAGCATGGGATAACAAGTAAACATGCACATTTTCTTAAAAGTTTGAGGTCATGGGCAGTAATTTAAGTTAAAAGAAAGAAGCTGGCTGAAGATTACAACCGTTTTAGCTCGATAATTAGGACTAGTGTTATTATTTTATATTTCTAGAAAATTGGTCAAATGCTGTAAACTTCAATATGAGATTCTGAAAAAATAAGCACGGTGACATATCCTTTTTATTTCATAAATGGATAGCCCATGCATAAAACAAACTGTATGCAAAGTATTTAAAATATTTCAATGTGGGAAGTATTTAGTAGCATATGTCCTTAAAGCAGGTGTATTGCTAAGTGGTCACGCATGCGCAAACACCAGGTATACTAAATAACTTTATTAAAGTTCAATGACGCGTATCTAACGATAACGAACAGCATGGAAAATGAAATATGACTGATTAATGCATAACGACTGATCAGGTTATCCACTGTTTTCTAAAGGTCCCGATGCTATGCACCTTTTTCATGCTCAACTCAACTGATGAAAGATAAATACTTTTCTGGCTTTCAAAGAATCAGATGTTGCATTTATTATGCTAATAAAAGGTAAAATGCTAACATTTTAAGCACTTTAACATTTACGAGCATGAAATTTTTCATGCTCAGTTAAGTTGAGCATAAAACAGTTTCATAACCTCGGTGAAATGAATACCACCCAATAACCAGTTAAATTATCGCCAATAAAATGTTTTAAATGCTGCGAGTAATCGTAGAATCGTTTCAGTGACGCGTATCTAATGATTGCCCGCAACATAGAAGATGAACAACGATAAGTTCGAGACATTGCTCTCACTTTCGGCGAGAAGACGACAGCAAAAAGCATATGCTGTAGTTACTTAAACGAATCGTATCACTGAGATGTTTCTCTTAAGTAACCACGGCATATGACTAGAAACTGATTAGAGAAACTCTGAGGGCTGTTTCGGTGGTAAATTTCCAGGCGTTGAATTAACTGAGCTATATAAATGGGCACAATGGTTAAAATGTACATACATGTACTGTTAGTTGATATACATGATTCGCTTTTATTTAGAAAACGTGAATCAAATTTCATTAATAAAATGATAAAATGTTCAAATGCGTTGCTTATTTCAGACATAATCAGACCTCGTACATGTACGCGTAACCCCGAGGAACAAAAACAACTTGTGCTGTAAACAAGTCAAAGTAGCTATATATACATCCATGGGATATAGACAAACAGGCGAGATCCAGATCAGATTTCGCAGAATGTGGTGTCTGATCAGGAAACCTTGGAATATATGTTACATGTAAGAAGTCTGAGCTCTAAAATCTTGATCAGGAAATGTCACAATCACAGAATAATTGCCTTTCACCTGACTGCCAATCCATACTTGTACATTGCTCTTATATAAATCATTTTCTACTTATGCGTACGAACAGCGATGGCAATGGAGCGTCTGTGTAGATGCACAAGCTTGCGTGTTTCTTATCTTTTGCATGCGTCAAATACCCAAAACTCACATGCCAGGCTCAAATACGATCTACAGCATGCACTAATTATGGACGAAACATTTTTATTTGACTTTTATATTCATCTGTACTTGAAATTGTCCACCAAATGTTCGAACATAAAGTCAACATCAATGAAAATATCTGATTTATCTGTAAATAGCCAAAAAACGTTAAAATGACTATTTACAGCTGACTGTCAATAGCCATTTCAACGTTTTTTGGCTAATGGTAGTTGACTGTAAATAGCCACTTTAACGTTTTTTTGGCTATTGACAGTCAACTGTAAATAGCCATTTTAACGTTTTTTTGGCTATTGACAGTCAACTGTAAATAGCCATTTTAACGTTTTTTGGCTATTGACAGTCAACTGTAAATAGCCTCTTCCTTAAAAATTATCCGGCAGGGGGGAGTTAAACCAAAGATACAGGTAATGCATGTCCTAGTGGGGCTTCTCATTAGAGCAGTCCCGCCGGGATCTGTAAATGCTCAAAATATCTGATGACATCACCCTAGTTATATCCTGGTCAACATGACTTAAAGACATATGCGGCTATTTCCAATGCGCACCTTTTCCGCGTCTGCAAACGGGGAAAGTTGTCTGGGTCCTGTCTTTCGACCCTTAACGGATTCGAATCAATACAGCTTCCGATATTCTTATGTCATATCGGTGTTCCGACATTTTCTTCACAAAATAACTAATTAAAGTGTGTTCGAAATATCTATTGACATCTTTTCAGAACTGATCGTCTCAGCACTAAAGACAGATAAATGTAGCTCAGTCGAAATCAAACGACGTACACCATTACCCTGGTTACGAATACGATAGTGGCCGAGTCTATACTATTTGTATGGATATTAAGAGCGGCGCACGACCTGACCTCGTGGCCTAGTGGTTAGCGCGCCTGGCTACAAAGCCAGAGAACCAGGATCGATTCCCAGATGCGCACATATTTTCAGTGTGTTTTTTCTTTCTTTTTTAACATTTTAATGCTAAATTACTTCATATGCTAGTAAAATGGCATCATCAAAACGACCGAAATGGTCATCCCCAAACTTTTTATATTGAATTACGCATGAAACCTATGGGGGTGGGGTTAAATTTGGCCCTCTAGAAAGAGAATTAGTTCGGTGACCCCAGATTTTTATTCTTTTTTCTGAAAGGTATTATAATAGTCCATGAATTAAAAATAAATTTTCAAGATTTTCAATGTCAGATTTTTTAATACATGATTTATTCTAAAAACAAATTCCATTTTTCGACGAATTGCCAAAATATATCATGCAGTATCTTGTCACAGCATGGGGTAACAAGTAAACATGCACATTTTCTTAAAAGTTTGAGGTCATGGGCAGTAATTTAAGTTAAAAGAAAGAAGCTGGGTGAAGATTACAACCGTTTTAGCTCGATAATTAGGACTAGTATTATTATTTTATATTTCTAGAAAATTGGTCAAATGCTGTAAACTTCAATATGAGATTCTGAAAAAATAAGCACGGTGACATATCCTTTTTATTTCATAAATGGATAGCCCATGCATAAAACAAACTGTATGCAAAGTATTTAAAATATTTCAATGTGGGAAGTATTTAGTAGCATATGTCCTTAAATGCTCTAAGCATTAGCTACTTGACTTCTAATATACTAAAACTACGCATGGATCATGTTAATGTATATCAACCGCCCGAGAAGACTGCATGGCAATAATGAACCAATGCATCAGTCGATCAAATTCGATTAGTGGGCGAGCTTTAAAGCGAGAGCTATTACAAGAAATGTAAATATTATGTTTAATCGTTCAACATTTTGTATAACAATGTATTTCCTTTTTGATTGTTATTGCACACACACACACATAGTCAAGGAGCCTGGTTTTTGAAAATTGACTTGGCACAATTGTCCAGCCAGAAAAGGTTTGACTTCAGAAATAGTTAGAACTACCCTTCTACAACATTTCTAGGCACGTCGTACAGTCAAATTGTGGTAGCAGTTTTTCAGGATGAGTCATTTTGTACACCTACCCCTTTTTTTTACTATAAAAAACAAAATGGCGACATTTGAATAAGAAATGGCATCCAGGTACATACGGTCGTTATTTACTGCCAAAACCTCGATAAGGACCTAAACAATTATGAAAATAAATTGTTTGCATCCAGAAGCACGACTTTGATGTTTTAACTGTCATTTACGTTATATCTTCAATTACGCCTTATAAAATCAATTATTTTTGGTCAAAGTTTAATTTTATAAGTTCTATAATGAGTATATACGTTTTACATACCATGTTTGGAAAAGATAATTACCTGACTATTTCAAAAATGCAAACATCTTGTTTCTATCATAATTACTTTAAGAATTATAAGCTGTTGAATATGATAACCCCCTAAAACTGGTGAATATGGTTAGAACCATTTCACTTTGCAAGTTAGCATGAAATACAATCTGCTGACGTTTTTTTTACCATAATTTAGCATTCTATCGATACACGATAGTAGAAAGCTATACTTAACTGCGTTTCTGGTGTAAAGTTCCATATTTCAATGCGCGTAAGACAATATGTAACGTACTTGACAAACATTTGGACTTCCTATATATATATATTGCTAAATACCTTATATTATATGTCATATGGTATTTTATTTAATTTCAAGCCTGTTTTGTTTTAAATTTATTACAAGACAGCAGTTTGTTCTAAAATATTTATCAGTTTTTATTAAGTTACTATATATATATATATATATATATATATATATATATATATATATATATATATATATATATATATATATATATATATATATATATATATATATATATATATATAATACATTTGCAATAAAGAATTTTTTAAGGTTTCATCTACACAAAATATCATTTTGATTTGTCCTAAGTTAAAGATTCTAAAACGCATAAACAAAGAAATAGAAAGCTCTTTAGTAGTACTAGAATACATTCCATTTCTGTCAAATTTATCAAAGTAACATATATAACCATATTAAATATTATAAGGTCCTATATTTGTCCTAAATGTTATCAAAGACAGTACAGGATTGGGCCCTGAAAAGCTAAAATATTAAGGATATAGAATTTTGTAATATTTATCGCAGGAGAAAAACAACACAACTAAGTTTTATTGAATGAAGGTCCATCAGTCATTTGAAAGTATTTCTATGTACCTAGTTTACTATTGTACACATTATGCAAAGAAAGTCAGTAACATAATATAAGTAAGCTCCTTGTATACTACCTAGGTTAATTTCCCATTGAAAAAATACAAATTAATAAATGTTTAGAGAGATGGTAATAAGATTATACTATTTGTCTTCGCTTACATTCCAGACAAAATCAATTAACTAAGAGTTGGTGGGATACAATTTATATATATTACAATAGAGGTTATGCATTATACGTGTCAGTAATCAGTTATTTTTAAAGATAATCTCTAAAAATCAAATTGTATACTGGCATTTTCATGCATATGCAGATGATGACACATTGCCTGTTTCAGCTTTTAAAGAGATTTTAATTTATTTTCAGCATCCCTTATATAGTTTATTTAATGAAACTTTTAGTACCTTTGATCATTTGCTAAACTAATATCACTTTATAAGGAGAGGTTTTATATTGAAGAAACATTTCCAAGAAAATGGGTAAAATCAGTTATAATGGATGACAACGATCTCATGTGATATGATCATATCTAAGGAACACATGTTAATTGCTGCTTAAGAAACTATTTTAACACATATGGCATTATCAGTCAAGAGTTTTGTCAGGCTGAATAATACATTTTGACACTAAGGTAATGTAAAATATACTTTAAAATGTTCTTTAAGATATTGGATGGAAAAATAAAACGTTTAAAAACATGCAGTCATAAGATCGTACTCAGTTTTAGCAATCAATGCTTAAATAACTGATGATAATTTTCACAATACAGATTATGGCATGGCCAAATAATTACAGGAGTCTTGTAAATATAAATTTTGATAACAAAGCGCTATATGTATATAAACATAAGAATGAATAAGTGATTTAAAAAAAATCAGCGCAGCTTTTTCTAAAAAAAAATCTTGTTTCTTCAGACAGAAAACAAATGCATTACACATAAATACGAAATTATATAAAAGCACAAAACATGTTGAGGTTAGTGATTTATTGAGACATACAAAGAGTCAATTGTTCTTACAAACACTTTTTGCAATGGTCTTTGCCATCATTAAGAGACTTAAATGCATGTCTAGAAGGATGCCTGAAAGTATACATTATGCAAGTCATATTTGCAATGCTTCCTTCCAAAAGAAATCATACTTCTATTACTTTTATAGGTAAATATAAATCTTAGAGGTTGATAAAGCAGTGCCTCTATTGTTGTATATGTTATGTGATATAATATACAAGATTTTGAATATCTTATCTTCGATATGATCTTTGACAGTAGCACAAGTGTGAATTTCGATCTCATAAAATCAAAAAAAAAAAAAAAAAAATAAATAAAAAAAATGCTGACCTCTCTTATGTAATTTATACATGCTCAATTGCAGATTTGAACCACAATATGTGATTTTGGTACCTACCTCACATGAGCAAATGCACCGTTTAATCCCCCATGCTGATGCAGTGGAGCTAGCGTTTGTCTTTATCTACATATACAAGCAGCAAAAGCTCTGATGTGTCAAATGACATGTTTTACAGGCTAGCACGAGCCTTCATTGCTGAACTAAAATCAAATGTGCTAATTTGATATTTTATTTAGGTTACTATTTATCATCCATTTAGTTTGATTTGGAACTTACAAAGGATTAATGGGATGCCATTCTTGCATCAATGAATATGTCCTCATTTGACATGCTGAACATCGTAATGATTTTATATGAACAAATTTCACGTTTAGACCTATATGAGCCTAATTGATAGAAATAATGCAAAACAAAATTTTGAATCATTTATATGAGTCCATTCATTTTGCAACAGCGACAATATAATCTTTACAATGCAAGAGAGTTGTTCTAAGTGATAAGCATTGACCTCTAAAATGTATAACCATTAAGAACTTTGGAAAAATATCTTGTTTCAATGCTCTATAACATTGCAGAACCAGTCAAAGCGTTTGATAAATGTCTCATCTCCTTAACCCTATTAAGTCAAATGATACTTCCCACTTTTATCAAATGGGCCAATCCATTTTCGTTTTCAGGGTTGTTGGGAGTTGTTTTTCATTCTTATTCAAAATTTACCTAGAACCTCGTAATGAATCAAACAGTACAGAATCTTATCAAACATTGCAGTCTGTGGCATCTGATCTTGGCCTGTACCATTTGTCTATGTCCCACAAAAAGAACGCTAGTCTAATATGGGTTAAATGCTTTTGTTGTATATGTTACTCACATCAGTTGTATTGTGTCTTCATCGAACTGGATAATGATTGGATATAGAGCGGTTTTAACCATATGAATAGGCATGTTTTTTGTCATATGATGGACAGAAGTCGTTATGATTAAAATAGTTTTTTACTATGGCAAGGATTAACATTTGCTTTAATGTTTCATTTCTCGATATCAACCAATATTGTAAACAAAAAAGGTAATTTTAGAAATTTAGTGTAAGTTTTTTCCCCAAATCATAACTATCAATATAGTTATTGTAGTCAATAGCTGACAAGCTATAATTGCGTGTGTTTTGGTGGCTTACACAAATGGTGATATAGTGCTGTCATTTCATTAAATATTGTATTTAGCAGAAAGTAACATATATAACTGTAATAACAGGTGCCAAAATTAGTTTAAAATCATATTGCTAGTAATTTTCTTTCAAATAAAAGTTCATATTGATACGTAAAAATAAGAAATAAATGATAAATGGATATTAACACTATAGGAATTCCTATTATTTTAGGGTAACGTAGTGAATTTGGCTATAGCAGGGTAACGCCCTATCCGCTGAAAAGCTTACACACTTTATTATGTGGCTAATATAATTTGGTTTTAGAAATTTACAGTCTACAAACATAATTTTGTGGAGGTCGATTGGTAATCCATATTCCAATGATATTACTGCATTAAATAGTAATCTGCATTCCATTTAATGATTTTAAGGCTATCGTCTAGTCCATATGTAAGAGAATTTAGTATAAGTCACAGATACACTATATTGCAGCAGAGAATGTACACTGAAAATTGTGATATACACCCATTCCTGAATTGTCATTTCAGGTGGTAAGTTCTTTCTTTAATTTGTAACAAATGCAAAAAATTACCAACATACTATAAGAATAATGTTTCAATACGATCATAAATATGCTATTTTACTTGATAAATTAAGAATTTGGGAAGATTTCATTTCTTTTTGAATTTGGATACATTATATTCAGGTGGGTGGGGTAAATCACCCCTTCCGTTGGTCATTTTCACGTCTAATATACCATATATACAAATTTTTTATATTGCTTTACTGTCGTATGCCATTGCATACATGTAATGTATCAATTTAAAAGGAAATATGCTGAAAAGGAAGCAATGGTTGAACGTGAGGCGTGTTTTCTCTCAATTTACCTAAGCCTCATTTGCGGCAGGGTACGTTCAAAGATGATGTCATACATCAAAACTGCTACCACAATTTAACTGTACGACGTACCTAGGAGTATTGCAGAAGACCCCAGGATTGCATTTCTGCAGTCAAACCTTTTCTGGCAGGTAAGTTGTGCCAAGTCAAAAACTAAGGCCTGTACAGAAATCAGCGTCTGGACTAATGTGTTTCCAGAACTTAAGTGACCCCCGTTTTTCTTTTTTTAAACAGCTTTAAATTAAACTTAGAAGAACGGCACTTAGCACGTGGATTTAAATACACACCGCGTAACTAAAACTATTTTTTGGGAGACTCCCTTATTTGTAAATGAAGCCCTAATCCCCTGTACAAAAGAATAACTTAGTTGTTTTTCCCTACGAATATACCCATGTGAACCCCTATAGATACACGCGGTATATTTGCATTGCTATGATGAACGAAGATCTGGCCAGTTAAGCAATTTTAGCGTGAAGTAGCGATTGTCTTCTTCAGTTCAAACACGTGTTTTGGTGCTCAAAAGAACCGTATCATCAAGACGGTTGTTTTGAGTACGCACAGCATATTTTTTTGGTTGAGAAATAGGAAAAGTAATTTTCTGTTACGCACTCTTATCTGTAAGACTGGCGAATTACCTCCACTGACCCGTATAAGACATGTTTTATTTATATCGTTAGGTTCACTTGGGGACTAATTCAAAGAGGAGCGGCAAAAACACACCAAAATTCCATCTAATCCCAGCCTATACAAAAACTCAAATTTATGTGGAAAAAATTAATTCAGTTACGCGGTCTATATCTAAATTCATTTCTCTAATTAATTTTTCAATTAAACTCACCATTAAAGAATAATTGGCGAAAAACGGGGGGCACTAAAGTTCTGGAAACACTATAACACACACACACACACACACACACGCACACACACACACACACACACACAACGCTGACCCTAGGATTTGCTAGTTCGACTATTTGGGGGCAAGATACTACTGTCACTACACATTAGAATGTTTTAAAAATGCTTGACTCGCGACACTGGAGCAACGTGTCAACGCGTGTTGCCCCAGAGTTGCGTGGTCCCCATCAAAAGTTTTTGCTATAAAACATTTCCTTACACGGCTAAAAAGATAACTTAATCCAATCAACACTGTACAGATCTTCTTTCTAAAAGTTCTCTAAAGATGATGTAATTATCAAAATGTCTCCAAGTATGTGAAAACTTCTGTTACCCATTCCCGTCAACACGAATTCCCAGACATTATTGATTAAAATACCCGTGCACGCACGAGGTATATCCACTTCATTGAGCACAGCTGTCGTAGATTGTTTATGAATGAGATAGAGAGTATCATTACCGTAAATACCCAGTTATGTAAACTGCAGTGCTGGCAAAGATCCTATTAACCCCCAAAATACAGTATCAAAAGTTTCATTCCATATATTTTAATAGACTTCATGCTACGGAAATGGTTGAAGCGTTTCAGGGGATCATACGGTAAATCACGTCAACATTTTCTAATGTGTCCAAACTAAACTTTCAGATAATCTGGCGGTCGATTTCATGGCGTTCCCACACTGTACTGTATTCATTGTACTATATCGTATTGTATTGTATTATATTTACTGTATTGTATTGGTAAATCATCATGTACATGTTGCAGTATACTAGAATGCGGGGCTTGTCTCGGCAATATATGCCGTCCTGCTATTATTATGGGATCACACATGTTTTTTTTCATGCTTTAACATCTGCCGGGTCCCGAGGAAGCTGTTTGAACACGAGGCCGATGGGCCGTGTGTTCAAAGACCTCCCGAGGGACCTTGCAAGTGTTGATGCAATGAAACAAACATGTGTGATCGTTATTCTTGCATATTTTACCCTTTTCCAACCCAATTTGCACTGAAAACGCTGCTAAAACATTAAACTGACCATTTTCTTACAATGGATTTCGAATGTCAAAACATCATCACGACGTTATTATCATACGCAACGTTTTCACGAACTTAAGCATCGGCGAAATAATCAGTCTGGTCCGCTATGCTTTCGGTATATAATGTCTTGCAAATAATGCAGGGCCCATTTTAAATATGTTCAAGTTCATAACCATGTTCAAGCAAAGATCTCCTGATCTGAGCATGGATTTTCGTTCAGTTGACAATGATTTAGCAGCAATACGAATAGACATCTATGCAAGAATAAAGGTTTCCAGTGGCATCACGCAATTGTCTCAGAAAAATAAGACAAATACACCGATAGCTTATAATGAAATATGAAGTGTTGTAGCATGAAACGCATTATATTGGTGCTACATAATTCCATATTCTCCCAAAAAGGCATACGTGATGCTGCTAAAATGTTTAGCGTTCAATTTGATACTGTTTCACACCTCAGCTACCGTCTATGTTAATATGTTGTTCCTTATATGTCATGTAAATGACCTAAGAGAATAAAAGATTTGTCTGTCTGTCTGTCTGTCTGTGTGATTTTTCAGATGTGGTCCGGATCCCATGCCCCCCCCACCACTCTGGATCCGCGCATGACGAGTAATGCCAAGAATCCTGCAAAATGTAGATTGGCGGGCACCGATAATAGACACAATTCAAAGGTGCTGTACAGTATGTTATCAAAATGCAATTTATCTTGAAGACTAAACGCTTCTAACCCAACAACAACAACAACAACAACAACAACAACAACAACAACAACAACATAAACAACTACAACTTATTATCTAACACATAATACATTTGTGATCTCTTCAGTCACTTATGCCCCGTGTTTGTTCTTGCCTTCTTGCAGTTCTTTGCGGCCTAGTGATCATCTGCTGGATGAGACTGGTGTAATACTTTATTGTATCGATTTCTGATCTTTGCCCCTTACTTATTTTTATATCCCTACACAAACAACCGATTTTGATTTTGCCTTACGAGCCAAGAATTTGAGCTAGACTCATTATTATGCTTCTACTTATCGTAGTTTAAGATAGAATGAGCTACAAAACGAAGCGCGCTGCTTGATCCTGTTATCGCGTTGAACCTGAGTGTAAAAAACCCCGAGCAATTTAAGTTCCGTCAACGTGGAGCGATATGCAACCGTCGACTGTATACTATAACCAATGGTTACTAAAAGATCCAAAATATTATTTGTATATTGCATGAATACGCAGATATCCACAACATCTTAGCTATTGAATATGTTTGGGATACAGAATCGAATAAGTCTTCGGACTTCCTTCTGAATCCCGGTTGTATAATGCTTATATATGTTATTACTGTTTTGCTTTGTGAGTATTTATGTATTGTACAAATGAAATAAAGTTTAAACTAATCCCTTATTGTGACAACAACGAATGCTTGCATGACCCTTGCCTGGTCGCGAATGCGATCACTTGCGTTTTTACATGTAATGGCACATTTATTGTTATCAACAGCAGTGCATGCCACATCAAGACAATGTTCTGTATACCAAAACTGAAGCATCCGTCACTTTATCGCGACTGAATTAAATTTTCCATCTAGGATTTGTCGTTTTCCTTTATCGCGCTAGCTTATTTCGTGTTACTTTGACAAGCAATTGAATATTGTAAGAATCGTATCATTTCAGAAGTGAATTACTTACACAAAATAACAGATCGCATTACTCAACGCGCTGATAGTATATTCCAGGATCATATTACTTGACTTTTCGCTTACTGTAAAGGCGGCAACTTTAATATTCATATCTGGGTGTGGTTCGGCTATTTCATCTACTTAGGAAGGAGAATCAGGTTTTATTTATAATTTGGTAAAGAGTAAATAAGCTTTTAGAGCCGCGCAAACGTGCATGCATTTCATGAAATCCTAACCGTATACACACTGAACTCACATTTAATAACCCTAAAAGCGCATAATCACAAAATGTATGTTTTTTGCCGTCCACTAAACTATTTGAAGCCTCATAGATAAACAGTGTGAATTCTGATCAGACTGCTCCTGTAGGAGCAGTCTGATCTGGGTCCACAATGTTTGCCGCCCTGCTTATGTTAAATAGACATTTTCAGAAGCAGTTATTTTGCTGGCGTTTTAAGGACTAAATAATGACTAAGGTTGTGGCACAAGATGATACAGTTACTCATAATAAAACCACGCCTCCTTTTCAGCTTTTACCTATGCCTAAGTTTGACTAGTCCTAAATACGCATTCATGAGGCGCCGCCTTTAGAGTAAGCGAAAAGTCAAGTAATATACATGTATCGCTCCATTTCTGGAAAGACAATAACCGCTGTAAGTAGTCGCTCAAGTTTGGTTAGCCAAGAATATATACACAACGTCAAAAGTTAAGCACCACTTACTTCGTAGCTATCTTTTTTCAGAACAGGGTAAAGTGATGTAAATACCCATACAAACATAGATAAATGCATCATATAGGGATAAGATAGTGAAACGAAACAATCATGCAGTTTTGCCAAAGTAGGTGATGGTGAGTTCAACGAAAAGCATATAGTGGTCAACTTATTTTCATTGCAACTTTGTGTACGCGAATAAATGTTGATTTTTTTGTGTGAAAAGGGCACGCAGTGTGTTTCAAGATGTTGAGGGTTACTTCTTGAAGATTTCGCGGCGATAGCCAGAAGTCTTGATAAGTCACGAAAATCCATGACTTTGTATCCAAATCCGGATATTAAATGTATTTTTAAATTTTCATTTAGATATTTGTGCATAGTTTCACAACAGATAACTTAGATATTCCATGCTCAATAAAATTTCTTCACGGTAGATTGAATATTGTTTCAGAAAAATATAGGTGGTGCTTAACTTTTGACGCCGTGGAAAATTGGGCCGAGACGCGACAAAACATGTCTTCTGGGTTTCCGACAAAGCGAGAGTAAAATGAGTCTCCTCAGCTACAGAGACTATCCAGAAAATTGAAATTTCACTTGTGGCAAGTTTAGATATTATTTTTCCAAAAAGCGAATAACAATGGCGCTGATCAGTCTGCGTGGATGCGCAGGCTGATCTGCGCTTTTGTTGTTCGCAAACCCCAGAAACCGTTTTAAGATGAGATGAGATAAATGGCTCGCCACAGAAAATCTTTGCTTAAAACAAAGGGACACAGTGGTCTCAGTCTTGTTAATATAAAAAGGTCAGTGTCTGGATGCCCTAAATGTTTTGTTTGTTTGGTGCTTAACGACGCATCAACCCTTGTGGGTCATTAGCGTCAGACGGTATTAACTAAACATGATGAGGATGGAAAAAGTTAAAAATTTATAAGATAAAATAAAAGGAATGGTGATGATGATTTTGTTTTATGATAATAAGTTGCAATACGATTGTTGACAGGAGAGACCACGTACAATATCTGACAGTTTCAAAGAGCTATTCAGATAACTGTACATGTTCTTTAACTGAACAGAATACAACATAATATAATCTGTATTATGGTCTGATACAAATGTAAAACAAAACATGATTTTAAAAACAGCAATTAGATTTTGTTAAAAAGATTTATTTGTCTTAAAAATGTCATAATACTATCAATATGTATATCTTGAAATAATTCTTTCATGTTATTAACATGGAAGCAATTATTTCTTATTTGTGCAAAATCGCCACATTCCAAAAGGAAGTGACGTACAGTGAAAGGTGCGTCGCAACCAACACATTGAGGATGCTCTTCACCTTGTAGTAAGTATGAATGAGTGACTCTTGTATGACCTAAGCGGAGTCGAGCTAATACTACTTCTTCTCTTCTAATGTTTCGAACAACTGATTGATATTCACCAATAGTTGGTTTAATGTCAATAAGTTTATTACCAATGCTGTTATTCCATGAAGTTTGCCATTCTTCCAAGATATATTTATTGATAGAGGGCTTAAAATTGGAAAATGGAATTTTAAAAGAAGTTGGTTCTAATGAAAGCGATGTTTTTGCTTGCTTATCTACCATCCCTAAATGTGGATGGATCCAATAAAGCAAAGTGTATTGACATTTTGGCCCTAGAATTTTATAAATTAAATTTCCGATGATTTATTTTCTCCAATGTCGTATCCTGCCCACCGTCTCAAAATTATTTGAAAAGCATATTTGCAATTATTTGATGGTGCATGTAAATTTAATTGAACACTACCTTTCTTGGATGACATATGCTGATCCAGAAAGTTTTGTCAGAGGGGGTCCAACTTTGACGTTTTTTCTCTCTTTAGTTTATGAGGGAGGGAGGATCCAAATGGCAATATAAGGGAGGCATCATCGGCCCGCCGGCGAAATACCATGGCGTTTCGCTGGCGGGCCGATAATGGCCCACAATTAATTCTGGCTTTGTAGCTTTGTGATTTTTAAGGGGATCCGGACCAGTATTGCTAAGAAACCCTATTTTTGCGATTTTTGATGGGGTCCGGACTTCCCCTCTGGATCCACGCATGGTCTTAAGACATACTTTTTAGGGAACCACCTGTTGCCTAATAACTTGAATAGAGCGTTCCATATCCACCTGTAACTTAGGTACACTGAGGTACACTGTATTGAACTGACTTGGTACAACCAAACGCAAATGGCAATACAATACAGAGAAAATATTTTAACAGTTTTTGTATTAATCATTTTCTGTTATTAAATAAGAAACTGAATTTATTTGACGTTTATTTCAAGTTTTCTCTTTATTGCAGTTTAACATGATACAGCAGCCCGAAGTCCATGTCTGTTGTCAGAAATCAATTGTCAAGAATATAAAGAAGGTAAATTCTAAAGAAGATTTTGTACAGGAAAAAGAAAAATATTCTGACCATAAGTTCATGCCAGTATGTAGGAAAGTCAAGCCGAGAGCATTAATGCATCAGGTCATCCACAGCACCTCGGGGTAATTGTTTGACTATACTACACACAGGCATGAAATAACTGTTTTACAAGTTACCCAACCCATTCGATAACGTTAAACTGCAGCGTCACTTGAATGGAAAATGTGTATATGGTGCGGTTTTGTTGCAAAACAGAAAATTTCGCCTAATCTGCCCAATTTTATTCTCAAAGTGTTCCGGTTTTTCTATTGACTAAGAAACGTATACCCACACGGTATGGAAGTTTCAAGGTGCCAAACCATGCCTCATTTCCGCCACTGTGACTCCTGGCTAAATGAACTGTACGCGCATCTCCGTCGCGCAAGTCGATGAACGCTCTTGAATTATTAGCAGCGAAGCGGGAAACCAGGCTATGGTAAAGCCCCAGTCAATATCCAAAACAATTGCCCAGGCAACAGTTCAGTTACTCATGGCATAGCAAAAAATAGACAATTGCTCCATATATAGACGGTTGGGTAATAACAAATGTTATAACCCAACCGTCTATAAACAGAGTAATTGTAATAACCCAACCGTCTATATACGGAGTAATTGTCTATTTTTTTCTATGTCACGAGTCACTGAACTATTGACCAGTCAATATTTTCGACTGTTGACTGGCACTATTAACTGGTCTACTTTTTTTTTTGCTATGTCACGAGTCGCTAAACTATTGACCAGTCAATATTAGACTATTGACTGGCACTATACTATGGCCTGGTTTCCCGCTTCCCTGTTAAAGAACACACAGGCGCTTATCGACATGTGCGACGACGATGTGCATACGGTTCGTTATGAAAGGAGATGTTATGCAGCAAAGGTGAATGGTAACTTTAAACTCCAATAACTCCATTGTTTATAGTTAGAAACATAAAGTGTGGGTACTCGTTTTCTTAGTTAGCACGAGCGGAAGATTTTGAGACCAAAATTGAGCAGATTTGGTGAAATTTTCTGTTTGCAACAAAACCGCATCGTCTACAGCAACTCCATGCTAAGTATTTCATCAAATTTGTTGGGTAATAAAACAGTTTTTTCATGCCTGTTTGTAGTATTGTCAAACTGGAAAATCACAAAAAAATAGGTTTTGTTTAGAAATACTGGTCCGGATCCACTTAAAGTTGTGAAGCTACCAAGCTAGTATTCAATATTGGGCCATAATCGGCACGTCAGCGAAACGCCATTTAAAATAGTGGTATATGGATCATTCCCCCATCAAACTAAAAAAACAAAAACAAAAAAAAACGGTGTCAAAGTTGGACCCCTCTGACCTTACTCTTTGGATTCTCGCATAAAACAGAACTTAACTCGAAGTCCCTATGTGCAGTAGGAGCTGCATCAAAACCACGAAGAACAAGCAGCAATAGAAGCAATACCAACAGCAGCCACATCGGGATGTCGGCGGCTTAAATATACAGTAAAACCTGTCGTAACCGGCCACTCAAAAATAGACAAAACAAAGATCTTAATGACAAATGGTAGCTTAATGAAGGTCATAAGTATTGCAGAATGCTCCCTTTGGAGTATTCTGCAATACTTTTGAACTACATTAAGTGATAAATGGTCTTGAAAATCAATTTTTGATCTTTTTGAGAGTTGTCGTTTTAGAGTCTTTCTGTATTCAAGAAAACTTGTTTATATTGGGATAGCAAATACGCAGAGCAGCCTGCGCATAGATCTGTGCTCGTTTACTCAGCTAAACTTCGTCCACATTATGCTTTAATTCTGTCGGGTCAGTCCAGAAATCATGATCTTGATCTATTGATTCCATAATACGTAGCCTATGGATATCAGAGCATGAACCATTTTACGCACATTTTGTGCCTTTCTTATTATGATATTAGTAATAAAAAGGTTAATCGCGTATAAATGCAACATTATCTGTCAAAGCTTTAAAAAGTGACATTTTCAAGTCGCAACATTAATATTGATATTATTCTTATCAAATGTTATTGAAGAATATTAACGCTATAATTTGGCGTTAGTGTAGATATAAGATAGTTGCCATGTAAAATTCTTAAAAAAAAGTACTACGTCTTGTAAATGTTTTTTCTAGGAGGTAAAGCATTCCGTTTCACTCCTCTAGAGATGAATGCAGTGCAACGGAATGGGTTACGTCTGGGTTAACGAGGATGCCTTCTTTTGAACACAGAACATACGTGTACTTTAATATATAGACACGTTATTCACCTTGATTTAATGCTTTAGCTTATTTTGATTTGCGAGGATCGGCTAAATGTATATTTGTTTTGAACTTATGAGCATACAACTTAACACATAGGCAACCAGGCCCCGAGGTTATACATCTTTTTCCATGTTCAACTCGGCTGAGCAAGAAATTTATCCTACTCATAAATGTTAAAATGCCAACAATTGTTGGCATTTTTAGCATGATGAATACAACATCAGAGAGACCTAAAACAAAAAAAAACTTCTTCATTTGTCGGTATTTTAGTGTTTATAAGCAGTTGAAATTTCGTGCTCAGTTCAGTTGAGCACGAAAAAAGTTTTATAACCTCAGGGACGGGGAATGCTCAGGCCCCATCGAAGCCTCGCTCGAAGGATCAGCGTAATGTATGGCCGGATAATGGTAGAAGACTATGGTTACTTTAAATATTATAAACATACGATGATACCTCTAGCATAGTGACGTAAATACGTTTATTAATTTACGTAAAGCATACATACAATAAGTACCTTTTTTCATAGCATACAGAGATAAATCCAAATCAAGATAAATATTTTCCATGACAAAAGCCTTCTGCTATATTTTCCAGAAGAAACGTAACACAGGCTTTAAAAGTCTGATTTGTCTGTTTTGGTATTTTATCTTTCCAGATATTTTGGTGGACGAGATACCGAAAGTATAATAATAATAATAATAATAATAATAATAATAATAGTAATAATAATTCATCACTTCGATTGAATCTAAAAGATCACTGTGTCGTTTAAATCACCAAAACTTTGGAGGAGATTGGTGTAAAACTAATTTTTCAAGGGTAAACACGAAAACATGGACACGATTTGAAAGCGAGAACATAATCAGGATTTATTCAGACTCAATGGCGATCCTGACCTAAAATTTTCCTGCGGGGTTGGTGCCTGATGCTTGTCTTTGGCTGGTTTGGGGTTGTAGATGAACAAATTTCGCTTTTAGAGTTATTGCCCTTGACTTAGGAGGAGTATCATGCAGTGTTTGAGATGCTTTCATTTGCCAATACTTATGCGTGTACACTTAAATCATACCACAGGGCTCAATTTTCAACTATCAGTAGTTCCAAAAAAGATGTTAAACAATTTTTTTTTCATTTTCAAATAATTTAGTTTTAGTTATGCTGTAATCCTTCTTTCAAAGGTATGCTTTTTCAGCCCCAATAGATTCCTGTAATTTAAAACTTATACATAATACTAATACATAAACGGTCTTGAGAGGGGCACATCTACTAGTTTTAACGAAATGTTTGAGCTTGTGGTATTAACGGTGAACAGTAAAACCTGTGTAAAACGGCTACTCAAAAGAGAAAAAACAAAGATCTTAATGACAAATGGTAGCTTAATGAAGTAAGAAAGAGGGCAAAAATCAGGAATCGATACAATCAAGCACCACACCTGACCCAGGATACCGATGAGAAAGAGACAACTTCACAATTAGACATCACAAACGAGAGCCAAGAAGGTCATCCCTATTCCAGCATGACAACAAGGCATCAATTGAAAAACGCGCACGTAAGCATAACAAAAACAAGGCATAACTAACATAAATTATCCACAAAAGAAGCACCGCCTTGGGAGGTCGAAGGTATTGCAAAATGCACCCCTTGGAGCATTCTGCAATACTTTTGATCTGCATTAAGCGATATTTGGAATTAAAAATCAATTTTGGAGAGTGGTCATTTTACACAGGTTTTACTGTTGCTTTGAAAGAGGCGAATGCTCTTGTTTCCACATTTCTAGGTTAAAATGAGAAATATATTACTATGGAATTTGAACCATGTGGAACGCATCAAAACTGTATATACACAATTGAGCTCGGGTAATCTATTAGATAGTAAATTGTAAGATGATTTTAAGCGATTGAGTGATATGGGCCTCGATGCGCGAAAACCTGTCCTCTGGGATTGCGGATAGCTGTTTCTCAAACCAGCATGCTCAGCTTTAGAGACCAGCAAGATTGTTGAAACATTGTACGTGGTAAGTGACGTTATGCTTCTTTCAGGAAAGCGAATAACAAATGCGCTGACCAGAATACGCGGACGCGTAGTCTGGTCTGCGCCTTTGTTGTTCGCATGAAACAAAATCAGCTTTTCTCGCGTCAGGGCCCATATCATTTGCAGAACTATAAACCGTTTGTACTCATGGGGCTCTTTATAAGATTTGTTTTCGACGATACGCAGAGTGTTACTTATCTTTTAGTATTGGTAGCCAGCTGTGTTTAGAATTTGACTGACATTAAATTTACTTACTAGTTAGATTGGGCCACGCCCACCTGTTGTTGTAGAAAGATGCGATCAGAATTCATGTACTTTAAGGAATAAAAGAAATGTTAGGTTAAAAGAACAAATTATACTTGAAATTTACTGAATTATCGCTCCTTTTATTGATATCAATGCGATCAGAGTTCATGGACTTTAGAAACTAAAAGTAATGCTAGGGTTAAAGAACAAATTATACTTGAAATATATTGATTAATTGCTCCTTTTATTGATATAAATGTGTTCAGACTTCATGGACTTTAGGCAATAAAAGTAATGTTAGGCTTAAAGAACAAATTATACTTGAAATATACTGAATTATTGCTCCTTTTTCTTGATATAAATGCGATCAGACGGAAATAAAAGTAATGCTAGGCTTAAATTTACAAATCATACTTGAAATATATTGAATTATTGCTCATTTTATTGATATAAATGTGTTCAGACTTCATGGACTTTTTAGGAAGAAAAGTAATGCTAGGCTTAAAGAACAATTTATACATGAAAAATACTGAATTATTGCCCCTTTTCTTGATATAAATGCGATCAAACTTAATGAACTTTAGGAAACAAAAGTAATGCTAGGCTTAAAGAACAAATTATACTTGAAATATACTGAATTATTGCTCCTTTTATAAATATAAATGCGATCAGACTTCATAGACTTAAGGAAACAAAGTAATGCTAGGCATAAAGAACAAACCATATTTGAAATATACTGGATTATTGCTCCTTTATTTATAAAAATGCGATAAGACTTCAGAAAATAAAAGTAAAGTAAGGCTTAAAGAACAAATTATACTTGAAACATACTGAATAATTGCTCATTTTCTTGATATAAATGCGAGCAAACTTTATGGACTTTAAGAAATAAAAGTTATGTTAGGTTTAAAGAACACGTTATACTTGAAATATACTGAATTACTGCTCCTTTTATTGATATAAATGCGATCAGAATTCATGGACTTTAGGAAATAAAAGTAATGCTAGGCTTAAAGTCAATATCACACGTGAAATATATATACTGAATTATTGCTCCTTTTATTGATATAAATGCGATAAAACTTCATGGACTTTAGGAAAAAAAGTAATGCTAGGCTTAAAGAACAAATTATACTTAAAATATACTGAATTGTTGCTCCTATTATTGATATAAATGTGATCAGACTTCATGGACTTTAGGAAAAAAAGTAATGCTAGGCTTAAAGAACAAATCACACGTGTCATATACTGAATTATTGCTTCTTTTATCGAGATTCCAATGCTTTGCATCAAGTATCTCGCAATGTATATAAAGTGCAAATGCATGCTGTGCAATGGGAAAGTTGTTGTATGGTTTCTGCGTCTGTATGGGAGAAAATCCACACACAAAAGCTCATGGATTATCTTCTCATACAGACGCACAACCTGATAAAATAACTTACACTTAACTGTTTGATCCTCGCAATAAAATTAATAAACTGCCTTCGAGGTTCACATCCAAGTTATACACAAATCGCTTTGACCCACGCATCGTCATGGGCATCTTTCGGCCCCACACAGCTTCTTTTTTCGTTAATCGGTGTGTATGAATACATTATATCTACTTTATATAAATTTAAAATATTCAAAATGAATAAATTATTTCTCACAGTAAGACAAAGAACCCCACATGTAAAAGCTTTAAAAAAAAAAAAAAGAAAAAAAACTTGCCATCTTTCATCACTTAACTAAAGTGGGTTGATGTCTACTGACTGAAAGTACAGAAGCCATTTGGAAGCTGTTTCAATCGAAAGTGATGATCTTTTAAATGACACACCCACTTCATCGCCATCTCCGCAAGCGGAGATGGCGATGAGCTGTGTGAGTCATTTTAGTATTGAGACAATACAGGTAATTTGCACATGTACAGAAATGGCTCATCTCATGCTACACCACTTAGCCGGTGCTTCCATACAGGTTGAACACTTAGTCAATTATAATTTATTTTGTTCTTATTGACCATAATTATTATCTACATTAATTGCTGGTTCTAAGTTTACAGGTGGTCAGTAATGTAAATATAGGTTATCAGTACCCCCCCCCCCCCCCCAATTCCACGTATTGGGTGTATGGCTACCTGTTTTTCCATTACCGACCACATGTAAACTAGGAACCAGCTATTAATGTAGATGTATGCTTACAACGTATGTATTCTGTATATCTTCTGTAGCTTATTGAATAAAATATGTTTAATCCAAAGACAAATAAATTTGTAAATAATAAGAAATTAAGGAGTTCATGGCAATCATAGAGACCTGTCCTGTTTGGTAAAGCTAGAGAAAAGTGTTGAAAACACGCAAACCCCAAGCCGCCAAAATTGCAATTTTTCTGCAATACAATGTTCATAAATACCAAACCAGTGGTATTTGTTTTAAGCTCAATAAATTATGCAATGGTAATATCAGGTGCGCCTTACCAACTTTCTTACGGGTAAGCTGACAGCATGATTAGGGAATACGCTTCTTACATGCGCGGATCCAGGAAGTTTTTCTAGTTGGTGAGGGGAGGTAGGATCCAAATATCATTATAAGCGGACCATCATCGGTCCGCGAGCGAAACGCCATTTTAAATGGCGTTTCGCTGGCGTACCGATGATGGCCCAACATTGAATGCTGGCTTAATAGCTTTGTAATTTTTCAAGAAATCCGTACCAGTATTGCATAGAAACCCTATAAGTTTGTGATTTTTCAGGGATGTGCGTTTTGATGTTATTTTCTCAAGAAAACCACATAATATGAAAACCTTTTTTTTATATTTTGTACAAATTCACGTAATTGTAGACATGTACCATTAACCCTTTGCAGACTATAAACCCCTAAAGGGGTGCTTTTATGCTCAAACCTTGGCATTTCAGCAGGGCCTCTAAGGTTTTCTAAAACAAAATCTTAAGAAATTTAATATTTTTTGTAAATTTTTAACATGTGACCCCGTAATGCGTACAATTGACCATCCTGATTTTATTGTGTGTAGTTTTATGGACAATTCCACTGGTCTGAAAAGGGTTAAGCTATATTGTTAAGTATTGCCTGCGCGCAAATTTACATCGATGACAACCTGTTCTTGCGACCATGCTCATACTGGTTTGTTCAAACATGGCTCTCGTCTGATAGGAGTTCTAAATATTCTGACTTACTTTACAGAATTGTTTGAACAAATACTGTAAATTCGGAAATTTTCGCGAGGACTTTATTTTCGCGAAACTTCGCATATGCGAAGTTTCGTGAAAATAAAACCCTCGCGAAATGGCAAAATCACTCTGTCGTTTATTGATACAGGTGAACCTTGCCTTATTGGCGATATTTCACATCACTATTATGTATTTTAATGCTATTCGCGAAAATAAAATTCTCGAGAAAATTTCCGAATCTACAGTAAACATGCCCATGAGAATCGCCATATGCTCATAAATCACAACGCCAAGACGTTATAGTACAGTCATTTGATTTAACAAAATCGAAAGTACAAAATGTAAAGCTGCCCAAGGCATACATGTGTTCACACAAGTACAAGTTAAGCCTTATCTAGTCTAGCGCCAGACTCTATCTTTCTTTTTTATATTTTATTTCTTCTGAACCCATAGCAAACTGCAAACATTGCAGTTACATGTACTTTTATTGACTAGGAACACAGTCATGTATATACACTTGCATACCGCCTCCCTTGCAACTTAAGCTCATATTTATGTATACCGTATTGCTCTGTTATATAAAACCCCATAGAAAACTTCTAACATTGCAATTACATGTACTTTTTTTTGACTAGGAACACAGTCATGTATATACGCTTGCATCCCGCCTCCCTTGCAACTTAAGCTCATCTACAAAATGGGATATCAACAACATAATTTCTGAGATATGAAAAAGGGGCTGTTATTGGCAAATATGGGCTACGAAAATCATATCTTAATCGTATAGAAAGAAATATGGCTCTTACAATAAGTACATGTGGAAGTAGATGGATAGACACTGAAAAATTGGTCACGATATATGACAATGTTTTATCTAAATATGGGGTAAGTAACTGTGTGTAATGATGGTGGTACGTGGGCACTCAACCTAGAAGATAACTGAAGTGCTAAATTGCTTGCATAAACGACGCCTTAAATAACCTTAATTTAGATGTTGAAACTTACTTTTTACGATAGGAATCCGCTTTCGTACTATTTGCCCTCTGTAGTTCCAACGCCAAATAATCTGAATTCGGAACACGGGAAAGAATTCTTTCGCATTTATTGATTATAAGATACAATTATACCCAGTACCAGGCATTTTCTCATTCAAAATATTGACCTTCAGTTTCGGCCATGGGACTGTCGTTAGTTGCAGTGCCTTATTAACATAGCGACCGCTTTCAGGAATAAAGTACACTCATTCCTTAACCCTGTCTGTATCACAGTCTAAAGATATCATTGTACATGGTATGGAATATGCAAGTTTAGCTTGGCAAGACAATGGGCCTTCTAGACATTCATATACAAGAGCAGTGACTAAGTCTTGCTTTTACGCGTCAAAGGCAACAGAGAACTGCATGTATGAGCACGAAACTGCCTTTTCTTGGTATAAATACACATAATGCATAACGAGTGACCAGACAATATTAATTTTGTTTTGCACTCTGTCAAATAACCAGTTGTATTAAAATAAAATTGGAGGACCCTGTGATCCCATTAACTTGAAATGGGCACAGTTTAAATAAAACAGAAATTCGATTAAATGTTTCGGAGTGTCTTTTTAATGAAAGTATAAGAATGTATCGATGTGTCATGTCTAGTCAGCCAGAGAGAAAACCAATTTGATTGCCCTCGCAACAGAAACACCATAGAAGTGCTATAGACTTTGGGCTTGAAGTTTGCTTGTACAATAACAACGCATTGTAAAATGCTTGGAGGATGATCAAAAGTTTAATTGTACGCGTCTGAAGAGCATACTGAAGCACAGAAAAAAATGCACAACTACATTTTTCTGGCAGTCGGATGTCACTAGATTCTCTTCCACTCCCGTACTTTACAGTTGTCTTTCTAAGAAAATTAAATGTCAGGCGAACTAAAGAATTTTCAAATGGATTGAAAAATATTAGATGACTGGATGTTTGAAGAAAAAGTAGATTAAAAGCCTAAATGAGCGAAGTTAAATGTACGGTTCATCAGTAGCTTGTGATTTTAATTGAATAGAGTTAGAAATGTTTATTGACCCTATCCCTACAGAGTGCAAATCTACAAAGTCAATATTTGTCGGGTTAAACACGAATAGGTTAACTGGCGGCGCACTTTTTTCTCAAGAACGTGCGTGCACATGGTCTGTCTGCCTATCAAACGCTTCCTCATGAATGTAAAATCTTCGGTTTAATTTCGGATAACCGTCAGTTTGAATTATATGGAAGTTGACATTAAAATATATAACTCCCAATACATGTAATGATTATTATCAGACTGAGTATTTGTTTATCAAACATAAGTTTTGGGTGCATAAAAGAAACGTCTCCTTGAGACGTTTCTTTTACGCATCCAAAACGTTATTATAAACAATTATTATATGCTTCCTATATATAGTCAGGGCCCTTAGGGACAAAAAATAGGTCCCGTGCGAATTGTGTGCCGATTTATGGTGACCTATATCAAAACCTTTAATGGAGTCTTACCTTTGATTTAAAGGTGGTCACCCATCTCAAATCCGCGTCTGAGGCTAGTTATGACGTCATAAATATGGCGACCATAATGAGAAACTGCTCGTTAATAAAAGCTATGGTTTGTGTTGGTATGGTCATATTTATCCAACACGAAAGCTTTTTTTTAACATAATATCAATTATTTTAGTCATATGATGGTTACATCAATGCTTTACCTGACTGTGACAATGAATTATTTCTCGATAACTATATTTTGCATGCAAAATACCGTAGATTTCCTATAAATACCCAGCTTATCGGGCACCTTTAGACTGATGGCTGAGAATGTTATTGCTCCCCCTCGCGAATTTTGCAAACTTATCCTATCTAAAGGAAGATTTCAAGCTGCGTCTTTAAATAGATGTTTGCACTATGTTCGCCGGGGCGTTAGTCTCAGACAGCCTGTTACATATGTTACCACATTAAATTTAGGAAAAAAAAAAGAAAATTAAAAGTTTGAGGTACAGAAAGAAGGCTAATTATTTAAACTTATATGGTCTGCATATTGACTACTTAAGCTACATATATATTCTTTTGGAGCAAAATTACAGCTTCCTGTGGTGTTATGTGCGTTACTTTAATTAGATTACCCTTTAAACATGAAAATTGTGACCAATATCATTTACTTTTTAGCTGATATGTGCATTTTCCAAAGTGTTTTGATTATTTTATACCAACAAACTCATTTGGGTTAGAGAAAATCAAAAATTTGCTTTTATACTTTAAATGAAGTGTCTTATACGAGCAATTATAAAAACAACCAAAAGGCTAAACCCAATTTTAAGGAGCCGAATTTGGTAGGTATCATTTAAGTAAAAATATATGAAAACATTTGCTGCTGTTGGATATCTTGCATTTTTGGGATTGTCTTGCTCATATTATAAAGAATTATAGATTTTGCAGGTTAAACAACAAATTTGAAGCACTTGTTAAAGGCTGTAACATATGTTACATGACATAATAAATGAGCAAGGACATTGACTTGATGTAAGAAATGATATTTCAGGAAAAAATGAATATATTTCGCATGTTTTCCTAGCTAAAGTCTCTAGCCTCTGGTGTCTAAATCTTATGTATTGATGATTGTTAAGCCCCTATACCTTTGTTACAGATGTTATGATTTTTTTGTTTTCAATATTTCTTAATATGAATACTTCTCAAATAAAGATACATCCTAGAGGAACATAGGAAATAATCTTTTCACAGTCGAACAGTACAATTTAGTAAATGTCCCTTTCTAATGTAAATATTCTAAACCAATCCTTATCCAAGTCATATACATGTACAATATCGATTATTATTTCTGCTTCTCTTGTAAAATAATGGTCCTCCTCATATCATATAAACTAGAACAATCATCAAACAAGATTTTGACTGCAAGCTGAGTAATGACCTGCTCCATCCCAAACCCTTTTAGACATATTCTATCGTATGTACCGATTCAAGGTGCATCAAATAGGAGATGTTTGCACACTATAAGCATGGGTGTTAGCCAGTATCAGCTTGTTACATATGTTATTTTTATCAATCTGAGAATAAGAAAATTGAAAGTTTGAGGTACAGAAAGAAGACAGTAAAACTAGCTAATCAATGAACATTCTAATAGTCTGCAAATTACTGGATGTCTTTACTACATATGACAGCTGTTTAACATTAATACGGCTACATGTTGTATTATGTGCGTTACATAAACTTAATTATAATTTGAAAGTGGTAATTTTGGCTATCGTCATTTAGTTTAACGACTGCTCTGAGTTGGTTTCAAACCGTTTTAGATTTGGTTTAACAAACATATACTCAATTGACGAATACAAAACCAAAGTTTGCTTTTCTATCTTTTGTCTTATATGAGCTAATGCACAACCCTACTCCCAGTTTTGCAGAGGAGCAAATTTTGTTTTCGCCCCTTGAATAAAACACATATAAAAACAATTGCAGAGTGTTGATATTTTAGATTTTTTAAACAGTCTTGCTCATATATCATCAAGTTTCTAAGATCAGGACACTTATTAAAGATGTCAATGTGCCATGATGCCACAACAAGGGCTCTGATCGAATTCCATGCACTTTCAGGTGCTGGTATTAACTAGTTCAATGTCAGGAAAGAGCAAGAAATCATATTGGCAGGCATTAAGCTATGCTGGAGACTCTATCCTCAAAGCATTCTTTTACCTCGGCTCAGTGCCCTTAGAAAGCACTGTGGCGGATGCACTAGGGTAATATATTTGTAAATTGTCCTGACCTTTTGGCTCTCGTTTGCGATGTCTAACTGTGAGTTTGTTACTTTCCCATTGGTATCCTGGGTCAGGTGTGGTACTTGATTGTATCGATTCCTGATCTTTGCCATCTTTCTTACTTTGCATTAGCCAGTCACCGATATTGTTTGACTCACTGCGTTGAGGTGGTGGATGTTTTGGAGAAAAAAAAGCTAAATTGCAAGAACTACCACTTCCAAGAGCTGTGTTTCTCGAAGGTGTCAAACGTGCGCAGTATCAGTGAATCATTTGAAAAACATCACCTGTCATTAATCCTGACAAATCAATGCCTGACAATTATGGTTAGAGGCCGGACTGTGATAAATATTGTCCCGTTATGATGACATTGCCCATGTGCGGATCCAGAGGGGGATAGGGGGTCCGGACACTCCCCCTGGAAAATAACAAGTACGTATATGGGTTTCTTTAGAAATTAGGGCCCCCTTTGGTAAAAGTTGGACAACCCCCCACCCCGGAAAATAATGGATCGCCTCTGGATCCTTTGTAAAGTATAAGTATAGTTTTCTCAGCAATAAAACCATTGAAACCCCTCTTTAAACTGTAAAATAAGCTGAGGACTAAATAAAACTGACAAAAATTCCTGGATCCGCACATGTTGCCTCCTGCCCCCGAAACCCCTCTGCAGCTGATAAAATGTGGTTTCAGCTTGTCTGTATGTGAAACATCTCGGTGTAAGTACAAAGCAAACCTTTTATATATTGTACTGATTTGTGTTGCTGTGGAGCAGAAGAGAACTAATGTAAACAATTGCCAGTGATCAATATGCTTAACTATTTTCATGTGGATTCAGATATTTCTTTAGCCTTATCAACAAGAATGCCTCATTGTCCGATTTTGAACTTTGAGGACGATTCTACTTAGTAGCATGCGAAAGATAAATCAGATTATAACAGTTTTCTATTGCCCGTGCTATCGAAGTACAATGGGTAACTTGTAGACGGGTTAATCCTTATTTCCATATCATGAACTACTAAGTAGACTCTTCTAACTTTTGATCCTTCAGTGGTCAAAATCGGATTATAATGAGTTTGGTTGTTAGTGTATGCAAATGATTATTACTACTATCTTTTATTTGGGTGTAGGATAAGCAGCTACAGATAAACCAAAAGCTTTGAAGCGTGACTCTATTTACAATATTGATATGTTGTTCTAGAAAAAAGGGTCTCAGGCATTTATTTACATTTACTATAAAAGCTTTGACATGCACATATGTTCTAGCCGGACTGGCTCATTTTACGTATTCTGCATCAATCGTTTGAAATAGAAAGACCCAAAGGTCATTGGTCAGAGGTCGTAGTACATCTATATATATATATAAGCATAAGAGATTATATTTACTCCGTTTATTATCAAAAACACTGTTGTTGTTTTTTCATTCACTCCACTGTCTTCTTATTCGTAAATCGTGACGGCATTTACGTCCCACCCTCGAACTGACTTCACCCTATCTGAATAGATTTTGTATGTTACGATTTAAAAGACTTTGCATTCAGTCATGATAAGGCTGCCAGTTCATTAAAGGAATATTTCCAAGCGTTGGAAATGGACAAAATGCATATATATATATGTGTATTTACATATTAGGCGTCATTTCAATGACGTCATCTTTTTATTCTTATGCGAAGACAATATGGGCGACATGTTAATTTTTAATTATTTACCCCCTAAGATTAAATTTTGTGCATTTCGACTGAAATTGGCTCACAACATGCAACAAAGTCCTGATCCCCATATACTACAATGGACATACCGTTTAAATTGCACTGATACAATATACGCTATTTTGATGACGTCATAATGACGTCCAGACGTAAAACCCAGATGGGTGACCAGGTGATTTTCATTAGTTATCCCCTAAAGTTTGATTTGGTATAGGTCACCATAGATCGGCATCAAATTCGCACGGGAGTCCCGATCGCCCCTGACTATCAAGTCTGTCCAAAATGTATTTTTCAATTAACGAGTATTTAAAAAAATCGAAGTTCGAAGTTTTATTGTAGTTAACCCTCATGATACAACTGACTATACGAATGATGATCAAAAAGTACTCGTCCCCTTGTACTTCTGGCTACCAAGATAAGGAAATTTGACCGTTACTTTTCAATACAATCTCCCTTCAAGGCAATGCACTTAGCCAATCTCTGTTCAAGCTTTCTTATCCCTTCAAAATTGAAGGCCTTTTCCTGGTACCTCAAGTACTCGTTTACCGCCTCTATGACGCCTTCATTGCTGCCATACTATGTACCGTGAAGATGGGATTTTAGTTTTTTGGAACAGACAGAAGTCAGATAGAGCCATATCAGGAGAATATGTGCTGTGAGGAAGTATTTTAAATTCACATTCAGTCGCAACAGTCATGGCAACTTGTGACGTGAGGGCAGGGAAATGTCTGTTTTTTGAGACGATCATGCACTTCCGGATACAAGCATGAGACTTTCAGATTATGTTCTTTAAACCTTTCTTGTAAATATTTTCTCGTTAGCCATCGCAAATTTTTCCATTTTCAAGATGGCTAACGGAAATTTCAAGATGGCTGCCAAATTCATATTAAAATGCAGAGCAGAAAGTGACAAAAAGAGGGCGCATGCAGATATAAGCATGAAATTGGTAAAAATGTTCATGAGTATGGGCAATTTGAATATTTATCATTAGCCAGTCGAAATTGGCCTATTTTCAAGATGGCGGTACTAAAATCCAAGATGGCCGCCGCAAAAAACGTCAGATCAGGAAATGAAGATTGTACATGATACAAAGCAATTAAAACAATCTAAAATGTATAATTTGATGAAATATATCATAAAATAATATTGGTTACCTTGAATCAGCCCTATCTGATTATTAAAGAATTAGTTTTAAAAGGGACAGAAATGGTGGGGGGGGGGGGGGGATAAGTAAAACTGACTAAAAAGCAGTGTTGTCGTCAAACAATGGTAAAAATGCAAATATATGTCGTTTGCTTGTTTGCATGAAACTCACATTATAAGCTGTAAATTATGTTAGTACTAGAAAAGCAATACACAGGAACTGAAGCAATCAAAGGCGACATCTCGCTCTTAAAACCAAATGATAATAATTAAATAAAACAAATAGACTAAAATGCAATGAGAAGAAATGGCCAATCTAATGGGCAGCTTTTTCTCAAAAGGTGGCCACTCAGCAACCCAAACAGAACTTAAAGTATACTGAACAAACATAAGGCGAATCATCACCAAAACTCTGACACCAAAATAAATACCTATTATAATTAGTGTAGGTAAGATTTAATGGTCAGATGAAATAAATCGGGGATCTTTAAAGGAAATGTGAATAAATTAAATAAAACTAGGTCTTTGTCGAACTACTATATTTTCAAGTAAAATCATAAAAAAGATACTGGACAATGCATATTGCTTGGTACAATGTTATAAAAAGGGCAAAGATCAGGAATCGATACAATCAAATACCACACCTGACCCAGGATACCACATCGAAAAGTGTCAAATACACAATTTAACATCACAAATGAGAGCCAAGTGGTCAGTCCTTTCCCAGCAGGCGACCACAAGGCAACAATGAACAGACCCTGCTATAAGTAGCACTTCCAATTAGTTCCTCCTTGTTGACTGGTCACAATAGCTCAAGTGGTAGAGCGTCCGTTTCCAGACCTGGAGGTCGCAGGTCGAAAAAAAAACAGCCATGTTACACTAAAATGGTTAAAAAAGGAACCAATTACTACATTGCTTGGTTCTGAGCACAATAAGACATGCGATGGATTTTCTTATCTCACTCACTACTAACACAACTATAACATTTTGAAATAACCACTTAACTAAAACCAACAACAAAAATGTGCTTCCCAGTACTTGGTTCACCGAATCCCATCGTATGTCTCTCTTGGTGGTTGAGTTGTATAGATAGATAGAAAGATTTGAGATTTTGAATGCTGAACTATGAAGCTCCAGTTGCATAGGGTGGTTACCTAGCTGTCGTGCCGCTATGATTATGATCAATATTATCAAGATTATACTATAGTGTTTGACTCCTTTTGAAGAAAGGATGAACAAACTTCTCCTTTTTCCATAAATGGTGATCTCATTTGATTCATATTTTGAGGACCCTCAAAATGCATATTCTGTACTGTTGAAGGGCGTGTCTTGAAGTTTTCTGGCTAACGCCAGCAGCGCAACAAATTTAACACCTACCTACCCACCCACCCACCCACCTTAACCTGGGTTTTTAACCTACGACCTCCAGTTCTGGAAGCGGATGCCCTACAACATGAGCTATCATGACAAGTCAACAAGGGGGCCTAATTATGGAAAGTGCTATGTATAGTTGGGACTCCCACCACAAAGAATGTTCCATCAGCATAAGAGGAGTGTGTGAATGTAAAATCAGCATACTTCAAGCACACCTTTAAAGAACCCACTGCACTGGTAATCAAGGTATTATTTCTTTGAAACCTGTCTCTGTCAGAACAAGACAATTTCAGTACCTTGAATATGTCATTGTAACTTATAATCTAGACGATACATGTAGTAAGATGGGCTGCATATCATGCCTCAAAACATTGAGCACTGCAACTATAGCCTGGCATATCTACTTTGCTGCCTCCAAATTGATCAGACGCAGGCATAGCACCATCTGAGACTGACGAGTCATGTATTATTGCCTCAAGTGTCACAAAAATATGGCTTGCACACAAAGTGGAATTAGCCTTTCCTGGTATATTTATCAAACTTTGCAGTGTACATGTTTGCAATATCAGCGAGATATTACTGTTGACTTAGAAACAGGTAGAGTCCATGCTCGATAAGAGTAGAGTTACGTACTGGTCACATTATGGTACTTTATTCTCCTCATTGAACAAATATCGGGTTTTTTCTTTCATGCTTCTAACTGTAAATCTGTTTCGTCACCCTACTCGTATTGAGCATGGACTATAGTGCACAGGCAAAGAAGTAGCAAATCCATCTACAGCGTAGGTTTTAAAGTCAAATATTGACTTAATGAGTTTCTTATAATTATGCTTTAACATTCTTTTCTATTCTATTCGCCATCATATGCTATCGCTTGTGTCGTTATTATTATCATTTTTTTATTATCTCAATTTATGATAGGCCTAAATGAGTACATGTGTGTTTCCCTTTTCATGCCACAAAAATAGGGTAGGTAGGTAGGCTCTAACATTAGATTAAGACATAACATTAAAACATTATGACGGCCTATATTATTCTACGGACTATTTAATAGTGCATATGGAGTCTGAGTGAACAAATTTTGATGTATTATAAAAAAGGCCTAAATGAAGTAACTGCACTATTTTAAGCCCAAAACCTCTATATGGTAGTTAGTTTCAAGAAATTATTTTATTGAGTAACCTTTAACACAGAAAACCGCTTCAAAATTTTCAATATGCCTGTTTTAGTTTTTCCCCCAAAGGTCATTTTAATGTTTATGATAGGGTAGGTAGGGGAACAGGAACCAAACTATATTCCTATAAGCCTTATCATTAATACAAACTGCGTCGTACCAAACAGTATGCATTGCTCAGTATTGCAATCATGTTTTACTTGAAAGGTATGGTAGTTCAAAAAGGAGAGATTTTTTTTGCATTTTACCCTAATGACCCCCATTTATACTATCTGACCATTATATCTTACCTACAATAATCATAATAGGTAGAACTAATCCATATACTAGTTTTTAATAGGAGTGTAGCTCAGACAAGCATATTGACATCTAGTTGCATTTCTACCATTGTTTGATGGCAACACCGCAATTTTTTGGTCAATTTTTGGTTAATTTTCCCCCATTTAGACCCCATTTAACCCTTATTCTCAAATAATATTGAAAACCTTTACCCTTTTATGGTGTATTTCATCCAATAATACCATTTTAGATGTTATTTTATCTCTTTGTATGATGAAAAATCTATATTTCATGATTTTACGTTTATTGTGGCGGCCATCTTGGATTTTAGTGCCGCCATCTTGAAAATGGACCAATTTTGATTGGCTAACGAGAAAAATTCTAATGACTCATGCTATTGAACATTTCTACCAAGTTTCATGCTTGTATCAGGATGTGCATGATTATTGTCACTTCCCGCTCCACTAATGCATAATATGCACCGTTTATAGTGCGACCTTGCTCAGATTATCAATCATGATCACCCCTTGACTATCCAAAAAGATTGAGGCCACCACCTTCCCTGCTGAATGAACCCTCTTAAATTTCTTAGGATGGGGTGAGCCAGAGTGCTTCCATTGTTCGCTCTGCATTATTGACTCCGGGTCAAAGTGGTGAACCCACGCCTAGCTATTTTCTGATAATCAGCCAACTTTAGCGGTACCCATCCTGCCAAAACCTTTGACATACCTAAGATGTCAGTTAGGATTGATTGTACTGCCCCGAAACTTAAATGTATGCCCACTTTGCTAGCTATGCTTCGCATGTCTTGCCTCATATCACACATACCCAGGGTAGGCACGACCTTGACATTTTAATCAGCGGTGGTATCTTTGGGGAGACCAGACCATCCATCATCCGCAATGCTCTCTCCCCCTCTTAAACTATGCTGCCCATTTTCACTAAGTCTCTTTCCCAAGGGTTTCCATGAAGTCTTCAGGAATTTTAATGGGAGGCATTCTTTTCTTACAGAGGTACTTGATAACGGCTCTGATTTCAAGTTTCTCCATTTTGCAGATGTGCCGCACCCTCCTCTCTTAAAGTCGATTCCTGATCTTTGCACCCTTACTTACTTTACATATGCAACCAAGCATGACCGCATGCTTTTCACACTTCAATTAGATCAAATGACCGACTGACAAAGATTCTCACAGAAGCATGTCGGGCAGAGAATTTTTTAACACATCCTACAACAACAGCAACATTTTTTAAGTGAATCGACGAATCATTCTTATGTACGACTAAGAAAGTCAATCGAACCTAAAAGGTGACAATCAGATTGCCCTATAATGGTACATTTGGTGTTGTCAACAGTAATGCATATGTAAAGAGATACCCGTGGTCTTGATTTTGTGACGTTACCCATAGTTATTTTAGTGTTTTGTCTCTCTTTACTGTTGCAATCATCTTGCTGAGGAAGAGATAGCTGATTTCTTTACTTTTTTTGTCTTCATGCTGTCATATCTGTGCTCAGTATATCTTCCTAGCAGTGCCGTTGGTTGTTCTTATGGGCACCGTGAACTAAGTATTGATCCATTAGACCCCAAGGGTGAAACCCTAGTTCTTGACAGTTTATTCTGCATCTCACAACACATGTGGGGCACCACCATATGCCTTAAGTTCAAGCCAAAACATGAATAAGGGGAAAAGATAAAACATACCTTCACCCACTCTTTTTTTTCAACTATTGCATGTTGTGTAATGGCTGCCATATTTTGGGAAAACCCCATCCAAGTTCAAATTAGAAATAACAATTATAACTTGTTTGTTCAGAAAAACACATACTATATATTAAATGCAACTGGTAGTAAATTACACACTATTTTGAAGAAAATTAAATTTTGCATCTGCAAGGAAGAAACTTTTTTTTACTTCTGCATTATCATCCAAACGGTCACACCCATTGCCAAATGACGTCCATAACAACGTTGCGTACATAATGTCAAAATTATAAAGTTTTTACGTCAGAAATGAGATTTCAAAGTAATCGTTATGTCATATGATAAATAGAATCTAACATTCGTTCTCTTGTATTATTGAATTTATTAAACGAGTTGCGAAAAAGAGATAAAATGCTCGGCAAGCCTCGCATTTTACCTCTTGTCCCCAACTCGTTTAATAAATTCGATAAAACATGAGCACTCATGTAAGATCCTCTATTTAATTAGTTCCCAGGACCCTTATGTGATTGTGGTATTTCCTGGTAATACTCGCTCGTTTTATTTTTATTTGAAGAATTTGTCTACAGATTGATTGTAAAAACCGTATCAGTAAAACAATATTCAATATCCTTTAACTGTTAACAATTCAACTTAGCAATCAACTTTTTTAAACCAAAGATTTAAACAATACAATATAAAATTAATTATTCAGTATAGGTGTTTGTGTATCAAACTAGCTTTTCAATGGTGGTACGTGAATTTTTCAGTTTAACAAATCAAGAGTTCTGAGCATTTCGATCTTTACAAATCATCTGTTGAACCAAGAAAATTATTCACTTTTTTACCAAACTCTGCATACGGATTAAGAAGAACTGATTCTAGTAACAGTCTACAGCTTAGAAATCCATGAAATAATATGAACCGCAACATGAAATTTCCAACAATGTGATATGTGCGCCCAGCAAAGGCTCCGACCAGCCTGTGCATACGTGCAGTCTGATCAGAGCCTTTGCTAGTTGCTTGAATATTCTTTGACTGTTGAACAATTGACCGAACATCATTTGGAGTTTCTAAGCTTAAAAGAAGGCCGCACAGACTCATCTGAGTCTACACTTGTCAAAATGCCACATTGTTGGAAATCATGTGTCGCTGCTCATGTGTGTTTATTTCATCTGTTGAGAGTCGTTTCATGTATATGTGCTGAATTTGCTATTGCTAGCATAAAAGAACCCCTAGTTTGTGTATGGGAACCGAGGCATCAAACAGTTAGTTTTACCTTTAAAGTTTGTAGATTGAGTGGTGAGTGAAATATTTAATTGTCTAAGCCATGAAAACTTTTTCTCATGATATACTTACAATGGAAAAATATTTAATCAAATAGTAAAGATAAAAGAACAAGAACAAGAACACCAAAACAAATACTAAAATACTATTCAAACAACAACAACAACAACATTGTCAATAACAAATCATTTTCTATTTTGTTTTACCGATTATGAAGAAAGTCCGCTTAAGTTACGGGAGACTGACCATATTTGAGCCATGACATGAGATTTCCAACAATGTGGTATGTGCGACAAGCAAAAGCTCAGACCAGCCTGCGCATACTGATCAAAGTAAGTAAGGGTACAAAGATCAGGAATCGATAAATCAAGTACCACACCTGACCCAGGATACCAATGGAAAAGTGACAAACTCACAGTAAGACACCACAAACGAGAGCAAAGAGGTCAGCCCTTTCCCAACAGGTGACCACAATGCACATATAAACAGACGCGCACAAAGGCATAGCAAACACTAGAAGAAAAAACATTAAAGATCCACAAAAGAAGTACCGCCTTTGAACGGTCAGTAAAATATTTTTCTGGAGGGCTTAAACCAGTTTCACGGCGCCAACCTCACCCTTAATTCAGATGTGGATCACAACAAATAGATATTTGGTTTGCATGAAAGACTCCTAGTAACTTATCAATGCATCATCTCCTAAAACATATAAATCAAGATATAACAAGGAGATTAAGCAAAGATGAGGACTCAACAGTAAATAAAACTGAATACCGGAGCAAAAGAAATCAAACTGGTAAACCCTGGTGGGCCAGACAAACAGCCAACGCATCAGGCCCCTACCATCTCATCAATAGATAAGTCTTTAAGTCGGAGCCGTCATAGAGTCTGAAGTCCGACCCACCGGCGAGCAATTAAAGAGGAAAGCAAAGTAGCCAACCGTGATTGGGTTGACCACCAAGCATGCAGTCTGTTGCAATACATTAATATTAAAGCCAATCTTTTTATAATGGGAAATTATTTTAATGAACTGCGCTGAAAAAGTATAAGAGCCAACAATCTTCTTCAATTTATACACCAAGTCACCATAGAAATCAGGTTCCGAAAGTCCTTGGCGCAAGAGAGATTAAAGTCCAACTTGGAATTTAGATATCAAATCAAAGCCTTTTCTGGTCGCTTGAATATTCTATGACAGTTAAGCTACTGACCGAACAAACTTTGGAGTTTCTAAGCTTACCAAGAGGCTGCACAGGCCGTTTGAGTCTACACTTGCCAAAATGCCACATTGTTGGGAATCACATGTCGTGTCTTATTTAGCAGCAACTAGATGAAACCATCACAGTGGATGTGCGTCAAGCGAAGACTCAGATCAGCCAGGACGTACCCACAGTCTGATCAGATTGTTTGCTGTCCTCACGAGGAAAGCTTTGGCCCTTAGCTACCAACTGAGCATAGAATGCATTGGACCAGTTAAGCAAAAAAAAAAAAAAAAAAAAAAAAAAAAAAAACAACCAAAGTTGCGAAACTATTCTTATTCATCAGTTTAAACATGTGTTTGTGGTGCTTAAAAGAACCGTCTCATTGAGACGGTTCTTTTGAGCACCCACAACATATGTTTCGGTTGAGAAATAAGAAAAAATAATTATCAGTTGGGGGCCTGGAATAAAGACACAGCTACTTTATTTTCATAACGTGGCTCCAATATGTGTTAGTATTCAGTAACCATATACAAACAATCCAATGACCGCAAATCGTTTACTTTACTCTGATTGATTGTGGGTTCATCCCATCTGTTTTATATGAGAGACAAAACGCCGGTAACTACTAGTTATCTATTCATCTTGATCTTACCAAATACAATTGATGATGGAAATGAAATTTATCACACCGATCAATACAACAATCTTGACGAGTTCATCCAAGCGAAATGAGTCTTGTTGTCAGAAAATAGTATTTCGACATATTCAGACGTAAGTTTTTCGGAACCATTAGAAACTGAGAATTTGTTTAAATGTTAAATATGCTTCCACAACATATTCCATTGATACAACAAACTAATGCTATGTCCATAAAGAGCAATGTAAGAAAAGTATTCATTTCTGTTTGTGTATATATATGTCCCCTTGTATCCTGTACTGGTTGGAATGCAATTTAATCAGGCATAACAGTGTGGACAAAACGTGAATATACTACAGGAACTCTGCGCATAATTTTGTAAATTGCATAAACACGCCGGTCATAATGTCTATTGATATTTACACGAATCCAATGAGATCAGAAAGGTTGCTATTACTATGCTCTATTATTCATCCATTGAAGTATGCACATGGAAAACAAATGCATGCAAATATTTCAATAGATGACTCACAATGTCGCAGCTTATCTCAGTTGCCGCTATAAAAAATAGTCCGTGCTCACTAAGAGTAGAGTGACGGAACAGATTTACAGTTAGAAGTATGAAAGAAAACCCTATATTTGTCCAATCAGGTGAACAAAGTACCATAACGTGACCAACTACGTAACTGTACTCTTACCGAGCACGGACTCTACTGTCTAACACTCATGCAAAACACGCTTGAATACCATTAAAAACATTTACTGTTTTGCTAACAATTTATTTAGCCTACATGTACCATATGGTTACGTACACACTGTGGGCATTAGTGAACTCCCAAGAATGGCTAACATCGCGACGGTTGCATTCCTTAGTATCTTTTTATTATTATGATATCACTCATAACGAAGGAGATAACATTGTTAACTGAATATTAAAAAATAAGATTCGCATATATACGAGGTGTGATCAAAAAGTTCTTGGCCTGACATGCTTTGGTGAGATTCATTGAATTAAAATCTTTGTCAGTGGGTCATTTGGTTTAAACACATTTTATTTGTATACTTTGTACATGGAACAACATATAAAGACATACAATAATATACAGTATACAAATGGGATTCAGAAGAAAGTCTTCAGACATATGCGAATCTGTATCCCATTTAAAATATCAATTTTACTTATTTATCGAGATTTAGAGAGAAAACCATTTCTGTACCAATGCTAATTTTGGTACTCAAATGTACTACGAGAGTTTGGAAACTTTTCAATTAGAAGTTATATAGCAAGAGGCTCCACGGGGATGTAACATTTCATTTTCTAACGTTTAAACAGATTATAAATGTTTAATAGTCGTGAATCTCAAGGTCAAAGAGTAGTTACTTAAAGGCAATTTATTGGAATCGTTTAGTCCTTAATATATACTCCTGTATGATGATGAAGAGCTGACTATTTGTCTCGTTGGACAGATCTGTGACTCCGTATAAAAGAGCATTTAAGGTTGGTTCGCATATTTGAGATATAGATTGCATCATATCCTGGCGCAAGTTATTAAATCTATTACATTCAAACAAGTAGTGTTTGGTAGTTTCTGGTCTACCACAAATGCAAAGCGGGCTGTCAATGATGTTTTTTGAAAAGAGATGGTGATTAAGAGAGCTACAATCCATTCTCAGTCGAGAATGATAGATTTGACCAATGCGCTTGCCATCAAGTTAGAAGAGAGAGACACCGATTAGGGCAGAATTAAGAGTGGGTCATTTGATCTAATTGAAGGACTTTGGGAGCATGAAGATCATGCGGTCATTCTTGTTTGCTTATATAAATCACTTTTAAGAAAGGATGTTGCGACACATTAAAGTTTGCAAAATGGGGAAACTTGAAATCAGAGAGGTTATCAAGTACTTCTGTTAGAAAAGAATGACTCCTAAGGAAATTCATGAAGAGCAAACAATGGAAGCATCCTAGTCACACCCTCATAAGAAATTTAAGAGGGTTCATTCAGCAGGGAAGGTGATGGCCTCAATATTTTGAGATATTCAAGGGGTGAAAACGTTTGGTTATCTTGAGCTAGGTCGCACGATAAACGGTGCATATTATGCAGGCGGATTATGGCGGCTACGCCAGGAAATTGCTAGAAAGAGGCAGGGAAAACTGACTCTCAGTGTTCTGCTTTTGCAGGACAATGCCCCTGCCCACACGTCACAAGTTGTCAAGACTGCTGCGACTGAATGTGGATGTTAATCCTATTTCATTCCCCATATTCTCCTGTCAGTGATATGGCTCCTTCTGACTTCTATCTGTTCCCAAAACTGGAATCCCATCTTCGTGGTACACAGTATGGAAGCACATAAAGGCATAATGGAGGCAGTAAACGAGTACTTAGGGGACGAGGAAAACGCCTTCTATTTTGAAGGGAAAAGAGAGCTTGAACAGAAATGGGCTAATTGCATGGTCTTGAAAGGAGATTATAGTGAAAAGTAATGGTCAAATTTTCATTCCTTTGTATTCCAAACTACAAGGGGCGGAGAACTTTTTGGTCATCCCTAATATATATTGTAATTCAAAATATTCAGAGAAGAGATCCTACCGAAAGAAAGATATCCTACTTTTTTGAAAACAACTGACTCAATTTTGAGTCCACAGTTGAGTTTATGTTTGTTTGTGGATTTACATCCCAGTCACCAGTTTGATCATGTAGGGACAGTCAGTTAACATATCCATACCTGTCCAGGGCAAGTAGATATTTTCGCTTGTAACCACAATTTAGTATGTATAAGTTTAACAATCCATGGTTTGTGATGCACATTCACATATTTATTTATAGTTGCTTTCAGTTGTATATGACGACGAATATTAACTATCCTATATATACCGAGGGAAAAAAGTTTAGCAATATACTTTGAGGATTCACAGTTTAGAAGAAATAGGACTTTTAATTTCATAGTGTCAAACATATATGTTGGCAAACATTCACAAGTACGATGACATTAAGAGGTCCACATTTCACATAATGTAAAGTCTGATTTTATGCCCCTTGCTTAAACAGCTTATCTGGCAATAGTACGAATAGTTTTCGACTAAAATTTTCATTTTTTTCTGTCAAATGTTTAGATCCAAAAGCAAAAAAGTGAAAAACGGTTTAAAAATGAATGTTATGTTTACCCCTTTCGTAAGTTTTTCATTGAAAATCGTATTTTTCCAAATTACCTCCCTTTTGATTGAAAAACGTTTGAAATTGAAATGCTCAGCAGATCAAATCCTCACTATGAAAACAGATTTTGTTTCTTTTGACCACTTGTGGGTAGCCATTAGGTCATTTTTAAACATCCGACATGTTCGCGAACCTGCAAATTAAAAATAGCTAATGTTTCAAAGATCGCCTATGGGAAACCCCATTATAAATAATTGCTAAACTTTTTTCCCTCAGTATATAAACATGTAATAAGGGTATTCATTTTTACTGATATAAATGTGTTATGTTAGTAAACTGAATAAAATAAATACCCAGTCCTATTTTTTGAAATTAATTCAGTGCCTTTATAAATGTAAAAAGTGCCTTTATAAATGTAAAAAGCAAACCGTGGCTCAACCTGAGGTTTTCTTTAGCTCTGACTATCTGTGAGTCATGAGCCCTTTTCTTTGTTTCGTCATGGAGTGTTAATTTGATTAGAGTGTTTTCCATGATGATACATTGCATTAGTTAGATGGCCTCCATGCGAGCTGAACATTTCTTGTACTTCAACAACAGCGGAATCTAGGGCGAAAATTTGGTACCAGTAAAATGCATTTAAGCCCCCCGGTGGCTTAGGCTGCTGTCCATTCTAAGTCGGTGGTTCTGTTGTTGTTGACTTTTTGTTTATTGTTACTCCCATTGTGGGAGTCTGTAATTGTTCTATGTTTTGTTGTACGTTACTTTATGTCCATTCTAGTATTGCAGTCATCTTGATGGGGAAGAGAGAGCTGATTGCTTTGCTTAATTTGTCTTCCTGGTGTCTCGTGATGGTTGAGCGGCTCTTCCTCGCGGTGCCGCGGGGCTGTCTGCAGTTTGTGATTGTGGTATTTCCTGATCATACTCACTTACTATTATAGATGCTGCCAGGTTTCTTATCTATGATTCACAAGCTGTGATATTCTCCTAGATAAATAAGAGAGCTAATCGAGTCCAGCCTACCCAGACATGCTTTTTGTTGCTGCGTGAATTTTCTTTTATTTTTATAACATTTTTGTGGTTGTTTTAATTCATTTTAATTGTAAGACATGGCATAAACTTTATTTTTAATATTATTAATAGGATTTTATTTAGTATTTCACGTTTTATTGGAAATTCCGGTGTTTGAGTTTCTCGCAGTGGGATGCGAATGGGTGGGGTAGTGCTGGACTTGGCGGTAATTTGCGGAGATCGAGAGCTCTCTCAGGTCGCTTTTAAGTAAATCAGTGCTTGAGTGGTGGGGAAGTAAGTGCTGCACTATTGTTGTGTACCACCGAATGTCCCTGGCGTTTCTGAAAAAGCGAGGCTTGGGGCACGCCTTCATTTCAGGACACTGACGGACAATGGTACAGTGTACTCCATGGGTAGTTCTCATTGCTCTCTCCCTTGGGCAGCTTGTCTGTTGGGGTTCCCCATCCCAACAGGTAGACCTATGGCTTTGCACCTCTGCTTAGTTATCTCTACACGGTTTTGCCTGTTCCGTACAAGCTTGTGGTGGTTTTCCTCAGGGTACTTCGTATTTCCCCACCACTCAAACAGGCCGCGACCGCCTTGCTGGTATTGTGCCAGCATGCTGGTTGTTGTATATAGTAAGCCCTTGTATCACTTTTTTTTCATAACGAGGCACTTTGCCTGCGGGCGTGTTGTGAAACTACCTTTCCTGTCTTGTGGCTTGAAGGGGTGCGCTGACAAATGAACGGCGGAACACTACGACATACAATAACAATACGGCAAAACGCTATAATACCTACCCCCTGAGTTTATAAATGTTTTAATGTACATGTTACTCAATGTCTCAAGCCTTTATATATGACAGCTTCCCACAAATCTCGAAGTAAATTGTAGAATCATAACTATCTTAAAAAAGAAAAAAAAAACAAAAAAAAACAGATATACGTTTGTCAACACTACACATGCATTTTTATGAAGCGAACCGAATGACTAATTTAAGATATATTCATTTTGTATTGTTTAGATCCTATTTATTCTTGCACACCAGATCGAGATTTCCGCTGTTTTACCCATATGAGAATATAGCAATCAACCCTGAGTGTTTTTGTAAGACAGATATATCTCAATTGAGGGGTCAGAATTTTTACCAGGGACAAGTCCCTGGTAAAATTACGACACCCTGTGTGAGATTTCTCTATCCTACATGGACAGGCTCATGATGGATTTTTTGCTCCCACTTTTCCAAGGTTATTCTGTCTTTTTACTTTTTGGAATTACATAATTTCCGAGTTCATGAGTGTTTTATCGGTTAGCAAAATGGGTGTAAACTTAATTTGCACCTTATTATTGACTGGAAAACACGATTTGAGCATTAGTCAAGTTGCAAAATGCAAAAGCGAAATCCTGCTAGGCTCCCTGTGCCATTAGCGTCACATTACCATGTCGTCACGTAATGCACTTTTTGTGAAGTCATAAACTTTATATGAGGTCAGTAAGTGACGCTTAACCTTGATTGGTGCCTTTGAGTTACGCAAGCGTAATATACTAGTCCTGAATATCTTTTTTCAGAAAAAAGTATACTTTACTCTGGCCTTGTAAGAAAGCAGTCACGTGGTCATGTAGGATCTTATATGGGCAAAATTGAGAGAAACTTCTATCTCAATACCCCGTACCAACCCGTTAAACTAATAAAAAACGAACAATTAAACGGCGTTAAACAAGTGACGTCATTTTTATGTTAAAGTGACGTTATCATGTTATATCACATCATCTCAGAATATTCAGGAACTTCTGGAATCATTTTTAAACTATAAAGATGTAATATTTAGTTATGAGCGAGAAAAATATACTATTTGTGTGAGAATTGGATAGAAAAAGCCGTTCCTCTAATCCACATTTGTCATCACTCAGTAAGCCTCGGGGCGAATTTTTCTATCCCATCCTCACACTCATGATAGGTCCTTATGATCTCATATTCCTCAAATTTTATTTAGATCAACTTACATGTGAGCCGCGCCATGGAAAAATGTGTCTTCGGGGTAAATTTGGCCATTTTGAGATTCTGTGATTTTCATACAGGTCATTATATGAAGAGTAAACTCGTTTTTGTTTGATCAAAATATTCAAATTATAAGAAAAGATATTGGAATTTGAACTTTGGACGGTTTGACTTTGATTTTAGAACTAACGTTGCGTGACGTCACGATGAGTCATTCACAACGTTGCGAAGTTTTTACGCCTTAAGACATCCGACCATTGCTGTTACTAACATGAAACTGAGTAGCGACGTAGCTTACCCCTACTGATGCTGGTAAACAAAATAATTGAATTTAATCGTAAGTCAAACGTACTTCATTTCTTACGTATTCTTCAATTTTGACATATAAATGATTCCTTGAGGTGCCATGTCGGCCTTCGTTTGAAAATGTGCACTAAATGGACGAAGCCGTCGACTGGTGCGATATTTTCCTGCACCAATATTTTGCCAGCACAAATATGGGTCATCACGGACACATCACCGTATAAAATTGGGCACAAATTTGCACATTGACTTTTGAAATTAGGTAAAAACGTGGCCGCGTTATTATATGTTCATCTGCCCATGAAAACTAAAATGTTAACTTGAACGTAAATGTTTTATTGTTTACATGGAGAGACTCTCCTGTTTAAATGCCAACATTTCTTTACAATTATGAACAACATAAATTCCATGCTCAGTTGAGTTGAGCACCAAAAGATGTTATAACTTCGGGACCTGGAACAGGTTTTCATACGTTGTATACTACGTACGCCCTCTCGGGCATTTGGCAGGGCCTGTCCTTCGCATTGTAACAGCAAAATCGGGGGAGCGTAGTGGCTCAGTGGTAGAGAGCTTGACTCGAGACGGAGGGGCCACGGGTTCGAGCTTCACCAGCTTCACTGTTGTGTCCTTGAACAAGGCACATTAATCCTAGTGTAGTGCTGGTTCAACCCAGGACGACCCGTTCCCACATAACTGACAGATTGTTGATGGGACGTAAAGACTCAAGCAAACGAACAGCAGAATCGACAGGGTAATTGTTCTGTGGAAAAGGTAGATCAAAATTAAATTAAATAGGTTGCGACTTGAAAACAGATGGCAGGCTTCTCAAAGAAGTGGTTGCCTTTCAGCTCACTGAAAATGCCGTGAATGACAATTTAGATGAGTACATAAACATGAAGTAATAAAGAAAAAAAAGGTATTGGCCAACGGAGTGTGACACTACATATTGAGGATTTTCGCAATAATTTCTCATGTGTTCAACCGATGCTCAAAATGTTGCACTAGTAGAAAATCAGGTACAGGTACGTTGTTATTTGATGGCCTGTATGATGTAGGCAAAACCGTCTAACTGTTTCTACAAAATGATATGTTCTGCAGTTACACATGCCCTATAGGGTCAATTAGCCACATATGTTAATATATACTGAGGAGGAGCACTGACGTTTTCAAAATAAGAAAGAGGGCACAGATCAGGAATCGATACAATCAAGTACCATCCACACCTGACCCAAAATATTACAAGCGTTCGCGAGCGTATTTCCTTAGTTTTAGGGCATACTTTTTTCTACCATCGCGTTAAAGTTCGACTACTAGCAGCAGCGAATATTCTAGTCCGACATGATGCAATAATGTTGACTTGGTAATTAAAAATTCAACACAAAACTAGATTTGAAAAATAAAATCACAAAAATGCGTTCTTGCAAAGTTGTATTGCAACCTTGATAACTAGTGTAAAATAAAGATTCGGCGGTGGGTATATTCTTTTATTCACTGTTGTTGTTGTTGTTGTTGTTGTTGTTTAGGCTAAATCCACATATGCCCAATGGAATTTAACAATACTGCCAAAAAGACGGATCCATTTCTGATTCAAGGGTTGTTGGGTAGTAATTTACAATTAGCTCAATGCGCTAAGCAAACAGTGCGGAGTCTGATCTGGTTCTACACCTTTTGCCCATGTCACACAAAAAGGGCGCTAGGCTAATATAATTTGGTTAACATAATTTCAAAACATTATCAGTCGGCATATCACGGCGACCAGTTCATAGTGTATGCATAGACAACTACCCTACTTGAACCGGGGCAATGATTGAGGATAATAATCTTGATGAAATGTTTGACCAGACAGTGGCTCGAGCTCATAATCTCAGCCTACAGAAGCAGGATTGCTTATTTGCCTCACCGTACCCGACTTTGCTATCCGGAACAAAATGCCTCATCATTCCTTAATCGTATGATACTTCTCACTGAAAAAAAAGGATTTCAGTCTATACCGAACAACAAAATCATATTCAAACTTCCTCACCAAAAAAAATCAAGACATAAAGAAATCTGGTTGCTATGGCAGTGCGGGTATCATTCCTATTCCTTTCGATTTTGTAGTTTTATGTCGGCGTAGTGCGCACATGCCTCTTGCATACATGTATATTGAGTAATGCACATTACCCCCAGATTTATGCACCTACGTAGGCTTTAAGAAAGGGATTCTGGCCATATAAAAAGTGGGGCATTTGAATACATGTAGTTTGAATTGTGTAATTCTAAATCAGGCCCAATCGCGCAGGTCTTGACTTGACAACTCCGTATGTACAGTACACTGCCTTCGCTGCATCTCCAGATACTAAGTTGAGAATGGAGGTAGGTTAGGTTTGTTAAAATTCGCCGCTCTTAAATTGTTGAACTGTACGCTGAAACAAAGTTACAGTACACTGCCTTTCATTCCGCATCTCCGTCTTTGTTGACAAAACACATGCGCGTGGGTTATAGGTGATACTGGGAAAGAGGACTTCAACTTCTAGTGGGAATCTTTGGGCAAAATGTTACTGCCTTTCCAATTATTTAGTTCCATTAAGCTGAAAGTTCTTGGAGTGGGAGTAGTAATACTACTCTCCCCCACTCAAAGAAATTATAATTAATTTTATCAGTGATGTCGCCGTTTCAAACAGTGCTCTTCAAGATTTTTTTTGTATAAACTACAATGACAAAATAATGGATGCAATTTTACAAAACTTAAGGTATGAAGAGCAAATAGAAAAAAACAATACTCAAAAAACTTGATAATAATTACACTTCAAAAGTAGAAAAACGTTTAATAGTTAATGATTTTTTATCACGATTCTCACCGAAAAAATGACATTTTTCATTTGGCTGTGTGTTTAAGAAATCAACAGACACAAGGAAACTACAATAAAAAATGTTATTGCAGTTATCAATTTGCTTTCATTTTGGCGTTTTTTCATCATTGTAGCTTCAATAGTTTTGCGACAACTATTTTTGCAAGAAATCTGGCAATACATTGATTTAAACGGCGACGTAACAAGGTGGCAAATAATAACTTTTGTTTCTCGTGTGTAACGTAATCGTGTATTATACTTAGAACTTTTTATACATGAGAGCTACCTCGTGAGATTTTAGCTTATTTCGCGCACTCAGCGAAGACTCAAACAAGTCTGCGCATCTAGCAGTCTCGTTGGAGCCTTTGCCCAATCGTAAATGCGAATTTCTGTACCGGAAACTGCTTTCGTTCAGAACTGCCGTCCAAATACAAAAGGTTCAGACACACTGGTTGGTCGATTAAGGAAAGCTGGGATGTATCCGGCGTTTATTTATTTATCTATTTATTTTTTTTATTTTTATTTTATCTTATTCTATTTAATTCTTTTTTGGAGTGCAAAAGTGTTGAGGATTGAGGGTCAATTAGCGTTTACCAAGCCGCATCTTTTTGGACAGTTTATTTTTCACCAGGAACCCGTGCTGGATTAGACCATGACTAATTTACAACAGAATACAATCGGCCTAGAATTCCTTGATTTTAATCGTATTTTATTCTAAAAATGACTTGTCTAAATTGTCATAATCTTTGATGACGCTCTCTTTAATTACGTCAGACTTTACGACGTCATATCTCATGACGTAATTAATCTCCCGAAGACACATTATCGCATGGCGCGGCTCATGTATTTTCCCCAGAAAGGCTGAAATATTTCTATCAAAACAAACATGCCTCAATTTAAGACATTTTGTTTTATCTTAGTTTCTGATAAAAATTGCAGACTAATCATTTGCATAACTTGATTTATTTGCAGTTGTATGTTGTACTCCGTCAGCAATAAGTGACATGTGACATAAAACCAGTTCTAAATCTAAATTAAATCAGTTCTACTGTTAATTTATTTGCATATTTCATGTTTACTCTGTAAACAAAACATATATCATTAAGTTTTCTATACTTTCCTATGTGCATTGAAATGCGCTTATAGAAATTGAAATATTGCACTTATTCTCTTGGGATTTCTAGCCAGCAAGCCAAAGCCATACGTCACTAGTTTATGAGGTTTAATGTGATGGCCATATTCTGGCAGACACCTAATTCACATAACTTTTACTGCAACAGACCACTCAAATCCACGGAGATACATATACATAAGACAAAGTCTGGGTCTCGGTCATGATCAGTTCAGCAGCCTACCCCTGTTCTAGTATGCCTTTGTAAATAAGCTAACACTGACCAAGTTACTAATTTTACTGAAGATTTAATGTAAGTGAAAACTTGACTTATTCAAGACGTTGGCTTAATGGGCCACGTCATGTGATTTCCAACAACGCGGTATTTTGACATTTTATATGAGACAGCTTCCCACAAATCGCAAGGTAAATTATAGAATCACTAAATGATGTTTGGTCAGTAGCCTAAGAATCATAGAATAGCCTTAGCTGGTCGCACATACTACATTGTTGGAAATCTCAAAATGCGGCTCAAATGATCGCCGGTGCAGCTGACATTGGATGTTTTTAATTACCAATGGCGTAGGACTAGTTCCTTTGGGGCTATAAAGTTACGTAGTGAAGGATTATGGAATGCCTTTCTATGCTATTTATCTTCAAACTGATCACTTTTGTACCGTGATTTATTTTTGACCCCTAAGTACCGATGTATTATATCAAACTCTTTAAATCTATTCTTGTTTCTCGTTCGATACGTCTCCTGTGTATTGATTGACATCAGTGGAATGTATTTATATATATTCAGTATAAGAATATAAACATTGAACTTATCGCAATGTTTGCGTCATTCGTAAAAGTGAATAACAAAACCAGGATATATCTAATAACTAAAACTAAGAAGTGTGCATTTTAGCTCACCTAAACCAAAGGCTCATAGGTGAGCTTATGATATACATTATGGCTCCGGTGTCTGTCCGTCTTTAAACATTACCATTATGTTCTCTTTCATTTTATTCAGACGAAACTTAAATTATTTATTATCTGGACTTCTTTATTTTGGAAAACAGATATACTACCTTGAATTACGAACTCTAATGATGTACATGTCTATATACCTCAACATCAGTATTTAGTCTTACCCGTACATAATAGTCATCTAAACTTCTTTGTACTATATCATGTATATCTTAAAGCCTAAAATATCTAACTTAACAACATATACGTGTGTGATACCAAGTACAAAACCTGAGCGCTTTCTTTATTTTGTGTGATGGCAAGCACAGACCTGAGTGCTTTCTCTTTATTCATAAGACAAAATTTCATAACAATAAATTTGCAGCCAGCCAGCATCTCTCCATCCAAATCTAGTTTCTTGCTTAGGCTACCACAAAGCAGTCCTCAGTTTAAAAGATATACAGCGTATCTGAAAGAAACTAATAACCATCTAAATATCATATAAAGACAAATATTCTTAGAACTTTTAAAACGTGAATGCAGTATATCTTTTTCAAACAACAATTAAGTATTCTATGCTGTTTTCCGCTTTTTGTTTTTTGTTGTTGCTCCCATTGCGTGCGGGGGTTTGTGTAGGGTCTTTAATTTGTGATGGGGCGTTCTTAGTGTCTTTTCTAGTGTTTCAATTCATCTAGCTGAGGCATTCGGGAAATTGCGCCACAATTCGAGAATCGACTCATGGCTCGGTTGTATGTAAGGAGCATTACCCGTAGTACTATATACCAAAAAGCTCCTTTTTGTTGGCCAGAACTGGAAATTTAGTTCTGTAGCATGTGGGTTCAGCTTTATTAAAATCCATTTTTCTGATTATCCGAAAAGCTTAATCAGCAGAAAAAATGAAGCTATAGCGATATTTTATTGAAAAAAAAACAAAAAAAAACAAACACACACACATAAACTTCTTTAAGCCGTTTGTTTTGCTGCAATCACACTTGCTATTGTGTTAACATGGTTTGCTTGACATCAGCGTCACGTTATATAACGCCAGCGTCATGTTATCACCCACGTTATCAAAGTAGATCCTCGATTTACATCCGTGGTCTGATTCCACATAATTTCGCGGAATTGGCCGAGGCAGGTCCCATATGCCTGCTAAGGTAGTAAGAGAGCTGGTTGTTTAACTTTAATTGTGTTCTTGCTGCCATATGTCTGTCTGCATGCGCGTATCCAGGAAGTTTTTTTCAGAGGGATTCCAACTTTGACAAGGTTTTTGATGAGTTGATGAATGGATGCAAATACCACTTAGTCGAGCCATCAAGGGGTCATCATCATCGAAACGCAATTTAAATGGAGTTTCGCTCGTGTGCCAATGATGGCCCAACATTGAACACTGGCTAAGTAGCTTTGTGATTTGTCAGGGGATCGGAACAGTATTGCTTAGAAACCCTTTATTTTTTGTGAATTTTTAGGGGGGGGGAGGGTCTGGACCCCCTGCCCCCCTCTGGATCCGCGTATGGTCTGTGTGTGTTCTGTATCTCATCCTTTGGTCTGTGGCAGCAGTATTTCCTGGCCATACTGACTTGTTCCAATGTGAGACATGTTCTTATTGGTAAATCTGAAAAAAGCTGAAAGAGTCAAACTTGGGATAGCGTCCTCATCCAAAATTTTTTTTTTTCTACAATTAAAATCAATGTTCACAAATCCCTTACCGGCAAAATGTGTAATCGATTCGCACTTCCATATATTTTTGCAGTAGAACTCCAGATGCAGTTTACCAAAGCACACAATTATGAACTGACAGCTTGTCAAAAAACTAACAACGAAAAATACATATGATGGTTCTATTTAGTAATTACAATAGCGGGAAATAAATATACATTAAACCTCGAAATCGCAATTTTCGAAATTCTCGCTAATTCGAAGCGAATTTCGGACAGAATAGGGCCTATTTTTTCTATCTGAGTAAGTAAGGGTGCAAAGATCAGGAAATTTGATATCAAAAGACGCGAACATGGTATTCTATAAATCAGGTTACATATTGTTTCACTCTTCAAACTTGCGATTATGACGTGACTTTCGATTTTGGTGTTGTATCAGCGTGCAGTTACTGTGAGATGTAACTGATAAAACAAACTTTGAAACTCGATCACAGTGTGACGAAAATCGATGTCAAATAATTGTAGTAGACGAATCAAAATTAAAACTAGATACATTAGTTTGTCTGAAAAGATGTCGACAAACACACAGCCCATGTTGTGCAACCATTTGTAGCGTTTCGTGTTGACCAATGACATCTTTCTTTGAAACCAAATGCAGTGAGTTTTCAAGGAAAAGTATTCTGGAGACTGTTCTTTTAAGTATCAAAATCTATAACTTGGAAACAATAAGAATAGTATGCCGTCTTTTCCAAAGCCCAGTGCTACTCTTGTCATACAGATTAATGGTGCTATATATCATGAAATGTTTACTCAATACATCTTGTTTAAGGCGTAGAAGCCTCACAAAGGCATCAGTTGCATGGTAATCTAATTTCGTATTCCGTTTTAAGATCTTAGAAACCAAAGAAATTTAGAGCTGTAGATTGTCTCGAAACCCAGACGAATATCTAAGAGAGGCTTGATATGAAGTCCGTAACGTGGAATGCCTGTGCAGGGGGTGGAGCAAATAGCTGTAGAACTTGTGGTCACAATCACAATGTGTGTGATGTTATAGACACAGCAAATATAAACAGTTCACTTAAAGTTATACAACCTCGCTTCTCATGGAATAGTAAATAACTGCTTCTGAATTAGGATTTTGTAAAGTAATATATAGTTGGTGTTTATATAGAGACCTGTTCTGGTTTGAATATTTTCAAACTTATCCTCAGCTTTATCAATAAGAACAGGCCACCAATTTGGTAGCTGCTGTACATTAGGTTACCCCTTCTTAATGGTAGATTTATTTACGATTTCTGTGAATTGTGATATATTCAAATTCACGCCTTTAAAGACACATATTTAAAGGGCATGGATGCTACCACTCGCTAATGCATAAAATAGTCTGGGAATTATTTCTGTATCCCTTTCAAATGTAATGTTTTGTGTATATAAATTGTTTGTATCATGATGTACATATATCTTTTTCAGGTCAACAAAACGTTGCACTCTTTGAATGACGTCGAATGACATTGAATCGACACAAAACTTGATAGTAAAGTCTTAATTGCTAGTTTGAAGAGTGTAACAACTGTAAACTGATAAAAAAATATCAGGTTCGTGTCTTCTGATATCAAATTTACCAGGCTTGGCTTAGAGAACGCATGTTGAATCACTCAGAATGCCTCGTGATTCATCAAGCGTTCTCCAAGCCTTGCCTGGTAAACCTCATTATCAAAAGACACTCACCTAGTATTCTCTATATACTGTACAGTAAAATAGTAAGTGAGTATGATCAGGAAATACCACAATCACAAACCGCAGACAACCCCGTGGTACCGCGAGGAAGAGCCGCTTAACCATCACGAGACACCAGGAAGACAAGTTAAGCAAAGCAGCCAGCTCTCTCTTCCCCATCAAGATGATTGCAATACTAGAATGGACATAAAGTAACGTACAACAAAACATAGCACAATTACAGACTCCAACAATGGGAGTAACAATAAACAAAAAGTCAACAACAACAAAACCACCGCCTTAGAACGGACAGCAGCCTAAGCCACTGGGGAGGGGGGCTTAAATGCATTTTACTGGTACCAAATCTTCGCCCTAGATTCTACTGTTCTTGAAGTACAAGAAATGTATAGCTCGCATGGAGGTCATCTAACTAATGCAATGTATCATCATGGAGAAACACTCTAATCAAATTAACATACCATGATGAAACAAAGAAAAGGGCGCATAACTCACAGATAGTCAGAGCTAAAGAAACTGTCTTAAGCGGCTACTCAAAAATTGACAAAACAAAGGTATTTAAGACAAATGGTAGCTCAATGAAGATTAAAAGTATTGCAGAATGCTCTCTTGGATCATTCTGCAATAGTTTTGACATGCATTAGGCGGTAATCAGTCTTGAAAACCATTTTTTGTATTCTTTTTTGAGTGGCCTCTTAAGGCAGGGTTTACTGTACACTTTTAACATGTTTGCTCTGTACATACATGTACATGTTTGTTTATATAATGGCTTAAGCCCTGAAATAAGGATATATCAGAAATAAATCTTCATGTTTTAGTCTATTCAAGTATTCTTCCTTAAACGTTACTTTTTCTGATAGTCATCTGTTTCATGAATGTTATGGCTACCAGAAGTACAGGTTGAGATAAACAGAAATTATCAGCGTAAAAGTGTAAATATATTCTAAACCATAAATTTCAGCATAGTTTTGGGTGCTTAAAGTAATCGTCTGGTTGAGACGGTTCTTTTGAGTACCCACAACATATGTTTCGGTTGAGAAATAATAAAGTCATGTTTCTGTTAAGCTCTCTTAACTAAAGGCAGGAGAGTCTGAAGGTGAAATGTGAGGAAGAATGTATAAGTAGAATTTTTTTCTGCTAAGTTGGAGCTGGTGCCAGTCTTATTTACTGACAGAGCGTGTAACATTGTATGTTGATAAGTTATATCATTGTTTTAGAGTTGGGGCCTGTCTTATTTACTGATAGAGCGTTTAACATTGCATGTTGATAAGTTATATCATTGTTTTAGAGTTGGTGCCAGTCTTATTTACTGACAGAGCGTATAACATTGTATGTTGATAAGTTATATCATTGTTTTAGAGTTGGGGCCTGTCTTATTTACTGATAAAGCGTGTAACATTGCATGCTGATAAGTTATATCATTGTTTTAGAGTTAGTGCCAGTCTTATTTACTGACAGAGCGTGTAACATTGTATGTTGATAAGTTATATCATTGTTTTAGAGTTGGTACCAGTCTTATTTACTGATAGAGCGTGTAACATTGTATGTTGATAAGTTCTTACATTGTTTTAGAGTTAGTGCCAGTCTTATTTACTGATAGAGCTTGTAACATTGTATGTTGATAAGTTATATCATTGTTTTAGAGTTGGGGTCTGTCTTATTTACTGATAGAGCGTGTAACGTTGCATGTTGATAAGTTATATCATTGTTTTAGAGTTGGTACCAGTCTTATTTACTGACAGAGCGTGTAACATTGTATGTTGATAAGTTATATCATTGTTTTAGAGTTGGTGCCAGTCTTATTTACAGACAGAGCGTGTAACATTGTATGTTGATGAGTTACATCATTGTTTTAGAGTTTGGCCTGTCTTATTTACTGATAGAGCGTTTAACATTGCATGTTGAAAAGTTATATCATTGTTTTAGAGTTGGTGCCAGTCTTATATACTGACAGAGCGTGTAACATTGTATGTTGATAAGTTATATCATTGTTTTAGAGTTGGTGCCAGTCCTATTTACTGATAGAGCGTGTAACATTGCATGTTGGTAAGTTATATCGTTGTTTTAGAGTTGGGGTCAGTCTTATAAACTGATAGAGCGTGTAACATTGCATAATGATGAGTTATATCATTGTTTTAGAGTTGGTGCAAGTCTTATTTACTGACAGAGCGTGTACATTGCATGTTGGTAAGTTATATCATTGTTTTAGAGCTGGGACCAGTCTTATTTACTGACAGAGCGTGTAACATTGCATGCTGATAAGTTTTATCATTGTTTTAGAGCTGGAGCCAGTCTTATTAACTGACAGAGCGTGTACATTGCATGTTGATAAATTATTTCATTGTTTTAGAGCAGGGACCAGTATTATTTACTGACAGAGCGTGTTACATTGCATGCTGATAAGTTTTATCATTGTTTTAGAGCTGGAGCCAGTCTTATTAACTGACAGAGCGTGTACATTGCATGTTGATAAGTTATTTCATTGATTTAGAGTTGGTGCCAGTCTTATTTAATGACAGAGCGTGTAACATTGTATGTTGATAAGTTATATCATTGTTTTAGAGTTGGTGCCAGTCTTATTTACTGATAGAGCGTGTAACATTGTATGTTGATAAGTTCTTACATTGTTTTTGAGTTGGTGCCAGTCTTATTTACTGATAGAGCTTGTAACATTGTATGTTGATAAGTGATATCATTGTTTTAGAGTTGGGGTCTGTATTATTTTCTGATAGAGCGTGTAACGTTGCATGTTGATAAGTTATATCATTGTTTTAGAGTTGGTACCAGTCTTATTTACTGACAGAGCGTGTAACATTGTATGTTGATAAGTTATATCATTGTTTTAGAGTTGGTGCCAGTCTTATTTACAGACAGAGCGTGTAACATTGTATGTTGATGAGTTACATCATTGTTTTAGAGTTTGGCCTGTCTTATTTACTGATAGAGCGTTTAACATTGCATGTTGATAAGTTATATCATTGTTTTAGAGTTGGTGCCAGTCTTATTTACTGACAGAGCGTGTAACATTGTATGTTGATAAGTTATATCATTGTTTTAGAGTTGGTGCCAGTCCTATTTACTGATAGAGCGTGTAACATTGCATGTTGGTAAGTTATATCGTTGTTTTAGAGTTGGGGTCAGTCTTATAAACTGATAGAGCATGTAACATTGCATGTTGATGAGTTATATCATTGTTTTAGAGTTGGTGCCAGTCTTATTTACTGACAGAGCGTGTACATTGCATGTTGGTAAGTTATATCATTTTTTTAGAGCTGGGACCAGTCTTATTTACTGACAGAGCGTTTAACATTGCATGCTGATAAGTTTTATCATTGTTTTAGAGCTGGAGCCAGTCTTATTAACTGACAGAGCGTGTACATTGCATGTTGATAAGTTATTTCATTGTTTTAGAGCAGGGACCAGTATTATTTACTGACAGAGCGTGTTACATTGCATGCTGATAGGTTATATCATTGTTTTAGAGCTGGAGCCAGTCTTATTAACTGACAGAGCGTGTACATTGCATGTTGATAAGTTTTTTCATTGTTTTAGAGTTGGTGCCAGTCTTATTTAATGACAGAGCGTGTAACATTGTATGTTGATAAGTTATATCATTGTTTTAGAGTTGGTGCCAGTCTTATTTACTGATAGAGCGTGTAACATTGTATGTTGATAAGTTCTTACATTGTTTTTGAGTTGGTGCCAGTCTTATTTACTGATAGAGCTTGTAACATTGTATGTTGATAAGTTATATCATTGTTTTAGAGTTGGGGTCTGCCTTATTTGCTGATAAAGCGTGTAACATTGCATGTTGATAAGTTATATCATTGTTTTAGAGTTGGTGCCAGTCTTATATACTGCCAGAGCGTGTAACATTGTATGTTGATAAGTTATATCATTGTTTTAGAGTTGGTGCCAGTCTTATTTACAGACAGAGCGTGTAACATTGTATGTTGATGAGTTATATTATTGTATTAGAGTTTGGGCCTGTCTTATTTACTGATAGAGCGTTTAACATTGCATGTTGATAAGTTTTATCATTGTTTTAGAGTTGGTGCCAGTCTTATTTACTGACAGAGCGTGTAACATTGAATGTTGATAAGTTATATCATTGTTTTAGAGTTGGTGCGAGTCTTATTTACTGACAGAGCGTGTAACATTGTATGTTGATAAGTTATATCATTGTTTTAGAGTTGGTGCCAGTCTTATTTACTGACAGAGCATGTACATTGCATGTTGGTAAGTTATATCATTGTTTTAGAGCTGGGACCAGTCTTATAAACTGATAGCGCGTGTAACATAGCATGTTGATAAGTTCTTACATTGTTTTAGAGCTGGGACCAGTATTATTTACTGACAGAGCGTGTTACATTGCATGCTGATAAGTTTTATCATTGTTTTAGAGCTGGAGCCAGTCTTATCTACTGACAGAGCGTGTGCATTGCATGTTGATAAGTTATTTCATTGTTTTAGAGCTGGGGCCAGTCTTATTTACTGATAGAGCGTGTAACATTGCATGTTAAGTTTTATCATTGTTTTAGAGCTGGGGCCAGTATAAATTACTGACAGAGCGTGCAACATTGCAAGTAGTGTATGCAACAGAAACGCATATTAAACATCAGTTCTGAACAATATTAGTCATGTCCTTAGTCTGTTAAGTGTAGTTACTTCAACATGCTTCCAGCATTGTACAGTATATCTGACTACAGCAAAGGGGAAAGACGAGGGCCTTTGAACATTTTCAGATAAATGTTACATCCAAAATCGCGTTGTTTAGTAATATGTGCTTTTCAATTTTACTACTAGTGCTATCGTTCGGTACATGTAGCACTACCATCTCAGTAGACATCAATTTTATGAATCTTTCATTCTTTGCATCTTAATACAATTATACTTTGGCAGCAAAATAATTTTTTCTTCTATCGAAAACTGAGAAGATTTATGACTTGAGGCACGTCATATACAACATATCCTCTAGAGACATTTTATCGTGCTTTCATCACATTTTTAACTTAATTTAACTTCAGTTATAAGACAATTTTGGATCGGTAGAATGATTAAACATGCAGAATATTTTATAATACAGTGTAAAACCAAAAAATTATCCCAATTTCGGTAAACTTTAGGACCCATCATTGATCATTTAACACTTTTGAGAATTCCGTTAAGCTCTAATGGTTGAGAGCTTCCTCAATTAGACATAGCCTTAGATTGCGATGATAAACGAAGCACCTCTTAATTTGGCAACCCGACCTCAGCCAGACGGAATATGAAACTTTAGTACTTATCACATTTTCGAGGATCGAATGCCCCATCTAGTGACTTCGCTGCTCGCATACAATTAGTACGGCTATAAATAATGACTAAAATGCCAAAATTAAGACCACTAGCTGAACTGAATACGTCAGTATGGACGTTTAAAGCAGGTTTTTGCACGTACAGTAAAAAACTGTGTAAAACGGTCACTCAAAAAAGACTAAACAAATGTCTTTATAACAATTGGTAGCTTACTGAAGGTCGAAAGTATCGCATTCTGCAATAATTTTGAACTGCATTGAGCGATAATCGGTCTTGAAAACCATTTTTTTGTCTTTTTGAGAGTGGCCCTTTTACACAGGTTTTACTCTTACTGTATGAATTAAGTCCATTATTCCATTGGCTGACCCATATAATGTTCAATGTATGTCTAATAATGACATAATTCACAGTTTTGACAACTTATCATTTACAGAGCCTCGAACTGAAATACAGCTCTTTACCTATCGGTTCAGTGATTTAATAATTGCTGTATATATGCGTTTCAAGTACTAGGTGCTGGTACAAGATCTTAAAATACACTTCGATTTACTAATCTAGATTTATTAACCCAGTTCTATTAATAATTGCAGACTCAATACAACACAATTTAGGGAGCGCAGTGGCTCAGTGGTAGTGTTTGACTGGAGACCGAGGGGCCGCGGGTTCGAGCCTCACCGGCGTACCCTGCGTTGTGTCCTTGAGCAAGAGCATTAATCCTAGCTTAGTACTGGTTCAACCCAGGAAGACCCGTCCCTTTATAACTGAAAGATTGTTGATGGGACGTAAAGAATCAAATCAAACAAACAAACCGTTACAATTTATTCGGCATTAAACGTATGATGTCGTGTATAGCCTACACAATGTAGTGAAAGAACAATTGTTTTTGCCCCAATTGCTGTTATTGACTTCTTTGATCAGCTATTTACATATATGCTTTCAGTTAGGACCCGACCAGGCCCGACAAGCAATATGCCTGATCTAAGTCCAAACTATTTTCCATGGCACCTGATTGTTCCTTTTCCAATCAGCTAATCTTGATTTGACGGGAATGAAACGGGAATGAAACGGCGGGCAGCAAAACAACCAAAAGTAATCTAGCCAGACCATAAAATACAAAGATAATACCAGGCCCCGAGGTTATAAAACTTTTTCCATGCTCAACTCAGCTGAGCACGAAATTTATCCTGCTCATAAAAGTTAAAATGCCAACAATTGTTGGCATTTTAACATTTATTAGCATGATAATTTATTAGCATGTTAAATACAACATCTGAGAAACTTAAAGCAAAAAACATCTTCATTTGCCGGTATTTTAGTTTTTATGAGCAGTTGAAATTTCGTGCTCAGTTGAGTTGAGCATGAATTTTTTTATAACCTTGGGATCTGAATAATTAATTAAGATAGTACATGAGTTTTGGTACTAATCGCATATGCGCAAAGCTATTATTCAAAATCGATTATGCCTGTTAAGCTATCTGACGGGGCTAGATGCATTTATAATTGCCTGAACATTACTTGTGTATTTGAGCAGTACATGCAAGTTAAGGTTATATCCGCCAATTACTTAACAATGCGTATTTGAGCAGTAAAGGTTATATCCGTCAATTACTTGACAATGTGTATTTGAGCAGTAAAGGTTAACGTACGGTTACATGTATATCCGCCAATTACTTGTGCATTTGAGCAGTAAAGGTAAGTGTATGTAAGCAGTAAAGGTTATATCCGTCAATTACTTGACAATGTGTATTTGAGCAGTAAAGGTTATATCCGACAATTACTTGTGTGTTTGAGCTTTAAAGGTGATATCCGTCAATTACTTGTGTACTTGAGCAGTAAATGTTATATCCGTCAATAACTACAGATGTACCACGATCTCTGACCAATGACCTTTGGGTCTATCTATTTCAAACGATTGTAGCAGAATGCGTAAAATGAGCCAGTCCGACTGGAAAATATGTGTATGTCAAAGCTTTTATAGTAAATGTAAATAAACGCCTCGAACCTTTTTTCTGGAACACCATATCAATATTGTAAATAGTCACGCTTCAAAGCTTTTGGTTTATCTTTAGTAAAGGTTATATCCGTCAATAACTTGTGTATTTGAGCAGTAAAGGCTATATCTGTCAATACCTGTAACTTGTGTATTTGAAGAGAAAAAGGTTCTGGCAACATTGTGTGGATGTGCAGACTCGTCTGAGCCTTCACTGCTCGTATTTGAAGTACAAACATCTCATTAGCTCATGTAGCACCATTGTGCTTTCAAAAGTCTGCAAACTCACCATGTTATACAACATATGTAACAAAGTGAGGGCTTACTGCTTGGCCTCAAGATAAGAGTGCGTAATTGAAAATGTTTTTCTTGCAACCCATTAAAGCCGAATAGACTCGCCTACCTCTTTCAGTAGGACGAGCCCATTTCAATTTTTTAGTTGTTGGGTGGTATTTTTCATTTTATTTAAATCTTAAAAGAAATTTCTATTTGCAAACAGAGGAGAACCTGATCTGGTTTTGCACTGTTTGCCGATGGTCCAGGCTTACATTGTATATTGGTTAAAGATGGACGTGCGGTAAGAGTTTATTTTGGCCCCCTAGGAGGCTGAAAAGTAAAAAAAGTTTTTCAACAGTTTCTCCTTATTATCTTATTAGAACAATAGCCCAAGTGTAAATAATATGTTATCAATAAATTTGATTTTTATCATTGCTATGGTAACAAAAATGGCCGCCAAAATAGGTTGAAAACAAGAAATTGGCTATTTAGGAGCAACTTTAAGACCATAGATGGACCAATTAACATAGAACTCAAGCAAATACCAAAAAGATATTTGAACAGATGATGAGAATTATCACGGCACACGACACATTTAGTTATTTTTGTTGTTTAGCTGTGCTGATATCCAACTCTTTAAAGCTGCATACTCTGTAACTATGAACATTTTTTCGAAAAATTGCTTTTCTTTTTAAATCATTTGTAAAAGTAGAATTAAGCTATGTTTTCACAATAAAAATGTTCATTACAGCTGAAAACTGCATGGAAAAGTGAATTATCTAAGCAAATAGGTGTATTTTCTCTTGTTTGTAATTATTTGCGTCCCTCCAATAATTCTAGACCGTTGAATTTCAGCATAAATGCAGTTGTTTTGATAGTGATAACTTGTTAAGATTTACGAAAATGGTAAAATGTTTACCTGAATTTGAGTATTTTTACTATGTTTTTGAAAAATAAAATTATTATTTTTAAAATTAGAAGATCAAAAATTACAGACTATGCAGCTTTAAAAGATCGGTCTACAAAAGCCTTAAATTTGGTCCAAAATGTCGAGCCTATTTTGTCGGCCATTGTTGTTACCATAGTAACCATAAAAATTTAAATAAATGCCAGAATTTTCAACTTGAGTTATTCTTCTAATAAACCAATCAGAAGATTTTGGCTCCAGGGGGTGGGGGGGATTAGCCCCTTAATGCAAGTACCCGTTTTCACTAAAACATGCTGTGGGTACTCAACTTCTTAAACTGTAAACACAGCTATCCAGTGGGCATAAACTCTAATATTTGGACTGATACTCTAATCTACTGTAAATTCGGAAAATTTCGCGAGGGTTTTATTTTCGCGAAACGTCGCATATGCGAAGTTTCGTGAAAATAAAACCGTCGCGAATTAGCGAAATCACTCTGTCGTTTATTGATGTAGGTAAATCAAGCCTTGGTTGCGAATTTTTAACGTCATAAATATGTCTTTTAGCGCATTCGCGATAATAAAATTCTCGCGAAAACTTCCGAATTCACAGTACGTTCATACTTTTTGAATGCGAACAGAGAATGCTTTAAAGAGATTGCGCGGATTTGATGGCTCATTTGAGCCGTCGTTGATCGGCATTTTAAATAAGTAATATCATTGGTGTTATCATACTCGAATTTTCTATTGTAATTTAGGTTTTACTGTGCAGGTTTCCTATCCTTTGAGTGATAGTCGCTACAGCGTCAGAGTTATGTAAAAAATGTGTTTTTTCCTGAAAAAGGGGACGAAACAATTTTTTGCTAATTTTCTGGAATTTATGCTTTCTTTCGATAAAATGCAAAATACCATTCCTTTAATGTGCACAAAGTTTGAAATCTGAGAACAGAGCATTTTGAAGGTTATTCAGGCTTTTCATACCGTACGCATAGTTCTGTATATCGGGTGTTCGGCCCAGTAGTTGAGTGTCTAAATAAAAACAATATGCTTTCATTTTTGAATGAATATTCATCATTCTTGTAAATAACAAGAGCAACCATAAAATTTTGAATGAGTTTGAATTATTCCTGCCAGATCCCATTACCAACTACTGAGTTAGCTGCCCTTGAGCGTTAAAAATGGATGTATAATGTTGTGAGCACTCTAGCACCTTCATTTTTATTAGATCTTATTCTTGCAGGTAACAAAGACAACCATAAAAGCTTGAATGAGTTTGAATTTCTGCCAGATCCCATCAACAACTTCTGAGTTAGCTGCCCTTCAGCGTTTGAAACATGGATTTATAATGTTGTGAGCACTCTAGCACCTTTATTTTTGATTGGATCTTATTCATTCTTGCATGTAACAAGGACAGCTGGAAAAGCTTGGATGGGTTTAAAATTCGGCAAGATCTGACCTGAGTTTACCCTGAACATCTGAAAAAATCTCCATAGACTTTTAATGGGAGAAATGTTGTGAGCAGTCTAGTGCTTTCATTTTTGGATGAATCTCATCATTCTTTAAGGTAGCACGGGCAACTATAAAAGCTTGAATGAGTTTGAATTTCTGCCAGATCCCATCAACAAGGACAGCTGTAAAAGCTTGGATGGGTTTGAAATTCAACAATATCGAACATTGGTCTACTGAGTTAGCTACCCTTGAACGTCTAAAAAAATCTCAAAAGACTTATAATGGGGGAAATGTTGTGAGCACTCTAGTGCTTTCATTTTTGATGGATCTTCATCATTCTTGCAGGTATCAAGGACAACCATAAAAGCTTTATTCGGTTTGATTTTCGGCCACATTTGACCACCAAATACAGAGTTAACTGCCCTTGGGTCTCGAAAATATAGCTGTGTAATGTGTTGACTACTCTAGTTCCTTCATTTTTCATTCTCCATTCTTGTAGTTAACCATGACATACATAAAGTATGGATGAGTTTGAATTTTGGTCAGATCTCATCACTGACATTGGATTTATTTGACCTTGAGCATCTGAAAAATATAGTTTCACCAGGTTTCCTGCGCAATTTTTATTTAGATTTTTTTTTATATTTGCAGATAACCAGAGCTTGCATAATATCTTGAGTGTTTTAACTTATTCCTGATCACTGTTTCAAGTTCAGAGTTACCTGCCTTTTAAGCATCGTAAATTAAGGTGTCTCTAAACATTATGCTAGCTCCCAGGTGGGCGACCGTTGCCAAATCTACTAATTATTTCCGTTTGGAATTGGTAGTATCTACTCCTGATCCGAATGCCCAGACCTGAGTTGCAAAAACTTCTTAATTGCCCACTTTTGAGATTACGAAATATAAAAAAGCACGTAATTTAGAAAGATATTCTCATTCTATATAATATGCTCGAAAGACAAATATGCAAAACAACTGTTCAGACGGTTCCGAACGCAAATTGGTGCATTCATAAATGAGTTTATAAATATTCTTATTGTAGTAGAAAATTGCAGTACGTAAATTGGATTTATTCCACAATAAACATCTCAAAATCAACGTCAATGCTAATAACAAAATTCAGATTATTCTATATTAGATAAGATCAACATACAGTAGTATTGGATAGTGTAATGCAGGAGAGCCCATAGTAAGGCATACCATTTCACTGTTTCTTTCTTTCGTTACCTTTTCAACACAACATACCTGTTAAAGGTCTGGACAAACAGTGAAGATCCAGATATGATTGCTCATATCTGGATCTACACTGTTTGCTTACTCAATTTTCTTTTTTTCTTTTCACAATCTCCATTTTGTATTTTTTCAGTGACTTAGGCTGCTGTCCGTTCTAAGGCGATGGTTCTGTTGTTGTTACCTAGTTGATTCATAGTTGCTCCCATTGTGGGATTCTGTAATTGTTATATGTTTTGATGTGCGTTACTTTGTGTCCATTCTAGTTTTGCAATCATCTTGATGGGGATGAGAGAGCTGGTTTCTTTGCTTTGTTTATCTTCTTGGGATTTCTTGATTGTTGCGTGGCTCTTCCTCGTGGTGTCTGGGTTTGCCTGCAGTAACACAATGGGCTCTTACAATTTAAAGTGCAAGAGCTTACCTCAGAAACCTAGAGTGAAAGGGTTAAAGATACACAATGTGAATGTATTGATAACGAATGAAAAAATAGATTGGACACGGATTTAATAATTAAAGGTGTACAGTCATGTGCAAGTACAAACTAATTGAGCTGCTACTTGTAATTTCCAACAATGTGGCATTTTGACAAGTGTAGACTTATACGAGCCTGTGCAGCCCCGCGTTTGACTTAGAAACTCCAAATGGTGTTCAGTCAGTAGCTTAACAGTCATAAAATATTCAAGCGACTAGCAAAGGCTCTGATAAGACTGCGCGTATGCGAAGGCTGATCTGAGGCATTGCTGATCGCACATACCACAGTGTTGGAAATCTCATGTGGCGGCTCAATTATGAAGTTTCATATTTTGTACATTTCACGAGCTATCAAATGAGTTTTAAGAAGCTTCTTTACCGGGTATTTGGTTTCTTTTTTCAAGTTTTTAATCAAGGAGAAACAATCATCATTAATTTAATAATTGTAAATGACGAAAAAGGAGTCTTTTTGTCCTGAATACTTGTGAGACGGATAGGCGTAGGATAATGGCGGGCTACAGCCAGAACTCCTTCCTTTGAAGCCTTAGTGGGTGCATAAAACTGGTTGTGTCTTGTGCACTTAATATATAATTTTGCGAGGGGCCACGGCACACCGTCAATTAAACTGAAAGATCATCATCATCAACACTACTTGAGAGTTAAGAGTAATAAACGTTTGGGTTACACAAAGGCAAGCTTCCAAAGTACTTCTGATAATAATATACCTGTTTATTTAGAAGAACAGCCTTGGTTTAGAATACAATAATGCATCCCAGAGAGGGAATTGCTTTTTCACTTCTATTTAAAAATAAATCTTGAAATCAAGAACATGGATTAGATGTGTATAAGCGTATTACTAAATAAGTAGCATTGAAAGCATTTAAAACAGAAACAGCTTAGCAGAGATATTCTGAACATTATCAGATCATTTCACAGACAATCACATTTGGGCCTCGACGAGACAAAACCTGTCTTCCCCGTTTCCGACAAAGCGAGGCTAAAACCGGTCTCCCCAAACTATAGAGACTAGCTAGAATATTGAAATTTCGCTTGAAGTAACTTTAGATATGGTACTTTCCATTAAGCGAATACACATGTATCTAAGGCGCTGATCAGTCTGCGCGGATGCACCTTTGTTGTTCGCACGGATGCGCCTTTGTTGTTCGCAAGACCCCAAAGACAGGTTTTATCCGTCGATGCCCATTTCATACTCCAGATTATTATGCAAAGTACGTATTCATGTTTTTCTTATCCTACCATTCCCAATCACATATTAATTTGGTAATCAAATGAATTAAATTTTCTTTATCGAGATGATGAGTAGTAATGAGTGGGGCACCACCTTAGGTATGGTTGCAAAATGTTGTCAATATAGACTTTGAAATAGTTTTTTTTATACTACTCCAAACTTATTTTGCCGCTGCAGCATTTGTATGAATTGCATTTAACGATTATTGTGAAAACAAGTAGCCACAGTTTCAGGTGTGGTAAAATTTGCTTCAAAATTTGGTTTCCTCTTCTTCCTTACTAATTCGTTAGGGGTCGTCATCTCGAGTTCGACCCATCGATGGGTTCAAGAGATACCTAGATAGACAAGTCACTTATAGGTCCATGTGCACTGAATGTCTCCACGCTGTCCAAGATTTCTAATGGCAAGTTAACCCTTTGCATTCTTGCCAAAACCTTTGAATCACGCACACACAAAGAAGGGAAGTAAACAGAGTCCAGACCAATATCAAGGCCCATGACGTAGCTGTGTACAAACTTTTAAACTTGACTTGTAGGCCAATATGTGGTGGGTACCCATTGAAATATCTATTTGAGTTGAATTGGAATCGCAAACAATGCAATCCCTGATCAGAATGCTCCTTAAGGAGCAGACTAATTTGAGATTACTCTGTTTAATGAGACCTACTTGCCTTTAATTTTGAATAAACACAGTAAATGGTCTGTCATTTTAAACATTTTTTTCTGGGCCAAACAAAAGTCAGTAGCTTAGGTTAATTGCAGCATTTCACCAGCAAAATCAACGAAAAAGTCTAGACCATAATTGAAATGCAGATGGAGAAATTTTTTATATGAACACTAAAGATAATTGCTTTAAATAGCTGTGGCAATCTTCATAGAGTCTGTTGCACATAACTGATCCAATACCAACCATGGGAATTAAGTACATGGCATTTTCTTTAAGTGTGTACGTTCAAAGATTCCAATAATTCATCTAATAGATAAAAACAATTTTTATAATACTCAGAACACCCGAACAGAATTTGACTCAAAATACCTGCTCAATGTAAATTATGTGCTCATAATACCCGTCTAGTACTGCTCGAAAAAATGAGCTGTTCTGTATGCGGTTTTGGAACTTTTAGTTTGTGTACAAAGGATATATACAGCGTTTTATTCAAAATCTGTACATGGCATCCTTAAACAGCTTTTGTGTTTGTTACTATATTCAAATAGACGTATTTGTACAAAGTATTCAAGCGAAAATGCACTTTTGAAGATGTTTATTACATGTAACTCCTTAATGATGACAAAGTTAATACAAAATACGTGAACAGAGCCACTCAATCACGTTTCTTTGATAATAATGCTGTGCATATCAGTCGATTGGACAAAAGTTGCATGCACTAACAAGGTCTGGACAATGACAGAGCTAAACTTGTTTTCAACTTTGTCCTAGGTGAGAATAAAAGCATTTAAATGGACAGAGGCCCCAGTGTCGCTATTTCCTGTGACCCCTTCTGCCATTTTGTTTTGCTCGAAAAAAAAAGCTTTGTATATGGTCAGGGTCCTATAGCGTGTTATTGCACTGTAAAACAATACATGAGGGTTCAGATCAAAAGGGATGGCTGCTTAGCTTCCGGTCCGATTGGTGTAAACTTACATTCTAGTGCACTTGCAAATACCACGCGACGTCTGATGGGGTAACGACATACATTTGCGACAGAATAACCTGCGATATACTGTCGCAAACTCGACGTCGTTACGTAACGTCGCTTTTCATTGGTTGACAAGTGAATATATGCAGCTGGCAGGTGGTTTTATACAGCTGGTAGCCGCTGGACGTAAGCGCAATATGGTACATTTTCACTGTCTTTTTGAAGGAAAAATGTTAATAGTGCATTTGAATTGGGATAACCATACTCAAAATTTTCATTTGTTGGGGGTGGGGCTGGAGGAGGGGGTATAACAGCTGATGTATCACTGATCTTGGTTTAACATTTAAACTGCTTTAAAATGATTTCTGTTCGTTGTTTTATTAACCTGAAAAATGCAAAGTATTTAATTCTTTTTCTTTAAGTTCAGGTTGTGCTTTTCGGTTTTCTTTTAGAGTGGCTGCAACAAGTTTATTAATTATTGAATTTATTCAATCTTCTAAATAACTTCTAAATCCCCAAAATTCAGAATCTAAATCCAAATCTTGTTCAAATATAACACTTGCACACCTGGCTCCATCTCTTATACAATAACGGCATGTGATAGAAGCCGACAACAGCGCCATCTAATGACATCATCATTAACCAATTATATTCAAGCTATCAGTAAAGCACCTACTTCATATGCTTTCATATGAATCAATTAATATGAAGATACAAAAGTGACTCATAGTCATGTCAATTTAGCAATTGCCTAAAGGTCATATATGTGGGTGTATTGCAAAATCCTGTCAATCAATGACAAACTTGATTTATTTGGTCGAGTCAATACTACTAAACAATCTAACATTCAACAACGCGACCTTTCAAAGGTGTTAAAACATCCCTCCTGAATAAACAGCTCAAAAAATTCCCTAACAAAACATAAACATGTCAATCATAAGTATCAACACCACCCCTGTTCTAAAGAAAGTAAAATAAGCATTCACAAATAGTGTAAATCCCCAAAGATGAATTCACAAACAATGTGAATCCTCTAGGGTGAAATCGGCTATTTTATAAGAATAACTACAACAATAACTGCTAGAAATGTTAAAATATTTATCACTGGAGAAATGTTGGCCTAATGCTGTTTAGTAGTAAAGTAAGTGTAAGTTAACACCAAAAGGGGTGGCAGCTTAGCTGCTACCCATGTTGGTGTAAATTTACACTTATTGTTACAATATATGAAAACTATATTTCGCTTTAAAAAAAAGAAGATTGCATCATCTTCATAAAAGTATATGTAAATATTGTCTGAAATTTGTACTCGTATAATGCAATATCCGGGCGTCATTCACACATCATATTTTATTTACAACAATCTAACAAAATGATAATGCACTATGTACATTCACGTTATTAATTTATCCACGCAGATAAAGTCTATGACAAATAATCATAAAAACAAAGGATTTTTTTTGCTGTTCGCTTTGGTCAAGCGAAATACGGAAGCATTGACAAAGTTCACATGTACCTACGACGTATTGACTTTCCAAATTCAGCTTAAACTTAGTTGGATTTGAATATAAAACGTCATTTTAATCAATTTGAGAGTTCTCTTTAAAGCTGTCACTCCAGTGACAGTCATCTGATATATTTCAGACAATTTTCTAAATTCTTAGCTCAGTTTTGGCATGTCAATTTCTATAAACGACGTGCATCAAACGTTTTTATCGATCCAGCCACTATTCTGAACGGACAGATTGACTACACATCAGATGATCCAGAATGGTTCAAAACATGACAAAACATGTTTTGTACGATTCAAACAGCACAAAAGCTGACCAGACTGCGCACGCGCAGTTTGGTCAGTGTTTGTGTGTTTCATTGTACAGCCACAAATCCGCGAAGAGTGAAGCCGAGATTATCAAAACGAGGCTGTGTAGACTGGTTTGTGAATAAAAAAAGTCAGTCAACTTATAAGACTGGTTCTCTCGAGGAATGGTTGAAAATGGGAAAGGAATCTTTATAAGAATGGTTGCGACAGATCACCAGATTACATACGTTTATTCAATAACTCCTTTTAGGACTTGTCAGCTCCAATTCTTCCAGATGGTTGCCACGTGAAATTATACCTTTTAAGTTCAGTCTGCGAAATACGATCAAACATATGCATCGGTTGATTAAATACTGCGCATGGATTCAAATTTAAATGTTGGCATACTTTAGATGTGTCAGTTCATTGCTTATTGAAGTTTCATTACCTTGAGAAAGAATTTGACCCTCTGTACCAGTACTCTTGGCCCGGAATTACAATGCCTCCTTAAAGTTAAGGAAGACTTAAGATCATACTCACTTACCATTTAAGTTAAGTATTGATATTTCAACATGCTATATTAAGTGCTAAATAAATTGCCTGGATCGATGTCGTACTTGTGGTCAAAGATATCAGTGTGATCTACCGAAAAAATGAAACTATTTTGGTTTTAATCAGTTTGAAACGTTATTTTTCGCAACCTGAACAATCGATACTTAACTTAAGTATTCCTTAACTTTAAGGAAGCATTGTCACTTTGGGCCCTGCTGTATTGTGTGCAGTCTTAACCCTTAAAGCGCCAATCACAGCTGCAGCAGACGACAATTTTTGCGACATCTTTACTATTTTTGGAAAAAAAACAAGGCATGATATCACATAAGAATCGTCTGCCAGCAGACGATTCTCATGAAATATCATGCCTTATTTGTTATTTTTGAAAAAAAGCGGCAAAATTTGAAATTGTCGTATGCTGCAAATTATAGGTAGCGCTTTAAGGGTTAAATGCAGAGTGAAACCAATATTGTTTGGAATGGAAAGCCCGCATGTTTATGTTTTTTTAAGAATAATTATTAATAAAGAACGCGTAACAGGGGCTTTCTCTGTAAGAGGATTAACAATATTTATGTCAGTAAACCATTTAGACAATCTGCCTTTATTCTCGAGTGCAAAGCCCCAGCTCCAAAAAACCCCATAACTCCTACCTTCAGCCTGTATGATGTTACTCCAGACATGGTAAGAGTTTTGGGGTTCTATGTTGACAGCTTCATGTACCATTTCTAGTCAGTCACAAAGTAAGTAAGGGTGCAAAGATCAAGAATCGATACAATCAAGTACCACACCCGACCCAGGATACCAATGGGAAAGTGACAAACTCACAGATAGACACCACAAACAAGTCTTTTATTGTGTAACAAATATGGTAAGGTAATTTTTGGCTTGCGGCGATTTCTCAATATTAGATAAGTGGGAAATGAGCAAAAGTCTGAACTGACATTTAAACATTATCAGAAGAAAGCCAGTACATTGAAGTTACATTAACGAAGACAGCATTACAATGTTGAACTGGCAAATGGCACATTCGTCTACAAAGTGCATATATACAGGCTGATTAATTTGACTTTTGGTGTTAGTGCTCAAAACAGTCATCCAGTTATGTAGCCCACGAAAAAAGTACGTTTTGACATTTGGCACTTGCGGTTTCTGTGCCCTTTATAGGGTAAATGGGTGCTCCATTCACCTTTAAATGTGCATATGAGTAGACATTGGTGTATGTTTGTGATGCTGATGCAGGAAAATGCATCTTTGTGTGGACTATTTTGTCACAGACTCCCCAGCTAACTCCCCAGGAAACGCATGACGCCAGTCGAATTCAGCTTGAATTGAGAATGCCGAGAAAACGAAATAACAAGGTAGGCTATCTTAAAGTTTTCAATTTTTTGAAAGGTGAATGACAAGTCTTGTCGCTCATATGCAAATGTTCTGAAAAAATATGCAGAGGCTGGAAATCTGCCTTTTTACATGGAGTTTAATGGGACTGATTAATTGTGCACCAAACCCTTTTACAATGTTTATCGAAAGGTGGCAAAATAGCTCAAAATGATAATATTTGGGTGGACACACGAAAATTTGATACTTATTGCATCGGCGGGCAGCAACGGCTCAGACAAGCCTGCGCATATGCGCAGGCTTGTCTGAGCCTTTGCTTCTCGCAAACACAAAGTCAAGAGGTAATAAAAGGGTAAAAGGGTCAGACAAATTATTGAATATCTTCCTGTTGGATATGTCAGAATGAGCGTTTAAAAGAGACCTTTACGCATACATGTATGTGTGATAGGTAACCAAATCTCATGTACATGTATACTTCCACAAAATGCTTTGAGGCATGACTGTAACGGTAAATGCATTGAATGAACCGAAGGTCATTACTTAGAGATCGTGGTAGAAGTATACTGGCTCATATGTAATATAAGCAAATAAGTGTGTCATCGCGTTTTACTTAGGCTTCTTGTCTCTGACAGCTGACGTGTTATACAATATTCATACAAAGGAAGGATTTCCCAATCACTGTCAAAGGATGGGAGATATGAGAGACAAACAAGCCTACAATGAACAATGCATTCCGCCTTTTGATATTGATAAACTACTCATGCAGTGTGTAATAATAACAAGTACAGGTTAAGGAACACGTGACTTGTTACGTCATATTTATTGCTAGTAAGAGTGTAGCCATCTTGAAAATTGACCTCGTATGTGGTAAAGCTTTTTCTCTGTAACATAAACATTGCTAAAGCAAGAGCTAGTATACAAGAGCCCACATCAACGTTTTCACTTGGTGACCGACCGCACGCTGATGGTTGACCTTTTATGGTTTCTTCGACACAAGTTTTCAACTTGGTCATTGTGTCAACTGTCATGACAGCATGATTTGTGCCGAAGTATTTGCTTTCATGCTTTGTTTGATTTGAACCTTTACATCCCATCAACAATCTTTCAGTTATTTAAGGACGGGTCTTCCTGGGTTGAACCAGCACTAAGCTAGGGTTAATGTATCTAGCTCAAGGACACAACGCAGTGGCGCCGGTGAGGCTGATGCTTTGATCAGATTACAGAGCGTACTGAGTGAGCGCAGTGGCTCAGTGGTAGAGTGCTTGAGTCGAGACCGAGAGGTCGCGGGTTCGAGCCTCACCGGCGTCACTGCGTTGTGGTCCTTGAGCAAGGCACAAGTATCCAAGCTTAGTTCTGGTTCAACTCAGGAAGACCCGTCCCTGTTTAACTGTAGATTGTTGATGTGACGTAAAGAATCAACAAACAGAACGTACTGTGCGTGACCAACACAACTGCAAAAGAGTACGACTGGTGCACTACTCATATTTTGCTTTCCTTTTAAATAGACGCAGATCCGACGAAAAGTGATCCCTCCACCACTGAAGTAGAGACAAGCTTCAAAATGGCCGCTTCCACAATGTTGATATGATGACGTCACAAATCACGTGTTCCGCCCCCGTGTAGTATATGCAATCCCACACAAGCGCTCAGATTTGACCTATTTAGCTCGACTGTGACCTTGAAAATTAGGCTAATGTCACTTAAACCTGATCAAGGGTTTGTGTTTCCAAATGTCGTTTTCCTTTATTATTTAAACAGTATTATTTATGATGTATTTTTAAAAATAAAAATTAAATAAAATCATTTTAACATAGATCATTCTGCAGACAGTTTATTGTGCTTCCAAAGAATACCAGTTAAATAAGCATGACTCAGATGGGTGATTTGAATAAATTCAACAAAGAAGTCTGATGAAATTGATGTATCTTCGTTTAAAGAAGATTCCTATTAATGTCTCCCTTTCATTTCATTTAAATTTATTTTCAACACGAACATTTCAAGGGCAGACGCCATCAATGCAGATATTAAATCCAAATTTATTTTCCCTTTTGATGGATCAAATTAAGAATGTTAAACACGATATACAGGCTATAAAAGTTTATTAACCTTCTTTAATGGAATCTTTTGCGAACAGTAAAGAATCAGATGAAATGCGGCATTTCATAAGGGTCTGCACTGTTTGCTAAGACAAAATTCGGATCTTCAGAGGGGAAAACTCAATATTTTTAATCAAGCCTGTGACCTCTCAATACATATACAATAGACCATCCTGACTTTATTTTACAACCACGCAACTAGCAGTTTAGCAATACACTCCCATGAAACATCACAAGATAGGCTGCCAGAAGCATAAAATAGTCCAGGTGCATGACAACTACATGAAAAGTTGCTCATTTTTACATGCTCATTTCTTTGGATAAATGAACTTGAGTGGTTGAGAATTTGTTTAAAAAGCTTATGGTGAGAAAAAAAACATATGTTGTATGTTCACATTGAAATTGCCTTATAGAGGCAATTCCAATGTGTGCCTACAACATATATTACTGAAAATAAAGGAAGAGTTCTATTTGAAAATATACATTTTCGAAGTATCATGTCCATTGTCTTTACCTCTTTTAAACACCCCAAACTGCCAATCAGTATAAAATTCCTGTCACTCTACTGCAAATTGTGTATATTTGCATGACAGCTAATCTCCAAATTCGAGTTCATGAACTACCTCTTTGCTAGCTTGCTAGTTGCGTGGTTTTATGTAAAATTCCATTGATCCGAAAGGGTTAAAATCAGACAACACATGAGATGTTGGTACTTATCGCATATTGCGACCAGTGAAGATTCAGGCATGTCTGCACATCCGTCTTCGCTGTTTAAACACGTTATAGTGTGAATGTAGATACTGTTTAGATAAACAAACTAATGGCAAGTTGGATAGATTCACACACACGTTTAAGGAACTATAGTTAACATTATCGCTGTAGTTAACAAGCCTTAGGACTGGATCATTAGATAATCAAACGTTCGACAATATAAAGAAATTTTAATCCATTGTTTTATTTCAAATCACGCAAGGGAGCGCAGTGGCTCAGTGGTAGAGTGCTTGAGTCCCCGTTGTGTTCGGAGCATTCGGTGTAACAACATGGCATCAAGGTTTTCATCTCGGATATGTTGGAGGTAACGTCCGGCGGTTCTAACGTGTACCCACGATCTATGGTTTGAGCAATATTAAGAAAAAAATATTTAAATTTTTCATCTAAAAATTATCATTTTAGCGTTTGTAGATTTCCAATATTTCCTACGTCACGAATAGTCATAGGGAGCGCAGTGGCTCAGTGGTAGAGTGCTTGACTCGAGACCGAAGGGCCGCGGGTTCGAGCCTCACCGGCGTCACTGCGTTGTGTCCTTGAGCAAGAACATTTATCCTAGCTTAGTACTGGTTCAACCCAGGAAGACCCGTCCTTTTATAACTGAAAGATTGTGAATGGGACGTAAAGATTCAAATCAAACAAACAAATCAAATCACGCAACTGAACTGGCTGGAAAATAGAAGTAAATGTGCCATATTAATTTATTCAGCAGGGCAGGGGTAAATATATACAGAAAAAATGCTGACCTGAGCATTGACATTGATTTTGAGATGTTTATTGTACAATGTAGAATAAATCAAAGAACTTCTAGCGATAAGGCGTATATTTTCCCTAGTTGACATGATTACAAACACCAACTTTTCAAATTGCCCTAATGTTTTTTAAATTTGTGTAGTTTGGCAGTAAAATATGCATAGTAGGCAACAAAATACGTTTCAAAGCGATTAACCATTTAAAATACCGTGTAAACGTGCACTTTCTACCCCCACCCCTCATTTAACGCCTTTATACTGGGTGCCCTTTGGACAACGACATGTCGCTATAAACATTTACAACATACGTCAAGGACATCTTGTGTCTAGGGGGGGCAAAGCATCTAAAAGTAAACTGAAAGAGACCAGTTTCATCTTTCCAATGACAAACGTCACAATTTTAGGTGTATTTCGTACGCATGCGCAGAAGGAATAGGGTAATGTTTTGGAAATAAAGAGCACTTATATCCTTTACTTTTTAGCACTTTATTTTTTTTTTTAAATTCGCAATGCATTTGCTGAAAATCTGGTCTAAACGGCGCCCAGTATAAAAGCGTTAAATGAGGGGTAGGGGTAGAAAGTGCCCGTTTACACGGTATTGTAAATGGTGAATCGCTTTGAAACGTATTTTGTTGCCTACTATGCATATTTTACTGCCAAACTACACCAATTTTAAAAACATTAGTGCAATTTGAAAATTTGGTGTTTGTATTCATGTCAACTAAGGAAAATATACACCTTATCGCTAGAAGATCTTTACGCCCTGCTTTTTCTACTACAATAATATTCTTAAGCTTACTGTTTACACCCGTTCGGGTATCTTTGTAAACGGTGTGAATTATCTTGAAGACATATATTCCTGTTCTATAAGCTCATTAAAGGATTTACTAATAAGGGACAGTTTCAGTATCTCACGAAACTAAAGGGGCCTCAAGACGGGACATACCTGTACAACACAAGGAGTTCTAGCGATAAGGCGTATATTTTCCCTAGTTGACATGATTACAAAACCTAAATTTTGAAATTGCCCTAATGTTTTTAAAATTAGTCTGTTCCGGTAGTAAAATTTACATACTTTTACTATTAGAAAGCATCAAAATAGGTTTCAAAGCGATTCATCGTTTACAAAACCGTTAAAACTTGCGCCTTCTACTCCCACCCCTCATTTTACGTCTTTAGACTGGGTGCCGTTTAGACGAGAATTTTAGTAAATCCTTTGCAGGTTTTCAAAAAGTAAAAGTGCTAAAATATTAGGATATAAGTACCCTTCATTTTCGAAACGTTGCTGTTTTTCTTCTGCGCATGCGTACGAAATATACTTAAAATTGTGACGTTTGTCATTGAAAAGATGAAACTGGCGTCTTTCAGTTTGTTTTTAGATGCTTTGCCCCCCTAGACCCAAGATGCCCTTTGGACAATTAAATGTCGCTATACAAATACATAACATATGTAAAGGGCGTCTTGGGTCTAGGGGGGCAAAGGGGTTGTATAAGCGAAAGAAGACATCAAATATCTGACAAAAATAGACCACTTTGCAAGATGGTCGTTTTTATTGTACATCAACTGTATAAATAGTTTTACTGTACATAGCGTGATAGGACGATTGGTTCCCTTGTTTAACGGTCTAGTTCCCATATATGTTACTGAATAACAAGTACAGTTGATGATCGAAATAAATTCCCATTCAATAAGAAGTAGAGTTATTACATGCACTAAGGAAATCCCGTTTTAATTATATACAAATTCGGGGGCAATGGTGCATCGATGGCCCGTCTGAATATATTTGTTTAATGTGCCTAGTTTCTCCAGTCGTCATTTCAACAAAATAAAACGAACGTCTCGTTTAGGGAGATTGCTCGCCTTATCGCTAGAAATTCTTTCTTTCACTAAGATAAAGGTAAATATTTTATCATAAATTACCTAATCACTTCATGGGACCACTTTATTGTTCCTGTAAGAAAGCCATAATCACCTCATTATGACTGCCTAGTATGACCCCCTGGAGAGAGTCAAATCGCGTCGTACCACTATTATTGCTCAAATTTTTATGTCTTTAAAAACGTAATAATTGTTTTGCATGTTTGTCTCTCGAGTATATAATATAGGAGAGAAACATCTCTTGAAAATTGGCATTCTAAATTGCATTCTTTTCATTATTTAGTAATCTTAAATTCTTGACAATTAAGAAGCTATCAAAACTACTTGAACGTAGATGTAAAACAATTCTCAGGAACAGATACAATCAGTTACGTCATTCTTCTCAAAACATCAAATGGAAAAGTAGTAGAAAAATTAAATTACCAAATGAGCCGAGACATGAGATTTCCAACAATGTGGTATGTGCGACCAGCAAAGCCTCAGATCAGCCTGCGCATACGCGCAGTCTGATCAGAGCCTTTGCTAGTCGCTTGAATATTCTATGAGTGTTAAGTTACTTGCTCAACATAATTCAGAGTTTCTAAGCTTTAAAGGGGGCTGCATAGGCTCGTCTGAGTCTTAGTTAACTCTTGTCAAATTGCCACATTGTTGGAAATCACATACGGCGGCTCATATCAAACTGAGCCTCATCACGAGAACGTGGTTCTTCGGGGTTTACAACCAGGTAAGTATCGAACCATTCTGTTTAGCTACAGTAAATGTTCTAACATTTTCTCTTTCTATTCTCAAATAAAATGCTGATTTTCAGGGGCTGGAATTAATAAAAGGCTTGCGAGAATAGCAACAGGGAAGACCCTGGTCAGACTGCTTCTTCAGAAGTAGTCTGATATGGGTCTGCGCTTTTTTTCGAGGCCTTTTTGACAGGCAGCTAGTGAAATGTTAGAACATGTACCGCAGCTATAATCGGACCGAGCTTGCAAATTGGTACAAAACGTAAACCCAGTTGGATAAAAGACACAGAAAATGTATTTTTCAGATTTAGTGTACTAGTAAACAATATTTTATTCAAGCCTCTGCCTCCCTATATTTTTCAGATTTAACCAATGTAAGCCTGATTATTAATTTCATATCACATCAGACATTCTTTGAGCGTCATAACACATCAATGGATTTTTATGTGAAGGAAAACATCTACGTATTTGGATTGAAACAATGTGCACACAGTTAATAGGTTTTAATCTTATCACGCTAATCAGGCTGGTTTTGTGCAGACTCTGGGCATAGCCTTTGATGTTTGCTGTATATAAAGATTCACCATCAACCATGACCCTAATGATTCAATTACTTAAAACCACGCTGCGACCGGGTTGGCAATTAGATAGCCCATGAAATCAAATTTAGCTGTCATGCAAATATGAACACTTTGTGGTTTAGTGAGAGATATTTTGATACTGCTCAGCAGTTTGGGATGTTTAAAAGAAGCACAGACAATGGACATGATACTTGGTTTAAGTGAAAATTTCAAAACAGTTTACCTTATATTTTGCGCTATACGCTGTTGATACATATTTGAATTGCCTCATAGAGGATAGAGGCAATATATGTCAGCAAAAAATAAGTTATCACCATGTTTTTAAATGAATGTTCAACTACATGTACTTTCATTGTTTCGGTAAAAAGAACATGACAAAATGAACGTGTTTCTTCATTTTTAAACAATAAATTGGCATGTACCTGGACGGCATAACAATAAAAGACTCCCTAAGTGAGTATGACCAGGAAACACCACAATTACACACTGCATACCAACCCACAGCACCACGAGGAAAGGGACCACAGAACACTAACAGTCACAATATAACAGGGAGCCAATTAAAGAAAAGGAAGCAGCTCTTTTATCCATTGCAAAACTAGAATGAACACTAAGTCCTGCAAAATAAAGTAAGGACCAAACACACCCCCACAAACAATGGAAGCAACAATAAACAATACATCAACAACAGCGGACGCCTCTGGAGTCGGAAATGCCTTTTACTGGCGACAGATCTTCGTCTTATATTCTGCTGCTGTTAAAACACAAAGATTGTCTGGCTGACACGGAGGCTTCCTTACTTGTGCCATGCATCATCACAGAGAAACAATCTAATCAAATCTTTTAAACGTTTTTTCAAGCTTGTGGGAAGTGATATATTCATTCAGTTGTATAACTTAACCCTTAAAGCGCCAATCACGACTGCAGCAGACGACAAATTTTGCGACATTTTTTCTAATTTTCTACAAAAACAAGGTATGAAACTTCATAAGAATTGTCTGCCAGCAGACAATTCTCATGCAATATCATGCCTTTATTGTTATTTTTGAAAAAGCAGCAAAATTTGAAATTGTCGTCTGCTGCAAATTGTAGGTGGCGCTTTAAGGGTTAAAGTGCAAAAAGGATGTAGCAAACAGAAAATATAAAGCAACAATGGTCTAGCCATTGGAACTTTATTGTTCTCGTACATAACCACAGGAAGAAACAGAAACCGTGCTCATGTGGTAGACAGCCCATGTTCATTAGTGTCTGGTATAATTGGAGGAATTTGATCCTATAGCGGTACTGGTATGCCAATTCAGAAAAAACGAAACAATTAGTTCTTTCAGATCAATGATTTAAACCAGTTTATGTGTTTGTTTCCTTCATGGCAAGGGTATGCAAGTAGCTTGACTGAAGCAATACGTGAAGGGTATGCAAGTAGCTTGACTGAAACAATACGTGAAGGGTATGCAAGTAGCTTGACTGAAGCAATACGTGAAGGGTATGCAAGTAGCTTGACTGAAGCAATACGTGAAGGGTATGCAAGTAGCTTGACTGAAGCAATAAGTGAAGGGTATGCAAGTAGCTTGACTGAAGCAATACGTGAAGGGTATGCAAGTAGCTTGACTGAACCATATGTGTGTTAACCTCTGCCAGTACATCGGTATGTAGTTAAACCTGTGTAAAACGGCCACTCTTAAAAAGACCGAAAATTGGTTATCACGACCAATCATTGCTTAATGCATGTCAAAAGTATTGCAGAATGCATTCTGCAATATTTATGACCTTCATCAAGCTACCATTTGTCTTTAAGATATTTTTTTGTCTATGATTAAGTTGTCGTTTTACACAGGTTTTGTTGTACTTGTAGATTTGATGTTTTTCTATATCGGGACCCTTTGGAAATGTTGGGATCTGACATAAGAATACCCCACACTTATATTTGCTCATCCTTAGAACTTGAATCAAAGCAGCATAAACAATGTCAATATAACCGGGCCACGTAGCGCAGTCGGTAACGTGTCTGGTTACAGATGCGAAGCTGACTGCAGATCCAGGGGTCGCGAGTTCGATCCCGGCCCGGTCCCATACTTTCGTGGAGATTGATCATGAAATAATTTCTACGGTCATTCTCCTCCCTTCCGCTGAATCATTCATGAAGGGTTGTTGTTTGTTTGTCAGTTACAAGCGAAAGTATGTGCACGATTACTGGTTAACTGCTTGTTCAAGCTTGCCCAGGAAAAAAGTGTGGTTAGGTGAACTGACCGTCCCGCAATGACCATAGCTGTTGACTTGGGACGTAAAGCAACAAAAACAAACAAAACAATGTCAATACTGATACTCATGGTGCTTGTCATTTGTTGGACTGTACCATGCGTAATAATCATTATCGTGCAGTGATCAACGGGCTATACTTGATAGCCCGTTGTCTCGGTGTTTTGTGATCCGACCGACAGCATTCAACAGTGCTCTCATTGCCTTGCTTGGAATCAGCAAACCAATATATACTCCTCAAAATAATCGAAGGACCAGTAATATCAATTATTAAATTGATGCTTTTTGTGTAGAGCGTATTTAGAAAATCAATTTTACGGCCTAGTCATCTTAAAGCCCTACTGCCAAGTGAAACAGCAGAAAATGTTACTGACATTAATTTTGTGACATTTTAAAGCTTGATCAACTGTTTTGGAATGTCATTTTTTTGTGTCTGAGACATAGGCTACAGAACTGCATAAAATGAATGAACAAAGCTTTCAGGTGCTGATATCTCTTTTGTTGCCTGATTTCATGGTGTTTAAATGTTTATGTTTTTTTCAATAAAATATTGTCATAGCGATATTTTATTGAAAACACATAAACTTCATTTATTCTGCTGAATAGACTTTTCGGATAATCAGAATTATCGATTTTGATAGGGCTGAACACTAAATTTCCATATGCCAGTTCTGGCTAACAAAATGAAGCTTTTTGGTACATAGTACTACGCGTATTGCTCCTATTGTACACCCGAGGCATGATTCGATTCTCGAATTGTGACGGACTTTCCCGAATGGCTGATGGGTTTGAAAATATTCACATTAAATAAGCTTATCTAGGTCTATGTGTTTTTGTATGGTGGATTGCATCCATAATCAGAATGTTTATATTACGTGCGATACCAATATCTGTAATGGCGGAGATACAACCTTAAAATTCTGTCAGCATATGGCGAATTAGTTTTATGATTACATTTGCATTTGAACCAAATTTTAATGGACTCTCCATTACGAGTCTGATTTGCTGGGTTCAACAGGCCGTAACTAGAGCACACAGTAGTCTCACGTGCAATTCTGAAATATGTTTATAAAACGTGACACACTGGCTTAAAGAAGCATTCGTTTTTCAAAGAATACTTTCATGACTAAAAAAATATTGTCTAGCATTTTCTTGCAAATAAATTGTAAAAATATTGATATCTTTTGACAAACTTGCTTATTTATTTCCGTATTTCACAACGTTCAAAGCAAAACATTGAAGAACATTTTTACCCATATTTGTCCAAGCTTGCCCAGAATAAGCGTGCTTAGGAAAACTGACTGTCTGGGCATGACCATAGCTAGTACATGAAACTGGGACACACCACAAACAACCAAACAAAACAAGTCTGATCGATTCGAAATGTAAAGAGCGTTTTATTTGAACGGTGGATGGTTGGTCTGACGGGAATCGCACGTAACATTCAAATATAATATTTACGTGTTTGAGTTGTAAGCATTTTACTTTCGATGAACCGAAAAGCAATTATTTAATCACTTATGCTTCAGTCCATGCAAAAACACACAGAATTTCATGTTTTTATAGTACGAGTACGTGTAAATAAAAGCGAAGGACACAAAAAAAAATCAAGAGATGCGCGCGCAGATTGCTCTGCTTTGATACTGAACCCATGCGCGGATTCAGGAAGTTTTGTCAGAGGAGGTCCAACTCTGACAACGTTTTTTTTTATTCTTTCCTTTTTTTTAGTTGATGAGTGGAGAGAGGATCAAAATACCACTAAACGCGGCCCATCATTGGTCCATTGAAATGGCGTTTCACTGGTGGTCCGATGATGGCTCAACATTGAATGCTGGCTTGGGAGCTTTGTGATTTTTCAGGGGATCCGGCCCAGAATTGCTATGAAACGGTATCTTTTTGTGACTTTCAGGTGAGGGGATGGTTTCCGGACCCCTGTCGCCCAGCGCATGGAACCTTTGATACATGTACTTCTACAGTATATGCATCGCTGATAGACTAAAAATTTCAGATATAAACTGTTCTTGCACACCAGATCGGAGTTTCTGCTGTACGAATTCAACCAATTTGAGATTATCCCCGTGTCAACCCTTGGGTAGGATCAACAACGCACAACCGCAAGTCGGAAGACAAGTGGCGCCATTGCTATATTGGAGTGACGTAATCATGTTATATCACATCTCAGCATATTCAGGAACTTCTTGGAGCCTTTTTTTTTAAAAAAAATTGGACCGCAACGTGAGAAAACCTGTCTATTTTGTGTTAGGGTCGTATAGAAAAAATCCGCCCGAATATCATCGTTTCGCATCACGAAGCTGCCAAACGGTAATCGCGAGGGACTGATTTTTCTATCCCACCCTCACACTCATTATACAATCGGAACTGCCTCAGCCAATTCCGCGAAATTCTGTGGAATCAGACCACGGATGTACCTCGAGGAACTACTATAATAACGCGGGTGATAACGTGACGCTGACGTTATATAACGTGACGTTGACGTCATAGTAACCATGTTAATACAACAACAATGTGATTGCAGCAAAACAAACGGTCAAAAATGAAGTTTATTTTTTTTTCAATAAAATGTGATTAAACTTTTCGGATAATAAGAATAATCGATTTTAATAGAGCTGAACCCACATGCAACAGAACTTATTTTCCATACGCCAGTTCCTAAATGGAGCTTTTTGGTACATAGTACAAACCGTTACGTTCTTTACATACTACCGAGCCATGATTTGATACTCGAATTGTTGCGGACTTTCCCGAATGATTCATGATAGATTCCTTTAGTCTATGTAGCTAAGCAACACTGCTTGAGCTGTATCTGGCCACAAACCCGAAGATAGGTTTTCACGTAACTTGAACTTTAATAAGACTGCATTAGATATACGTTTTCTCTGGCAGACATGTCCAAATAAGTCGTTATTGAGATGAAACATCACAACTGTAATTTTGTTTTGCACTGTGTATTATCAAAGAAGATATGTTATGGCAATTTGACGAGAAACTTTGCCAGAGATGTATAAGATAACAAGCAAATGCTACTTCAATTGTGAGTTGCATGTTTTATTGTGTGTGGGTGTCTGCGCGACAATTATTTAAGAAATGAATTCAATTTTTGGAATGTTTATGGAATCATGAATACTTCGGGTCTCTTGCAAAGTAAGTGAAGCCCGAAGGACTTCGAGCTTCATGTTAACTTCGCAAAAGACCCGAATTATTCATGATTCCATGAACAGACAAAAATTCAATATATTGCTTACATTTACATTTTATTTTAAGTATCTAAGATATAAAAAATATTTTAATTTAGGAATTAAAACAGTTTTGTATTTAAAATATATTCGTATTAATGGTTAAGTAGGAGTGTAAAATGGAAAAGGTGAACAGCCAGCTTGAACGGACAGCCAATGGAGCAAGCAAGAGGCTGGTTTTGCACGTGCGACTCGGAATTGGCTCGCTCTCAATCACAACACCAGTATCACTTCTGGTTGGAAGCGTATTGCACGGATAAATGAGCTTGGCAGCTGTCAATCAAATGTGTGTAATTCATGAGGCTTTGTACGGTTGTCAAAAATATAAAAATTCATTAAAGGATTGGTTCGAAAATGTAAATACAGTGATGTAAACTCTTTCTGTACAGATATGGCCCATCACATGAGAGTTTGGTACGTATCGCATATGCACAAAATATTCAATCAAGCCCATGCTGACGGGGGAACATTGTTTTATTTTAAAATTAGTATTGCTGCGCTTTCTAAGTCTGCAAAGTTTGTCGGTGAAACAGTCAAATATGTTCTTAAAAGGGTATCCTTAGGAAGCAAAGATTGCATAAAAGAACTGAAACTTGAGTGTGCATATTTTCTGGGCCAGACAATGAAACCCATGATCCCAAAGGACAAGAAAACTAAATCTACACTACCGTGAAGGACTGGGAGACGTTATACCGCCGCAACACAGTCCCAGGCACCAGCTGTAGTGAAGTCAAATATGTTCTTAAAAGGCTATCCTTTGGAAGCAAAGATTAACCAAAGAACTGAAACTAGAGTGTGCATATTTTCTGGGCCAGACTAGCTTAGGTTTCGGCCATTTAGGCCTCATCAGTGACCCTCTAATAGTTTCAAAGTTACACAATGAAACTCATGATCCCAAAGGACAAGAAAATAAAATCTACACTATAGTGAAGGGAAGGGAGACGTTCTACCGCCGCCACACAGTTCAAGTCACCAGCTGTAGTGAAGTCAAATTTGTTCTTAAAAGAGTATCCTTTGGAAGCAAAGACTGCACCAAAGAACTGAAACTAGAGTGTGCATATTTTCTGGGCCAGACTAGCTAGTTTCGGCCATTTAGACCTCATCAGTGGCCTCTAATAGTTTCAAAGTTCCACAAAGAAACCCATGATCCCAAATGACAAGACAATAAAATCTACACTATTGTGAAGGGCAGGGAGACGTTCTTCCGCCGCCACACAGTCCAAGTCATATACATTGTACTACGAGACTCGTATATAATACTGGCAAAAACTGCACAATACTTTTTGACAGACATGATAATGCGAGATTGTAAAACTTTAGTCTACATATAAGCAGTTAGATACTATCACAAGCGAAAGATTGTACATTTTCAACAATAAGTAGTTGAAAACTTTTAATTAAATTGAGTGGGGAAGTTTCATTTACAAGGAGTTGTGAAATTTTACCCCGTATAAGGATTTGTTAACATTAACATAGCTACCATCTTTAACAATTTGTAAATTACACCAGTAAGTGGTTGTATAGCTGTGATTTGTTTTTAACTATCAGCTGTTGTGAATATTCACCTAATAAAAAGTTATAAGCTACCATCTATATAATAGGTGCAGACATTTAGCCCATGACCCGCCCACTTCCTTTTGTTTTCAGCCAATCAGTCGCAAAGCATCTGGTCCTGATGGTCTCAGTAATCGCATTTTGAAGGAATTATCACACGAACTATCATTACCTCTGTGTTCTCTCTTCAACAAATCCTTATCCTTAGGGAAATTCCCATCGCCCTACAAAGATGCAAATGTAACCCCTGTACATAAGAAAGGTGACCTGTCTCTTGTTTCTAATTATAGGCCTATATCTCTGCTAAATTCTGTAGCAAAACTATTTGAAAAACTTGTCTTTAAATATCTCTATAATCACCTCCAAGACAATATCATGTTATCTTCCTTGCAATCAGGCTTTATCCCAGGTGACTCAACTGTTAACCAACTTGCATATTTATACCATATCTTCACAGAAGCACTTGATGCTGGTAAAGAGGTACGGACTGTCTTCTGCGACATTAGCAAAGCTTTTGATCGTGTATGGCATGAAGGACTTATTTACAAACTTAAAGCTGCTGGTGTTTCAGGAGACGTCCTAAGATGGTTTCAAAGCTACCTCTCAGGACGCCGTCAACGTGTAGTGCTTCCAGACAGTTTCTCAGAATGGGTTTACATCAAAGCTGGAGTGCCACAAGACTCTTTACTTGGCCCTCTATTGTTTTTATTATACATCAATGATATTGTTAAAAATATTGGATCCAATATCCGTTTATTTGCTGATGATACTAGTCTCTTCATCATAGTAGATAATCCTACAACAGCTGCTCTTTGTCTTAATTCTGATCTTGAAAAACTCTCTCGTTGGGCTGCTATCTGGTTAGTCACTTTCAACCCTTCCAAAAACGAATCTCTTCTAATCTCTCGCAAAATCAATAAGCCAATTCATCCACCTTTATATATGCAAAATGTCCAAATTCAAGAAGTTTCCTCTCACAAACATTTAGGCTTATACTTCTCTAACGATTGCAGCTGGCATCAACATATTGATTATATTAAGCAGAAAGCTTGGTTCAGAATTCATATTATGCGCAAACTCAAATTCAAGCTGGATCGCAAGTCTCTTGAAACTATTTATTTAACATTTATCAGGCCACTTCTTGAATATGGGGATGTAATATGGGATAACTGCACCCAGTATGAAAAGAATGAACTTGACAAGATCCAAAACGAAGCAGCGAGAATCACTACTGGCACAACAAAACTCGTTTCCTTAGACAATCTTTATAAAGAAGTTGGATGGCAGACCCTGCACAGAAGACGACAGGATCATAAAATTACCCTCTTTTAAAGATGTTTAATCAACTCACACCTGTATATCTGTCTTCCTTAATTCCACAGCAAGTGAACGCTATCTCTCATCACAATCTTAGGAACTCAAATGACATTCATACTATCAGGTCTAACACTAGCCTCTATCATAATTCTTTTCTTCCATCGACTCTTAGGCAATGGAACAGCCTACCAGTGGAAGTAAGGCAGCTAAACACTCTCTCATCATTTAAAACTTTCCTTAAGAAAGATCTTCAATCTGTCCCAACTTATTATTACTGTGGTTCCAGGAAAGCCCAAATCCTTCACGCACGCTTACGTACAGGCTGCAGTTCTTTAAATATGGACCTCTTTCACAAAAATATTACTGAATCCCCACTATGTCGATGTGGAAGCATCGAAGATACACAGCACTATTTCTTTCACTGCAGATTCTACCAGGGGCCTCGCAACACTCTTTTGAATGCCTGTACTACGTACCAGAATCCTTCCCTAAGTCTCCTCCTCTTTGGAAGTTCAACACTATCACTTGAAGCAAACATTGCAATTTTGGAACAAGTTCACAAGTATATACTTGACACCAAACGTTTTACCTAATCAAGTATCATGCTACCTTAGGGCGATATATTCATATGTACACATATACTACAGGTTTTCAGCCTTCCAACTGGTCTGTGGTGTCTACTCCTATCCCCCACCCCTACCCCTACCAAAGTGATATTCCTAGCCTTTATGGTGATGTTATCATTTTTTTTATAATTATTGTATTTATTCATTATGTTCTCACAAAGCTGTATGTTGTTTTCTTTGTTTTTTTCTGTTCTTGTACTCGTTGTTTTCAAATGAATATCCACCGCTCAATATGCTAAACTAATACTCAACTTCCGCTAAAGCAAACAAATATATTGTGATAGGGAGAAGAACTTTATAAGCTTTGCTTTCGTTCTAATCCTTTATATTGTCTACAGATTTATGTATGTATACTGTAATTATTTGTGTGTTATTTCAAATAAAATATGTTTAAACTAAAGGACCATATTCAGCGTTGTATATTTTCCATAGCCCACACTTTTTTTTAAAGCTGCATACTCTGTAACTATGAACATTTTTCGAAAATTTTTATTTTCTTTTTAAATCATTTGTAAAAGTATAATTAAGCTATGTTTTCATAATAAAAATGTTCAGTACAGCTAAAAACTGCATGGAAAAGTGAATTATCTTACCAAATAGGTGTATTTTTCTCTTGTTGGTAATTATTTGCGTCCCTCCAATAATTCTAGACCGTTGAATTTTAACATAAATGCAGTTGTTTTGATAGTGATAAATTGTTGAGATTTACGATATTGGTAAAATGTATACCTGAATTTGAGTATTTTTACTGTGTTCTTGAAAAATAAAAACATTATTTTTAAAATTAGAATATCAAAAGTTACAGACTATGCAGCTTTAAAGATTCTTGCCCATAACTTGATGAGAGGAAATTGCAGTCAGAAATGTTAATTTCAGCTTTATATTTGTTTTTTAAAGCTCTAAATAAAACTGTGGTAAAATATTGACACAAAATGATGTAAATTTCAAATTTAAGCTGTGTCATTGAGAAGTGGCGACTGCAGAAAACACTGACCAGGCTGTACATGTACATTGTAGCCTAATCAGAAATTACACTGATTGTCACAAAATGCTATTTGATACAGACAGCATGATCAAACGACACATTGATATATACGCTGATCTGAGTGTGTCTCTACTGTTTGTCAATCAGGTTAGAATGCACAAACAGTGGGGACTGATCAGCATATACATCAGTAACGTGTGATCAGCGAAATGCTTCCCAGATAATTTTTGGGGAAATCTAACAAAAATGCTGCTAATAAAATCCTTTTATCCCATTTGAACGCATACATTGCTAGAAAGAAATAAATTACTCCTAAATGAAACGCAGAAAAATGCTACATAATATGTATGAAACCTGCTTGTCAGCAACACAGAAAACAGCTGGGTCTGGGCTAAATAGGTTAAACAATTGTCCTCACAACTCTTTTATCACAATGAGACTGCCTTAGAGTTACAGATTGGACCTAGGACAATCAATAAACAAGAAAAAGATATACTGGTGACCACCATGTTTTACAACTTTTGGCCCCTGAAGATGGGCACCCTACATGCGAGGAATATTCAATTGATAAAAAATACCAGAATGCAATGTTCTTTTTTCCAAGCCACACCAGTAAACTTAATCAAAAAAGCAATGAGATTTTGTTTCAAACGGTACAGCAAAGTTATACCCGTCTAATAAATACAATATATGTCCCGTAATTTTATTATTTGACCAATCATGAAACACTTTACAACTTAAATATTGTGCTGAGCTTCCACTCACACTTTGAGCCGATCACTGCCCTTTTAACAATTATATGTCTGTGACCTGTAACTGCACTTCTTATTATAAGCTGAACGAGAGATATGCGAATAGTATTTTGTTTACATAGATGACAGCTGCTATACGAGCAGGTAATTACCTGTGCAAATACTAATTAAACTGATTGTCATGATTTATGGGGTTAAGGAAAACTTTAGAGTAAAGCCTTGTTCGTCATGTATAAAACGAGGTGACTTTTGAAAAAGCTTAGAACCATCGCATAGCGTATTATAGTTACTAGAGAACATTTTTAGTGTTTTAGTTTTGCATTTGCTGAACCACTCTTTTTCATTTTTTTCATACATTTCAAGCTCGATGTATATTTTCGTTCTAGTTAACTATTTGTATGTATTGAGATGAATAGGTGATCCATTGGAAGCAAATAAAACACAAGATATGCATTTTCCAAATAAGATTCTATTTATGAACACATGGAATAGTGGTGTGTACACCCATGTCCCCAAGCAGATATTTCAGCAGTATGTCAAGTTTAAACAGCTGTATTCCCAATTTGAAGTCAATTAAACGAGAAATGCACATAATGCCTATGGGGCATAATTTGAAACTGACCAATCCACTAATGCTAATTTCGTCACAACTAACCAAAACTATCCGAATGCTTCATGTTTAATCTAGATTCCAGCTCAGTAGAAAGAACAACTAGTTAGTCCGGCCCAGAAAACTGCCACACACTCTACACTTTCAGTTATTTTGTGTATTATTGGATTCCAGAAAATAATTTGGTTCTTAGAACATATCTTAAGTTTCCATGAAGACAGTCCTGTGAGATTCAATATGTCTCACTCAATGAAGAACTTGCTCATAAATCAAGTCTAGGCAAGCAAACAGGACTCATTTTATCTAGACTTCTCTAAGGTATTCGACAAGGTCACATTAAAAGCTTCTCTGGAAATTACACTTCTGTGGAATTAGAAATACCACAATGCGCTGGACCCAGACCTTGCTTAGTAAGCATCGACAGAATGTGGTGATTGATGATGAGGAGTCCAAGTTGGTCCCATTTACTTCAGGAGTCCCTCATAACTCGGTTCTGGGTCTGATTCTGTTCCTTATCTGCATAAACGACCTTCTCCAGGATATAATCTCACAGGTGCGCCTCTTCGCCGATGACACTGCCATATACCTGACAATTGAAAACAAGAATGACAGTGAGACTTTACAGAGGGACCTGGGCAGACTGCAGGCTTGGGAAAGCAAAAATCATATGGAGTGCCGAGTCATCAGGATGACTACAGCCAGGACCCCTATTGACACACAGTACATAATGCATTGCCAGGTCCTGGAGGTGCACAGCAGTGCTAGGTACTTAGGGTGGATATCTCCAGTAATCTTAGCTAGAATACTCACGTGAACAGTGTAGCAACAAATGCAAATCGATCACTCAGATTCGTCAGACGAAATTTCAAGACTAAGTCCCATAAAGTCCGAGAAATGGCACACCAAACCCTAGTTTGTCCCCAGCTGGTTGGGAACCCACACAAAAGAACAGACCCACAGAATTGAGATGGTCCAGAGAAGAACAGCCTGCTTTAGCACAAATCATTGGAATAAGACAACTATAGTGTTTCTTCATTGTTGCACCAGTTGAGCTAGCAGACCCTAGAACAGAGACGATCAGTGAAACGTCTCTGTCTCTTCTATGAAATCATGTATGGCCTCGTCGCTGTGCCCCTCCCCCATTACATAGAGCCTGTAGTTATGCCCTCCAGGTGCAACACCATGACCTTAAGGCAGTTACATACTGGTAAGGACTACTATAAATATTCCTTTTTCCCCTGGCCATCCCCAAGTGAAACGGCCTCTCAGAATATGTAGTTGTCTCGCCTGGTCCTGAGTCAATCAAGGCAACAGTAGGAGAGCTTTAGCAATCCACACCCTAAACAGTGAAAGTGCTTGTTTTTAATCTGATTTTAAAAGATCTGACGCCCCCGTACCCCACTTTTACATGTATATACTGATAAATCCTAGAGAGATATTTTTACTCATTCCCTCTTTTTTGATCTATTATTCAACCTATCATCTTGTATGTATAAAGCCTCACTGTCATTTTGTTATACTCGTACCTCTTCCTTGTTTCAAGGCCAGATGCGCAGTCACCTTGCCAAAATTCTCACCAGAGCGTCGGCAATACCCTTTTTTGCTACAAGCTTTAGATTGTCTGAACTATAGGCGTACATGCATGTATATATAACATCTGCATACATGAAAGAATTCATTCATCAAACTACGTATCAATGCATGCCATCATTTTCAAAGCCGTACAAACATGCAATTTCAACTGACACTTCTGTTTAACGTCTTCATACTGGCTACCCTTTAAATAAATTATGAAAAATAAAACATTGCCACTTTTCAAAAAAAAAGAAAACCTATACAAAACGATTTGTTTATTGGAAAGGTGACTTTCAGTTCGATTTTTAATGTCAGCATTTTAATTCAGCGTTTTTGTTTAGGGTTTTTGCATATGGGACGATTCAGTAAGATGAAACGAGCCTTATTTTATATTAAACTTACACTAGAGGACCTGTGTCTCCCCTTTACTGTGTGTAGCTATACGTACCTTTTACAACTCCTTCTACTTCTTGCATGTAGGCAACCCAGTCTTATTCTGTATCTAAGTCAAGAGAAAAAAAGAATGCATGTACACATGGGTGAAAGTTCAAAATTTCCAAAATCCTGAACTTTAAAAAATCAAAATTATAAACTTGCAGGAATTCTACAAAAATGATAATGGTTAAACATGTTTAGATACATGTATTCGCAAAATTAATCAGATAAGCTGTTATGATCTCCTTAATTCAGCATATTGAGGCTGACTTTCCATGTGCAGGTACTTTCTATGTAAAGTCAGCCTCAAAATCCTGAATTCAGGATTAATCCTGAAAACTTTCACCCATGTGTACAGGCCTTTAGATAAGAGTGCGTCACAAAAAATGATTTTTAATGCATAGCTCCAAGATGCCCTTTGGACAACAAAATGTCGATAGACGCATACCCAACATAATGTAAAGGATATGTCTTGGGAGAAGATTAAACCCTTTTTGTTTTAAATATCCAAGCTAGAGTGCAAGGACGCCTGGTCTAATCTCAGCTTCAGGGCATACGGTTTCAGAGTAGAGAGGAATTGAAATATGCAGTTCGTAGTGCAGTGGCAAGGCTCAGTGCAGACTTTTAAAGAGTCGTACTGTAAATAGTGAATGGATTGAAAGACATGCAAAGTGCATTGCAGCTGGAGGTTCTTATTTCGAAAAGGAATGAAAGACATGAGGTAAGCGTAACACTAATAAACCGACGATGTCAGAATGACGTTCCAAAGTACTCCGTGCGCATATACCATCCTAACTTTATTTGCGTATTACAGAGTCAGTATAAATTCACAATTTATGATTGTTCACCCAGTTATAGGGGGGGGGGGTGTTCATTATGTATAATTCTGTTTGTATCCGACAAGAGACATTTAAGTTGTGGGAGTAGTCCAGGAACCTTTTTGAACGAATCTCGTATATGTCTTCAGTGAATAAGGCGAATTTGCAACAAAATGAAATGAACGTTTAAAGCAAGGAAACTTTCTGCATTATCGCTAGAAACCCTTTATTCATAAAGTAAAGTTAATCGTGTCCTCATGCTTGTCCAAAGGGGCAGCACAATCTCCTTGATATAGAAGATAAAGGTCAAACCAAAAGATGTTATGAGAAGCATACAAAACGCTATAATGTGCAGACTGACTCAACGACCATTCTATCAATGGTTGGCTTATTTCAAGACGTCCAATAAACACCTGGTTTCCGAGCATTATTATTGCACAAACTTTAAGGCAATTTTCAATTTTGAAGTTGGAACATGCACGTCTGACTGATGCTGCATTGATCAAAAATGTCTAATTTAGTATATAACAGCTGCCATACAAACACGTAATTACCCGTGCAAATATTCATTAAAACAAGTAAAACTTTTCAAAAAGGCTTTCCATCTTTCAGCACTTAACTTAAGTGGGTTGTTGATTACTGACTGTCATTTGAAAGTTGCTTCAAACTAAAAAGATAGTCTATTGAATGAGACATGCACCTCGTCGCCATCTCCGCTTGCGGAGAAGGCGATCAGCTGGGTGTGTCATTTTTGTGTTATGACACCATGATAATACATATGCTACACCACATAGCCGGTGCTACCATACAGGTTGCAAACTAAGTCAATTATTGTCATGACGTACACTGAAACGAATTTCTAAGTGACCACTTTCCAATTTCATTTTTTCTGACTTAGCGCTTATGGTATTGAAATAAAGTATTGAAATAAATTTTGCCCTTATATATGCATTTTAATGGACTAGTTAAGTGGTGCTTTGGAAGAGTTTTCTACAACTTCACAATTTTGGGCTCAAAATGCAAACGTCAAATTTGAAGTAAATAAGGGTTTTGAGTGCAGATTTTTCGAACCCGTCTATCCGACTTGAAAAAACGCCAAACCCCTGATTTTTGCTTATGAACGATTTTTATAAAAAAAAATTAATAAAAGCTCATTTTCCGCAGTTCTTATATTTTCAAAAAAACAATTGCACATACTTAAATCATTGTATGCGTTTTATTTTATGCAAACATGTTAAACCAAACACATTACAGCTTGATCATCCCATTTTTTAACATTTCTTCTTTCAAGACTGGTGTCCACTTTCGGTTTTAACGTGAAATTTTAAAGGTCGTTTAAATGTCATATGCCAAAGAAGTTTTTGATTTTTAAATAAAACAGTGAAGCCTATTCATAATGAATCATCACTGAAACTTTGAATGCCATGCCACAAATAATAAGGCATACAGAGCAATGCAAACTTGATATGCAAAGGGCCGAAATTAATGTTCTGAGAACTTGTGACCCAACCCCATTGCTGTAAATATTTTGGCAATAAAATATGTTTAACCTAATATGCAAATTACATGGTTAAAGCTAAAACGCTTCATGTTAATGTAGAAGAGAAACAGAGAGTTCAATTGTTACACAACTTTTGATTCTTATTCATCTTTTATCACAGCTGTTATGAACAGCTTCAAACTAATTAAGATATAAATTGATAACATATCTGAGGAATATTTTATATCTCAGTAAAAAGTGTGACTTTTCGAAATGAAGTTACCTTCACTCTGACTTCGTCTGTGCGAGATCTGCCAGTCATTTTGAAATAGCATAATTTCAGAGTCTCGAGAAAGCCTTTAATTTTTTGTGGAATTTAAATTTTAATTTCTGAACAGGCGCAGAAATGGAAGGTGGCCAATTATAACTTCGTTTCGGTGTACATGGTTCAAGGAAAAGCTTCAGGGAAAATCATTGTTCGTCATGTATAAATGAAGTGATGTTAAACGATAGATTGAATTATAAAGTACACAAGTCGGCCAAAAGGTTTGGGAAGGCAACCCAATAGACGTTATGACAAGCATACAAAAAGCTATAATGTGCAGACTGACTTAACGACCGTTCTGTCAAGGGTTGGCTCATTTCAAGAAGTCCGATATACGCCTGGTTTCTAAGCTTTGTTATTGCACAAAGGCAATTTCTAATTTTGCAGTTGGAACATGCATGTCTGACTGATGCATTGTTCAAAAATGTCTAATTTAGTATATACACTAGCAATTATACAGAAACCCAAGATATACTCGTCTGTATCAGTGATTGATGCGCTTTTACATGTCTTCATTTCTTATAACGATGTCTGGCTCTGCCCTTTAGGAGGTGATGAAAAACATTTAAATTATGTCGGTACAAGTTTTGATTTGTCTTTTAGATAGCACATCTAAATGAAAGTTGATCTTTTGACGTAAAGTATGCACTCTGCTTAGCCATCTAGACTAAATCCAAAGCCTCCATTTAACCAGCAGTGCTGACGAGGAAAGATTTCTAAAATTTGGTCCGAGTCTATCTACATCGCGAGCAGCGAAGGCTTTGGCGATTGTTTTGAGTTTGCAATTGTTGGCGTTTTGACAGTTATTAGCAGGATAAAAACAGTTTTGTTTATTGTTACTTCCATTGTGGGAGTATGTAATTGTTCTACGTTTTGTTGTACGTTACTTTATGTTAATTCTAGTATTGTAATCATCTTTATGGGGAAGAGAGATCTGGTTGCTTTGCTTAATTTGTCTTCCTGGTGTCTCGTGATGGTTGAGTGGCTCTTCCTCACGGTCCCATGGGGTTGTCTGCGGTTTGTGATTGTGGTATTTTCTGATCATACTCACTTACTATTTTTCATATGAGCAGTATAAATTCCATGCTCAGCTGAGTTGAGTATGGACTTGATTTATAATCTCGGGCAAAAGACTTCAGTGAACCCAAACAAGACGAGAACCTACCATATTTGAAGACAGCAGAACCAACTGGTAAGTCAGGTATATCCCACTTAACTTCAGTTACATAAAAGTAAGAAGACGGCAAAGATCAGGAAACGATACAATCAAATACCACACCTGACCCAGGATACCACATGGGAAAGTAACAAAAATTCAATAAACATCACCAACAAGAGAGCCAAGGGGTCAGCCCTTTCACAGCAGGTGACCACAAGGCGGCAATGAACAGACGGTGAAAGCATGAGAAGCATAAGGCACAAAAACACAAATATTCCACAAAAGAAGTACCACCTTGGAACGGTCAGTAAAAATAATTTAGTACACAAATTCCTTTCCTACTGAAGCCCTCTTTTTGGACTTGGACTTGTCCATAACGAATGGCATAGTTTCCTCTAAAATTTATGATAAACTGGATGATATTTATTTTGAAATAGTTAATTCCTAATTTCTTGATGGAGATGTTCCTCGCTCCCCTATGGTGGTTAAAATGTTGGTGACTTCAACAAACGAAATCAAATTTTGACTCCTAAGTTATTAAAACAACTTTGATACCATAAACATTGTAAAGTGTTTTCTATATTTTATCACAGACACTTAGAGTTGATTGTTTATAGAGAATACTAGGTGAGTGTCTTTTGTTATCAAGTTTACCAGGCAAGGCTTCAAGAACGCTTGTTGACATCGCGAGGCTTGCCGAGCGATTCAACAAGCGTTCTCAAAGCCGAGCCTGGTAAACTTGATATCAAAAGACGCGAACCTGGTATTCTATTTATCAGTGTATCCATTGTTGAACACTCTTTAATCTAGCAATCATGACGTATGTTTTGGTGTTTGTGTTGATTCAGCGTCATAAGCGACGTCATTCAAAAAGTGCAACGTCATCATGACCCGATAAAGGTAACATGCCGTGAGATGGGAAACGTTTATTAGGTCATGTTGAAACAATTCATTTAATATTAGGGGTGACTGATAAAAGACAATATTGGTTTAAAAACAAGGCATATCCCAACAAGTATTTTATGGTAATTGAGTTTATGAATTTAAAAGAATTGTTGGATAGCCTAATATTAGTGATTAATTTAAGAATTTTAAGATAAATAAACGTTATTAAGATTGTTATACAACATAAATATCATGCGACACTCAGCATACCTGATTGTAAACCCAATCACAGTGTATAGCTATGGCTTCCTCTTTATTTGCAAGATGGTGGGTCAGGTCTCAGACTCAATGACGGTTCTGACGTAAAGCTTTAATCCGATGGTTGGTGCCTGATTGTTGTCCAACTTGGCCAAACTTAGGGTTTTCTTTAGCTCTGACTATCTGTGAGTCATGAACCCTTGTATTTGTTTCATCAAAGTATGTTAATTTGATTAGATTGATTCTCTCTGTGATTATGCATTGCATTAGTTAGGAAGCCTCCGTATGCTGAACTTTTTTGATGTTTAAACAACAACAGAATCTAGAGTGACGACTTGGTGCCAGTAAATGCATTATGCCCCCAAGTGGCTTTGGTAGCTGGCCCTTCTAAATCGGTGGTGTTGTTGATTTATTGTTTTATGTACCTCCCTGTTTGGGGTTCAGGCCTAGAGGTTATAAATCTTGAGTTCATTCTCACACTCAAAATAAAGTGCAATGATTGGCTGCTTGCGGACACGTGTCTGCAAGCAGCCAATCATTGCGCTTTATTTTGAGTCTGAGACTATTCTTAAGTTATATAACCTCGAAGTCAGATGTGTTTGGTCCTTAATTTGGTATGCATTACTTTGTGTCCTTTCTAGTTTTGCATTCATCTTGACGAGGTATAGAGAGACGGTTGCTTTGCTTTAATTGTCTTTCTGATGTCTTATGACTGTTAGCGTAATGTGGCTCTTCCTCACGGTGCCGTGAGTTGGTCTGCGGTGCTGGTTTGTGGTATTTTCTGATTATCTCACTTACTGTCTGATTCAACAGCCATGTTACAACCTCATGTTTGACGTCACCAAATGTAACCAAGTGTCGTTAAAATAGCTATATTAATATAGCGTTTGATTATATAGAAAACTAGAAAGGACACAAAGTAATGTATACCAAATCAAGGACAAAACACATCTGACTTCGAGGTTATATAACTTGAGTACAGTCTCAGACACAAAATAAAGCGCATTGATTGGCTGCTTGCAGACACGTGTCCGCAAGCAGCCAATCATTACGCTTTATTTTGAGTCACTTTTAATGTGCCTTTCCATTTTATATGGCTAATTTGTGATGCATAATCAAATGGCTGAATCTTCTTCCAACACACCAGACCCTTTAAAACACTCTAACAGTCTGTCAGAGCGGTGACATGAAAACTATAAAAAAGCACATTAACACCCTTAAACTAAATAGCCATCCCTATGGGGTTTAGCTATGCGTGACATTTAAACATTTGATCATCAGTCATTCAAATGAGTTTACTATAAACTAATTACCTAGGTTAATACAAAACCAAGAAATGTTTATCCCCGCCATTTGGAGACACTAGATGGAATTTTGTAAAATATATACAGCATATGTAACTCATGCGCGGATCCAGAAAGTTTTGTCAGAGGGGTCCAACTCTGACAACTTTTTTATGATGATTTTGATGATAAGGGGGTGAATCCAGATAACTCTTAAAGTGGACCACCATCAGCCCACCTTTAAATGGCGTTTCGCTGGCGGGTCGATGATGGCCCAACAATGAATGCTGACTCAGGAGCTTTGTGCATTTTATTGGGATCCAGACCAGTATTGATTAGGACCCCTATAACTTTTTGATTTTCCAGGGGGTCTGAACCCTTTGTACCCCCCTCTGGATCCGTGCATGTTACTTTTGTACATTTTCAAGAAAAAGTGATAGATCATTATTGTAACACTGTAACTAAAGTATCGATGCGAAATTATAGAAAAAAAATCAGCTCTACCTATTCTGTACTTTAACAAGTCTCTTGCAATAATTTGATTTGACAGCAACACTAAAGCAATCATACTTGTAATATGGCTGCAAAATGCAGTCTTAAAATGACTAAAGTACAGACAGAGAATTAAAGAAAATAAGTGCAAAAATGCCAAAGTTCTAGTCAGAAATCAAAACAAGAAAGAAATAAGACACACAATAATTTTCTGTTGCCTTATGAATTTTACGCGGAATGGATACTACACAGTTTAAGGCTGTCTATCCCATAAGGTTCAATATTTCTAAGGAATTTACTAACTGCCCACAAAAGTCTAGCCAATAGCACAGCAAACCCATATCTATCAAAAACAGGTGGGTTCGCATGCCAGTGGTTGGGGAATATATACGAGTACATGCATATGTATGCAAACTGTGATAAAAATATACCATGTGGTTCAAGAGTTATGAACAATTTGACTAACGGAAGGACGGGCGGACAGACAGAAGGATTATAGTGCCGACGCAATGCTCCTGCAATTGAAGTCACTGTTACAGTACCGTGTGACCTGTTGTTGACCAAAATATCGGTATCGAAATAGAGAACATGCTCTCTGGTTCAGCTTTCAAAATGATGATCCGGTTATATTTTGACTTGTTGACAAGATGAAATTTGCATCACTTGAGGTCATTTTGGTAGGGAGTTGGGGCCTTTTAGTCTATCCCATTCTTCTTTTTTCTCTCTTTATCCGAGGAGTCCCTACATGACTGAAATATTGTTGACTGGGACCAACCCTTATCTTTAATATTGCAGCAAATCTTTGCATTTTCCCTGTGAACGCCATAATCTATTTGTTTTGTAATACAGATATAAATGTTGAAAACAGTCTATCAGAGTAAAACGAATTCTAAACATTTTTAGCAAAATAATTCGTCTTCATTTCTATAAAATAGTTGCTACTGGCATCAAGGTGAAAAAGCCAGGCCCCGAGGTTATAAAACTTAGTTCACACTCAACTGAGCATGTAATTTATCCTGCTTATGAATGTTTGAATGCCAACAATTGTTGGCATTTTAACATTTATGAGCAGGATAAACACATCTTTTGAGAGATTGAAAGCATAAAATACCTATATCTTTCAGCATCTTAGTTTTCATGAGCAGTTGAAATTCCATGCCCAGTTGAGTTGAGCATGAAAAAAGTTTATAACCTCGGGGCCAGGCCGTATGGGGCTTGAGCTCAGGATCGTCTGCTTGCTAGGCAAAAGCAAAACAATTTGAGCTTTGTTGTTGTTGGGTGCACAGAAAATTTCTAAAAATCGACATTCACAAAATCTTTGTTGAACATATATTTTCTAGGTTTGCATTGTTTCCCAATACATATGAATGTGAGATAATTGACAGTCGATAATCAAACCCACGTGCTCCATCCAAAGACAGCTGCTGATTTGGCTCTTTAGCATACAACTTTTTTTCTTCTTTTAAAACGTCAAGAAAAATAGATAGACATTCAAAACTTTGAGAAACTTATCAATAAAGGTTTAACTTCTATGAGACCCTTGTATACAGACGGGTTAGTATTGCAAGGCCAATGGAAATAAAAGCCGTGTTAAAGTTGTTGAGAGCAATTCGTTCCTTTAGTATTACATACGAATTTTATAGATACATATACAGTCAGACATAAGTTAAGCATCACCCAAAAATTATTTCAGAGGCGTTTTTCCTGTACAAATTTCTTTAGAAGAACAACCAGTTTGTAACATTTTGTTGCCCTAGTCTTTTCTTGGTCTGCTGGACATATATATAATAGTGCCAAATTGATGCTGTCAAACTCAAGGTTTCATGTCAGTTATAGAGGATCATAGAGAAAGTTAATTGCGTGTTTTTAATTTTTGCACTATCACTATATAATATGCCATTCTTACCACATCCATAACTTTTATTCTGTTAGAGATATGAATCTGAAATTTTCAGACAGAACTTGTCTTTGATATTGTAATAATATGACACTAACACTTTACGTGTCTTAACGTTTTGAAAATACCATAATGTGGTTGAGAATAGGAACAGTGTTAGGGGTAAGTGTGCATTTATCATGCCTGGTTGTTTACCTTCGTGATAATCTAATCAAAATTAACTGTAAATTGTCACCAGTTGATCTATTCTTATAAATGAAACAAGAATATATTCATGATTGGAAAGCTTCCTTCGTTTTTCAAGGAAACAATTGGGGCGATGCTTAACTTATGTCTGACTGTATATATGATTGCTTTAAATACTTTCGTTGTATTTTTGCTATCGTGTGGCTGTTATTGTTATGTGCCTATTTCTCACGGTGCCGTGGGTAGGTCTGTAGTCGTGGCATTTCCTGTTCATACTCACCTGATGTTTGAGAACGGAGATATTCACAGACACAATAGGTTTAGATAAACAAAACAAAAAAAAAATCATCGCTAAATTGTGAATATTTTCTTACCCATCAATTTTAACATATGTTTTGGGTGCTAAAAAGAACCGTCTCATTGAGACGGTTCTTTTGAGTACCCACAACATATGTTTTGGTTGAGAAATAAGAAAGTTAGTTTTTCGTTACGCACTCTTAACTAAAGTCCTGACAGACACAATCTTATTGCGCAAAATTTTACCGTGTTTGTCCATTTAAAGTGAAGATAAAGTTTGCATCCATTAAGCAAATGGAATCATAAAATGTTTTCAGTTTATTCAATATCTTTATTGTTTGACTGCACCAGCAGGTGTCCATGTAGCCTAGACAAATGGACTTCAAAATAGCCAACACACGCGTATTCTATACTTTTAGCGCAATTATATCTTGTTGATGTCGCTACAAGATAGCAAACTATGACAAAAAGCAAATATGACTATAGAAGCCATAGTTCAGAGCATGCATAGGGTGCCAAAAGCCAATACATACATGACCAAATGGGCCAGCGTTTGGAGCTTGGGTATTGACTTATAAGCGGCGACGACTGAAGGCTCAGACGAGCCTGCCGACAGCTTTTGACAAGAGTCTCAGCTGCTGAACGGGTGTCCTTTTACCATTTCAACATGGCAGCATATAAAATGTTACTGTGCTGCTAGCTGCCATTGATTTATTGCTGGCCAAATGAGATAGTCTCTTATATGGCAAATTTATCCCATGTAAGCCTACCGTCCTTTTTGTGGGACATATGCAAAAAGTGCGGCGTCTGATCAGGGTCTTCAGTTTGCTTACAGACTGTGCTATTAAAATTGCCCAAACCGGTTTGCTCTGCCAACATAAATGGCTCCTAGAGCAAAAGCTAGAAAAAAACAACTCTAAACCTATATTACTTGACTTTTTCGCTTACTGTAGAGGCGGCAACTTTAATATTCATATCTGGGCGTGGTTCGACTATTTCATTTAATAAGGAAGGGAAATCAGGTTTTATTTATAATTTGGTAAAGAGTTAATAAGCTTGTTGAGCCGCGCAAACGTGCATGCATTTCATGAAAATCCTAACAGTATACTGTTTTAACTCACATTTATTAACCCTTTAAGCGCATAATCAAAAAATGTATGTTTTTGTCGTCCACTAAACTATTCGAGGCCTCATAGATAAACAGTGGACCCAGATCCTGGACTAAATAATGACTGAGGTGGTGACACAAGATGATACTGTTTCTTTTGAATAAAGCCACGCCTCATTTTCAGCTTTTACCTATGCCTAAGGTTGACCAGTCCTAATTACGCGTTCATGAGGCGCCGCCTTTACAGTAAGCGAAAAGTCAAATAATATGACTTTCCAGACAGATTGCCAAGAACTACGTTTTAAAAACACACTTGGAATAATAACCTTTAAATTCAATATACATGGATCCGCAACATACACACTTCCTCAATAGGATGATATGTGTTAACACACACACATACACACACATTTTAACGTTTTTAGCTCATCTGAGCCTAACTTTTTTGATCGTAAGATGTCCGTCGTTTGTCATCCGTTATCAATTATTGCCTCGAAGTTCTCTTGGTCTGCATTGCGTTATTCTGACATTTTCTGGTCATATATATTTACCTTTTGGCAGGAATGCTCAGCTATTGACTTTAAGTTGGATTTGTCTGCATTGAGTGATTGTAGCATTTTCTGGTCATTAGCATTTACTTTTTGGCAGGGCTGATCAACTATTGGCTCAAAGTTGGGTTGGTCTGCATTGTGTGATTGTAGCATTTTCTGGTCATGCACAATTACGTTTTGGAAGGAATCCTCTTCAGTATGTGTTCAAATGGTTTCAGTCTGTTGCATATCTAGGTCACATGGACTTACAAAAGTTTTTCAAAATGAAACAAAAAACCCTCTTCTTGTCTTCAACCACAAGGCCTATAGCTTTGATATTTGGTATGGAGCAACACCGGATGGACTTCTATCAAGTGTGTTCAAATTAAGCCCCTAGGGCTAAGATGGTCCACCCCGAGGTCTTATGTCTTAATAGACTGTTAAAGGGAAACAAAACAGAACTTGTCTGAAGGTCTAGAGCCTTGATAATTGGTATGTAGCATCTCTGTGTTGTGAACCTCCACCAAGTTTGTTCAAATTATTTACCATGGCCCAAATATGTGGCCGCGTCTCTTCAGAGTATGGGTTGTTTGCCAAATTAAGCACTCCTGGTATGGTGAATGATAAAACAGTGTTAAGATCAAAATCATTATATCATCCATTATAATTGGGCCTCGATGCCTGAAACCCTGTCTTCGGGGGTTAGCGAATAACACAGGCGCAGACCAGCCTGCGCATCCGCGCAGTCTAATCAGCGCCTTTTCATTCGCATTTAGGAAAGTATAATATATAAACTTGCTACAGGTGAAATTTCAATTTTCTAGCTAGTCTCTTTAGCTGAGGAGCCTGGTTTGAATCTCGCTTTGATGGAAACCCTAAAGACAGGTATTATCGTGTTGATACCCATATGGTTCAGGACCTCATTTATGTTGTATTAATGGGTGCTAAACCATCAGCAGAGGGGATGGATGATACCAACACAACCTCTGCCAGATATAAAGATATTACTTCTCTGCAAAGGGTTTGAGCACGTATCATCATCATCAAACCACCAGAATCGAGATCTTATATTTCAATTCAAATGTGTACGCAAATTGCCTTCTTTACTTTTATGTTTACTGTAGCTACCTCCATGTCAATCGAGCTAATGTCATCACACAATGTAAGCTGGTTAACATGAATTGCGTCATCAATTTAATCATATAAGATGTGGTTATACATAATCTCTAAGATACCTCGAAAGTCGAATTAAAACGTCAACTTGAAAATTACGACATCTCAAAGGTACAAATGTGTCTTTCAGGGCAGTTCCAGTGTGAATAGATTAGTCTGTCCCTCAGGATGAAATTTGTCGCCGTGTTTCCCAGGATCGATTTTCAACGCCTCACAGCTGTACCAACTTCTTGTAATACTATTATGTCGTACAGTGCCAGTTTCAGTTATCAGGTGAAGTTAACCACATATTACTTGACTTTTCGCTTACTGTAAAGGCGGCAACTTTAATATTCATATCTGGTCATGGTTAGGCTATTTCATTTGCTAAGGAAGGGAAATCAGTTTTTATTTATAATTTGGTAAAGAGTTAATAAGCTTTTTGAGCCTCGCAAACGTGCATGCATTTCATGAAAATCCTAAGAGTATACTGTCTTAACTCACATTTATTAACCCTTTAAGCGCATAAACACAAAAAGTATGTTTTTGTCGTCCACTAAACTATTCGAGGCCTCATAGATAAACAGTGTGGACCCAGATCAGACTGCTCCTGTAGGAGCAGTCTGATCTGGGTCCACAATGTTTGCCTCCCTGCTTATGTTAAATAGATATTTTCAGATGCAGTTATTTTGCTGGCGTTTTAAGGACTAAATAATGACTGAGGTGGTGGCACAAGATGATACAGTTACTTTTGAATAAAGCCACGCCTCATTTTCAGCTTTTAGCTATGCCTAAGGTTGACCAGTCCTAATTACGCATCCATGAGGCGCCGCCTTTACAGTAAGCGAAAAGTCAAAGAATACAGTGCCAGTTTCAGTTACCAGGTCGAGATAACCACATACTTTCGTACTTAGCTGTCTTACTATATCCAATTTAAAGATAACAGGATTAAGGCGTCACTACTTTTCTAAGACATTTCCCTCTGGCAAAGCTTTGCGCAATAATATAGAATTTACTTAACGCTAGTAAATGAAGCAATATCGTCTTTAATATACTTCGCAGCACATTCTGAAAGGTAATTGGAATAGGCAATTTCTCCGCTGGATATTTTCATAATATATCTATTATTTTGAGCCTTGGTGTCGTATTCTTTGTTATGTCCACAATAATTCCATATAATTTTCTTCACTGCGAACTTATAATACCATGAACAGTATTTTATGTAAAAATAAGACATTGGTTATTGGTTTGTAGTGTCTCCCACTGTGTGCGGGGAGTTCATATTATAAGACACTTTCATGAGTGTGAGGGTGGGATAGAAAAGTCCGTCCCGAGGATCACCGATTGGCATCACGAGGCTTGCCGAGTGATGACAAACAGTGATCGAGAGGGACGGATTTTTCAATCCCATCCCCACACATGGTAACGTCATTTTAATATTTCAATGACGTTACGGATTTGCGTGCGGCTGACGTGCAGCTGTTCGTTTTTATCTTTCCCAAGCTGGTATGGGTATATGAGATATAAGAATCCATCATGAGTGAGAGGGTGGGATAGAAAAAATCCGTCCTGAGGATAAACGAGTGGCATCACGAGGCTTGCCAAACGATGTTAAACGGTTATCGCGAGGGACGGATTTTTCTATCACACCCTCACACGAATATTGGATTGTTGTTCACCACTAAGTATCACCTTTTATATTGAAAAAAAAAAACCATGAAAAAAGCTTCCAGAAAATCCTGAATTTATGATAAGCGATATGGTGGCGTCGTTTTAACATTATAATGACGTCACTGATCGACGTTCGGCCAGCGTGCGGCTGTTCGTTTTCTATCTTTCCCATTGGATGGTCAGGAATTTTCTCACATGGGTAAAAACAACAAAAATTCCGATCTGGTGTGCGGGAATATTGGTTTGTATTGTCTCCCAATGTGTGCGGGGGTTTCATATCATAGTTTACTTCTGGTTTTGTGGTGTAATCCTTTGTGCCTTTTCTAGTTTGGCAATCATCCTGATGAAAAGAAAGTTGATTGCTTGGCTTATTGTACTAGTAGTTGAGGCCACAAGGGTGCCTAAACATATTATAATGGCCGAATCTTTGCCTAAGAAATTGCGGATGAATCACAAAATGTTTAGCTTGCATTAAGACGTCCTAACTTATGAAATGTTTAATTACAGTGATAAAAATTAAATCATATTTAATTCATTGTGACTAGCCAAAAAGAAATGCCTCAAAGATGGTCGGAGCTTAAGTAAAATGTCCGGAAATATTATGTTGTGCACATTTGATACATATTTTCTTATTTTAGGGCTGTTGAACTTAAAGGTAATGAAAACTTTTGTCGTTACAGATAACACAAACTAGGCACCCCAAAAGTTTTGCGACGGGCGGGCGGAGTGGACCCCTTACTAAATCTTCTTTCGCTAATTGAAAATGACTTAACTGTGTATTTTTACCTGCGTCGCGCAGGTAAAAATACACAGTTAAGATATTTTCAAAGTGGTTCAGTTACAGCTTTATATAATTTCAACAAAAGTTACTACATGATACACGTTTTGGAAACCATTAAATGATATTAAGTTGTGTTAACACGTTATCGTTGTGATGCAAGTGTTGATGTGTGTGAAGTTCGAGTCCTAAGACATGCAAATTAAATCTATTTGCATATATCTATAATTTTCATAGTTTTTACATTTGATTTGATCTGGCTCCTTTGTTAGTGCAGCTTTTTTCAGTGAACAGTTGGTGATATGTTTTGCGTCAATGCAATATTATACAAGCAAGCGACTAGAGAACATGAACACATTTAAACGAGCCTTTAATTAATAGATGTGATATTTTTTCTGTTTAGTTGTAGTAATCAGATACTTGAGGTCGGTTAATATCCTTTCAATACGTAGATCAGTTTTTGTTATGTATTTGTTTTGTTTAAATGTCATATACACAAAACCTTGAAAATATGTATAATTGCTTTGATGTGTTTAATATCCATCTGTTTGTTTGTTTGTTTGGTTCTTAACGACGCATCAACCCTTGTGGGTCATTAGCGTCAGACGGTATTAAACTAAACATGATGAAGATGGAAAAAGTAAAAATTTATAAGATAAAATAAAAGGAATGATGTTGATGAGATTGTATAATGATAATTAGTTGCAATACAATTGTTGACAGGAGAGACCACGTACAATATCTGACTGTTTCAAAGAGCTATTCAGATAACTGTACATGTTCTTTAACTGAACAGAATACAACACTAAAAAATCCGCATTATGGTCTGATACAAATGTAAAACAAAACATGATTTTAAAAATAGCAATTAGAGTTTGTTAAAATGATTCATTTGTCTTAAAAATGTCATAATACTATCAATATGTATATCTTGAAATTATTCTTTCATGTTATCAACATGGAAGCAATTATTTCTTACTTGTGCAAAATCGGCACACTCCAAAAGGAAGTGACGTACAGTGAATGGTGCGTCGCAACCAACACATTGTGGCTGCTCTTCACCTTGTAGTAAGTATGAATGAGTGACTCTTGTATGACCTAAGCGGAGTCGAGCTAAAACTACTTCTTCTCTTCTAATGTTTCGAACAACTGATTGATATTCACCAATAGTTGGTTTGATGTCAAGAAGTTTATTACCAATGCTGTTATTCCATGAAGTTTGCCATTCTTCCAAGATATATTTATTGATAGATGGCTTAAAATTGGAAAATGGAATTTTAAAAGAAGTTGGTTCTAATGAAAGCGATGTTTTGGCTTGCTTATCTACCATCTCATTCCCTTGGATACCTATATGACTAGGAATCCAACAGAGAGCAATTTCTTTATAAGCTAAAAGCTCATGACATTTTTCTAAAAGTTTCTGAATCTGTGGATTCTTTGAACTGGTATGGTCCATTGCTTTCAATACAGAAAGCGAGTCAGAAAATATAATAAATTTATTGTTAGCATCACAAGTGCTAATGAAATCTAAAGCTAGATCAATTGCTTTGGCTTTAGCAGTGAAAATTGATGAATCGTCAGGTATACGTTGCATATTACTATGGTTGTCTGATATAACAGCACAACCAACCTTTGAGTCTACCTTTGACCCATCAGTATAAATTTGTTGGTGAATCTTATAACGACTTTGCATTTTTCTGAAATCATCTTTTAATATGTGTGGATTTGATTCAGATTTTTTCCCGGAATGTAAAACAAAAATTATTTCAGGTGGTTTCATACACCAAGCTGGAATATTTGGTGTAAAATGTTTTTCAATATTTTGTGGTTTGATATTGGAAGATTCTAAGAGTGGTGAAATTCTGATGCCAAATGATTTAATAGCTTTAGGTTATTGTTCATATAAATTAACATAAGTTGAATATCCATCTGTAAGTAACCATTCCCTTGCATATAATATTTGTGCTAGTGATTAAAAAATCAAGTCATAAAAGATCTTTATATGCATTTTATATAATCCAATTTTCAGGTTGATATTTGCATTTTAAATACAATTTTGATGCTTGCAAACTTTGGTCCCAGCTTTTATAGTTTCCCTAATATACATGTTGCTGATTATAGATTGTATACTTGCGCGCTCGCAAGATATGAGGACTGAGCCTTATTGTATTGAAGGCCTGAAGTTAAGCAGGTATGCCATTTTCAGCCCTACTATTCCCTGAGTATTCAAGTCCATTGGCTACCAATAGAGCACTCATCGAAGACCATATGAATTCATCATGAGTGTGAGAATGGAATAGAAAAATCCGTCCCGAGGATAACATATTGTCATCAAGAAGCTTGCCGAGTGATGACAAATAGTGATCATGAGGGACGGATTTTTCTATCCCATCCTCAACGAATAATGGATTCTTTTTCTTGTTTATCAATAAGTACCACATTTTATATTGTAAAAACGTAAAAAAGGCTTCCAAAAATCCTGAATTCGCTTAGATGCGACATGGTGAGGTCATTTTAACATTACAATGACGTCACGGATAGACCTGTGACCAGCCTGCGGCCGACGTGCGGCTTTTCGTTTTTTTATCTTTCACATGGACTTGCACAGGTATGGGAGATTATAAGAATATATAATGAGTGTGAGGGTGGGATAAATAAAAAATCCATCGCCAGGATCACCGATTGGCATCAAGAGGGTTGCTGAGTGATTACAAACGGTGATCACGAGGGACGGATTGTTTCTATCCCATCACCACACGTTTAGTAGAATCTTTTTCTTGCTCACCACTAACTACCCTATTTTATATTTGAATAACATGAAAAATGCTTCCAAAAAATCTTAAATTTGACTGAGATGCGACATGGTGACGTCATTTTAATATTACAATGACGTCACGGATATACCTGCTGCCAGCGTGCGGCTGTTCATTTTTTATCTTTCCTATGGGCTGGTACATGTATGGGTATGTGAGATTATAAGAATCTATCATGAGTGTGAGGGTGGGATAGAAAAATCCGTCCCGAGGATCATCCATTGGCATCACAAGGCTTGCTGAGTGATGACAAACGGTGATTATGAGGGACGGATTTTTCTACCCCATCGCCACACGTTTTATAGATCCTTTTTCTTGCTCACCACTAACAACCGTATTTTATATTGGAAAAAACAAACATGAAAAGGCTTCCAGAAAATCCTGAATTCGCTGAGATGCGACGTGGCGGCGTCATTTAACACTGCAATGACGTCACGGATCGACATAGGGTTGTTCGATTTTATCTTTCCCACGAGCTGGTACGAGTATGTGAGATAGAATTTTCTTACATGGCTAAAACATGGAAATTTCTATCTGTTGTGCGAGAAAGAAATATGTCACATGGGTACAAACAACGGAAATCTCGAGCTGGTGTGCAAGAATGTCTGATCTGAGTCTTTGATAGGCACAAATGCCAACTTGTGCCTTCTGGTGGGCACCGGCTCATCACGTGGACGTATTCGTGGTAGTGGGGCTCGAACTCATACTCTACACGCAGTTCATACTATAAATGTACCACGACGTCTGAGTAATGACCTTTGAATCATTCTATTTCAAAAGGTTGACGCGTGACGCCTAAAACGTCTATCGCCTAAAATGAGCTAGCGAGATGGAACACCTATGTGTGTCAAAATTTTATAATAGATATATACTAAGTAAATGTCTGAAACCCCTATTTCTAGATCTGTATTCAATATTGTAAATACAGTCATGACTCAAAGCTTTCTTGTTATCTATAGCTATAGATAACTTGTTTCATGAAAACAAATTGCACATTCTGTTTTGTGCTACAGATGCAATAAACTATAAAGTTTTACGGTGGTACTGACCTTATTAAATGACTGTGTATATCATTCTTTAAAACCTAAAACCTATTTGTAGAGTTCTTCGAAGACATTTAAATATACACGGCTTCTTTTCGGAAAATTAATGACTGTTTTGCATTAACGTGAGATTACAGGCCACATAGATGTCGTCTAGATAATGACTTAGGTGTCTAAGAAGAGCATTATCCTGATTCGTTTGAACCTTTACTTTAATGCTATTAAAGTCATTATTAATAGCTACTTTCAAAGTTCGCTCATGCGTTATAATTCGCCTTCTAAATATGGTGCAGATGCATAGCTGCAGGCTACAAAAAAGTTTTCTAATTATAAATTGTCAAGTTCGTGAAAGATTTAGATTATCTGAACCTCCTCCTCAATAAGGGGGTTACATGTACTAGAAATATAAATGTATCTCCAACGTTGCTCTAAACTGAAACAGAAAATATAATGAATACCATATCCTTATATAAAGTTATAAAAGCGCGAAAAGAACAATAAGTACCATACAGTGAGCCATTTTAGTTACGCACCATTTATAAAATGTAAAATTACTCGAAAAAGACATACGCTGTTTTTGTTCTGAGACTACCAGCGTAAAGCGCATCTATATTTGCACCCGCCATTGAAATTTTATCGTGATCAGATGAGGAACAAGTGAGAAAATGGATCTTGAAGGGTACTACACTCAAAACACCATTTCACATTGCATTATTTCGAATGAAACTCAGATCACAATGCACTTCTTTCGAGTCGAATTTCTGCAATGCAAGAGATAAGAGCCGATTTATTCTTGGCAAAATCGATGACTGGAATGTGTTTGTTAACTTTATCAGTTTTTTAAAACGTTTTTTTTTTCTATTTTGGTTCCCAGCTGACCAAGGTTTGAAAAAAGTTGATTTTATTACTATTTTTTAAGTTAGTTAAAATTTCGTACGATTCTGAGTAAACACTTTTTTTATAATTTCATTTTAAACAACCATGTATCCGCCGTTTATTTTCGTAAAAAAATGGATTCATTGTCGTCAAGGTGTTGACGTTAGTGATGACGTCACTACTGCCAAGGCTATAAGACAGGTCAGTGATAAGATGTTTTAGTGTTTGAATACTTCTATGTCAACAAGTGACTCATAACAAAACAATATGCGGAGGAAAACCTGTTTGATTTTTGTAACCGACGTCAATACGACTATGTGTCTTGATTCACATCTGAATTAAGGGTGAAACCGGTTTAAGGCCTCCAGTAATATATTTTACTGACCGTTCCAAGGCGGTACTTCTTTTGTGGATCTTTTATGTTTTTTTTCTGTCTTGTGTTTGCTATGTCTGTGCGCGTCTGTTTATATGTGCTTTGGTGTCACCTGCTGGGAAAGGGCAAACCCCTTGGCTCTCGTGTGTGGTGTCTAACTGTGAGTTTGTCACTTTACCATTGGTATACTGGGTCAGGTGTGGTACTTGATTATAACGATTCCTGATCTTTGCACCCTTACTTACTTTAAAACGAGCATTTATTTAAAAAGTAACAGTGTTACTAACGACCGAAGAAGGGGATTTTACTTGAATAAAATAGTTGTTTTGGTGTTTTTTCTGTCACAACGATCACCATGGATAATTCCTAGCGCAAAACGCAAATAGAAAATGTAGACGTTCAGGTTGCACGATCATTTTTGTCAAAATTGCCCTTTGACGTTGCAGAATGATTCACATGAGTGATTTTGATATTTTTTCTATGTCATCAACAGATAATATGTCAATAAGTAAATGATCATAGAGAATGTTTGATTCCAGCATTTTTTGTAAAAAATGTGGTCCCTGTAAAGGTGGTGCGTAACTAAAGTGACTCACTGTATAGTAATATTAAGGTATACAAGCGCGAAAAATAAAATAAATGCGTGTACATGTACCATATAATAATATTAAGGTATATAAGCGCGAAAAATATAGTAAATGGATGTACCATATACTAATATTAAAGTATATAAGCGCGAAAAATATAATCATTACATGTATTATATGCTAAATTAAATATTAAGGTATACAAGCGCGAGAAAATATAATAAATGCATGTACCATACCATAATACGCTTATATGGTATACAAGCCCGAAAAATATGATAAATACATATAAAAAATTTTATGCTAATATTATGGTATACATGCACCAGCCCGCAAAATATAAAAAATACATACAATGTACCATATGCTGTTATTATGGTAATACAAGCGCGAAAAATATTATTGATACCATATGCTGATTTTAAGATATACTTGCGCGAAAAAAAACATGTCCTAATATAAAGGTATACATGCGCGAAACCGAAGTTCGAATGAATGAACGAAATAACGGATGATCGGAAATACGAAAACTATATATGTCGGGGTATAAGTAAAACATGCATTTTGTTGGAATATTGTAACATTAGTTACCCTGGAAGGTTGGCATTCACATCTTGACCTTGGGTAAGGCTGGAGTTCAAAATCTATGTCACCTTCTAAAGTATGACAAAGTTTTGGATATAGTTTCTCAAGTGGTGTATATTTCAGTAACCACTTATCAGAAATCATTCATATTTGGGTTGGCATACACATCGAAGACTCCAGGGTTTTCTGTCCCTGGGTGGGGCTGGAGGTAAAATATAGGACATCTTTAAAAAGTGTTATCTTGTTTTTCTGACTTATTCAGATATCTTTCCAAGCATCTATTACAAAGCATTCATACTTAGACCATTTGTACCATTCATAGTTGGCTTTGACTCGATGGCTTCAGACCCTTGGGCTGATACCCCATAGTGGGGCTAGAGGTCAAAATGTAGGACATTTTTAATATTTTTTTTCTTTTATATTAACAACAGTTTTGAACAACAGGTACTATTTAGGACTGACTCTGTGTGACTACAAATATATGGATTCATGACCCAGGGTGAGGCAAGAGGTCAAAATCTATTAAATGTGCAATTATATTTTTCTGACTTATGCAGTTATTTTACCGACCATTTATTAGAAAGCTTTCATATTTGGAAATTTGGTACCATTCATGGCACTCTTATACTCGACAACTTCAGACACTTGGGTCCATGCCTCAGGGTGGGGCTAGAGGTCAAACTGAAGGACATCTGTTTTTTAGAATCATTTGTATTTGAACAGGTAGTTTCTCTGTGACTTTAGACCTGAGGGTTCATGAACCAAGTGGGGCTATAGGTCATAATCTAGGACACCTATTAAAAGTGCTATTCTAGTTTTCCAACTTATGCAGATATCTTACCAAACATTTATTAGAAAGCATTCATAATTAGGCATTTGGCATAATTCATGGTAGGCATCCAGTTATCAGCTTAAGACCCTTGCGTCTATACCCCAGGGTGTGGGGATAGAGGTCAAAATCTAGGGCATCTTATTTTATAGAACCATTTGTATTTGAACAACATGTACTATTTTATTTTCTTTCTGTGCCTTCAGACCTTAGGGTTCATGGCCAGGGGTGGGACTAGAGATCAAAATCTAGGATATCTTTAAAAAGTGCAGATAACCTACCAACCCTTTATTAGAAAACATTCAAGTTTTGATAATTGGTACCATGCATGGCTGGCTTCAACTCGACTGCTTCAGATGCATGGTTGCATGCTAGATCTAAGAAAAACATAGACATCTTTAGATGGGCGTTGGGGCCGGGGTTGAGGCAGTAAGTTCATAGGCTGGGGGTGTACGTGCCTCTCATGGCACTTTACTAGTTGTTGATCATTTCCCCCAAAGTCAACACAGAAAAGATGCAATACCTTTCTGATGGTACGACACATGTACATCAAACATGTAAAAATGGTAACATAGGATAATTAAAGAAAATGTTAAATACCACCCTCATTACTAACGACCATTTAATCGTTCCTCAAAATACCAAGGACATTAGGATTAAAACCATATTTTATTCACATTTAATATGTTTCCATATTCCATTCTTGATTGTATCTCGATAGCTCTATTGAGATTAATGACTTTTATGCAAATATTTTCCAATCCATATTAAACTGTTTGAAGTCAATTTCCACTCTGTACAATATCCATTTAGCCATTACCGTTATCTCGGAAACTGGAGATAAAAAGATCGCACATGTTTCATTTTCAATGTCCATACGAGAGAACCTTAAGCGTCCATTGATAAGGGATTCTATTTACCAACCATACGTTATAACTTAGCTCAATGTTTGCCGACGTTATTTTAGTAACTCTCGTCATGTGCAATAGTGCAATGGTGTGCTTGAGCCATTACCTCACGCATAGAACAAAGTTAAGAAATGTGGCAAAAATCGGGAATCGATACAATGAAGTACCACACCTGACCCAGGATACCACACGGGAAAGTGACAAAACATAATTAAACATCACAAACGAGAGCCAAGAGGTCAGCCCTTTCCCAACAGGGGACCACAAGGCAGCAATGGACAGATGCGAAAGCATGACAAATACAAGACATAAATAACACAAATGATCCACAAAAGAAGCACCGCCTTGGGACGGTCAGTAAAAGTATTTTACTGGAGGGCATTAACCGGTTTCACGGCGCCAACCTCACCTTTAGGTTAGGTTTGGATCAAAATGGTTTACTTTAGCGACGATCCTTAAGTTTCCTACTTTTTGTTTTGCGTCCAATATAGCACGTGTATCTAGATTAACTTTCTGCAAGCTGTAAAATTTTGTATGCAATCTGTCAATTTGAAAATGAAACATGCATTTTTGTTCGATTATTGTAGCATTAGGATAAATTTTCGATGGAGTTTTAAAAAAAATCTAAATCATACATAAGGAAAACTATCGGAGTACCAAATAGTTTGGATCCTCTGGTCAGACCCGACGTTTGGTTGTTCGCATGCAACACTTTAGTCAGGCTTTCTTATCTATATATATCTATCTCGTAATACTGGCACGATCGACTTCGATCATTACGCCATGGAGTGCGAATTTTGGAATTTTCAAGAAAAAAATATTTCGGCTGTGTTTTTTGACTAAATGAGGAGTGTCCTAAGCTCCTCAGTAGTCTGGGAATTGACCACCGAAGGAGAAAGGCTATTCCATTGTGGAATAGTTCGGGGGAAAAGAGTTCTTCAGGGCATCACAGTTTGCCTGTTATCTACGATATTTGGCACTGTGTGATGACCTGGTAGTTTTCAAACTGTGAGCAGGGGTCAGGTATATAGACATAGCACCAAAATGTATTTGGTTCGAGCCTCACCAGCGTCACTGCGTTGTGTCCTTGAGCAAGATACATTAATCCTTGCTTAGAACTGGTTCAACACAGGAAGACCCGTCCCTTTATAATTGATAGATTGTTGATGGGACGTAAAGAATCAAACAAACAAACAAATCAGAATGTATTTTATGAAAGAGAAGCAGGGAGGACCGATCCCTCCGCCTAGTTTTATATAATGTATTTACAACAATAATGAAATTTTGTTTGAATGATGCCTGGAAAACTGCAATCTTTTGTAGTTATCCGGGCCTCACTCATATTGTCGCCATTATTTTCATGTGCTAATAACATTTTACACATAATACTTAGTTAGAAAGGAGGCAAAGATCAGCAATCGGTACAATCAAGTACCACACCTGACCCAGTATACCAATTGGAAAGTAACAAACTCACTATTAGACATCACAAACGAGAGCCAAGAGGTCAGTCCTTTCCCAGCAGGTGGCCACAAGGCATTACTTAACAGACGCCTGACGCATACGAAAGCATAACTGTTGAAACAAAAGACAGAAATAACATAAATGATCCACAAAAGAAGTACCGCCTTGGAACGGCAGCAAAACATATTTTAATGGAGGGCTTAAACAAGTTTCACGACGATACTGACATTTTGCAACACGTCCTATTTTACAACAGTCATGCATACATTTTTGACAAAATGTCTTAAAAAAGGTTTAATGCAAAAACAAAACATGCTGGATCCGTGTTAACTTATTTACATGTACCTCCCTCGACTTCGTTAAGCCAAAGATTCTGAGAACATGTGGGCTCAGGTTGTTAACATTTAAACGCACAGGTAGGCGTGCTGACGTTATTAATATATTTTTTCAAGCAAAAAGCAAAATCAGATACATTGGCAGCGACAAATCTTATGTCATTAAACAATGACGAATAAAAACCTCAGATAATCGGTGATAGAAATATTGCGTTTCGGTCGATTTAGAATTGTTTTTCAAAATTATGACAAGAATGTGATATTTTAATGCTGAAGTCATTATAATTGATTTTTACTGTAACTTTCAGACATGTATGTCTCCAAACGAAATTTGCGTTCATTTGGCCAAGTGGCTTTAGAAGAGAATTTAGAAGAGATGTTTGAAAATGGTGACGGATGGGCGCCGGAGTCATTGGTACACTATTAGCTTCCCATGAGTTTTTGGCTCAGGTGAGATAAAAACAATACCGTTGCTACGGACCCGCATATAAGTGTGGGCATAGTATTTCACAACACGATTCTAGTTTCAGTATTTTATCACATGGTGTCGCGTCTAGGAGTGACCTAACGTCATGCATAAAAATCGATAAGCCACGAGGCTAACGTAATGTATTGACGGTCATAACAACGCCGCCATACGCGGATACAGAGGCGGGAGGGGGGTGGGCAGGGGGTCGGAAACCCCCACGAAATACACAAAAAAGGGTTTCTTAGCAGCACTGGTCGGGATCCCCTAAAATTACAAAGGAACGAAGCCAGCATTCAATGTTGGGCCATCATCGGCTCGCCAGTGAAACGCCATTTTAGTGGCGTTTCACTGGCGAGCCGATGATGGCCCGTTCACAGTGGTATTAGGATCCTCCCCCCCTCAACTGAAAAAAAGAAAAGAAAAAAAACGTTCTCAAAGTTGGACCCCCCGTTGGCCTATAGATGACAACATCTTCATCTCTGCATTTCAATGTTTTTAGTGTCATGTGATAAATAAATTTTTACATTCATGCTACTGTATTATTGAATTTATAAATCTCGTCGCGAAAAAGCAAAACAATGCTCGGCAAGCCTTGTATTTTATCTCTACTGACTCAACACTTTTCATTAACTAAATAATACATGCACACTCATGTATATGTAAGATCCACTGCATGTTTTAACTCTCTGTACTCCCTTCTTATTTACAAATGTGTATGCTTATTAGAAGCGTCAAAGGTGTTTTACACTTATGACGTCACACATGATCACACATCAGTAATACAATAATTATGTTGACGTTGCATAATGTGCTTGTCTTCCAAAACTGAAACCACAGGAGCTGGAGTAAAGACAAGGAAGGTTCACCAAAGCCAAAAAAATGTATAAGCAAAATGTTCCTTAAGATCCGATTAAGAAAAAGAATACCCACACGTTCTGTTTTGTCCACTAAAACAAAAGTATGTGTGTGTGGAAAATAGAAAAAAAACCAGAAGACAACCAGTTTCACCGTGAGTAGAAGTTATATTTTATATAGAGAATCTAACATAAGGGCATCATGTTTTATTGAATTTATTAAACGGGTTGCGAAAAAAGAGATAAAATGCGAGGCTTTTATTACTGAAAAGATGAAAGTTATCATATGACGTCGCGTCCGGGAGTAATATAACTCCATGCAAAAAAATCGATAAATCAACTAGTATTTTACAGCATAATGACGTCCATTATAATGTTAACCACTAGTATTTTACAGATTTAGTAACGTTACATAATGACGTCCATTATAATGTTGCGTAAAAGATTGCAATTATTTACGTTATTATGCCAAAAATGCGATTATTAACTAAGCACGTTACGAACGTGACTTCAACAAAACATTTAGAAATCAATTATTTTCACGTGTAAGGGCATTATATCATCAATACTCGATTACAAATCACAGTGAAACTCTGTTTTCAAAAATATAATCAAGAATAAGTTCTGTGACTGCGTTGAAATCGAAGGCACACAACATTTCTCTTCCATTGTGCTAGATACACTGCCCCCAAAAAAATCATGATTGAAGAGGTTCAAAGACACTGCGTCCTAACCTTGATTCTCCTTTTTTGGCGATATGAGTCTAAATAGCCACAGTAATTGCACCATCTTCGAAGCTGTTCAGAAGTTTATTACCTGCTCTAAAAGATTTGAGAATTAACTATTGAAATATCGTTTTACTCCAATCTGATAAGATGATACCGTGGAATATGCTCTCCCTATTAGTCTACCTCTTTCTTTCCTCTCTTTAACACACACACACAACTATACTCTTATAATCACACTTAATACATTATGAAACATCACTTATAAATCAATTGCTATTCACATATTGTATTGTTTAGATGACTTGTATGGGAAACAGATTTAAACAAGTCTGGAACTTATTTCTGTATCCCTTTCAAATGTAATGGTGTGTGTATATAAATTGTTTGTATCATGCTGTACTTACATTTGAATAAAATACTGTTTACACTAAAGTATTTTTAAGTCCAAAATCAAATCTTGGGCATTTTAATGGTTATTTTTGTTGTTGTTTAATATCTGATTTGTTAAGAAATATTTTGAAGTGCAACTGTATTCCATATTCAACCTTGACGGCAATGTATTTACCTGGTGCAATAGTATGCAGCAATGTAATAAACCATTGATCCATGCGTAAAGTACACCTAGTCATATGTGTAGTGGATGTATACAGTATATGTTCAAAATTCATACCAACTGAATTCAGTAAAAGGGCACTTTTCATAATCTAAAGAAAAATATGCTAAAACGTGGTAATATTTCATGAAAAGGAAGCTTACTTGTACTAATAATTTCATTCTACTGAAAAAAAGATTTTTCATGAGAGCACACCAAAAGTCCAAATGCTAATGTTCAGGCTCGCCCAGACGTCACATTTTGGGCTGTGGGATATCATTCCCCCCCCCCGCCCCCACCCCCCCCCGAGTCCCAACTACTGTAGCTTTTCACACATATTATGTAAAATATAAGAACACATTTACGTACAAAAGGATTAGCTGGGACTCAGGGGGGATGATGTTTTAAAAATATTTTTTCTATTTCCTATATGTATAATACAAAAAGTGACTATTTTAGCCCCAAATAAAGCTGTACATTTATGGAAATAGGAAATCAAATGCAAAATCATAAAGTAGAGGCCAACAGCGAGCTTATATGAAGAAGGAAGCATTTGAACGATTTAAATTTTTATCAAAATTATAGGCAGCGATACACTTTGATTCTCATTACCACTGTCAGAGGTCCTTGCATTTTTTAATTTTATTATTTATGATAAATATGTGTAAAATATTATTATTTTTCAGCAATTATATAAACTAACATGTGCCATTACCTTTTGATGAAACATACAGTCTGCCTATTAGTGGTAGATCTATTAATAAACAAAGTAAATGGATTAAAGTTTCACAAGACAGCTGACTAGTAAACAAAGATAAATAAGAGCTGAAGACTTGGCTTGATTGTCTCATTTCATTAGAGATAATGGAGCATCTATTACGCCCCCATGTCTGCCAAATGAACGTGGTTGTTTCTAGTGTTCAAATGGATTCGAAAGGGTCAGTTACACAGAGTGCAGCGTAATAGAACGTTTTGCTCTCTGTAAAGGCGGTAGCTTTGATATTCATATCTGGGCGTGGTTCGGCTATTTCACCTGCTAAACAAGGATAATTAGGTTCTATTTATAATTTGGTTAAGAATTAATAAGTTGTGTGGGCCGTGCAAACGTGCAGGCCTTTCAAGAAAATCGTAATCGTATACACACTGTGCTCACATTTACAATGTATTAACACTTAAAGCGCATAATCACAAAGTGTATGTTTTTCTCTCGTCCACTTAAATATTTGAAGCCTCATAGACAAACCCTGTGGACCCAGATCAGACTGCTCCTACAGGAGCAGTCTGATCTTGGTCCGCAATGTTTGCCTCTATGCTTCTGTTAAATAGACATTTTCAGATGCAGTTATTTTGCTGGCGTTTTATAACAAAATAATGTGTTTTGCGTCTATACTGAAGTAAAGGCGCAAGATGAAACAGATACTTTTGAATAAAACCACGCCTTATTTTCAGCATTTACCTATGTGTAAGGTAGACCAGTCATAATTACTCATTCATGAGGTGCCGCCTTAACAGTAATCAAGAAGTCCTATTTTTTAAATAATGTGTTATGCAGTTATATTCACTGATAAGGCCTAAACGGCCGAAACTAGCTCGTCTGGCCCATAAAATTTACACACTTTGGTGCATTCTTTGCTTCCAAAGGATAACCTTTATAAGAACATATAATTTTCGATTTTTAGATATATATTTATTTTAATGGGTGTTGTAATATATGACCTACTGCAATATGCGGAGACTGCGTTTTGCCTTTGTTAACAATCAACAGCATATAAAAATAATGACTGAATATGAGAGATGCCTGGAAAAGAACCCCACTTTGTGGGGTTAAGGTTTTAAGATGACTGAAGCAGCAAAACATTGCAAAATACAATTTCCTCATTATACACTACTTTTAGAATATTTTTAATGTCATGATCCCTGAAAGACAATTTCATTTTAGGAAAAAAATCGGATGGCCGCTAAAGCGCAATACATTGCACCACGTGAGTTATATATACGGAACAAATCAAAGGTTTGTACATTGGATCATAGGCTGGAGTAATACAGCGGATATTTTATGACAAGTCCGGATTGAAAGTGGATATTTTATGACAAATCCAGATTGAACGACCATGTAAAACAGCAACTATTTTGTGACTAAGTCAAGATTGCATGACCATAAGAAAAAACAAACTGAAGCTGAAGATGATTGCAGACTTTCAGTGTGTCCTGTAATCAAAAATCCCAAATCACTCCTAGGATAAAGGACTCTGCTATTTATAGATCTCCATTTTGCTGCTATGAAAACCAGATCAGATCTGATATACTTATTTACCCTAGTCGTAGGAGTGAAATCAGCTAGTGAAACATTTGCGCTCAGACAGTGAAATGGCCATGTTAATTTTTCCGACTTCTTTCAATCATCTAATAGGATCGAATATAATTATGTTTGGGGCATTTGGATTTATTCAAATGGTGTGGTCACACAACCAATATGACTTTCATCTTGGATGTGCTGTTGTTAGTGTTTTATTGGTGTGTGTGTGTGTGTGTGTGTGTGTGTGTGTGTGTGTGTGTGTGTGTGTGTGTGTGATTACCCGACAGAAATTCTAGCAAAAAAGCATTGTTTAATAAATTAACCAAATATACAAAATATGATATTTGCAATATCGTATATGTGTACATGTCTCTATGCTGAGATTAACATCTGTATACTAGGTGTTACACTGTATATGTTTTATGCTGCATGCTGTTGTATTCATTTCTATAAATTACACGTTATACACATGTCTGTCAATATAAACCCCACGTGTCTTATGCTATACGTTTGGAAATATTCGACAAAATAAAATCTTTGTTTCTGTCTCAGGTGTCTATGTCATCTTAGATTTTTGCCTACTGAAGATGGAGAGCCTTTAAACAACATGGTGCTCATCCATTTAAAGTAAAGACTCCCGACGAATGTACGCCAAGCAACCAGCTTTCAATTTCTAACTTAAAGCACGGTGTTAGGGCACGAAAGACACCACAAATCATTGTCAGATCCACACAAAAAAGTGAAGAAAATTTTAATGAAAGCCTAACTATTGCAGGAAATTGACGTTGTGCACCAGCAACTACAAAATCGATCTATGAACAAATAGCAGATAAAAATGTCCATGTAATTTAGGGAAAAATCATTAAACCATCGCAAGACAACAGTAACAGGTTTGTTGAACGAAAACCTAGATCAGTCTGGAAATATTTACAGTCCTCCAAAGCTTGCACGGAGAAAGTTTTGATAAGGGCACTTTGAGGGCACAGCAAAGTTTCTGATCAGAATGTCGAGCAGATTTACTGGACAATTTAAGTTTCATAAGACATATTAATTGTTTTTCTAGCCGAATTTAGAACTATATACAAATGTAAGATCGCACATGTTTTAGATGGTTATGTTCCTTGCTCAACTCAGAAACTTCTTAAACAAGGCTATCAGTATCATAAACTTTGCAAAACCTTTTATAAATTTTATAGACGCTACTATGATTTCATATCTAAATTCCAAGTTGGACTTAAATTTCTCTTGCGCTGATGACTTTCCGAACCTGAATTCTATGGTGACTTGGTGTATAGATTGAAGAAGATTGTTGGCTCTAATAAATTTTCAGCGCAGTTTATTAAAATAATGTCCCATTATAAAAAGATGGGCTATAACATTAATGTATTGCAACAGACTGCATGCTTGGCGGTCAACCAAATCACGGTTGGCAACTTTGCTTTCCTCTTATATTGCATGCCTGTGGGTCGCACTTCAGATTCTATGACGGTTCCGACTTAAAGACTTTTCTATTGATGAGATGATAGGGGCCTGATGATTTGGCTGTTTGGTGGGCCCACAGGGGTTTACCTGTTGGATCTCTTTTGCTCCGGTATTCAGTTTTATTTACTGTTGAGTCCTTATCTTTGCTTTAACTCCTTGTTATATCTTGATTTATATGCTCTGGGAGATGATGCATTGATAAGTTAGGGGTCTTTCATGCAAACAAAATATGTATGTTTCTTGATCCACATCTGAATTAAGAGTGAGGTCTGCGCCGTTAAACCGGTTTAAGCCCTCCAGTAAAATATTTTACTGACCGTTCCAAGGCTGTACTTCTTTTGTGGATCTGTTATGTTTTTTCCGTCTTGTGTTTGCTATGCCTTTGTGCTCGTGTGTTTATATGTGCCTGCTGGGAAAGGGCTAACCTTTTGGCTCTCATTTGTGGTGTCCAACTGTGAGTTTGTCACTTTCCCATTGGTATCCTGGGTCAGGTGTGGTACTTGATTGTATCGATTCCTGATCTTTGCACCCTTACTTACTTTTATTCGGGCAGGCATATCGCTAGATTAAAATTTAAAGCACACTTACGTTCCGCTCACAAGGTGCTTTAGAACTGCATTTCAAATTTTACATCCGACGGTTTATAAATGCACCTTCCCACTAGAGTATACCACTTAATAGCGATCTTTCCTGGAGCCATGAAACTAAAAGTCCCAAGTGATCCACAATTAATCACACGCTAACCTAATTCAGTGGACAACAGCTTAAGTACAATTTTGAGGGCAAATCAAGGCAACAAATCTCTATATGGTATAAACTTACAACTAATATTGATATGCATGCTTTCCACAGCCTTTTCAGCCCACTTTATGTTGATAATGCTTATCTCGGCTCCGTACAAACGTAAAGTACATAATCAGGCTTACGCGTGTACATTGGAGCGCAGTATGAATTATACTTTTATAAGGTATGCTTTCTTGGGATTCAATGCATATGGTTGCAAATGATGCCTCGTAGGATGTCACATCGTGAACATCATTTGAATGACAATTGTCTGCTAGATTCATTTACTAAGCTCTATATGGCACCCAGCAAACAGGCTTCGTATTCTTAGTTCGCTTAGGTAATCAAGGCCCAGAATTAGAATAGCGCTACTAAAGAGTTTAAAAGTACATGTAATAACTTGGTTAATTATATTTTGGTCTTCAACATTGTTGTTAGCATGTTAAAATCTTACAAAAGATTATGCACATCTTAAGATATTTTTGAGCAATGGTTATAAAGAATCCTCTACTGCTCATGACCAGGACAAGTTGTCATGGAAAGGATGTGTCAAAGCCACCTTGAAGGTTTTAGATTGATATATTTTTGCATTAAGCAAGGCATTTAAACAGTCTATCATAAATAACTTAAAATCTGTGTAAAATAGGGTTTGAAATAAACTATTGTTTTTGTGATAAAAATAGCAAACTTCTGGGAACAAATAAAGAACTTATAGAATATTTTAAACAAACTTAAAACAAGTAAAAATACGTACTGTTACTTAACCAAAAACAAAAGTAAACTTTATGTAAATTCTGAATTTCATCACACATTTAACTCATTCAAAAATGAATTTCAATAAATCTCAGACTGGGTCAGTATCTTCATGGAAAAGACGCAGGTGTACCCATTTAAAGACTAAGAATAAATCAATAGAATTTGTTTGTTCCAATACACATGAAGCATTTTTGCTTAAATATGATCTTGATTGTACTTCTGAAAATGTAATTTATCTTATAACATGTAAAAAAATATCATGCACAATATGTTGGACAGACGCACCAAAAGGTTTGAAAGAGAATGAACAGTCATCGTTTTGATATATGTCATTATCCAGATAATTTCACAAATGTTTCTTTACATTTCAAGAAAATGGCCATACTCCAAGCGACTTTTCATTTGCCCCTTTTGATAAAGTTGAGGCTGAATGGTTTAGATTATTGAAATAAGCCTACTGGATTCATCGTTTAAATACCAATCATCCAAACGCAATGAATTCCAAGGTATTGTACCAAGTTCCTTAAATCTTCGCATGCTGAATTCTATGTCGTCTGCTGATCAACAACTTTTTTTATTTCAAATTTTGGTTTCAGATGCACTGTCCGAACGTTAAATAATTTGGATCCAGATCAGACCTGACGGTTTGTTTGGTCCTGATCTAGATCTAAATTGTTTATTATTGCAATCAGCAGACAATTAAAGTAACTGCCAGCAAGGTAATTTAAGAAAAACATTATTTGGTATGGTTATATGCATTTTTAATGTATACATATGCTGTTTGTCACTATCTATTTTTCTGTTCATTTATGCCACTTGTAAAGTTTTTTTAGTGACATTTTGTTACAATTATCTAGCGTATTGTATCCATCATTATACATTGTATGCACATTTGCCATCTAAGTATAACGTCACTAAATAGTGTCAGTTAATTTGGCGTTTTTGGCGTTATTCATTTGGCGCTTATGACATCACATAGTAACGTCATGAATCACTTCCTAGTGATATTTTATATAATCAACCATTTTGAACTGAAGAAGGAATAAAATCCGAAACTAGTTTGTAGGAGAAAACATGTGAGTTGTTCTGATTTTCAATTTAAAAAAATCACATAATTTAGAAATTGAAAAAGGAAGGTATTACCAAATGGAACCAGAAAAACAACCTGTAAATGTGTAATGCTGAAGTAGAAGACGAAATTCATTTTATACTAAAATGTTATAAACTTGAAGAAAAACATATAATTTTTAAATGGTATTTATTTGAAATATAAAGCATACATAATGTACCTCTCTTGAATACAACTGAAAAGTATGTCTGCGTAACAAGCGCAGAGGATCCTTATATAGTACAGTAAAACTGTGTAAAACGGACACTCAAATATATGCAAAATAAAACTCTTAATGACAAATGGTAGCTTGTTGAAGATCGAAAGTATTATAGACTGCTCCTGAGCATTCTGCAATACTTTTAACCTGCATTAAGCGATAATTGAAAACAAATTTTCAGTTTTTCTGAGAGTGGCCGTTTTACACACTGGTTTTCACGATGTCAACAAGCGTTCTCGAATCCTTGCCTGGTATACTTGATATAAAAGAACTCACCTAGTATTCTCTATGTATATACATTTATGTGTGTATATTAATAATTCATGCTACATTAACTTGAAGTCCGATGCTGCAATAACTTGCAGTTTATACGATCTAAAATGTTACGATATTTAACAGTCCATGTAGTTGGTTAGGATTTCATAAATACACGTGGTGTCTTTTGTCAGTGACAATACCTATAGAACCACGTTAATTTAAACAGTGGAATGAAGGATGAAGGCTTTTGTTACCGGCCATCAGTGAGTAACAAACAGAATTCTAAATTTAACACAGTCTTGCGATTGTTATAAGGAACGATGGAGCAGCTAGAATTGCTACATCAACGTGGAACGATTTCCCTCTTCCAGACAGCCTTGCGATGCGTCAAATAAAAGCTTTCCTAACGTATTTAGGAATAAAAAATACAATCCCAAAAGCATTTGAATGGTGAAGGATATTTGTAGGACTTTATAAGGAATCATTGCGTAGAAAACGATACCATCACGATAGCATATGCCCTACATTACAGTGGACATCTCCATATTTTAATACTATTAATGAACATGAGGTTGAATAGTCGGAAGACATAACTATATCAATTTATCTAATTTCCCACATGCAATGCATGGCGTGTGTTACAGTTAACAACCATCTATATCTCCCTGTGCAGACGTATACAAAAAAGATTGTCAAGCTGTGTTGATCTAATGCTAAGTTAGATATGCTAAGTTGAATATGTTCTCTGTTGACATTGGCGTAGCTCCCATTACGCAGTTACACACGTGAATAATACAAGTAGTAACATTCAAGGGAGGTCACCTAATGTGGCAAACGTGATTTCCATGTTATGAGGAACAAGTGTTCAGTTTTATATACTGTTTAGTCCTTGTCTTTACTATGTCTCATTGTTGTATCTTGATTTATATGTTCTGGGAGATGATGCATTGATTAGTTAGGGGTCTTTTAAGCAACCCAAATATCTATGTGTCTTGATCCGCATCTGAATAAAGGGTGAGGTTGGCGCTGTGAAACCGGTTTAAGCCTTCCAATAAAATATTTTACTGACCGTTTTTTTCTGTCTTGTGTTTGATGTGCCTTTTCTGCGCGTCTGTTTATATGTGCTTTATGGTCACCTGCTGGGAAAGGGCTGACCTCTTGGCTCTCGTATGTGGTGTCTAACTGTGAGTTTGTAACTTTCCCATTGGTATCCTGGGTCAGGCATGGTACTTGATTGTATCGATTCCTGATCTTTGCACCCTTACTTACTTTAAGGAAAGAATTAGCCCCCTCTGGGAGCAAAGTCTTTCCTTTAAGAGAAGTTCCCATTTTGAAACGGGGAGAGCTCAGTTTATTTGGCTTGTAATGGCTAAAATCGCCATTTACCACCTATGAACAGCCTAAAAGATATAATTTGTGGTCATGTCAGAAAGTAGGTGATGCTCTTCATTATCTTTTGGACAACATATTTATAAGATTTGGCTTGAAATTATATGAAAAAAGTGTAGGTATTACTATGGGTACCAATAATAATAAATGGGCCTCGCCGCGAGAAAAAATCTTTCTTTGGGTGTTTGAGAACAACACAGGTGCAGACCAGCCTGCGCATCCACGCAGTCTGATCAGCGCCTTTGTTATTCGCTTTTTTGGAAAGTATCATATGTAAACTTTCTACAGGTGAAATTGCAATTTTCCAGCTAGTCTCTGGTTTGAAACTTGCTTTGTCGGAAATCCCGAAGACAGGTTTTCTCGCGAATGGGCCCAATTATGCTCTTCTTGTTCCAGATTTGTTTTTGTTTTGTTATGAGAGACTTCATGTTGTTTTTTCCTGACAATAATCTAGCTGATGTTATTGAAGCATTTAACTCTACCTGACTTGCTTATATGATTATCCTTATATCGAACAACTGGTTTGTCAAACTTCAGTTACATAAGGCAAAGTTATTTGATACTGAGGCCCCTTTTTGGGCTTAGGCTTGTCCATAACGAATGACGCAGTGTTATCTAAAATTTATGATAAACAGGATGATTTTAATTTTGAAAAAGTAAATTTCCCATTTCTTGATGGAATGTCCCTCGCTCCCCTTCCTATGTTGTACATGTTTAAATGTTAGTGACTTCAATAACAGAAACTGTTTCTTGATTGCTAACGTATCAAAATACATAAAATTTATAAAACATTTTCTAAATTCTTCCACAGACACTCCGAATTGATTGTTAAATACAAAAATGGTTTAAAATCTATTCTGCAACAGGGCATATTGAAACTGGTATTTTTAGGTGATTTAGTTTATAAATTCAAAAGAATTGTTAGAAAGCCTAATTTTAGTGTTCAATTAAAAAAGATGATCCTACGTTATAAAAATGGATACAATTTGGATATCATGCGACGGTCTGTATGCCTGGTTATAAACACGGTTTATAGCTGTGATTTTTTTAAATTACACAATAGGGGGTCAGGCCTCGGACTTAATGACGACCATTGCGTAAAGCTTATATCCCTTGGTTGGTGCCTAATGCCTGTCTTTGGCTGGGCCCTATGTGGCTCAACTTGAGATTTTCTTTAGCTCTGTCTATCTGTCAGTCACAAGCCTTTTTTTGTTTCATCATAGTGGGTTAATTAGATTAGATTTTTCTCTGTGATAAAGCATGGCGAAGGCTAGGAAGCCTCTATACCAGCTCAGCATTTGTTGTGTTTTATCAACAACAGAATCTAGAGGGAAGATTTGGCGTCAGGTAAATGTATTTAAATCACCACCCCCTCCCTCAACTGGCTTATGCTACTTCCGTTTTAAGGCTGTGGTTCTGTTGTTATTGATTATTCATTGTTTAGTGTTGCTCCCATTGAGTGTTTGGGTTCTGCGTGTTGCCCTTGTTTTGTTATGAAGTACATAGTGTCCGTTCTACTTTTGCAATCATCATGATGCTAAAGAGAGAGCTGGATGCTTTGCTTTAATTGTCTTCCTGGTGTATAGTTTTCTGTTGCTCTTCCTAGTTGGTCTGCAGTGTGAAATTGTGGTATTTCCTGATCAAGCTCACTTACTTTTTTGCAATGATTTATGAATGTATCAGATCAACAGAGAACCAAAGTTCAGATGCACTCCATGATACTTGTAACACGGAAGCAAACGCTATACTCTATGGTTAGATTGCTTCCGCTGCCCAAGGGAGCAGTCTGAATTGGGATAATTGTATTCTTTGCAATATGGGATATACACCAACAGATTAGAGAGCAGATGAAAGTAGTCGTGAGTTTCGGGAAAATGGTTAAATTTCGAAAAGAATCCGATTAGAAAACGCCACATAAAAATACCACATACCAATCCTTGATACCCAGGGAAAGGGACACACGAATACAAACAAATCAAATGAAGCTAGCCCTTTCTTCCTCATAGAGAGAGAGAGAGAGAGAGAGAGAGGGAGAAAGGTGTTCAAACACAGCGCGAAACAGCAGAACCACCAGAGTGACTTATCCTTGTCGGTAAAATATATGTCTGTTGTGTTTTCTTGTTTGTATATTGGGTCTTGTGTTTGATGCTGATTTTATGATGCAGTAACATTTGCCATTACTAGTTGGACAATTATCTCGTTGATGAAGACAGACAGACAGAGAGAGAGAGAGTGAGAGAGCTGTATGCGATGCTAATAGTAAAACCTGTCTTAAGTGGCCACTCAAAAATAGACAAATCATAGTTCTTAAAGACAAATGGTAGCTAAAAAGGTCGTAAGTATTGCAGAATGCCCTCCTGGAGCATTCTGCAATACTTTTGACCTGTATTAAGCGAGGATCGGTATTGAAAACCAATGTTTGGTCGATTTTTGAGTGATCGCTTAAGACAGGTTTTGCTTATAGTATTATTTGCTTTTGTTTTCATACGTGCTCATTACTATTATCTAAGCCTTAGAATTTTTATAAATAAAAGAGTTCGTTTGTTTTTGTATGTTTAGCATAGGCGTCTTGCAAGTTTATATGTGTTATTGCTCGCCTTTAATTGTACTTTATACACTGCAACACGATTAGAATGCTGTTACATGTAGATGGCGCTCAAAAGCCTACAATACAATGTCGAGTCACTGCAATTTCGTGTTTTAGCAAGTGTTTAGATCGCAGTGTGCATCACTATTTTATCTAAAATTAGCTATTGACAGCCTTTCGTTTTTCCAGATTATTTAGAGGTGTCGCAAAAGCTGTCGTTGTTTCTGTTTGGAGTTGGTAAAACTTCTCTTATACAATTATTGACTATATTAAGGTAGACTTAAGGATTTATCTACGCGAAAAAGCTAGGCCTCGGTGAATATCACTTTAAAGGGTAGATACATCCTTGTGTCTACCGAAATTGAAGTCAATAACAATTTTGTTATATGGCTTGTCATTTAAGAAGGAAAAGTTTGCTACTTTCAATTTTATTGTTAAGACATGTTCAACCTTCAATCTATGACATCTCGGGACTTTCTCACAAGTTTTAGCAACTGTAATTAAAATATGTTTATGTAGTATTTTGCATTTTCAAATGTATATTAATCCTCTTAACGGGGACTATAAAATGTTATCATAAAACTGTTTTAAGTTTCATGAAAGTCTTTAATTTACCTGTTGGGAGATGAAACAGCAAACCATGTCATTTTCATGCAGCACATGCTAGTTTCACATTCAACATGCTATTCTTAGCTCTCTAGAGGTTAATATTGCAGAAATGTCAAAAAATATTAACTTCTAGAAACTAGTACGAGCTGGTTTTCATGCAATATTAACATGTGGACCGATTTAGACCAGTAACCAGGTAAACATAGAGATTTATGAAGACAAATTGGGCCAATCAGGAGACAGGATTCCCTCCAGTCATATAACAAAGTGTAATATTTTCCATGTTTTAGTCCTTCGGGAATATTGGGGTCTATCGGAAAGCAGAATACCGCTTAAGCCGGTACTAGGGGGCCTGAGAATTGTTGCACTTTCCGTTAGTTCTCATGAACAGACTCAATAAAACCGAGTCTGCGGTTTTCTTATATTATATAGATCCCCTCTATTTCCGAAGGATCCGTTTTGCCAGTTTTTCCCAATATGGCAAAAAGTGTCTTTCCAAATAAAATCTGATTGAGTTTCATTTCTCAGTCCCAGGTGGGTTTGTATAAAGCAAATACGTAGATTGGTATGATATCAAGTAAGCATACATCTAAATTTTTGTTTGTCACGCAATGTTGAAAAGATATTTGAGCCGCGACATGAGATTTCCAACAATGTGATATGTGCAACCAGCAAAGCATACGCGCAGTCTGATCAGAACCTTTGCTAGCCGCTTGAATATTCTATGAGTGTTAAGCTACTGACTGAACGCCATTTAACGTTTCTAAACTTACAAGGAGGCTGCACAGGCTTGTCTGAGTCTACATTTGTCAAAATGCCACATTGTTGGAAATCACATGTCGCGGCTTATTTTATATGGTTTGTTTGAGTTGATAATTTACGTACCAGAAAACAATATTTCAGTAATTTGAGACCACTTCTTGGTTTAACAGGTACTTAGCGGTGGCGATTCAGTGTCTTGCACAGTGGCATTAGAGATGGAATGATCTTGCGAACCATCACAAAACACAGAAAAAGTAATTCTAGTGCACTTGCTTTGGTATGATTGGATAACATAAAAAGAAAGTGAGCATGACCAGGAGATGTTACACGCGCGCGGATCCAGAAAGTTTTTCAGAGGGAAAGTGACAGAAACACAAGAAAACCACACATACATGATGTTTTCTTGTGTTTCTGTTACATCCCCAAATAATGGTGTCCTGGGTCAGGTAAGGTATTTGATTCTATCGAGTCTTGATCTTTGCCTTCTTCCTTACTTTGGTGTCGTTTCTAGCAATCATTTCGCTGGGACGGGGCTGGGGGTGGGGAGAATGCAAGCTGAGAACCAAGAGACGAGCCCTTTCCAGGCAGATGACCAAGTACTGTATATAATAAAACAAGGACTCGGCAAACACAGAATCTAATACGTGTACACATTTCTTGCATACTTTTCCGAGGTCTCATGATAAAATGATTGACCTAAAATGTAAGGAGACTTTGAATCTAAGGCAAAAGTTTGGCGCCTGTATAATGTATTTCAGGCTCCTGGTGGCTTAGGCTGCTGTCCGTTCTAAGGCGGTGGTTCTGTTGTTGTGGAATCTATTGTTTAATGTACTTCCCATTGTTTGTGGGAGTTCTGTGTTTGTCTTTGTTTTGCTATGCATTACTTTGAGACCATTCTATACTGAGCGAAACTTCCAAACCGCCACTCGACATTTTCTCATATATCTTAACATATATGATACATACATGGCTAAAAATTACACTCAATATGGAAAAATCAATTTGACAGATTCTGTCAAACTTTCATTTTCATAAATTGAAAATAACATGCTCAATTGATAAACTGTATAATGACACCATCGCATTTCATTTTCACACAAACGCTAGAATTTAAACTCCTCGCTTAAAACCAAGTATTCAAGGGACCTAAAGTGAAAAACACCATTTTTATGGTGTTATAAATGGACATTATTTAACTTTTTTTGGGTTCGCTTTTATTAAGAAGCAATTTCTGGTAATCCGCAATGTTACTATGGAAGCCCATATGACATAAACAAGCACAGGAATGCTTTATGGAGATGACATGTTTTATTCCACAATATTACTGAAGCTTTCTGGTGCTGTAAATGGACATTATTGAACACTATCGTGTTTATTTTGTAATAAAGTAGCAATTTTCATGCAATTAAGTGCTCCTATGGAGGCCCATATGGCCTAAAAGAACACAAAAATGTGTTTATGGTGATGAAATGTTTTTGTCTTCAAAATTATTGAAACATTCGTCACCCATTAACCGTTTACTGCACATCAATATCGACACTTCCGACGTTCCAATGCAGCATTTGTCCATCACCGCACCAAAGTTTGATGGACTATACAGGACGTTCTGTGACATACGTAAAGCTCAGGTTTTGTCGATTTTTCTCGTCATACAAGTGCAAAAATGAAAAATGGCCGACATATTAGACGTAAACTTTGGGCTCTATCAAAACATGTCAAACATTATGATAAATTATGAATCAGTCTCAGCGAGGCCCCGTTTTCGATTGAACCCACAGCCCGATCCCTCTACTTTTTACTCATACAACCCAAACGTTGACATTTTTGTGATAAAATAAAGTTGTCCAATAGTTGTCGATGAAAATACGAGTATACACATGGCGAAAAACATTTAGCATTTGTGTGCCACGTGCAAACCCGGCCGCGTAGCGCAGTCGGTAACGTGTCTGGCTACAGATGCGTATCTGACTGCAGATCCAGGGGTCGCGAGTTCGATCCCGGTCCGGTCCCATACTTTCGTGGAGATTGATCATGAAATTATTTCTACGGTCATTCTCCTCTCTTCCGCTGATTTATTCAAGAAGGGCTGTTGTCAGTTACAAGCGAAAGTATGTGCACGAATTACTGGTTAACCGCTTGTTCGAGCCTGCCCAGGAAAAAGTGTGGTTAGGTGAACTGACCGTCCCCCAATGACCATAGCTGTTGACTTGGGACGTAAAGCAACAAAACAAACAAACAAACGTGCAAAACAGGTACTAGTACTCTATCGTTACGCATAAATGAACATCCTTATTGAATCAAACTGTGTTATGTTCAATTGACGCATACATGTGTCCAAATATACTGTGGCAAATATCATTTCAAACAGTTTGATAATAAATGAGTTATATTGAAAAAATGTGTTTTGTTAACTGGCGGTTTAGAAGTTTCGTTCAGTATAGTTTTGCAGAGAAGCTGGTTGCTTGCCTATTATTGTCTTACAGGTGTATTGCTACTATAAATGTTCTGTGGCTCTATCTCACGGTGCCGTGGGTTTGTTTGCAGTTTGTGATTGTGGTATTTCCTGATTATACGAACTTACTAGTTTTAAAATTATGGTGAAATCTTTGAGGATTTGTTAATAGCACGCAATGTTATGGCTTTCATTACTTCCTATACTGTGCTTGTACAAGTGTTGAATGGCATGGCGTGACTTTACGAATGCGAGGCTTATCCGAGATTTCATTGGAAGCGCGTGCGATGAGTACCAAAACTTATGCGTTGGCGCATCAGTACAAAAACATGATAAACCTATAAGTTTAAGAAGCCTTAATTGCGGATGAAAGTGTCGTCGATACTTCACACACAGCATTGCGTTTTTTTTTCTAGTTTTATACTTAGCGTGAGCAAGCACAGTGAAGACTCTGATGAGACTTTGCGGATGTACAGGCTCATCTGATCGTCAAACGGTTGCGAATGCGAAATACCAAAGTAAATATCATGCGCTTGCTCCTACATAATCATGATAGGACCACTAAGTTTAAGACTCCGTTCAATTGCGGATGAAATTGTCGATACTTTGCCGTTTGTTGATAACACGCAACGTGGTGGCTTTCACATAAATGTGGTCCTATACAATGTATGTGCAAGCAGTGAAAACTCTGACCAGACTTCACAAATGCGAACGTTTATTTGAGATTTCGATGGATGAGTACAAAAACCTATGCCTTGGCTCCTACATAAACATGACAAGGTTAGCTTTTGAAAAAAGCTTAGAACCATCGCATGGCGTTTTACAGTTACATGTATTAAAGAAGAACTTTTAATAGTGTTTTATTATTGCATTTGCTGAAGCCACTCTTTTCAGTGTTTCATGGGCTTCAAGCTATGAGTATTTTTTTTGTTTTAGTTAACGATTTGTACATAGGTGATCCATTGGAAGCAAATAAAAGACAGGAAATATGCATATTCCAGTAAGACTCTGCTCATGAACCCACTGAATAATTGTAGAGTTAACCCCCTCCCCAGCAGTATGTATAAGGTCATTCAACCGTATTCCTCAATCGAAGTCAATGCACATAATGCCTAGGGGGCATATTGAAACTGACCAATCTAGATCTTGATATTTCGTCACATTTAGTCTAGAATATCCGAGGGGCCCATGTTTGATCGGGATTCTCGCTCAGTGGTAAGGTCTCTAATAGGCCTTTTCGCTTTTAGAAGCAATCCAGTATCCAAAGTATATCAACATCGCTCACGCAATGATGGAATTTTGGAAGTTACTTGGTCGACGGGGAGTCTGAGAGAAAGAACTGTAAAAGACACTGCTGTTGGGGAGTTAACACCTGATCCGTTTCCGCAACTTGCTAATGGAACAGGCCCGAATCGAACACGCGCCCAATGGAAGTTTACTAACGTATATAAACCTATAAAAGGTTGTCGATACTTCGCCGTTTGTTGATAGCACGCAAAGTTATGGCCTTCATCACTTCATATATAGTTACTGTGTTTGTGCAAGCAGTGAATGCTCTGGCGAGACTTCACGACCGAGATTTCAGTGGATACGTGTGTGCGATGAGTACCAAAACTTCTGCGTTGGCTCCTACATAAACATGATAAACCTATAAGTTTAAGAAGCCGTTTAATTGCGGATGAAATTGTCGATACTTCGCCGTTTGTTGATAACGCGCAACGTGATGGCTGCAACTCTTAAAGCACCATGTGCTATTACATGTACACCTCAGCTGTCAATATTTTTTTTATTTATTTTCTTAAGGCGCAACTAAGTCTTGATATTTCAAGTGAATCGTCTGTCGTTGACAGACGATTCGCATGAAATAACAATACTTACTCGGCATGAACAGCAAGAATTAAATGTCACAGATGTGTCGTGAGCTGCAGTGTAAGAGTTAATCTAGACCACGCGTCTTTCCGATTGGTTATTTTACTTGACTACAGGAGAATTAGGAGACAGTGAAGTAAAAGACATATATCGGTGTGCTGCTACAGAGCTCTGATACCGATTATTCTCCCGGAGCAGAGTGATTCGTGTGGTGCTTCTGATGTCAGTGAAATATATACATTACTGTGGTTAAGGTAAATTGGAAAATCTGAAATTACGGATTTGAAGCTCTTATCAGGTAAGAAAGAATTATATTTTGTATATAATACTGAGAGGAACTAGAAACTTAAGTTTTTTTACCAGAAAATCTTCCAAAAATATTTTTGCGTTTTAAACATTTAATTTTTTTTTACTTTTGCAATTAAATATGCATGTTCAGGCTATTGATGCTATCATCAATTCTGTGAATTAAATTTGTTAAATGAATGTTGAGCATATCAGATTTCAAAAAAAAAAAAAATAATGAATTTGAATTATTATTTTTCATCCAGATATGTTAGAAAAAAAACTTAAGTTTCTAGTCTCTCTCAGTAATTTACTCATTGTTTATAGCATTATGATATACAGTAAAAAAAATACTATTACATGTATGATATATATTTACGAAAGTAAAACAAATATCAGTAGGGCTTATTTTAAGGTAAAAGGTTAATATTTGTATACATGAATCAACTTTTGCAGGATTATATATATAAAGAATAGGTTACTAATTATGATATTTGTTTACAAAAATAAAATTAATAAATTGCGGAGCTTTTAAAAGCTTTTCAAATTTAGGAGTATATTTTCGGCACATTCCGAGAAATTTAAACACGGATAACCGATAGAGATACACACACTATGCAACCTATGTACTATATATTTCCTGCGAATGATAGAGCAAAATAGAAGCGCAAATCTACCTTTACAGCGGATAATAGCTGATAGTTGTATTTTAGAAAAATCTGAATTTGGGGGTATATGAAAAAGCTGTAGTCCACGCTTTGAATCTTTCCGTCACTATTTTAAGCTTCATCACCTCTTAACTCTTTGTGTTCAGGAAACCCCTAAACCACACCGGATAGGCGACAATCGAAAACGCTCTTAACAATCGACGAACGCAGATCAAAAATCGCTAGAAACAGTGTTTTTGATTGCCATTTGTCGCCAGTCGGGCGACAAATGGCAATTGAAAACTCGGTTTCTAACGATTTTTGATCCACGTTCATCTATAGTATTAACGTTTTCGATTGCCGCCTATCCGGTGTGCAAACGGGTACTTTGGAAAACAGTAAAGGTCAGACAAAATGCAGCATAAGTGTACAAATTATGAAAACTGTGCAACTTTACACAGCAGAAGTGTACTATAATTTAAAGTTGTGCAATTTTGCCTAGCTGAAGTGTACAAAATATGAAAGCTGTGTAATTTTGCACATCTGAAGTGTACAAAATATAAAAGCTGTGCAATTTTGCACAGCTAAAGTGTACATAATATGAAAACTATGCAATTTTGCGTGACTGAAGTGTACAAAGTATGAAATCTGTGCAATTTTGCGCAGCTGAAGTATGCAAAATATAAAAGTTGTGCATTTTTGCACAGCTTAAGTGTACAAAATATGAAAGCTGTAATTTTGCACAGCTAAAGTATACAAAATATGACAACAATGCAATTTTGCACAGCTGAAGTGTACAAAATATGAAAGCTGTGCAATTTTGCAGAGATTTCATATTTGTGTACACTAGCTAGCTGCAGTAAAGTAGAACTTTAACATGTATTTTAAGAAAATTATAATCTGAACATGTCAGCTCAATCTTGAAAGTATTGGTAAAATACATGTGCATTTCCACTGCACAATTTGGTGAGAGTTTATATTCCGTCCACCACTTCATCAGATCCATACATTCAGTAGCTAGTGTTGATACTGTAAATTCAGAAATTTTTGCGAGGCTTTTAATCTCGAGAAAACTTCGTATATGCGAAGTTTCGTGAAAATGTAATCCTCGCGAAAGTGTGAAATCATTCTGCCGTTTACTGATATAGGTAAATCATGCCGTAGTCGCGAATTGAAACATCGCAAATATGACTTTTAACGCTATTTGCGAAATAAAATTCTTGCGAAAATTTCCGAATTTACAGTATAGATATGTTACAGTACACTGCTCTAACCCTTACTAAATTCTAACCCTTACTTTAAGGATTTTCACGAAAATAACAAGTCTTTATTAGCTTCTATCAAATATATTTGCTGTTTGATAGAAACGATATCTTTAAATCTTCGTTACATGTATATTTATTCCGTATACCAAAGGATAAGCCTGTAGTTTAACGGTATATTTCGATTCGACATTGATTGATGTTTCTGGCACTAGTGAGATACCAGCTGCTATTATTGGGGAATAAAATTAACCTATTTAAATAACCTGTTTTTGTTGTTGTTTTAGCTGTATAACATACCCGTATCATATAGATATAGAGAATACTAGGTTCGTGTCTTTTGATATCAAGTTTACCAGGCAAGGCTTTGAGAACGCATGTTGACATCGCGAGGCTTGCCTCGCGATGTCAACATGCGTTCTCAAAGCCGAGCCTGGTAAACTTGATATCAAAAGACACGAACCTTGTATTCTATTTATCAGTTTACCCATTGCTGAACACTCTTCAAACTAACGATTATGACGTAATTTTTTATTTATGTGTTGATTCAGCGTCATTAGCGACGTCATTCAAAACAAAAAGTGCAACGTCATCATGACCTGATAAAGGTAACATGCCGTGAGATAGGAAACGTTTATTAGGCTATGTTGAAACAATTCAGTTAATATTAGGGGTGACTGATAATGTACATTATATCTCCCTTACCAACTTAAGTACGAAATATCTCATGATGTGCAAGGTCTACACTGATGTATGTGGTATAAAGTAGTTATACCATGTTTGTCCACCTGTACGTAACCGGGTAAACCACTCGCTAAAGCTAAAGCTCGTGGATTATCTCCACATACAGGCGGACAAGGCATTGTATAACTATTACTTATGAATCCCTTCTTGGTTAACCATTTTCACGAGTATTCCCGAATTTTGGATTTTGAGGCTGACTTCCACAGAATGTCAGCCTCAAAATGATAGTTTGGCAGATCGTATACAAACTACCGCTACTCTGTTTTACCAGTTCAACTTTTGTAGGCACACCACAAGTTTAAAGATTTGAATTTCTGAAGTTCAGGCGTTTGTAGAAATTGAGTTTTCATCAATGGTTAAGTTATGGTTTTAAAAGATTAAATATAAATTCTAACACACCTCGCCTATAGAGCCAACGGTAACAAACTGTGATATATCGCACAATAATTCACTGCTAAAGTGTGTGATAGCTGACGTCACAAGAAAATGACGTCATTCATGGCGTTAGACGGTGTAACGTCGTTTTTACGCTTGAAAGACGTTACAATTACATGTAAATGTATGCGACGTAGTCTAAGAATTGGCGGGAGTTCTTCAGTGCAATGGCGGAAAGTAGGAAGAGGCCGAAGACTTCGAATGTGTTTTCGTCGTTTACTGTGTGCTAGAATCGAAATAGATCAGCTCCAGTGCGTGAATTATTGAGTAATAATTCACTGTTTGTCGGTCAGTTGTACGACGATAAATCACTCGCGCTGCGCGCTCGTGATTTGATCTTCTTTACAACTGACCTCCAAACAGTGAATTATTACTCAACAATTCACTGCTGGAGCTGATATATTTCTTAAATCTTGCATCAGGAACGAAATGCAACTGCGTATAACAGATACTGATCAGCAATCAAACGCCTTTCATTTTCGTAAATTGTACCTTGCTTGCAAGAACAAATGTCATTTTATGGGTAGAATCCGTCCACGCTTGAAAATGTATACGATTTTCCCTAGGTTAATGTTGCCATATATGGACAAACCTTCAACAATTTAAAAATACATTTGCGAAGAAATTATATAATGTTATCAATAAACTTGACTATTATAATGTTAGCGAATTATTTTTTTTGGGTGTTACATTAAGTATTGAACATTTCTGGTACTAACAGCGATTTTTAGAATGAGGAGTCGCAACAAACTTTTACTGGTATCCGCTTATCAATAATTTATAGGATACACACTTCATAATAATAACAATCTAATGGCATATATAATACATAGCCCCCCCCCCCCTCCCATTTTCTGAGCATTTTTAATCGCAAATGTTGGGTTATATTTGCATGTTACTAAATGTAGAATATTCATTCAATTCTTCAGAATACCTCATAGAAGGTCATGGTATTCCACAAGTTCAAAATTATCCCTTATCTGCCACAGCGGATATTGCTATTTAATCCAATCATACTGATTAAAACCATCCTACTTCATTGGTACTAAACACGTGTATAAATTAAAACTCTATATTCTTAAAGGGACTCATAACGGCCTTAACAGCAAAGTTGTCGACAATTTTAAGTCGCTAATTCACCCTTGCTATGTTATCTATCCTTGCCTTGTCGAACCTAACCATACATCATCAATCGGGAAAGTCCGACACGATTCGAGAATCGAATCTGGCCTCGGGTGTACGTAATGGCGCATTACGCGTTGTACTATGTACGAAAAAGTTCCATTTTGTTAGCCAGAACTGGCGTTAGGAAAATTAGTCCTGTAGCATGTCAGCCCTATTAAAATCCATTTTTCTGACTATTACTCGAAAAGTTTAATCAGCAAAATTAATGGAGTTTATGCATTTATCAATAACGCTATAACGACATTTTATTGAGAAAAAATACAAACAAACATAAACTTCATTTATAACCGTTTGTTATGCTGCAATCCCACTTGTTATTTATTGTGTTGGCATAGTTTCTGTGATGTACATCCAAGGTCTAATTCCACGGAATTGGCCAAGGCAGTTCCGATCGCATACAGCATCTGTGTTGCGCTTCCAATTGCATTTATTTATCATTCATTGATATGCTAGCAATTAATGAATCTCTTATATCACCTGCGGCAATGGCAAATGGTGATATTAAATTAAAAAAAACAACAACATACATTTTGTATGAATAGATAATATGACGTATTGCAAGAGCCTCTAATTTTTTTGCAAACGATAAACATGTAGATCCATGCAGTCTGATAAGCAAGTATTTTATATATGCTTCATCACATAATGTCGCGCGTAATCGATAAACCACAAGTGAATTACATAATTTAGTGACGTTGTGAAATGGCGTACATGGTATCTAAGTTTACGATTTTATTGCATGGCGTAAAATCACTCCCAGGCGCGTTGTCATGTGTTAGATTACTTTTATATCAAATATCTGCTATGGTGTTTTGTAGGTGCGTGAGAATGCATTGAACTGCCAATCGGATTTGAGTGTATTTTAATGCATTTGTAAATGTATTGCGACATCTGATTGGATAACATCATACATTTGCGACTGTATATCGCAAAACGCAACGCCATTACGTAACGTCACTTTCCATTGGCTGACAAGTGGTTTTATACAGATGACAAAATGTTTAATGCATCTAGTAGTCGCTGGCTGTAGATTTCCATTGTCTTTTTGTAGGAAAAAAGTTACAAGTGCATTAGAATGGGGATAACCATATTTAAAATTTTAATTTGGATACTAGGTAGATCATAGGAGTTTAGCTCCGATATCTTTGCTGACACATCACCGTAAAACTAATTTTCCGACCGTAAATCCGATGATATACATGCACCTTGAATATGAAATTTCTGAATACATTTATTCTCTAATTTAACACTTAACTAAATATAGGAGACAAGCAAACAGTGTGAACCTAAATGAGACACCACGGTATGCGGCAGCTAATCAGGGTTTACACTATAAACTGTCATAGAATTCACATTCAGCAACTGCAATTATCTTAATCTAAACATTTCAACTTTTTAAGGATCCCCTTATATTTTTTTCTTCTATAACAAGGGTAACAACCTACGTCATAGCATTGATTTTGTAAACACGTAGTACGGCGCCATCTTTGATTTACAAGGTCAGTTTTCCCCTTCGTAAAATTAAACAAATGAGTGTCTGTACAAACAAAGCAGTGCAGGCGGTGCCTAACATCACACTTGAACAGAATATATAACGGGCACGCCCCGATATGCCGTTGTCTTTGTAATCATTCACCCACAAGAATCGAAGCGGGAGACACGAGGATAATTTTAGCAGTCACCCACTTCGATTTTTGTGGGTGAATGTTTACAAAGGCAACGGCATTTCTGGACGTGACCATTGTATATTCTGTTCAAGTGTGATGTTAGGCACCGCCTGCACTGCTTAGTTTTGACAGACACTAATTTGTACGACATTTACGAAGGGAAAAACTAACCTTGCAAATCAAAGATGGCGTCATACTACGTGTTTACAACACCCACGCTATGACGTAGGTTGTTACCCCTGTATAAGCATAAACTCGTTCTCAGAATCAGATGGAAATAAATTTGATAGTCCAACAGTTATTGAATTTTATACCAACATAAGTGCAGCAATAGTTCAAACAATGTGACATAGTGTACCTAGTCATCGGTTCGTTTAGCAGTTTGAGCATTGGAGATAAATGACTGTCACAACAGAAATAGATACTAAATTAAAAACATGTGGAAAAAGCCTTCAACGGACTTTTTCAACCCTGATATTAAATTATAAATATATAGAGTGAGACTTCAACGAACTCTTTCAACCCTGATACTAAATGAAAAGTACCTACGGGGAGACAAAAACGAACTCGTTCAACCCTAAATAAAAAAAAAACGCAGAAATATCACGCTCTCATATCACAGAAAAACTTATTGCACCAAAAACATTTAGTAAAATTATAGATGACTTTTTGTCGACGAAGTTGATTCTAAGCTAGGTTAAGCCCTCTTTTTCTAAAACTCTATTGGTGATATAAAAAAGCTGGTCCTTCATTGGAAAAGTAATTTGCATAATTAGATTGTGACGCTATCTAATCTTACCTTTTTTAGATTGGTTTCCCTCGTTCATAATGCTCTTCTTCCGCCCCGCATATAGCATATGCTATATGCCTATATGCTGACAAGCTATTAAAGGGAGACCGGTCAAACTTTTCTTTACTAGCGACCTACATATAAGTGCAAACACCGAGTTGTTTTTATACAGGATTAATCAATAAAGGTTTGTTTGTTTTGATTCGTTACGCCCCATCAACAATCCTTAAGTTATACAGGGACGGGTCTTCCTGGGTTGAACCAGTACTAAGCTAGGATAAATGTGTCTTGCTCAAGGACCACAACGCAGTGACGCCGGTGAGGCTCGAACAATAAAATGTGTTGTGTTTGCCCTTTATTGATTAATCCTGTATGAAAACAACTCCGTGTTTGCACTTTCACGGTTTCGGGCGGGACGCAAAAGCGGGAATCCAAGCGCTACATGTGACTTTGAGTGTAGACTATCATAAAACCGAATCGCAAATACTAGGATTTTCCCGTTGAGCACAATAGCATCGCTGTGACGTCAGACACATTTGAACAGAATAAATACACCTGTTAACGAACAGGAGAAGCTAGGATTTTAATCAAACTTTATACGAGGCATTTTTTTTCATTTTTCAACATACTATATTTTCCGCCTTTGATTTTACTGCAAAGGCAAAGCTCAAATAAGGAATGAAAGTTGGAGAGCAAGGGGAATCGACCTAATTTGCCAAAAAGTGGAAAATAGGACAGAGAAAACAACTGGAGATGTCACATAATTGTATAAGGTAAAATTTTGATAATGGCTGATGGTATTCTAATGAATAAGCGAAGATGTTAATGAGAGTGAATGAATGGGCTAAATATTTAATGACTAGAAAATACTAGAGCATCCCCGCCACCACCATATTGTGACCCTCAGTCATATCCAATGGTTGATTTAATGTTGTGCAGATCATGCCGGCGTCTGCATTATTCCAATTGAGGTTCCAATGTATTGTGATTGCATTATTTGTTACCCCAAGTTGTTACTGGGAAATTAAATTTCTAACTCAATGTTGTTATAGTGGTCTAAATTAGTCACAAATTCTACGTGCAGAAAAAATAGAGCTTATGAAAATGAATTCATCGTGGTTTACAGTTTATCGAACACCCATCCATTTAATATTCGTCAATTAACTTTTTAAAAGATATTTCTTGTTATCACATACTGCTAGGTGTATGATAATTTATCAGTTACCTCTCATTTATACGGTAATGTTGCAGGATGGCCTGATAAACTTCGCATACATGTATCTTACAGCATGTGCCTTTATCAATATCAGGTCATCATCGCTAGTGTTAAAGAGACTGAGTCTGCAACTATGAACATTTTTCGAAATTTTTTATTTTGGTTTTAAATCATTTGTAAAAGTAGAATTAAGCTATTTTTTCACAATAAATCTGTTCACTATAGCTGAAAACTGCACGGAAAAGTGAAGTAAATAATGCAGTTAGACAAGAACAGATGGGTTATGATTCTGCTGAAAATGCACATTAACATACTAACACATTAAACACAAAATAGCTATTGGAGTATAAGAATCTCTCATGAGTGTGAGGGTAGGATAGAAACATCCGTCTCGAGGATTGCCGTTTGGCATCACGAGGCTTGCCGAGTGATGACAAACAGTGATTCACTAGGGACGGATTTTTCTATCCTACCCTCACACGAATAATTGATTCTTTTGCTTGCTCACCACTGTTTTTATTTATGTATTCATTATTTTAAAATAAGCTTCGAGAAGCCCCTGAATACGCTAAGATGCAATTTCACATGATGACGTTACTTGACGTCCTGGGCAAATTCGCGGCATGGGTAAGATAAGATTTACTATTCCAGGGTAAAATCTCAGATATCCTTATCCGGTGTGCAGGAAAAAATTTTCCATTCACACCTACATTTTGTAAATGTATACACTCCAAACACACGCATAATATTGTTTATTTAACCCAGTCACACTAAACGCCGGCTAAAATGAAATGACATTACGAGAATCGCAAGCACAAACATGAACCAAGTAGTATCCGAAAAATACGCGATTGTTGAGAACGTTTCTCCTTCCCATGCCCTATCAACTCTAGGCAAAGACCGAGATATTCTCATGTACATAATTTGCGCAATTTTTAACACTATATGGTAATTTTAAGAAGATAGAATTCAGATCTGAAACTTCCTTGAAACTATTTTATAATTAGCCTTGCCCAATCTACACGATTTTAAACAATAAAACTCCTGTACGAAACTTTTCCAGATATTCCACACAACTGCACAAATCACGAAAAATATACCCCCATTTGACGATTCCTGGTAAGGTCACTTTCTTGAATTTCACAAAATGACATGTGCCAGACTTCTTTAACCCCCCCCCCCTCCCCCATTTCACTGGACGGCGATTCCGCTACGATTCGAAATTTTGGTCAAAATGGCACGAATCGTAGCAGAAACGGCAAGAGCGCAGAAGAAGCGCAGTAGAAGCGCCCAGGTCGTAGTAGAAGCGTATCGGAATTTCAGATTATATATAGAAAGGATACAAAAGCGCAACGAAAGCGTAGCTCCATCGCCAAGGTCGCAGCTACATGTACATCGCCATCAGCGTACACTAAGCGTAGTCAGATCTTCATTGTCGTAGTGGGGTCGGAGCAGCAGCGTAGCGGAAGCTTAGTAGAAGCGTATTGGAAGCGCCAAGTTCCCAAATCGTGAGGCTGTCTAGTCTTCTGTGGCGATTTGGATTAATTTTAGAGAAAATCCTAGATCGCAATGAGCATAGCGGAATCGCCGTGGAATGGGGGTTTTACCAACGATAACATGTAAATCTAACACCTTTCCATCGAACAATGTTGAAAACACCAAATATGTCCAGTGGCGCATCCAGAGGGGGTTCGCTGGAACCCCACTCCTGTTCGTCCATTTTCAAATATCCCATGAAAATGAAATAATTTGGTCTCAGACCAAATATTTCATTTTCATTGGATATTAAAGAACAATGAGATAAAATCAGCAAAGCGCACCCCACACTTTTATACCTAAGAACCCCCTTTCCAGAAATCCTGGATCCGTCCCTGATGTCCTCGCATAAACAATCGATTCCTATATTATATAATGCATTCAGAAAATTTTCTCACGTAACCGTGCACTGATCAAGCTATCTTTCTGAGATTTTGACAGAAAATTTCAAAGCCAGACGCGATTTGTGAATAATAAAGTGACATGGTATTTATAACCACATGTGGGCCTCGACGTGAGAAAATCTATGTTCTGCGCCTTTGCTGTTTGCATGCAACAAAATAAAGTTTTCTCGCGTTGAGGCCCAATTATGCAACACGTGTTACACAATGCCATCAAAACCACCTTGCAATAGCTATTTTTCTGACATTCTGACAGAGACTTTAGTACAGATTAAGGTCACAATGTATTTAGCCGAGGACACTGTGTCATCAACTTGAACGAGGGTACAGTTAGTGTGAGTTTGTTACTTTCCCACTGGTATCCTGGGTTAGATATGGTACTTGATTGTATCTATTCCTGATCTTTGCCCTATTTCGTACTTTTATATTCTGCATTCCTCGATAGCTTCAATTCTAATACATTAACCTCAAAACAACTACTTAGGCTGAAATACATTTTGGATTCCGCACGAGAAAACCTTTTGTTGTTGCATGCACGGGGTTCATAACCAGATACATGTAATACTGTTTTAAAATCAGATATCCCATGTATCCCCGTATGGAATAGATATGGAATTCACCACCATATACATAGTATATGTAATACTGTTTTAAAATCATATATCACTGTTATTGAATGGACCATCAACCATTGTTTAGCGTGACTCCCACTTAAGTATCATTCGAGAGGGAGATGGGGGCCTACCGTCGCATGGGGATTTCTACCTAGCAATGACTATAAACCTAAATGCCGAGAGTTGAGCAGTGCACTCAATGGCGCAGCCAGAACGCTGAAAAGGTTATGCACATCAAAGGGAGACTACTGGGTCAAGCAATGATTCTCTTTAATTGCGTCCCTTTTCAAAATGGGAACTTCTCTTAAAGGAAAGAATTTGCTCCCAGAGGGAGCGAATTCTTTCCTTTAAGAGCAGTCCCTTGTGGTATGGAAAATCACTTTTATCATATTAGTTGACCTCCCTTTATGGTTACTATTTTTATTACGCACGTACGTAACTGCGTAATGGGAGCTAAAATGTACGCCTATGGCAGTCCGGACTGGTAGCCCCCCCCCTCCCTTACTCCACACGCAGGGAAGGTGGATTGATCACACTCAGATTAGCCACAAGTGGCTGCGTACATGTATCTACTATTATATTTGGCTTCGATAATATTTTTTTTTAATACATGTCTCATTTTTCCTTTTTTTTGTCTTTAGATTTTGCCTCTCGTTTGTGGTGTCTAACTGTGATTTTATCACTTTTCCATTGGTATCCAGGGTCAGGTGTGGTATTTGATTGTATCCATCCCTGATCTTTGCACCCTTACTTACTTTAAATGCCAAGTCTGACAGGTTAATATTCACATGTAGTTATGTATGCGCCTTTGTTTCTCGCTTGCAAAAAATCAGTTTTCTTTTGTGACGAGTCCCATATTCAAATGTTCGGCTGTTGGTTAGACGTATTTAAATCTATTAGAATCGAAGTAGGTTGAATATACATCGTTAATTGTTTTCGTGAGAATGCTGTATTCATTGATAAACCATAAATGTGATTGATTGATTAGAAACTGTACTTTATGGTATACACCATTTCACGGAATTATAGCAAATATATTTGTTGATAAGCAGGGAGTAAACAAAAGGTATTTGTGCTAAGCAGAAAAAATGGTAAAATGATTTATCTTTGGACCACGCTTCCCCGGACCACGCTTCCCCGCAAAACTTGTGTCAGTCTTCTACAATAAAATTCATTGTTCAAATTTACATTTTTGTTGGAATCCGTTATCATGGTTATATTGAATACATATACTGACGTCAACTAAAAACGCCTCACTCATTATCACTGATTTCTTAGCGATGATATATAAAAGTGAACAGCCACGTACTGCTTCTTTATGTAGAGGTTGGGCGATGTTAGAAAATGACTTTAATTTGATATGCAGGTGACGCGTTATTCCGATGACGTCGTACAGGCTCAACGTACACATGACGGCATTGTGCATAGATCTCTTATGATTTCAATTTTAATTTGCACCCAGTTTGTGCCGTTAATGTTTTGTTAATCAATGAACAAAATTTTGATCACTTTTTTAAACAGTTGTGCTTGCGAGTAACAACTTTATGAAATTATGACGTCATACTAAAGACAAAATGTAAGGTCCGTTTACGAAACTTGCAAACATTCTCGTTTTGCTTTAAGTAATGGAAAAAATTATAAGGTGGTACATGTGGTAATGTACACAAAATATGCCTACATGAAATTACGTTATTTAAGATGAGCTGTAACGCCCAATGGCCAGTCGTTGGTCTACGTTAACGTCATCCAAAACGGCCGTCTGGAACACGTGCCAGATTGCGTTTCCTCTGAAATCGTCGCTGGTTAAGGACTAAAGACTTTTGCAAAGGATTCGTAACAATCTTTCCACCCACTTTGCAGAGTCATGACATTTAAGTTTTACTGAAATGCATGGCGAAAAGGTGGGTGGGGTAAGTTGTTTCGTTCAGGAGACGCATACAAACATTGTCTTAACATTATAAACGCATTTTTGGTAAAATAGAGACTGTTCTACAATGGTAAAACACGTTTTTCCTGTCAACGGATTGTGTCTGGAAACAAAGCAAATGTGGCTAAAATCTTGTGTCGCACGAAATGGTGACCACTGTCACAAACCGAGGTTTTTTTCTGAGCCTCAAATATTCTTTCAAAAAGATTGTTTTAATGAGATACGCTTGACTGATAAGATGTAATAATGCACAAAAATTCATAACTTTAGTCTGATCAGTCTAAGAGATATTCACGTTTATTTTTGGATGAGGCGTTTTTTCTTGACGTCAGTATACATGCAGGGTCTTTCTATACATGGTTAGGAAACACTGTATGTATTTTGCTGATAATAAGAATTATCTTGAATGTATAGTACTATACATACAGACAATGTAAGCAGGAGTAAATGAACTTACTTAAAAGAAATTTTTCAGAATAAAACTAATGATTGATCATTTATGAGGTTTAAAAACATAAGCTCATAATGAAGCCTTTCAGCTTCAAAACCATTAAATTTTCATAAATATTCATTGTACAATTCTTCAATGCATCACATCAATAGTTGGTACGAGCGCCAAAGCTGCTAAATTAAATATGTCTACATTAGGTTTATATTAAAACACAATAGATACACATTCTAAGCTATAATGCCACATGCAAATTTTCATCGTTCTGGCTGGATACGCTTGTTTAACCTAACATGATATGAACCCCCAAAGACAGATTTTCTTGCGACGCTGTCCATATAGCAATATAGCTGATTCTGGCCTCGAGGTTATAAACTTGAGTACAAGCTCAGACTCAAAATAAAGCGCAATGATTGGCTGCTTGCGGACACGTGTCCGCAAACAGCCAATCATTGCGCTTTATTTTGAGTCTAAGAATGAACTCAAGTTTTATAACCTCGAACCCTGTATGACCAATATACGCAGACCTGTGTCAAATCTAAACGATATCGATGTCTTTTTTGTAATTTGCACCGTTTATGGCGGGACAACTTAATGTCCAGTTCAAAGCATTGTACAAATCGATTAATGGATTGAGCCATCTCTTAATATGTCTGGAAATTTGCTTGAGAAAATGATCTACCAACAAGATCTTATCTAGGTAAAGTCAAACAGGTCGTTAACATAGTCACGTTTTGTTATTAACTCTTTGTATGCTGGGTAATTTTGCATGCATTTAGTTGTGTGCTGAAAAGAAATCTTTCAGGAATACCATCAGAGAGTCAAGCATGTTTGGTCCAGTTAATGCTAGACAAACTGTGGAATGGGATGGTCCGAATGATTACGAAGAAACATGTTATCAGCAAACAGGCAATGACATTGATAATGCACAGGTATCATACCGAATTCTTGGACGCGGATATTTTTCGACTAGTCTATTCGCGGGGTATAAATATACTGAAATTGAAGGTAGGGGCTCTCATTTGAAATAGTAAAAACTTATTTACGAACACTTGTTAGAGTCGATTAAAAGCACATATGTTTTCTTGAATAGTCATCCTAACAACACATCATGGCTAAGGCATTACAGTATTTACGATATGCGAGTAAAATGCAAATACATCATGAACGAGTCCTTGAAATCGGGATACCTTGGGATTGATTGACAATTACACTTTTTTGGCAGAAATTGTTTCTAAATTTTTTGCGTTTTTGATGAAACGACGTTTACTTGTTTTTACCTGCAACTAATGATTCGGCTTAAATAAGCGTCAATTGTTTATGAGAACGGGATTTCTGCCCCTACCCCTTCAACTGTTGCAAGTCTTAACCGCGGAGGTGCGTGAAAAAATGCTATAGCGTCTGCGGGGATTTGTTATCTGGCCGCGGGGTAGGGCTTTTTAGAACCGTTTTTTCACACATTAATTAAAGCGGCAAGAACCAATTATAGGCTCAAAGGAACTTACATTTTGATAGTCTGTTGGTTTCTACCAGCAGGGACAGCCGATACTGGTTCTATTGCGAGTTTGATGCGAATCTAAACCACGGTTTGAGAGCATGCTCCTAATCTTACCGCGGATATGACCATTGTCGGCGTTGTTCATGGCCGCGGGGTTCTGCAATATGCTTTCTTTTCCGCGGAAATCCTAAAACTAAAAAAACTATCAGAATCATCTATGACAAAAGATAGGTAGGTGGTGTGCTGAAACCACTGGACCAATTACGGTTAAATCAGAATGAAACCATTGGGTTTCGCTCTTTTTATTTCTCTGAATGCTCATTTAGCGAAATAATCTAGTATTTACGGTAGTAAGATCGCTTGACCAAAGTGCCAAAGGTTGTGAGCAGCAAAGTCTAGCTGTTTGTTTGTCTGCCCGTTAATCAGTCTGTCCGTCTGTATGCATTGGTTCTTTTACTTGTATGCTCGTTAAACAAGCTTACATGTGTCTAGTGGCTCAGGTGGTTATTATTTTTCTGACCCCCCCCCCCCCCCAAAAAAAAAAAAAAAAAAAAAATCAAAATTTTTTGAACCTCCGAAAGTGGACCGAACCTACATATTATGATAATATTAGAGTACCATCCCCCCCCCCTCCGCCGAAAGCTGACCATTGTTTTTAGAAAAGTATGCACCACCAAAATATAGCTGTCTGTCTGCTTAATTCTCAGTCAATCAATCAGTCAGCCAGCCAAGACTGAACTACTTTTTAAAAGCGTATACTTGTTACATAAAAGTGGTTGCATGTCCCAGGGCTGGGGAGGGGGGGGGGGGGCAACTCTATTTTTTTCTTCATACGTATGGTCAGGCCTAGCATCTACGGTTCATCCAAGAAATCAAGAATTTCAAGCACCCCAAAAAATATTTGAAATTTTAGCAACCCCCAAAAATATCCCCCATTATGTACCTTGACCGAATGAAAAGACCCTAAAATGCATAGAAATGACCCTTAAATATAACCCAATTATGTGATAAACCCCAAAAATATCCACAAAATCTTCATACCCCCAAAAATATTCATTTCTCTGAAACCCCCAAAACATACTGAAATTTTTAAACCCCTAAAATTGCCTTAGCCTATGTGTTTATAATTATATTAGAGTACCCCCCCCCCCCTCCTCCTGAGCTGCGTGTCTTGTTCTTCGGAGTAAGTTATTGATAATAACAACAGAATTTTTGGGGCATATTTGTTGCAAGTCATATGCATTGTAGACAACAGAGGAATAGGCTACTGACCGCCCTACATGTGCGGATCCAGACAGTTTTTGTCAGAGAGGGGTCCAACTATAACGGCTTTTTTCCTTTGCTTGTTTTTGAATGATGACGAGAGGTTGGATCCAGATACTACTATAAGCGGGCCATCGTCGGTCCGCCAGCGAAACGCCATTTGAATGGTGTCAAATGGCGTTTCGCTGGCGAGCCGATGCTGCTGGCCCATCATTGAATGCTAGGATGATAACTGATTTTTCAGGGGATGCGGACCAGAATTGCTGAGAAACCCTACATTTTTGTGATATTTCGGGGCGGGGGGGGGGGGGGGGGCGTCTGGATCCGCGGATGTCCCATGGCGGCGAATCTTTTGGCGTCCGTCCATTTTTTATTGTTGCTCCCATTGTATTAGGGGATTGCCTGTTGTCCTCAGTAGACGTAAGAGGACATCTCGGAGAAAAATCAGTTGCAGACAACATTTATATGTCAGGGGCGTCGCACTGTGTTGTGTCCTTGAGCAAGACACATTTATCCTTGTTTTAGTACTGGTTCAACCCAGGAAGACCCGTCCCGATATATCTGAAAAATTGTTGACTGGGAGGTAAAGAATTAAATCAAACAAAATAGGGGCGTAGTCAGAGGATTTATCATGTTGAAACTACCAAAAAATGAAGAATTAAGATAGTTGACCTTGTTACTTAACTTTTCAGCAATGATTGCGAATAACAAAGGCGCTGATCAGACTGCGCGAAAGACCAGTGCCTTTATTGTTCTTAGAGATTTCTCGCATCGAGGCCCATGTGATGTTGAAGCCCAGTCATCCTTGCTTCTGCCTTGCTGCGCGCCTTTATCTTGAAATAAATACTGGGGCCCCCAGGGGTTTGGGGGAGCTGGGGAGAAGGGCTATATATTTTCAGGGAGCTGGGCTGCACTGGTAATTATTTCAGGGATTTGAGGAGCAAACTTATATTTTTGGGGATTTTGGGAGCCCTGCAAAAAAGTAAAAATTAATTTATGAACTCTTACCTTAAAGGAAAAGCCATCATTTCATTTGATTTTTTTTAATTCTTCCGCACTGAGGGGAAGCCCCAATACCCCCCCCCCCCCTTGGAAAATCTAAATGTATTTACTTTCGAGCAGTAACATGCTATTCTGCCTTGGTATTGGTGAAAGGTATGGCGAATACTTTTTACTATTGCTGATTTTATTATCCTTAAAATTGTTAATTTTAGGTTGATAATAATGTATTTTGGAACACTCAGATTGCGCCAGCTTGCACCATTTTAATAAAAAAAATCGGGGATTTACCCCCGGACCCCCCTAGCACGAATCTGAATCGACATCATTACATGGAAAAGAAAAGCATCCATTTTTTACATTTCCTTGGCTTTCGGGGGCTATTGCTCCAGGTCCCCCTTGTAATATGTGATTGTATTCATTTTTTGTGCTAACGTGCGCATCTGGATTAATCTTGGAGAAAAATATGGCACAAAATTTGGGGTGTTGTTGATTTATTATATCCTATAAATTGTTGAGTTTTAGGTTGATAATAACATACTTTTGAACACCCAGAATGCACCAGATCGCACCATTTTTCACGGGGGAGCATGTGCCCGGAACCCCTAGCACAAGTGTTTATTTCATTAAACTAATTACATATCATGTAATATTTGTATTCTTTGGCTAAGCCTTATCTTTACATGTATATACGTAAATATATTAATAGTGAATATTTAGTCATCCGCTCGTGTATAGTTTCATTGTTTAGGCATGTGAATTTAATACTATGGAAAGAAAAAATGCATTTTAGGAGAGAATTGGCTTATATTTTTCGGGATTGGGGAGAAGCTGAATTAATTTTAAGGATTTGGGGAGCAAAGGAAAATACTTTCAGGGAGCTGAGGCATTTTGGGAGATCAGTGCATAATTTTCAGGGATCAAGGGAGCATAGACCCCCTGGGGGCCTCAATACTATATGAGCCGTGGCATAAGATTTCCACCAATGTGGCATTTTGACGTGTGTAGACTCGGACGAGCCTTTGCAGCCTCCTTTTAAGCTTAGAATCTCCAAATGGTGTTGTTGTTGTTGGAAATCTCATGCACTGGCTCATATTTGTTATGCTTTGATGTGTTTAGCAGACGATACATTCGCGAGGCCCTCCCAAAGCGGTGGGGGTAAGTGTCCCCATGTTCTCCTGAAATAAAGGGGCGTGTTCCCCTGCCCCCCCCCCCCTTCGAAAATTCGTTATCTTATGTTCCCTGTTCCCCATTATTATCTTTATTCTTCTGTTTCCATCAAAAGTTGGCCTTACTTTCCCCGTTCGCGTGAAATAAATGCCATTTTCCCTGTCCCCAAAACACCTGCAATTACTTTTTTCTTGATCACAATATTGCTTATTGAAAAGAAACACAAACGCAGTAGATCTAATGTATTGTATGACGACTCATCCGGGAGTAGCTCAAAACAGGAAAAAAAGATCAAAGGTCCTCTATCTTTCGTGAGGGAAAGCAGTGTCCATCTAACTCCCAAGAAATAAGTGGGATCACATTTATTTTATTATTCTATTTTATTATCATGTTTTTAAAAGTCTTTTTAACAGGAGCTCATCCCGATTCTGTTCTACTTACATTTACTATAATAACAGAAGTTCTTGCGTGAATTATGTTTTGATTATTTCAATGTGGTATGTGCGACCAGCAAAGCCACAGATCAGCCTGCGCATATGCGCAGTCTGATCAGAGCCTTTGCTAGTCGCTTGAAAAATTTCACCCTGCGGTAGCCTTTCTTTGCCTCAATCAGTGCAGAGTTAGGGAAACGAGAATGGTCTTTAGTTACTTGACGTTCCTCTGAAAAAGTAACCGCCCATCCTCAGCATTCGTTGTCGTTACATTTCCAGTACGTCCTCTCTTCTCATGTAGGCTTAAAAAAACATATGCTTTGGTTGAGAAATAAGAAAGTTATGTTACTGTTACAAATGTACACAATCTTAACTGAAGGCCTGTTATGTTCAAAACAATATTAAGACCAACATAAGGGATGCATGATGGGAACTCCATTTGTATTAAATTGATCATAGAAATCAAATTATAGTGTTGCGAACCTAAAAGTTTGACTTTCTTCTCCAACATGGAGCAACAACAAGCACAAATATATTGTTAAGCCATATTTTCAAACATTTAGGGGAAAGATCGGGATACTGACAAAACATTTTATTTTGATTTGATTCTTTTATTTAATTCAAGTAAATTTCAGTCTAAATTCAGCAAATATACTAGTCAAAAGTTCTCACCGGCCACGTATGTTTTTAGCGATTTTCTAAAAAGCTTTAAATACAATAAATATCTCGTTTTCATTCCCGAATAGGCCAGCCAATTAGTAAATTATACCAGAAAACGGCTTAGCAAAACTCTTTAAATTGTTTCCGGAAGGCTTTGCCGAATACACATACCTTCAATTTTAAAATTCACAAGAATTTGCATTGGATGGTGGGGTAATTTTCAACACTTTGGCCAATAGCAACGAGTCTCATGCAGATGGAGTGTTCATTTTAGCACTATCGTGTTCAATATGAGTTTGGCTTTTGAAATAAAAACGTTTTGCGCGTGAAAGTGGGTTATTTCAAAAAGTCATGACTTACAAATTGTGCCAAAATGCGAATTTTAAAAATGGGGGTACCACTATTCAAATGGACATCTTGCATGTACTGTTGAATATGTTGACAATATCTTTACTGTCTAGGGTACATGACACGTCTGGCTATTTCGATGTGCAAAAAGTGTAGTCATGTCATTTTACATTTTGAAGAAAATTAATGAAATGCAGGTGGCCGGTTAGAACTTTTGGCTAGTATATATGATACCTATATGGGCTTACGCTTTTCAGTATATCATTGCATACTTATTTTAAATAAAACATGCCAGAATGCTGGAAAAGTTTCTCATATCAAATGCGAGTATGTAATGATATACTGAAAAACGTATGTCCATATAGGTATCATATATTTGCTGAATTTAGACTGAGGTTTGCTTGACTAAATAAAAGAATTATTTGTGCCCCTTTTCAAAAGCGGAAATTCTCTTAAAGGAAAGACTGATTTGCTCCCAGAGGGAGCGAATTCTTTCCTTTATGAGCAGTTCCTTATAGTATGAAAAACCACTATTACCACATTAGGTGACCTCCCTTGAATGTTACTATTTTTATTACGCACGTGCGAAACTGCGTAATGGTAGCTACCCCAATGATGTTGATTCAGATTATTGCATTTTAAGCAATTTATCTATTACAACTTCGAGGACAGTACTAGGATTCAACACCGTATCATCCGCGTTTCAGTATTAGCATTTTCCGTAAGTAATCACCTCGGTTAGACTAGCAAACTCTTGGTGTGCCCCGCGGACAGGTACACCAACGTCCGCGGATAAGATCAACTTTTTTGACCATAGGCACCATGTTTATATGACATTATTTAGTAAATGCTAAGAGCAATTACTATACTATTTTTTGCAAAATTGCTATCGATAACCTGGCTTTCAAGATATCAATGTTAAATGAAATGTTATTTTAGGATTTTCTCAGTTCGATCGACCGGGCGCAATTTTTGCCTTTCAAAATAATTTCCACCGTTTTAAACCATAATTTGTGGTCCAACAGTAGAGTTTGCAAGGTTTGCGATATTCTAAGCACGTGGACGAGTGTTTGGTTGTGTTGATACAATAGATTTGAGTTGGATATAGATAATTAAAATATATTTTTTTACCCTTTTACGGAACCAACCCTCCCCTCCACCATAAAAGAAACGACCCCCGAAACAAGACTAGCCGCAAATTCTCCGCAGTCAGAAAACGGTATGATACCTGTGTAATGGTGATTAAGTGTTTTGTTAAGAAATAAGGCAGTTTAGCTCCATAAACATGTATACTTCGGAGCAAGGCATTATGAGCAATAACATTTTATGTGAAATGTACATGGAAAAATAAACAGCTTTCAAGAATCTACTATGGACCTGAGAAATAATTATTGATACAATGAATCAAGGGTTTCAGTGTTTTTTTCTGGTACTTTCGTCATAAACTTACTATCGATGTGTGGCAAGTCTAACGTATAGAATTTCCTTATGCACAAAATGTAAAATAACAATATTCAAGCTGAAAATGGATTTGCTCACTGTGCACAAACTGGATGATGCATTATGCGATGTCTACATACATAATAACTGCGTTCCTCCATTAATCTTGCTTGACTGTGACATTTGTCTGGTAGACTGCTTTACTTGTAAATTTGACCTAGACTGGTTTCAGTCTCTAATGTATTTTTTTGTAGTAAAACTGATAATCTCTCTAAGATAGCAATTTCTAAACTTTACTTGGAGTAGTTCTCGGCTTGGACATGCCAGTCTACTAGGTACCCTGTGTTTGGAGTGTGTCTCGACCAGCCTGCAAAGCTTCATAGACTACCTAAAATTGTCAAAATTTGAACTGGAAAAAAACCAGCTTTTGTTTTCAATTTGCGGGTTTATCGAACATCACTGTTCAATGATATCTTTTTCATCCATACATGTACATATAGGCTTTTCAATTATTTGTGTTGGTTATGGAATATATACGAGGGGGCGGAATATGGTCCTTCACTTGCATCTTATTGGCTGAAAACTAAAGAGAATTGGCTGGTCATAGGCAAAAAGCAATTGATACAATTGATACAATAAGCATGGAAGTGTCCATTTCGTAAGTTAAGGGGTTGCCGGTTAATATTTCTATAAAATGGTGTAAATTTAAAAGTCCATGATGATTGTTTGTATCTTAGCAAACAGTGCAGACCCTGATGAAATGCCGCAATATGCGGCATTTCATCTGGGTATTCACTGTTTGGCAAAGAACATGAATGAAAAGGTTTATTATCATGCACTGTTTTCCATTTAATAAACGCCAAACACACGTTACGTCCTGCGTCAGATACAACAACATACTTATTGGTTACATGCGAGGGAGCGCAGTGGCTCAGTGGTAGAATGCTTAACTCGAGTCCGAAAGGCCGCGGGTTCGAGCCTCACCGGCGTCACTGCGTTGTGGTCCTTGAGCAAGACACATTTATCCTAGCTTAGTACAAGACCCGTCCCTATATAACTGAAAGGTTGTTGATGGGACGTAAACAGTCAAATCAAACAAAGTCACATGCAAGTAAAAAAAGTTGAGAGATAACAGAATGCAACGTACACTGCATCGACAGATATCAATCCCGCCAACGATTTCCTCTAAATGCCTGATTGTGGTAATCCAATTTTGTCTCATTCGGTCTTGTTTGCATTTTCGACAGTGGCTGCAATAATGCCACCGTTATCCCGAATTTATTATCAGTCTTCAGACAGTAAATTGGCCATATTTCTAGTTCTGTCCTTTATTTGTCCTGTTATGAAAATATTGAGTTAAGTCGGGTCCAAAGAAAATATTCTTCATCATATGCCCTGACAAATGAAGTGTATTTCTTTCCAGTCTATATAAGAAATGTTTTTCCCACAAAAACCGCCATTGCAGAAACGCGTTTTAACCTATACAATAGCAGGAGGCTGAACAACTGGACGACGGAATAAAAATGATTTTCCGTGGACATGCTTCTGAACTTGTTATAGATTGGAGCGCACATTCTTGTCACTAATTGCTGTATTACGTGAATTTGGCTGCAGCAAGATGTAATAAGGCGACGTTTGTATACAAATGAGCCATGCCTAAAGATGCTGGCTCAGGTTGTCATTCGTAAATTGAGCTAGTACGTGAGAACTTGGTACACATGTACGTATCACATTGTCGAGCAACGAAGGAGCTTGTGTGATCTCGCTAACGCTCATGTCCTTTCGTTATACATGTAAGACCTACTTCCGGTTAAGGCAGGAAGTTGAAAATGTACACTGGCATTAGACTATATCTGTATAAATCACATAGTATTTTGCTGTTCTGTTTTATAATTCGTTTCTTGTTTACCATGTTTACGTGTACTGTTCTAATGTAAGGTAGAGTGATGGGGCCAGTTGAGTACAGCGCACTAATGAGGTAACTGTATTTGAAAGGTTCCGCGCCAAAGGAAGCTGTAGATAAGATGAAAGCGGTTTATGTGGAGGATGCCCCGTCATATGACGTTGTCTAACATTGGAATCGTCAGTTCAAGTGCGGTCGTACATCATAGGTGGAAACAATCCCGATTGCTGGGTACCCACTGTCCGCCATTGATGGTGTCACCATCCAGCAGATTGTGACGTACATTTTGGAAGATTGTCGTGTAAAAGAGCGCCAACTAGTCCATGTGGTCAAAGTAAGTGTATGGTCTGTGGAAAACATCATCCATGACCATATACACATGGTTAATATGTCTGCTGGATGGTTTCTACGGCTGCTCACACCTTTACAGAAGCAAGAACGGGTCATGTGCACTAAAGCTCTTTTGACCATGTATCAAGACAATGTGGAGGACTTTTTTGATAGACTAATTACACAGAACGAAACATTGGTTCATCACTATGATCCGGAGACAAAAGCTCAATCTTAGCGATGGAAACATTATGACTTGCCACCTCCGAAAAAGGTACATGTCCAATCCTCTGCGTGCAAACACTGTTGACAGTACTTTGGAATCAGCGCAGAGTAGTGATGGTGGATTTCTTGGTTTAGTGTACCACAATTGCTGAGACACACTATGCTTCACTTCTGAAGAAATTGCGAAAATCCACCGAAACCTAGAGCCGTGGCATGCTGATCAGATGTGGTTTGACTATTGGGGGACAATTCTCCAGTTCACAACTCTTATGGTGTTCAGACAGAAGCTACGTCCTACGGATATCACCCTCTTTAGTCTCAAAACTTTGCGCCATCTGACTTGCATCTTCCCAAACATGAAAACATTTTAAAGGGAAAGCGATTTTCAAACGATGAGAGCCTGGTTTCAGAAGTCAAATCATGGCTTCGTGCACAACCTGCTGAGTTCTACGGTAGAGGTCTGCATACATTTAACTGCATATAACGATTGTAGAAGTATATCACCCTTGCAGATGCTTATGTAGAGAAAACAAATAGTTGTGACAGAAATGTTTCTCTCCGACCATCGGAGGTTAGTCAGAGGAAAACTTTAATGAACGTCCCTCATATATGTCTATGACAGACATGTAAACATGTAGTCTACGACAGTCTATGAACAATTGGGCCCCAAATGCATTAGATTTACTAACTTAAGATAATAACAAAAAGGACGGAAGTGCAACTATACAGTCATGTAACTAGAGTAGATTGCACGTTTATTAATTTATTTCAATTAATTTATGTCATGAGCTGGCTACTCGACTGTGGCTATTTTACACTTTTACACATTTCATGCATGATTGATGTGTTTGTGAGCTTGGTGATATTATACAATTATTGACTTCAATGAGGTAGACATAATGATATATCTACCCGAAAAAGTGATAGTTCACCGAGGCCGCTAGGCAGAGGTGAATATCACTTTTAAGGGTAGATAAATCCTTATGTCTACCGAAATTAACGTCAATAACTGTTTTGTTATATGACTTTTCATTTTAGAATGAAAATTTTGCTACTTTCACTTTTGTTGTTAAAGACATGTTCAACCTTCAATCTTAGACATCTAAGGACTTTCTCATAAGTTTTATCAACTGTTATTAAAATATTTTAATGTAGTATTTTGCATTTTCAAATTTATATTAATTCTCTTTATGGGGAATTTAAAATGTTATCATAAATCTGTTTTTACAGTTTCTTTATTCAAACAAAGATAAATAAGCAAACAAAACAAAACAAAACTGTTGTAAAAATAATTGAAAGTCTTTAATTACCTGATGGGAGGTGAAACAGCAAATCATTTCAATTTCATGCAGCACATGCTAGTTTCACACTCATCATGCTATTTTTAGCTCTCTAGAGGGTAATATTGCAGAAGTGTCAAAATTATTAGTTTCTGGAAACTAGTTCCAGCTGGTTTTCATACAATATTAACTTGTGGACCAGTTTAGACCAGTTTCCAGGTAGACATAGAGATGTATGAAGACAAATTGGGCCAATCAGGAGAAAGGTTGCTCTCCAGTCATATAACAAAAAAGTTTATTGAACAGTTATGTGGTTTTGGCTTTAATTAACCCCTTTATACGGAAACCCTGCAAACGGGTACATGTACCTTGACACGTTTGATGAACACTGCAGAGCCAGATAATATGCCAGAATTGTGACAATTCATCGTTATCTGCACTATTTTCTGTGATAAACACAAGTTTCAGGGACTGGATGCATCACATTTTCTAAAATTCATATTTGTGACCCTTTGATAGCCAATGAATTACCCCAAATGTGTTGTATCAAACCAGATAGAAGAACCCAATAATTAAATGCAGATGCGGCCAGTACTAATGTGCTGTGTCCCTTCTACGTGGTACCCAATCGGAACTGTCTCGGCCGATTCCGTGGAATCAGACCTCGGATATAAATATATATCGAGGATCTACTTTGATAACGTGAAGCAGGCTTTATTTAACATGACGCTGACGTCACAGAAACCATGCCAGCACAATAACAAGTGTGAGTGCAGCAAAACAAACGGTTATAAATGAAGTTTATGTTTTTTCAATAAAATATCGCTTCAGCGATGAAAAATCATAAACTTTATTTATTCTGCTGATTAAATTTTTCTGGTAATCAGAAAAATGGGTTTACCACATGCTGCATAACTAATTTTCCTTACGCCAGTTCCGGCTAACAAAACAGAGCTTTTTCGTACACACAATGTTGAACTACGCGTAGTGCGCCTTACGAACACCCGAGGCTTGATTTGACTTTCGAATTGTGTGGGACTTTCCGAATTGCGTAGTACCGTGGGTTAGTCTGTGGTATGGTATTGTGGCATTTTCTTGTCACCTCATTTTGGCGATTGATTTTCAGTCTTTTCTGTATCCTTGGTGTTTGCATATGGCAGCCAGGGTTGCTCATGACACCAGTTTCATAAGTTCATGCATACATGATTAGTCAATTGAACCTGTAAAATGAACGTTAAACAATAAACAGCTTCGTTTAACTGCATAGTTGTAGTTGTACAGCTAATAAAAATTGCACATCTTCAGTGCAGAAAAATCGAACACACAATTAGCATAACTGTAATGAAGACGCAAGTACGTTCGACTTAAGTTAATCAGCATCCCATTAACCCGAATAGCTTAACAAGACTAAGTACGAATTTCATGTACCAGCGAAAAGTTCTTCCACAAAAGAATCTGATGTTCGTGGCGCACTCGGGCTGAATACAATATCTTGGTTTAACTTGAACTCTTTGCGAACTGTTTAATATTTCATGCCTTTTTGTCGTAGGCTTTTTTTTTCAAAAGCAGACGACACCAGTAGGCAAAGTGTAAAACCTATTTTATTTCAACTTGATAAAATACACGTTTTAACATTTACAAGTATACAAGTAACAAAATGTCAGAGGATTAGAACGGAAGCTGGAAGCTTATGTTGCTCTTCTGTAATACAGTATGATGTCTTAAAGAACCAATTTCTTTACTTCAAGGCACTATTCCAGTGAGTAATGGGGATTTTTAATCTGACACACATTCGATATAATATGTATAATAAACATGTATTTTAGCGTGATTCTGAAACTCTACTAGGCAGGAAAATAAACGTACATGTATTTATAAGACAATTCATTAGTACACGCAGTACATGTACACGGAGCGTATTGTATTCTACACTATACTGACAGACTTAAAATACGCAACCCTAACTTCCCTTTATCTTTTACAAAAGACAGTGGAACGTAAACTTTCTTCGCTTCGATGGTGTCATCATGAACTGGTTTCATCAGCAAACACTTCAGTTTTAATTGTACAACTAAACCTTATGACTTTACTGCTTCGTATAAATTTAGGTTATCGAAACATTTTTAAGTAGATTTGTTTGTTTGTTTGTATTGTTGCTTTACGTCCCAAGTCAACAGCTATGGTCATGGCGGGACGGTCAGTTCACCTCACCACACCTTTTCCTGGGCAGGCTTGAACAAACAGTTAACCAGTACTTCGTGCACATACTTTCGCTTGTAACGGACAACAACCCTTCTTGAATGATTCAGTGGATTGAGGAGAATGACCGTAGAAATTATTTCATGATCCATCTCCACGAAAGTATGGGACCGGTCCGGGATCGAACTCGCGACCCCTGGATCTGCAGTCAGACTCGCATCTGTTGTCGGACACGTTACCGAATGCGCTACGCGGCCCGGTATTTCTTAAGAAGAGAAGATTTAATCCATAGAATGAAAGGATACAAAAGATCAATTTCAAATAAGCAAACAGGCTGTATCGCAGACCTGCCAAACTTTATGAGAGTGATTCCTCGATGACTAACGAAGTCCATGACACAAATTTGAAACTTCTCGTGTTTCTTAATTTAAAGAATTAGGGGATTTTTCATTGATAACAAATTGTCACATGAAACAATTGACCCCATCTCAATAAAGTTTACATTTTCAATGCGTTAAATTCATTTAAATTGGACATATTTTATTTGTTACTTACAAATAAACATTCTACAAAAATGATCCAAATATACAAACCAAAATGAAAGTTTTTCTTTTTTTTAAGACATAAATTAAAGCTGCTATCCAAGTGTTGCGTTTTTAAAGTCCGTCAGTATATATACAAAAAGTCTGAAGTAAAACGTACACATTAGTGCACCTGTTGAGTATCTAAGGTGCATGGCATTGCTACAGAATTATAATAGATTGTGCACCTGGTGTGCATACCATTAGCACAGATTGTGTCAACTGTAGTCCTCACTCCATTGTGCACTCCGGATAGGCGGCAATCGAAAACGTTAATAATATCGACAAATGTAGATCAAGAATCGTTAGAAACTTAGTTTCGATTGCCTTTTGTCGCCCGACTGGCGACAAATGGCAATCGAAAACACTGTTTCTTGCGATTTTTGCTCCGCGTTCGTCGATTGTTTAGAGCGTTTTCGATTGCCAACTATCCGGTGTCTGTAGGTGTCTGTGTTCTATCGTCTTTTCGTGGGACAAAGACAAACAGAACAGACCGAATTCAGACGCGTCGTTCGATCAGTATATCCACTGTTTGCTTACAGATTCTTATATTAAAATTTGCATTAAAGCTGCATAGTCTGTAACTTTTGATCTTCTAATTTTAAAAATAATGTTTTTATTTTTCAAGAACACAGTAAAAAATACTCAAATTCAGGTAAACATTTTACCATTTTCGTAAATCTTAACAAGTTATCACTATCAAAACAATTGCATTTATGTTAAAATTCAACGGTCTAGAATTATTGGAGGGACGCAAATAATTACCAACAAGAGAAAAACACACCTATTTGATAAGAAAATTCACTTTTCCATGCAGTTTTCAGCTGTATTGAACATTTTTATTGTGAAAACATAGCTTAATTCTACTTTTACAAATAATTTAAAAAGAAAAGAAAAGTTTTTGAAAAACGTTCATAGTTACAGAGTATGCAGCTTTAATTAATATAAAAACGACCATCCAGTCATCATGGTCATCCTAAATCGTTCAATTGATAAGGAGCTAAATTGGTTGCCAACGATGGATGTAATGCTGCATGTTACCATTAAGAACCGAGTCTGACCATTCATGACCTCGGCGGATTATGATCATGTTAATCTCTTGTTAACGGCTAAAACCCTGCTTTACAATTAGTGTGGAATTACCTTGCCCACGTCACGAGAAAACGTGTGTTCCAAGTTTGTGAATATGTTGGTCTAGCATGACTGGGCTCAGCTACGTTGACTAGCTGCTATCTCGAATGGTTGCAGTCGGCAAACAATATCAGGCCACTATCGGCCCGCCAGCGAAACGCCATTTAAATTGTGTTTAGTTGGTGGGCCAATGGTGACCCACTTTTAGATGTTTACTTGGGTGTGTTGTAGCAAATATACAGTAAGCATAAAGCTGATATCCAACGCCTTGACAAAGAAACAATATTTGAATGACGCTTCGCTGGTGGGCCGATGGTGGCCGGACACTGTATGCTGACCTAGCAATGATATTCGCCCATCATGGCAACTTATAAAATTGCTGTACACCTGGTTGCGTATCTGTGAAGATATTTGTTCGCATATGGCATACAAAAGGTGGCTTATGAATTATTCATTGCAGGAATTAACGTGGATATCACATCAACACACAATTGCGATTACAGCGGTCGTTTTCATGAAAGGTCGTATTGGTGCATTTTTCATCTCAAATAACTCGTATATTACATGTACTTATAGTTTACATTGACGTCATCGCAAGAATTGTTCTTTCAACTTCGGCGATGTTATTTGAGCCTTGTCACGACAACGTGTCTGCTGGTGTTGTAACCAGTTTAAACCCACATATACGTGTTGCTGCTCAGCCACAAGGCTTTACTTGAATACTTTGGATGTAGCGAACGCGTAAATACATAAATGCAGAGTTTTCCCTCGGCTTTGTTTTATAGAAGTCCTTGGGAATCTCACCTTTTGTTCATGAGAGTCCCAGTGCATTTTGTACATGTAAAAGTCCCATGTGTAAAAGCACAACTCTACATAATGATATGGAGAACTAACAAACAACTGATATGAAAAAAAATCGAATCTAAATTCAAAGCAGAACCTACTTTGCAAGCTATTTGTTTTCAGAAACAATCTATTTATAAATCAATTAAATTATAAATTCCTTCTCAATTTTTGAGAGTCCTGAAGGACCCTCAAGATTATTATTTGAAAGTCCCAGACAGCGATTAGGGAGTCTGAGACTCTCAATCTTGAGTCCGGAAAAACTAAACCCTGATAAATGTACAAAAATATGAAACCTGTGCAAGATTGCACAGGTTTCATATTTGGTGCATTTAGAAATGCAATGAAGTGCGATATTTTGCTAATAGAGTTCACCAACGTCAGGTGAATTTGTCTGGACTATAGAGGCGGACTTGATTTAGGAATTTTAGAGTGCGCGGAGTACGCCAGAACTGTCATCTAAAACAAGCAAAACTTGGACCTTGGAGTACTCCGGAGTAAATCAAGCGATTACTATTTAAATTGTGAAAAAATAACACAATCCGATTGCCAAGAAGAAGAAAAAAGAATGACAAAATACATGTGCTTTCAATCCCATTTACTAATGACCATATTGTTTCAATATGAATAATTATCAGAACATATCGGGAAAGACTGAAAAATATCTCCGTGTAGAGTAGGCAGTGTTCCGCCATTTTATTTTGGCACAGGTCACTTGACTGTTCTGTCTGCACCACCTTGGAAGATGGAGTACTCCGGCGTATGCCAGCACAGGTGTTCCAGCGCACTTGATTTCTGTTCTGCCTGTTTGGAGTGGAAGGGGTAAAGAGAACAGCTAAATCAAGTCTGCCCTAGGTTGCGCGTATGATATTCAATATGAGATAAACCCGGATGTAGGCTTACATGATTTGATATGTCTTCAAAAATAAGTACCACTGTGCCATGGGCTGGCCCACTCATATTTTTTCCCTATATGTGTAACAGTACCCATTATTACTTGTTGCATTGTTCACCATTTGACTTAATAGTCAGAAAAATCAATCGTCTTTAATTAAAAGCGGTCATAAATCAAAACAAGTCTTTTACAGTTATTGACATTAACGACGTTTGAGAATCAGATTTATACCGTATGGAAAATGGTAATGTCAGAAAAGAGTTATATCTGTTGTCAAAATATTCAATTTCAATAAAAAGCAAATGGTTAATGATTTTTATAAATGAATTCACCTTTGAATAGTACTGTTTTGCCAGCCAAGAGTGAAAGTGGCGTCATGTTCTGTTTACAAAGTTATCATTGAATTATCATCGATGGATCACTTGTGTATTAATCCTATCCTGTGGATAGGATTAATACACAAGTGATCTATCGATTAGCGTTAAAAAGGAGACGGTACGCGGATTTTGGTATGCGTTGCATTGTAGAGTAACGAATGCTCAGGCGACTTGCGGGAACTTTGCTGCTTGCAAACACAAAGTATGGGTGTACATGTAGGGGCTAATTCCCATGCGATCATTCCTGAGTCAGATAACTCTGAATTGAGAATGTTTACTCACCCTGTCTTTCGATCATTTACAAATTCGGATCAACACAGTGTTCAAATACTCTTACATTTGTATGTCAGATCGGCATTCCGACATTTTCTAAATTAAATAAAATGTGTCCGAAAAATGTGAGTCTCAGTACCAAGACAGTTAGATGGGTCAATCAAAAGTATGCGATGTACACAATTTCCAAGTTTTAAATCTAGTCACATAAATAAAAGTAGCCGATACTTGGATTATCTATTCTAGATGTACGATTATTGAGAGCCATCGACGATCTGGCCTAGTGGTTAGCGTGTCGGACTATGGTTTCCTTTTTAGGGTTTTAATGCTGAATTATTTCATACAAACACACTGGAATTATAAAAAAATGATAGCAATTGTCACTCTTGAACGTTTTATATAACATTATGCAAGAAATCTACGGGGGTTGGGTTAAATTTGGCCCTACTGAAATATAATTAAATTAATGTGGTGACCCCAGAGTTGTTCTCTTGTTCCTAAAAGGTAGTATGATAGTTCATAAAATTAAAATAAAATTAAAGATTTCTAACGTCAATTTTCAAATATATAATTTACCCTAAAGCAAATTCCATTTTCGAGGAATTGGTAATACATGTATATATCATGCAGTATCTTGTCACATGTCACAGCTTGGGATAGCAAATAAATGTGCATATTTAATAAGATTTTTGAGATCATGAACAAAGTACATGTTATTAAAAGAATGAAGCTGGCTGAAGATTATTACTATTTTATCTTTATATTTTGGACTTGTGTTATTCTTTCATCTGATCATGGGCGTTCAAGGGAGGCTTTTGTGCATATATGTGATAAGTACAAAAATCCCATGAGCTTGTCCAAATTGTTTTACATATACATGTTCATATAAAATCATAGGTCAAGATAAACACAATTTGAACGTAAAATTGTAAATCTTTTCTCACCCGTCAGTCTTAACATACGTTTTGGGTTTTTGCAGTCTTTGCTTCCAAAGGACACCCTTCTAAGAACATATTTGACTTCACTACAGCTGGTGACTGGGACTGTGTGGCGGCGGTAGAACGTCTCCCTGCCCTTCACTATAGTGTAGATTTTATTTTCTTGTCCTTTGGGATCATGAGTTTCATTGTTGAACTTTGAAACTATTAGAGCGTCACTGATGAAGCCTAAATGGCAGAAACTAGCTAGTCTGGCCCAGAAAATATGCACACTCTGGTTTCAGTTCTTTGATGCAGTCTTTGCTTCAAAAGGACACCCTTTTAAGAACATATTTCAAAAGAACCGTCTCATTCAGACCGTTCTTTCAACTACCCACAGCATATGTTTCATTGAGAAATAAGAAAAAAAAATCTGTTACGCACTCTTAACTAAAGTCCTGAACAATAGTATGTTACATGTATTTATTACTGTAATCTGACCATAAAATGCCACATTCAAAGACATTAGACCATCCATGGCACCAAGAAGCACACTGTAAAAATAAGTGTGACTTTGCACCAAAAGTGGCAGCTGAACTGTAACTGAATTTAGTGTAACCTATCAACTGCTTAAAAAAACTATAAACTTTGATACAAGTATATATTTTTATTTATTAATTACAAAGATACATTTATGCAACACATAAAAATAATATTACGAAATACCAAACAAAAATTGAGCCTGATGTTATGCGAAAATTATACAACTGATGCTTTCTTTTGAGGTTAACATCAGAATTTGTCAACCCGGGAACAGCGAACATCTCTTTCAAGGGTTGACTAATCAAAATAATGCACCAATTGTTTTGTAATATGGCACTGTTTCTCTTTTCCTAGTTTAATTTAAAGTATTTCATATTTATAAATTTACAATTCACTCAAGTCAGATGTTCCTAGTGCACTGACAACAAGATTATTATATTCTCAAATTTCTGAAACTCTTATGAGATGTCCAAAAGAGTTTCATTTTTTAAATCACTTTCTCATAAAATGAACACATTCTGAATTCAAAACATTTTACCTGTGAAATATACATAAGAAATTAGCCAGTGTTCAATCTATTTTAGCTGTCTGCCAGCACTGAAAAATATAATGTCAACCTATTATGCGCTTAATTAAGCTCATCACTTGTTTCACAACCTGTTGAAGCTCGTTTCAGCCAATCAGAGTCCTTTATAGGAGTCATAAAACAGTGTATGTGGTTCAATTTTCAGAGGTCATCAAATGTAGAATTTTTCCAATTAGAGCGCTTCGAGATCCCTCCTTGTTTGATCGAACGCCATCTTGATGTCTGGGACGTGATCTGATCAAATGAATCATGTCAAAGCTGACACGAACTTACAATAATTACCCAATCAGCATGTGCAGTCGCACAGCAAGCTCTACGACAATTCTACATACTGGCTGCATTCACATTTACACAAGGCCAACTCATCTCTGTAGCTAAGCTGAACAGGCTGGTTTAAATCATACCTGGTCGAAAATCGCCGAATGTAGGTTTCCTTTTGATGCGATTACATTATCTCTCAGAATAGACTATAGCGTGTTGACCAGAGAATGACGGTCATGTCATAAATGGATTCGTCTTGAGAAAATCCTGATTGTGTTGGATAATACATGTAACAACATAGGCAGGCTGATCAGCGCTTTTGTTGTTCGTTCTCTGGAAAATTTAATATGTAAGCCTAATACACGCAAAATTTCAATTTGCTATCTAGTCTCTGTAGCTATGTAGTCTGGTTTTAAGCTCACCTGGTCGCACACCCCGAATTTTAGGTCGGATTCCTCGCGACGCGGCCCATACAGCAACGACATTCTTGAAAAAAAGTCTCAGAGTAACGGACTGTAGAACAGTAGCTTATTGGTAAGATAATTGGCTAAATATAGTTTCAGCACGAACCGCCCGAGAATAAACCATCACTTGTACATTCATACAACGTAATTAATGTCACAGAAGACATCAATAAACAAAACGAATATACTGACTATTTTGAGATTTCGGTGGCACCGCGGAGCTGTAGATTTTGTTATGCAATATCTAGACTACAAAAAACGACTTTAATTCGAGGTGCAACGTTTTTCTTATACTAAGCCAACTGAAGAGTGTCTGTTTGAATATTGTCATAAGCGACTTAGTGCACAAAAATGACACATGCATGTGTACTTGACGCAGACAATATTGAGGCTTGAGGGGGTGCCCAATATCCCATATCCCTTTAAGTAAATAGGCAAGTATCCCTTACAAACTGGCAAATATCCCCATAACTGATTTTCCTATTTTTTCAATATCCCTGAAAGTAAACAGAATATTGAACACAGTATCCCATGTCCCTGAAAGTAAAATAGATAGAGTTTGTTTGGTGTACTGTAGGTACCATTGGATATTTATGATAATTGGTGCCGCGTTTAGGGCTAGGTACAAGTGAGGCTTAGCATTTGAATACATTAAAAGGATTTTCGTCTGTCAGTGGGTTCTTTGTGCGAACAACTCCTACTTCAATTTTATTCCGATCTTTATGAAACTTTTTCGGTGATATTTCTTTTCATGGCATATGGAGGTGCGTGTCTTTTGAATATTATTTTCAGATCAAAATTAGGTATTGTTATCTTTTTGTGAACATGCAACTGTAATTATACTGTGAAACTATATACATGTAAATGTATAATATAGGCAGATGCTGGCTCCTATATAAATAACCAGGAAATGCCCTAACATCCAATTTAGGCCAAATAAAATACCTGTGTTAAGGGTAACTTGACCCTACCTAAATTTACTGGTAATACCTAGAATATTTTTCAGATTTTCTGAAAAAATATATAATTTTATGCGTTTTGAAAGGCGAACTGCCTTTCAAAATGCATAAAATTATATTTTTTCAAGAAAAAAAATGATTAAAAAACATGCATGCTTAACCTTCCTACTATGTTCAGACCCGTTATCCGAAACACACTTATTTTTTATTTGGCCTTATGAATGAAACCGAGTCTCCTGTTTTCAAATTATGTAGGTTCTCTCTAGTTCTGACCCTGCTTATCCACGCAGTCTGATAAGGGTTTTCGATTGCGCTCTATGGGTAGCCAAGGGACCAACGTTTCTTCTCGAGGAAAACTAACACTCAGATCAGACTGTACAGATGCACAGACTGATTTGTATCTTCGCTGTACACACATGCATGCACGCGTGGTCCATCTTAGCTCAACTTAAGGTCTTCTTTAACTCGACTATCTGTGAGTCGTGAGCCATTTTCTTTGTTTCAACATAGTGTGTTAATTTGATGATTGTTTCTCCATGATGATATATTGCAATAGTTAGGAAGCCTCCATGCGGCCTTAACATTTTTTGTGCTTCAACAACTGTTACAGCAGAATCTATGGCACAGATTTGGTACCAGTAAAATGCATTATAGCCCCCAGTGGCTTAGGCTGCTGTCCGTTCTAAGGCGGTGGTTTTGTTGCTGTTGATTCGTTGTTGATAATTACTCCAATTGTGGGATTATGTACTTGTTCTACACGTATGTTTTGTTGTGCGTTACTTTATGTCCTCTCTAGCTTTGCAATCATCTTGATGTGGAAGAGAGAGCTGGTTGCTTTGCTTAGTTTGTCTTCCTGGTGTCTAATGATTGTTGTGTGGCTTTGCCTCGCGGTGCAATGGTTTTGTCTGCAGTTAACGATTGTGGTATTTCCTGATCATACTCATTTACTATTTTTGTTCCCTAGGCTGGATACTCGCTGAAATACTAAAACCACTATCGACATTTATCAGCCTGAGAGTTTGTATTCCTTTTGATACATAATAGTGTTATACATAGAGGATCTTAAATGAGTGCTCATGTTGTATTGAATTTATCAAAGGAGTTGGGGAAAAGCGATAAAATGCGAGCATTTAATCGCTTTTTCGCAACGATTTTTATAAATTCAATAATACAGGAGCACGAATGTTAGCTTTTATTTATCAAATGAGGTTAAAATTATTTTGTTATCGCATTTTTGGCTTGAAATCGTGCAGATTTTACCATATTTTACGCAACGTTACAATGGACGTCATTACGTTACTAAATCTGTAGACCACTAGTGGTTTATTGATTTTATTGCATGGGGTTATACAACTCTCAGACACGCCGTCATGTGATAAAAGCAGTTTGTAATAAATTTAAATGCTGGAATTATCTTGGCTTTACATTGTGCACCGAATTACTCCATGCTTAAAATTTCTTAAGTCTACAAGATTTATTGTAAAAGACAACGTAAAACAATGGATTAGAAACAAAAAGCGAGCGTCTTTATGGAAAGGTGTCTAATTCTCCCAACGCAAGTATAAAATTGTTGTTTATTATGTGTGGTTAGCGTCGCAAGCCATTAGGCATATAATAAAGCCACATCTTTCCAAGCGCTATGAAAAAACTCTGGAGACTCTTAACTCTTCGCCTACTGGTAATTTTGCATGCCTTTTTGTCGTCTGCTGATTTATATCAAAATCAACATTTTCGAAAAAAAATCTTTCAGGAATGCCATCAGAGAGAGTGTCAAACAGTTTGGACCCACATCAGGCCCGACATATTGTCGGGCCTGATGTGGGTCCAAACTGTTTGCGAATGTTACCAGGCTGAAGATGACATTAGTAGGCAAAGAGTTACCACGACCAGAAAATACTTACTTATTGATTGCCGAGTTGCTCCAAGCGAAAGTGTTATTTCTTTGAAAAAAAAGCAAGATTTTATTCAGAGCATTATCAAATTGGGTAGCACTGCACCCAATTGGCTTGTGTGCTACCCTATTTGCACCCTTATAACCTGATAACACAGTGTACACAATTGCACAACGCCATGGGTTGGATGACCTACATCGTGTGTTTGTTTCAATATCTGGTCACATTTCAGTTTAATGCAGAACGAATTACGGCCAACAATAAATATATGTATGCAAATGCATTTCCCTGTGTTTTCAGTTTGCTCAGCAGCTTTGTAAATGATAATGAATACTTTGTTGCTTACAAAGCGCAATCTCTGCTGCAAATCACTAATTGTTTTGTATGATCTTCTAAAATGCCTAAGGGCACGTGCCTGTCATTGACAAGATACCTTTTCTTAGTTGCGCTATTCTTATTACCGACAATTCAAGTTCCTTTGACGTATGATGAGAAATATCGAGAAAAGGGTCATTAATCAAGTTCTGAATTGCAAAATTGACGTACTTTTATTATCTGGTATATCAACGTGATGTATAACCTTGTTGAAATAATGTGCAATATCTTTTGCTACATGACATCGAAGAACCGCAACGGACTGCGAATTTATTCGCAGGACGATGCGTTTCTTTGCTGTCTACCGATAGCTTAAGGTCCCCTATTCCATGTCGACAAACGATGCTCTCTTTGCTTAACTAGAAATAAAGAAGCAGAGACTACAGCTGCGCCGATAACAAATCTGTCACATGGGATTACTTTGTGATATTTGTTCTATATATAAATGTTTAACTTCGAGATCTGACGAGGAAAGAGAACAAATATTCATCTTAGAACAAGGCATGGCTGCTCATATATTCCAAACAAGTCCTACCCAGGCCAGGTACCATGTATATGAACATTCAGTTAAGAAGTGAATTCAATTTTTAGAATGTTCATGGAATGATGAATACTTCCGGTCTCTTGCAAAGCTAACTTTGCAAGATCTTGCAATGCTAACTTTGCAAGAGATCTGAAGTATTCATGATTCCATGACACATATCAACACTAGAATTATTGCTTATATTTACAATTGCACATTTTATCATAAATAGCTAAAATAAAAAAAAAACTATTTGTGATTTAAAAACAAAATAGTTTTGTAAAATATGTAATCGAATTAACGGGTTTGTGGGAGTGTAAAACAGAAAAGCGGAACGGCCAGCGTGAACACGGACAGCCAATTGGGGCTTGTTTATGCACGTGCGACTCGGGTGTAGCTCGCTGTCAATTACAGCACCAGTGTCACTTCTGGCAAATAAGTTCGATGTTAGAAGCGTATTGCACGGACTTGTGAGCTTGGCTTTGTGTCATTTATGAGGCTATGAACGGCTGCAATCTAAAGATTTATTAAAGGCTTGCTTCGAAAACGTAAATAATAATGAATGAAACGGCGTATTGCTTTGATGTACAGAAAACATAAACCTAAACAGTACTTGGCCATTTGGCTAGATAGCTTAACTCTTTGTACTTGTACGAGTATATGGGAAACCCAAAACGGGTTTATGCTGCATTTTAAGAGGGTCTTCACTGTTTGAAGTATATAATAAACCTCAGGGACAAAAAAAGATTATAACTTGAAAATTCTTGATACATTGTAGGTATCTACAATGAACCATTACTGGTTTATTGTATATGTATAAAACTAGAGATTCCACCTTTATTCAAAGAGATTAATGGCAGACTGTACCTTTTTGGTAGGCCCCTAGATACAATACGTAACTGTGTATTCAGTTTTGCTTTGTTTCTTGACCAAACATATATGGTAAATAGCATTCAGAGAATCGTTTCGGCAAAAAAGCTGTTGAAATTGATGGATAAGATAACCTTCACAATTTACGTTCCAAATATTGTTTATTAAGACATGTGGGCTTTACGATTCGAAGCTTGGTTTTAGCTTCATTTAATTTACCAGGAACGCAGGTGACGTTATGCTTGTTATTATCATGTTTTAGAAGAAAAGGTCATTATAAAAATAATTTAGTATAGAAATAGCTAGAAGGATATAAACAACGAAGCAAAAACAAAATGTTGTCACATGATAGTTTGGTACTTATCGTAATTATACTATACGCCCATGCAGCCGCACCAAGTGGGACTAGCGGTGTCAGCTGTAGTGCTTGTCATCACCTACATCCATACTTTGAGTATGAGAGCAGCAAAGGCTCTGGCGAGTCTCTCACCTGAGCCATTGCTGCTTGACAGTGTGATAAGTACAAATATCTTATGAGCTGGCTCATTAATGAACAATGATGGATGTGGCAAGAAAATGTCATAAGATGACAAACACACCTACAATGTGTGTGACCAAGACAATATTTATAAGACTTATTTTCAGTAAAACAAGGGCAAACAATACATAAAAGTACTTAACTTGCCACTCAGAGCTGAAAACCGGTTTACGTGACCTTATACTGGTGGTGTCTTTTATGTATTACATGTAATATCCTATCTTTATTAAACATAGACAAGCAGTAAAGCAGCAATTCCATACTTACCACATCTTGAATGTAAAAATGGCAACCTCATAGCTCGTGTTAAATTATCATAAAACTTACAATTTAAAAGATTCAGTAAATGCTTGCTTCGAAAATTTATTATCCTTTTTTTAAATTCAATCAATGAATTTTAAAGCTGCATAGTCTGTAACTTTTGATCCTTTAATTTTAGAACTAATGTTTCTATTTTTCAAGAACACAGTAAAAAAAACTAAAATTCAGGTATACATTTTACCAATTTCGTAAATCTTAACAAATTATCAGTATCAAAACAACAGCATTTATGTTAAAATTACCTGTCTATAATTATTGGAGGGACGCAAATAAATACCAACAAGAGAAAAACACACCTGTTTTATAAGATAATTCACTTTTCCGTGCAGTTTTCAGCTATAGTGAACAGATTTTTAGTGAAAACTTAACTTAATTCTGCTTTTACAAATGATTTAAAAAGAAAATATTTTTTTTAAAAAAACTGTTCATAGTTGCAGACTTAGTCTCTTTAAAGCTACAAATATTTAAACAATGTGCTAGATTTTTTTTTAACAATTTTGGACATCATTACCACTGATGTCAATAAAAAACATATAAAAAAGTGGCATTATTATTTTTTTTAAATTATTTAAACTGTTGTTGAAACTTAATCTAATTTGTACAGTGCATGCATCTGTTATTTAGCTGTACAATACCTATAACGTTATTGCTATTATATGACTTTTTGGTTACTGTAAAGGCGGCACCTCATGAATGCGTAAATAGGGTTGATCTACTTTAGACCTGGGTAAAAGCTGAAAATGAGGCGTGGTTTTATTCAAAAGTAACTGTATCATCTTACCTATTCATCTTACCTCAGTATAGACGCAAAACGCATTAGAGTCCTTAAAACGCGACCAGCAAAATAACTGCATCTGAAAATGTCTATTTACCATAAGCATATAGGTAAACATTGTGGACCCAAGTCAGACTGCTCCTACAGGAGCAGTCTAATCTGGGTCCACACTGTTTGTCTACGAGGCTTCAAATAATTTAGTGGACGACAAGAACATACATTTTGTGATTATGCGCTATAAGGGTTAATAAATGTGAGGTCAGTGTGTATACGGTTAGGATTTTCATGAAATGCACGCACGTTTGCGCGGCTCAAAAAGATTATTAACTGTTTACCAAATTATAAATAAAACCTGATTTCCCTTCCTTAGCAGATGAAATAGCCGAACCACACCTAGATATGAATATTAAAGTTGCCGCCTTTATTGCTACTTAATCCTGATATCACACAATAAAGAGATTGCTGTAAGCCTGAAAATGCATTAAAGTATAAGGGAAATCAAGTTTGTGTAATTACTTTTGGTCCTTGACTGTAATACAAACGATAATAGCATATTTCTTTACTTGGTCTGCGTTGTGTGATTGTGTTACCTGATCATACTCACTTACTTTTTGAACATACTGATATAGTTTAAGTAGATTTCCACTGCACAGTTGTATATAAGATAATCAACCAGGCAGTTTTGTACTTCAAATTTAGACAAATCGATCTTTATGGCGGCTTACGTAGTCAGCGTTTTAATTATTTTCAGCAATAATGTTCAGCTTCACAAAGACTGATAGGCCGCCGTTTAAGTACCGACTCTTAATTATTGTATCACCATTTTAATAACACATTTATTTCATATTCTATGAAATGCGCTATATTCGCAATGTATACCATGTCCATATGAAAAGAAACAAAAAGAATTGAGATGTAAATGGGTTATTGGTACTGATCGCTAATAATCGCACACACAGACCATTATAAGTTATCCAATACCACAGAAAGCTGAGCATACATGCCCGTTTAACGAATGACTTTATGCGCGTATGTAATACATACCAAAATGGCATGTGCTGTCCCATCTAATGTGTTTTACGAAAACACATTACATGAATCAATTCATGCTAATTTCGATGTTAAGTATTTTAAAAAACATTTAAAAGTCTTAGAGAGCGGTGTCGGTTTCCTCGGAAATCAGCATACTTTTAAACACAGAGAACATAATAGTAACTTTTAGAATGTGCAATCTGATTGTCATTTATCACGCTTTATACTGATTTCAAATTTAAAATGATCGATTGAAGATTAATGCAGCAGTCTTAATGCAATCAGCCAGTGCAAGAATGAAAATAATCTGAAAATGGAGTGAAACTGAAAATTTGCAAACTGCAGATTCGGTGTAATTGGATCTGTTCATATGCGCAAATGAAGAGTACAACAGCACCGGCTCAAGCGGTATTCTACTTTCAGCTAAAACCCAGGCGTGTTCAGCCCACAACAGAGTTGGTATCTGTTCCGTTATTCCCCTGAAATACCTCGTTCTACTGATATCAAAAATATACTTAACCCATAAAGCGCCACCTATAATTTGCAGCAGACGACAATTTAAAATTTTGCCACATTAAAAAACAAAACAAATAAGGAATGAAATTTCATCAGAATCGTCTGCTGGCAGACGATTCTCATGAATATCATACCTTATTTTTACCGAAAATTAGGTAAAATGTTGCACAATTTGTCATCTGCTGCAGTCGTGATTGGCGCTTTAAGGGTTAATAAAAGTTTCTTTTATGCTCTTTGTTTTCCAATATTGTCTTTGTTCCCCTTAAAGTTGGGCTTTTGTTCCCTTGTTCTCCTGAAATGAAATCCCCTTTCCCTATTGTTCCTAAAATCTTTTCTTCCAGTATTTTATTATTGTTCTGAAAATGGCACCAATTTATTACATGAGTTGCATATTACAAATGTACATGAATCAAATGCACACAAGACTACTTTTATCAAGAATGCAAACACTATGAGCCTTGATGGGCATTCTGATCTGGGACCATATTGATTGCAATATAAACTACTAAAGTACATAAGTAGACGAGAGTAATAGAGATGTGTCGTAAAATGGGAGGAAACTGTTTAAACTACAAAATCTTGCTAATTTAAATATTTTACCTATTATTATTGCGGTAGTATTGCTGTCATTATGGCTGGAAAACAAGACAAATTTTCAAATACCTGTCAAGAATCGTGTTCACTTTTCAGTTATAGTATTGCTATAGTATTGCTGTACGTTTTCGTACAGGTAGGATACACATACACTCAAACAATCATAATGATACTCACCACCAGTTGGGGACATATGAGCCGTGTCATGTGAATTATCAACAATGTGGCATTTGGACAAGTGTAGACTCAGACGAGCCTGTGCAGCCTCATTTTACGCTTATAAATTCCAAATGATGTTCAGTCAGTAGCTTAATATTCATTGAATATTCAAAACGGACAAGCAAAGGCTCTGATCAGACTGCGCGTAGGCGCAGGCTGATCTGAGGCTTTGATGTTCGCACATACCACATTGTTGGAAATCTCATGTCACGGCTCATATAACCTCTACAAGTTAAAACATGTATTACTTGAAGAAGTTTTTGGCAGGAGTAGCAGAAGGAATATGTGTCTTTTTATCTTCATAATCTGTAATTTTCGTAAATTTCATGGTCATGTGGGTATTTTTTTGTAATTATGTTTCGATAAAATCCAAAAGACCCATTGCATAACTTAGCGATTATGCAATCAAATTTTGTGCACATCGTCAAAAAATTGTACACAATGTCATTGGACATCAGAAAATAGTCCACATTTTAACGTACATCAGTTAGTTTTTTGAGATTGCAAGTTTAACCTTGGCCTAAATGATTTCAGAAATAACCTAAATAAGTTACTTTCTGTAGCATCACTTTGAAATCATTGTTAATTTAAACTTTCAAGTAATATAACACATTTAACTTACAAAGCTTTTGTCCCTGACTGACCACCGTTCTATAATGTAACATGTCACAGTTTTATATCGCAACGTCGAAGCTTCAGAGATCTTTGGGTAAATTAGAGTTTGTGAAGACGGTTATTAACACCAACGCACAAAGCAGTAGACTTTAACAGATTATATCAGGAAACTTCATTCTGGTGCTGACTGTTTTTATCTCCTGGGAAGACAAGGTGTTGATATGCCTATCTCAGTTCATTGCGTGTTGTATAGAAATGGTACTGCGGATAATATGAAGACGACCAATTATGCAATGTCATCAGCTGATGCTTCTGCTTAACAAGCCTTGTCATATGAAGCAAATCCTGAAAGAATTTCTATGTGAATATATGGGCAACTACATAAGAACTTTAGTACATATATCGCATATGCACAACATGCGCAGATCCAGAAAGTTTTGTTAGAGGGGGGCCCTACTTCGACAACGTTTTTTTTTAATTTGAGGAGGCCAGGAAATATCCAAATACCAATATTAGCGGGCCATTATAGGCCCGCCAGCGAAACGCCATTTAAATGGCGTTTCGCTGGCGTGCCGATAATGGCCCAACATTGAATGCTGGTTTGGTAGCTTTGTGATTTTTAAGGGGATACGGACCAGTATTGCTAAGAAAACATATATTTTTGTGATTTTCCGGAGTGGGGGGTCTGGACCTCCTACATAAATGTCACTGATGTTCTTTATAGAGGGCATACTTGATAAGAAATAGAAAATGAGATATTAAATCACTTACTTTTCCACGAAAACAAAACAAAACTCTGTTCTGGACCTACGTCGGCGGTGCACATCTGCAATGGGTGGACAATCAGAATGCAAAGTTCGAATATAAAGGAATGAAATATGTTTGAGTTACAGATTACGCACACATTACACTATGTAAGCACTCCAAAGACGGCGAAGACGTAATACTTTCTTAAATTCAATACTCCGAAATATATTATCAAATGTGCACAAAATATAGGATGCACATGTTCAATGTGTGAACAATCATAATGCAACAATTAAATATAAAGGAATGAAAACTGCAAGAGTTACAGATTATACGAGCCAGACACCATCTAAGCATTTTGAATGGAAACAATGTCTTGAAAATTTCAAGACCCCAAAAAATGACACTAATATTAAAATGTGCACAAATGGGAGGTGCGCATCTTCAATGTGTAAACAATCATTATGCAAATTTTTAATATAAAGGAATGAACACTGTTGGAGTTACAGATTACACAAACTAGGCACCGACTAAGCATTTCGGATGGATAAAATGTCTAAGTTCAACACACGTCAAAACAAGAAAATAGTTATCAAATTTGCACAAAATGGGATGTGAACATTTTTAATGTGTGAACAATCGTTATGCAAAGCTTGAATATAAAGGATTGACATCTGTTGGAGTTACAGATTGCACATACCAGACAGCATCTAAGCATTTTGGACGGAAACATGTCTAAGCTCAACACCCCTCAAAAATGATGATTTCAAAATATTCATGAAATGTGCACGAAATAGGAGGTGCACATCTTCAATATGTGAACAATCATTACGCAAAGTTTGAATAAAAAGGACTGAAAACTTTTGGAGTTATAGATTACACACACTAGGTATCCAAAAGTGTTGCGGATGGACGGACAGACGGACGGAGTTGACCATTTACTAGACCTGCTTTCGCTAAAGCGGCGCAGGTAAAAAATAGTATGTAAAAGCCAGTATCCCATTGACATTGTTTGGCACGACAGCAAAATGGGTGCACATCAAAAAACGACTGCCATACAACGATTTTAGTAATCAGAACCTTTAAAGCTGCATACTCTGTAACTATGAACATTTTTCGAAAAAAATATTTTCTTTTTAAATCATTTGCAAAAGTAGAATAAAGTTATGTTGTCACAATAAATCTAATTTCTACAGTTGAAAACTGCATGCAAAAGTGAATTATCTGATAAAACCAGGTGTTTTTTCTCTTGTTTGTAATTATTTGCGTCCCTCCAATAATTCTAGACAGTTAATTTTTAACATAAATGCTGTTGTTTTGGCTCTAATAATTTGTTAATTATTACGAAAAAGGTAAAATGCTTACCTGAATTTTCATATTTTTACTGTGTTCTTGAAAAATAGAAACATTATTTTTAAAATGAAAATATCAAAAGTTACCGATTATGCAGCTTTAATGATTGGTTATGAAACTCTTCTGCATGAACTTGTTTTCATCTTGTATAAACTTTTGGGACATTTTCTTAACTGCAAGGCTGAAAATAATCACCCAAAATCATAAAATACACAAGTTGAAAATATTGGATTTTTCTAGAACGTTTGGAAGACAGTACCGATAGAAAATATAATTTTGTGACTTCATTGTATGCCAAACATGATGTCAAACATGATGTCAAACGCTTTAAATACCACAGGCATAGCATTTAAGCTCCCTAGTGGCTTAGACTGCAGTCGGTTCTAATGCGGTGGCTCTGTTGTCGTCGATTCGTTGTTGATTGTTACAATGTACTCCCATTGTGGGATTCGGTAATTATTCTATGTTTTGTTGTGCGTTACTTTGTGTCCATTCTAGTTTTGCAATCATCTTGATGGGGAAGCGAGCGCTTATGTTTTGCTTTGTTTGTCTTCCTGGTGCCTCATGATTGTTGTGTGGCTCTTCCTCACGGTGTCATGGGTTTGTCTGCAGTTTGTGATTGTGGTATTTCCTGATCATACTTACTTATTTTGTGGAGTTTTAAGAAAAAAGTACCCTTTAGACTTTACATGTATCGAGAGGCCTGTAAAATATATCTTCTGAATTTGAGAAAGGTTCTCTTCACCTACAGTGATCATCTAAAACATTGCAATTTCGATGGAGTCGATGCAGTAGTTTTATAAACTCGAGACCAACTTGTCCATGCTAAACTCAACTTAGCATGATGTTTATCATGCTTATAAATGTTAAAATGCAATACGTTGGCATCTTAACATTTATAAGCAGCATAAAACAACACCTGCGAGTTTTGAAACAAGAATAGTATGCATTTCTAGCATTTGTTCTATTAGCAGTTCAAATTTTATGCTCAGTTGAGTTGAGCATGAAAATAATTTTGTAACCTAAAAAATAGTGAGTATGATCAGGAAACACCACAATCACAAACTGTAGACAAACCATTGGCACCGCGAGGAAGAGCCACACGGCAATCACGAGACACCAGGAAGACAAACTAAGCAAGCAACCAGCCCTCTCTTCCCCATCAAGATGATTGCAAAACTAGAAGGGGCATAAAGAAACATTCAACATAACATAGAACGATTACAGACTCCCAAAGTGGGAGTAACAATAAACAACAAGTCAACAACAACAGAACCACCGCCTTAGAACGGACAGCAGCCTACGCCACCGGGGGGGGGGGGGGGGTCAAATGCATTTTACTGTCACCAAATACTCGCCATAAATCCCGGTTTTCTCACGACATGGCTTATTTAAGAGACGACTTATTTTTCAAATGCTCCTAATACAAGAAGGGAAAGTGTCGGATACAAACTTTGAAGTTTAATTTATTTCACATAAACGTTTGTAATTTCACTCTATCCTAATTGCTTCACGTTATAAATGATGTCTCCCAAGACCACACTCTAATTGCTTTCGCACAAACCATCTCGATTAATTTTGCCTCAGCATGCTAGCATCACGTTTGATATACATGTATTCACATCCGGTTTTGCCCTAAGCAGGAAGTGGGTAATGATACCATTAACGTCAGTCAAACACGCCGTACTTATGTTCCATTAGCTGTGTAGGTGACAGTTTTCCTGAAGTCAGTTTGTTTTGAAAAATATAAAGTGTAGACATATCGCTTCTCATGTTTGTGGGATGAAAAAGAGGATAAACACAATAATAGTTTCCGCCCATGTTCCATGGGGCGGATCCAGAAAATTCCGTCAGGGTGGGGCGGATGGGGATGGGTGGTCTTAACAAAGTTACTTTTAGTCATCAATGTATTGCACAGAGGGCCGTACATGTACGTACCTTCCTCGAGAAACAATTGGACCCAAGGGGTCCAATTGCTTCTCGATGGAGGGTCCGTCTCAGAATTTCTAAGGAAACCTTTTACCACTTGTGACTTTCCATGGGTGTGTGGGGGGGATGGTGGGGTCCGGACCCCTTTTCCTCCCCTCTGGATCAGTCCATGGTATGATTTTAAAATATAAAGTGTACACATATCGCTTCCCACATTCACACTGGTAAATGTATACGTCGATTTGGTGGTATTTACGCGTATTGCCGGTACTTCATAGATCGGAAGTGGTAAATATTGGTGTCAATACTATGTAGAAAAACATGCCATATGCCTAAAGGACTATAGAATTAGATCATTTTAAGTATTCAGTATATGCATGGCGATTTATGTAAGCATTTAGGAATAGATTCGAGTACCGATCTGGATCTGGATGATCGGTACTCAAATCTATTCCTAAATGCTTACATAAATCGCCATCTGCATGCCGAATACTTAAAGATATTCTATAGTCCTTTAGGCATATGGCATGTTTTTCTACATAGTATCAACACCAATATCTACCACTTCCGGTCTATGAAGTACCGACAATACGCGTAAATGCCACCAAATCGACGTATACATTTACCAGTGTGACATTTGTGTTATGAAAAAGAAAGAGTTTGTGTCAATATGATGACATGTACTTATCTATAGAGCTGATCAATCCAAAAGCAAACGAGCGTAGCCCGGTTATGCCACGGGGACAGATCACACACCAACATATGAAACCGTCAGGAACAGCCATTAGAACACAGACAAAAACACATAAGCTATGAGCAGCTGGTGTGGAGGTTTATATCTTTGGTATCCACTTTGATTACACGACGGTGAGACGCGCCGCAAACTCAATGGCGACACTAACCTGAAACTTTCATTGGTGCATTGGAACCTGCTTCTTATCTAAAGTTAAAGCCGTACTCGTGTTGGCATGCGTGGATCCAGGAAGTTTTGTCAGGGGGCGTCCAACTCTGACGTTTTTTTTTCTAGCTGATGAGGGTGAGGGGAGAAGATCCAAATACCAATAAAAGTGGACCATCATCGGCCCGCCGGCGTTTCCCTGGCGGGCCGATGATGATCTAACATTGAATGCTGGCTTGCTATCCGGACCAGTATTGCTAAGAAACCATATATATATATATATATATATATATATATATATATATATATATATATATATATATATATATATATATATATATATATATATATATATATATATATATATATATATATATATATATATATATATATATATGTATATATATATACTAAACAGCAAAAGAAACGCATAATTTAATTACTGGCTATTTTGTATAAATTGGGTGTAAAACAATAATCTGATGATACACAAGGTACGTGTATCAATGATGTATGAAGCATGGAACGTAAGCGGTTGGCCCTTTGGAGTAATGCTAATAAAAGAGGGATAACTCTGAGCGTTATAAAATGATTCATAATTAAAGCAAATTTCGAGAAGTTGTATACCTAAAATCACAGAACGCAATTTAATGAAAATCGCCCTGTGTCTTAATCAGGACATACAGGCTACTTTAGAAGATTAAATCGACCAGAATTTTTAAAAATTAGCCAATGTTTGTGAGTTACACCGTCAAACAATAAACCGGAAGTGTGCATAAGACCGGCACGTTAGCGTCCAAACAATGGTTTTAAACGGTTGTGTTTAACAGTACCCCTTGATATAACGCAAAATGTACCCGGCTGCCTTAAATCCCAGAGTTTCCACCCGTTTTCAAGATCAATGTAAAAATTGGAAAATGGAGATTTTTTGGAATTGCAGTATATCTCCTACAACGATGATTTTAAAAGTTTTATATCGTTTTCTTATTTGTTACACTGTGCTGTGGTAATTTAAAATTAAATTGAATTAAAAACATGGTTACATGTATTCAAACGTACAGCTCTTTATTTTGCGTTTTTACATATTTTATCAAAAAAATTAATGAACTGTCACACGAGAAACAAAGTGGCCAAGAATGAAAACTTAATAATATTATTCGGGGTATAAATTTTATTATGGTTTAAAGATTAAATGGGTAATGACAAATATGCGTTTATTTTGCTGTAAAGTAAATTAGCTCTTTTCAGGTGGGGGGGGGGGTCCGGACCCCCTGTCACTATCTCTGGGGATCCGCGCATGGTTGGTTATTTTGATTTGACGATACATTGAATAAGTTTGGGAGTTTCCAAGCAATCTAGGCTATATATGGGTTTTAACACACATTATACCACCCTTACCAACTTTAGCATGAACTATCTCGTGATGTGCAAGGTCTTCACTGATGTAGGTGGCATAAAATAGTTATACCATATTTGTCCACCTGTACGTAAGATAATCCACACGCTAAAGCTCGTGGATTATCACTACGTACAGGCGGACAAGCCATGGTATAACTATTACGTAGAATGTTATTATGTGGTACATGTGCAGCTGGGCCCTGGCTGCTGCTGCGGGGATTCTTTTTTGTTGGTCTATTGCTTGTCTATGCTCCTATTATGTGCGGCTGTTTAGCGTTTTTTAGTATTGCCTTGGTGGGTTGATTATCTGTGTTTTTTTCTGGTTTGGCATCATCTCTTGAGAAAGAGAGAGTAGATACTGTCGTGCCAGCCAAGAGTGACAGTGACGTCATGTTTGTTTACATAGTTTTCAGGGACTTAGAATTGATAGCTCACATGTGTATTAATCCTATCCGCAGGATAGGATTAATACACAAGTGACCTATCGATTCGTGTTAGCGCAAGTGAGGTGTACAAGTTAATGCTTTACTTAATAATTGTAAGCAAAAGATTACGTCACTGTCACTCTTGGTTGGCACGACAGCAGCTTTTGATTATAGTCTTCATTTTATTTGTATGTTTGTTTTTGTTGTGATGTCTCTTCCTCACGATGCCATAGGTTGGTCTGTTATTGGAGCATTTCCTGTTCATATTTACGCGTTTTTGTCCAAATACGCACCATAGTAATAATAGACGTTTCGCTTACTGTAAAGGCGGTTACTTTATTATACATATCTGGGCGTGGTTCGGCTATGTCATCTGCTAAAATAAGGGGAATCAGGTTCTATTTATTATTTGGTTAAGAATCAATAAGTTGATTGGGCCGCGCAATCGTGCGTGCATTTCATGAAAATCCTAACCGTATACACACTGAACTCACATTTATTAACCCTTAAAGCGCATAATCACAAAATGTATGTTTTTTGTGGTCCACTAAAATATTTGAAGCCTCATAAACAAACAGTGTGGACCCAGATCAGACTGCTTCTACAGGAGCAGTCTGATCTGGGTCCACATTGTTTGCCCCTATGCTTGTGTTAAATAGACATTTTCAGATGCATATATTTTGCTGGCGTTTTAAGGACTAAATGATGTGTTTTGCGTCTATACTGAGGTAATGGCGCAAGCTGATAGTGACTTTTGAATAAAACCACGCCTCATTTTCAGCCTTTACCTATGTCAAGAATGACCAGTCCTAAATACGCATTCATCTGTTCATGAGGTGCCGCATTTACAGTAACCAAAAAGTTTAACACGCTGATTCATTTCGAATACACACGCCTTTCGCGTTAAGTCTGACGCGTTACCCACTGTGCTACAGTGCGATGGGTCATACGTTGTAGTTCATATGTCGTAAACTTCCTGCAGTTGTTAAGCTTTGAACTTTGAATAAAAGAAAATAAAATTCCATCAAAAGAATAATTAGCCTCGAACTAGAAAGGTCGGTGATTCTTATGAAATAGTTTCTTTCCATTTTCATGGCTCGTCTAGTGGAGACGATTGTCTGGCATATTTTCCTCATTATTTCTAATCTGATATAGGACGATGTTGAGTCTTCCTAAACTCGATTACGCCAAAATGCCAAGCAGTAGTTTGAGGGGGCAACAAAATTCAGTTGTCCAAGAAATGCGCTGGAAACAAGTTTAAATTGACGCTGTATTTGATATGCATGACTTTAAATACGTCTAACTTGACAATCAATTGAGCAAACATCAAAGAAATGTGAACAACAACAACCACCCACGCCAATATGCAGTAGCCTAATACATGTAACGCAGAGTACGTGTACGTATAACGTAGACATTCAAGAAAGATAATCCAATAATGACGGTTTGCTTTTTTCATAAGAGGCTGTCCTAAAGCTTACAGAAACCTTACGGAAGCTACTTTAACTTAGTACCCACTCGCACCGTTCATCAAAAACAAACACCATTGAAGAAACTCCTTTGGTTTAGCAGCCTTCATATGGTGTAAGAAATAACTGGACCAACACGTATTTTAGCTGAATCTTATTATATATCGGTAGTTTCCGTGCTCATTGTGGATGTGATATACAACTGTCAACCTATTATTGCAGTTCTTAAAATATATATATATATTTTTTTTGGGGGGGGGGGCATTCGATCAAATTCAAAACATTTATTTTGTAAAATTCCAATTCCGCACTTGTCATTAATCTTGTCACATTCTTTCTCAATAGAAGAAAAAAAGAATAAAATTAATCTGGCATATTTATAGTACAATATCGACAAGCTGTCTTTGCGTTGTCTGGGTTATGTTGACATGTTTTTTTATCTGTCGAAATTTAAGAATACGATTTTGCGTTCACTCTAAGTATATTCTCATTTCATGTTCGCAATTTTGAAAAAGGTAAAGAGCTACGTGCATTAAGGGGCTAATTTGGCCCCCTCTGAAGCCAAAAATTGAAAGTTGCTTTTCACCAATTTCTTCTGATTGGTTTACATGTATCAGAAGAATAACCAAAGTGTAAAATTCTGGCATTTATTTATTTTACCGTTGCTATTGTAACCAAAATGGCCAACAAAATAGGCTTAAAATAGAGAAATTACCATTTTGGACCAAATTTAAGGCTTTGGGAGAGCTATCTTTTAAGAAAATTTGTAATTAGACACATTAGATTTGCATTTCCATACACATTTTGTATGCGTATCATCAATACACCTTCAGAACTGGGATTGAATAATCCAACATTTTTGGTTCAAAAGTGTACACACTGCCTACAGGTAGCTACACCCATGATGGATGAATGGACTGAAAAAAAAAACTAGTTTTGTGTCACGTCGATTTGTTCCATTTAACTGAAATAAACCATTAGCAGCTATTAGAAATTTCTCTAACTGCGAGCTATTGACACGTTGGCGTGAGACATTCTGACCCAGACTGCGTGAAGTCCACTAACTACAATGCTAAATGGAAAATCATGGCCAGGGAAGTGTCTCAAATACAATTAGACAAGTTGAGTCTGATATCTTGCGTTTGAAAATGCCTTTACTCCTTGCATCCTGCATTATTATATTGTCTGATCAAGCTTTACCTTGCCTGAGTACGAAGTGCTCAAATGTGACATATTGTGATTGGTCTGTGTTGGACGTTATACGTTGTCGATCTTTCGTTACCCGTAAATTATTTATCTAATTGTTACATCCTGCTAAAGTACTGGCCCAAATAAAAATTTATTTCACATAAATATACCTGCTAAGGTCCCATTCCAATTTTTTATTTTCTCCGGTGAACAAAATGGCCACCAGGTCAATTCCCGGCTCCTCCAGAACCACTTTCAGTTGAGCCTTTGGGTGCTTCTGATATAAAAAAACAACACACACCCAAACCATTAACCCTGCCAGTCAAGTACTGGTTACTACTCAGAAAAACAGCCACACAAAATGTTTTTAGCTATTGATAGAAAAATCCTAAAATGACATCTCCTGAACTGCTGGTGCAATTTCAAAATAATTTCACATAGGTGTGTAACGTAGTAGTTGATTTTAATCTTCAGGTTCGCGTTGTGTTTTCAAAGTCTCTTTAGAATTGCTAAGTCTTGTAAATTTCAGCAACAGCTTTCACAATTTTATAATCTCATTAAATCTTCTTAAGTCCAACTAAAATACTTCTACAAACTAACTATAACCCAAAGTTCTGAAATCTCTCCAAAGTCAAACCAAAGTTTGAGGCTCTGACACTGGGTTTCATATTATATACCATGAAGTCACGTGATAGAAGCTGACCACAGCGCCACCTAATGACATTATCACTTACCAATTATATTTCAAGTTTACTATAAAGCGCCCTCTACATAGGCAAGCTTCCACTTATATCAACCAATCAGAAGATACAAGTGTGACTCATAGTCACACCAGTTGCGCAATTTCCCAAATGTCATATGATTAAATGTTTTGCACAATACTCTGCCAATCAATGTCAGAACATTGAATTGACATGATCTATTTATTGGGCTTATATAATTTTACTAAACTTAGTGACGTCTGTCACCATGACCATTTGAAAGTGTTTAAAAATCTCATCAGAATTGACAGGCTAGTGAAACAATAACAAACTGGTGTCAGAATTCCCTATAAAACATAAACATGTCAATCACAGATGTCAGCACTGCACCTGGCCGAACACCTGTGTCTTATCCAAACCAAGCATTCACAAATATTGTAAATCCCCACAGGCAATTCACAACTATTGTGAACCCTCTCAGATGGAACCAGCAGCTATTTTATAGGTCTTCCTCACAATGCCCTCTACCCAAAATTAAAGCTTTTGAACATTTTATTTCAGCCTTCCCTGGAAAGACAGCTAAATCTTCATATTGCCACTAACTCTTTATTTACCCAACGTCTTGTTTACATACATGATCTAACATGAGTGCTCATTTTTTTTAATTATTAATCGAGTTGAGGATAAGAGATGAAATGCGAGGCTTGCCAAACATTTTATCTCTTTATCGCAAAGCGTTGATAAATTCATTAATACAGGAACACAAATAATATATTATATTTATCACCTGACATAAAACTGCTTTAAAGTCGCATTTTGGCATAAAATCTCAAGATTTTGCTATCTGTTACGCAACGTCAAACTAGATGTCATTACATACATGTACATGTAACGTTACTAAATCTGTAAACCACTAGTGATTTATCGATTTTATTACATGACGTAATATCACTCCCACGAGACGTCATGAGATAAATATCAATTCGCTGTTCTGTTAATAGCGATGTTATCATTTTTTTTACATTGTAACTATAAAGTAATTGATATTTGATAAAGCACTAAAAGCTCGATTTTCACTATAGTTACAATGCACCCCATGGCTCAAAATGAAGAATCCACTTTATGAATCTAAAAGGAAAATTATGAGTCTGTGAAACACGGCACGCACATTAGGAAACATTAAATATAGCCGGGGATGTTTTAATTGATGGTTGCCAGTGACAGGCGAAGCAGACGGAAAATGACAGGAATCAATCGTGGAGAAACAGACTGACATTCGTTGTACCTTGAGACAGAATTCCACGAAAGAACATTTTATAGATATACAATATGAATACATCGCTTCTTACAGAATAGCAAATAAATTTGTTAAAATAAATAATATTGGTACAGGGGTGGATTCATTATTTTTGGAAAGGGGGTTCAGGTGTATAAATGGGGGTCGCTTTGCTGATTTTATATCTTTTTTATTAGATACCCCATGAAAATAAAATGAATCATTACATTTTCATGGGATAATTTTGAAAAAAAATGGGGTGGAGAGGGGTTCAAACGTAACCCCTGAACCCACTCTATATCCACCGTTGTGATATGATAGTGATCCAATTTGCCGATCAAAATGAAGAAGAAGGCAAAGATCGGGAATCGATACAATTAAGTATCACACCTGACCCGGGACACCATATTGGAAAGTGACAAAGATGGTTTAAGCAATATTTTCCTTCATACATGTGCATGTACGAACCAATGCATTTCTGCATTAAATTGAACGAAAATATGATCAGCTATCTCAGTGAGATCTTTACAGTTTGCGTTATGCCACGTGAGATTTGTAGAACTTCATCCTGCACACAGATATACATGTAGTGTTGATATTTTACGTATGTTGGTCCTTTGGATTTTTAAGAAATGAACTCGATTTTTGGAATGTTCAGGGAATCATGAATACTTCGGGACTCTTGCAAAGTACACTGACCCAAAATGAAAACTTTACATAGTATTCAAAAGTATATATTTTGATGATAAATTAAGTAAAAGGGTTAATTTTTTCGGTCATCGAATCTTCAATGCCTTATCGATGTCTCTGAAAAAATTATTGGACGAAAATCATAAATTGCATAATTTTTATGAATAATTTAGTTCAGAGGGGTCAAAATGAAAATTTCTAAAACCAATTTAAACAGTCACTCAGATTTTGGAAACAAGAAATTACTGACTGCGTGCTTTAAGTGATGTTAAAAACATCATCAGTAACCAGTGTGACCTCAATTTTTACGAATGCTAAGCAAAATACGTTGCCTCATTGAATTTACGTAACGTTGTATGAGCACGTTAGGGATACGTGTGTAATGCTAACAGAAGTGCATATTGGAGTCATTAAATGCATCCCTTTGATGATTGGACCTGACCATCCGACCCAATTCATTCTATACGTGTTCTATGTGGTTCATGACCCGACATGAAGCAGGCAATGCAAGAGCTTGGCGTTATTTTTAGCATGGAATTATGTGGTTATTTACGTATTGTGTGGGGCCTTGCATTGCCATGCTGGAAAATGCCAGGTCCGGTATTTTGCACGAAATGACTAATTATCTTTTGTGCATGAACTTCGTAAAGACGAGCAATAATGTTTGCCGTTTAAAACGATTACGTGGATGATTTAACGCGTTAACGCGATAAGGACGTAACGTCGTCACACGTGCGCGACCTGGTCTTGCACGAACTCTGACATACCCAGTTGTGTTGTACCAGTTCATAAGATAATGAATAGTCTGTCTAGAGCAGCCAAAATGATGCGCGATATCATTTACCGTAGACCTCGCCATGAGCACGCCAATAACTTGGTTTCTTTGATCTTTGGAAAGACGTGCCGTCACTAAATGGAAGCGTTTTGTAACAATAAAATGTTTTTTATTACCAGTACTCAGCTGCAAATGTTTTCTTGTCGGGATTAAAGCTGTTAATGAACCACCTGTTCCTCAGCACGTGCAACGTAAGGATCACGTTTTTCAGGCGTTGACACTTGAGTAGACCTGGGATTTGAATGAAAATTGCATAATCGTTATCTGCGACGAAGTCTCGATAAGCATGCGTAAAACTTACAACGACATGTATACTAACAAAACAGTAATTCAAAGAAATAAAGTGTAAAGTTTTCATTTTGGGTCAGTGTAGTACGGGCTTCACAGACCCGAAGTATTCGTGATTCTATGAACATTAAAAAAAATGAATTTATTGCTTATATTTTCATTATATCTAAAAACTATAGGAAAAAAACAGTTTTATATTTAACATCAAATCTCTATAACTACTGAACCTGTTATAATAGAGGTTGTTCACGCTTGGTCTCAGATTTTATCAAAAATTGCTGACAATGATTCTTTTTTGGTAAAACCAAAAAAAAATAATGCTAGTTAACTCATGTCTCTTTTCGTCGCCATGGCAACGGCTTCCAAATATTTTGGCCAACAATCAGCCTGGATTACCTTAAAATTCAGTAATTTCACTGCAAAACTGCCATTTATAGTGTCTTTCTTTCACATTTGTTTTCATTTTGTCTAGTAATTCTAACTTTAAGTTATCTGAATCATACCTCATATAATCCCGACTGAATAGTTTGCGTTGACCTAATTAACACTGAAGGTGGGTGCGGTAAAACAACCCCAAAATTAGTCGTTTTTTGCACTTTTGGACAGCTTATATGATTAAGCAGCGGACAGCTTACACATAATATGACTAACGTGACAATAAATATTACCCAGTCTTTAAACAATTAGAATAAAAATTCTGGGATGTTACCTTCTTCTAGGAGTTACTATGGAAACCAGAGGTACACTGTTCCAAAGTGCATGTTTTGAATTTAACAAATATTTATAAGTATGTAATTCACACAGCTGCCAAACTGTGACACTGAACAAATGACAGTGTAATGCTACAATGTCTCTGTCAATATCTATAAAACATATTATTAGAGGCCCCAATAGGGGTTTGAGCTTGGTCATTTTAGGGACGCAAGAGGGGCAAGAATTAAGTTTTTTTAAATAAAAAAGTCCAAGCTCTCTTACAGATTAAAATTGATTGTATCAAAGCTGTTGGTGATGAGGGACCCCATAATGGTCCCAAAAGGGATTAAAAAGGGCGCAATTTCTATATTATCTAAGGAAATCGGTCAAATATGATCAGCTCTGTTCTGTTATAGCTGCAAAACTGTAACACACAACCAATAAAAGTGTAAAACTACCATTTCTCTGCCAATATCTATAAACTTATCAGAGGCCCGAATGGGGGGTTCATTTTGGTCATTTAGGGGTGCAAAAATTAAGAAATTATTTGAAAAAAAATCAAAGCTCTATTACAATTTAAAATAATGTATCAAAGTTGTTTTGAAAAGTCATTTATACATTATACATTTGTAGTACAAGAATAAAAACAGTGGGTAATCTCATGTGGGGCTCCATAAGGGGTTCAAAGCGGATTGAAAAGAGCGAAATTTCTATGTTATCTTAGAAAATCAATAAAAGGGGTACGTGCATTGTGGGGCTGTGTTGGCCCGCTCTAGAGCCAAAAACTGAAAATTGCTCTTTAACAATTTCTTTTGATTGGTTTACTAGAAAAATAACTGAGGTGTAAAATTTTGCAATTTATTTAAATTTTACCATTTCTATGGTTACAAAAATGGCCGACAAAATAGGCTTAAAACAGGGAAATTGCCATTTTGGAACAAATATTAAGCTTTTGGAGACCATTTTTTAATTAGATATCAGCACAGCTAAGTGCGAAAATCCTTTCAATATGTTGTGTGCCATGGTAATTCTCATCTTCTGTTAAAATATATGTTTGGTATTTGATTGTGCTCTATTTCAATTTCTCTGTCAAACCTCTCAATTTTGCTCCAAATTGGCCAATTTTCTATTTTCAGCCTATTTTGGCGGCCATTTTTGTTACTATATCAACGATAAAAGTGAAAGTAATTTGACACTTTAACACTTTGGTTATTGTTTTGATAAACTAATAAGAACCAGTGATGAAAAACAATTTTTATATTTTAGCCTCAAAGGGGATTGGGGGCAAAAAGCCCTTATTTCACGTAGCTCTTTGATCAACTTTATACTGTACTAACTGCAAAAGTTTAACACAGAACAAATGAAAGAGAAATTCTACCATTTTCTGTGAGTATCAATACAAATATTATCAGAGGCCCCAATGGGGGGTTGATTTGGGTCATTTAGTGGTGTAAAGGAGGCAAATATTAAGAAATTATTTGAAAAATAGTCAAAGCTTTCTTACAAATGTAAATTAATTGTATCAAAGTTGTTTTGAAAAGTCACATCTATATTATAAAATGGTAGAAAAAGAATGAAAACAGTTTGATATCTCATGAGCGGCTCCCTTAGAGGCTCAAAACGGATTAAAAAGGGCAAACTTTCTATTAAATCTAAGGAATTTAATGAAATTTGACCAGCTTTGTTCTGTAATAAGTGAAAAACTGTAACACAGACCCAATATAAGTTTAATGATACAATTTCTCTGCCAATATCTATAAAATATTATCAGAGGCCCAAATGGGGGTTTGGTTTTGTTCATTTAGGGTCGTAAGGGAGGCAAAAATTACGAAATGATTTGCAAAAAGTCAAAGCTCTCTTACAAGTTGAAATTAATTGTATCAAAGTTGTTTTGAAAAGTCATATATGCTTGATACAATTGTAGTAAAAGAATAAAACAGTTGATAATCTCATGAGGGACTCCTTGCCTAAAAGGTTCAAAACAGTTTTAAAAGGGCGAAATTTCTATGAAATGTAGCGAAATCAATGACATTTGACCAGCTTTATACTGTAATACCGCTTCTTTATTGTACGGGTATGCGTGTATTATCATTGTATTATTTAATTTGTTTCTCATTTAGAGTCTGAATGTTATGTTCAGATAAATGATGTGCTCTGTCGTTTGAAAGTCATAACAGGTGGATGAGGTAACACGACACTGAAACTTCTCATTTTTCGACATATTAAGGTCTCTGGTGCGAAATGTCACAGCAAAATGCTAGGATAACGTTAATCTCTGCTCTCAATGACAGTAATGAGACTGTGAGACAAACACCACATACTTACTTGCAATTCTGCATTTCTATTTTTGAAATGCGTGATGTCTTGATGTTACGATACAGAATGGCTGGAATAACAGAATCAGCTATGGTTGCGTATACGCACAAATACGCAGTGGTTTAGGTATGCACCTGGGCACCTATTCGAACCATGATACGGTACTCTTTCTTTTGATAGTCCCAATAAAAGGTCGGTTTGTCTGAGATGGAATTCATTGTATCTATATTTATCAACGCTTGCACGTTTTCCTTATTCTTCTTGAATATCTCGGAAATCTTGTGCGTTTTTCAATATATAAAGGATGGAATTTCCCATTCTTGTTAGGGGACATTTTAAACATACCGATGAAAGGTTCGATATAGAGATGCTATTCATTATTATAAAAGGTACGTGAAGTTATATATATCGTTACTGTATTGATATTGTACATGAAAGGGCGATGGCGATCCGTGTAATTGCATTGAATCGCGATGTCTCTAGCATGTTACATTGTATTGAAATAATAAGTCACTCGTTTTCTATTTTGTCGTCTGTTGAATCGGCCAGCATTCCGTGTATGTGTTCTTTCGGGTGTTATCAATAACGTCCCGTTTTTTTTGGTGAAAATAGCGATTATTACGCACTTGCGTATGAAGTTACGCACATGCGTATTGCCTAAAAATCTGCTGGGACCATTCTTGCGGCTATAGTAAAAGCTGTCCGAATGGACTCGTCGGGTTATTTCGGACAAATGTAGTCACAGGCCATGTCGGGCCCGCACCTAAAACTATAATGGCATGCTGAAAGATTTACCAGGGACCGATAGGTGAAAAACAATTTTAGCAGCTAGATTTTAAATTGTTGTGATTTGTACGGCGTTGCTGGAAAGACGATTTAACTGCTAGTGATAATCGACTTTCTGTAGCGACCTGTCTGTGTCACCTCGAGTTATATCTGACGCATATAAGAATAAGGGTTAGGTGCATACACTACAACACACTTACATAAATAAGGTGATAGCTGACATGTATGTTTAGAGATAAGGTAGGTGTAATGTTACACCAAAGTAAATGTAAGATATTTTTTGTTACACCAAAGTAAATGTAAGATATTTTTTGTTACACCAAAGTAAATGTAAGATATTTTCGTTACACCAAAGTAAATGTAAAGCATTTTGGTGTTACACCAAAATAAATGTAAGAAAGCATTGTACGGTTTTACACACATAAAACAGCAGAATGTAATCTCTCAATATTGATTTATATATTTTGCCGAGAGGTCATAATTAGTTGTTTACAACTGATACGTTATACATGTACGAAATTAGTGCGTGGGCAGGGTGATGTCCGACGTAAACGTCCAAACGTTACGTCGGCACCACACTGTTCAACCTTTTTCCTGGAATTTTAAGAGAATTGGTATCAGTATGTGTAAACCTCGAAACTATCTAGATAACGTGACCTTGAAGGGAAAAAAGGCCACAGGATCTTGATGTTTCGGCTGCGATAGCGTCTCAACCAGGGTGACGTTACGACAGTGTATAGAAGAGTTTGTTACGTATGGGTTTGTTCGTTTGGCATAAGAGGTATTGTTTAGCGCTGACATAGGCCAGTCACTAAAAAATACTTCTCTATTATATAAGTTTAAGTGTGGGTATTTAGAAGAGCCGATCCATCCTAACCGCATGGGAGCCGTTAGCCATACACCCACGGGTGTGGGCTAATCGCGCGCTTATAGGGTTAGGCTGTAATTTAAAAGAGTAAGACCACTGAAATTATTTCTATTTTTGTGAACTTCGAACGAACAACCCCATTATCGACGCAAAAGAGTGATTCTGAGATTCTAAATATAGATTGTTTTTTGCAGAATCATCTCTTGTGTCCCCTCCTACGTTGGAGGCTGAAAGTTGGTGAGCCATTGATAAGTACCTGAGGGCACATAATAGTTGTCCCCCTTAGGCCACGACCAGCGTGGATCAAAGCCCCAATCGTTACAACGTAGTACAACAAAATGGGAAGCCAACCGGCTCGAATGGTTATATGAAAAATCTGACGTCCCAACGTGGGATATGATCAGGAGGACATAAATTAATACTGACGTCTTGAGTAACGATCAGTAGTACGCGTAACAGATAACACGAATACGTGAATCCAGTGACGACCAAAGTACAGGTTCGATCACCTCAGCGCCGATGGTCTGAAATAGACACACGTGCAGCTTAGAAGACATAGTGTTCGCGAGATGCGTATAATCTCGAGATTTCTCGTCAATACGAGAACTTAAATGTTAAAGGATCCAATTGTTTTTTTTTTCTTAAGTTATATGTTAATCATATTCTTTACGTCTCTTATTTCTGACTAGTTGACGTACATCTAGAACAGGACAGTCCAAGATTGGTTCTGATTGAAACGATCTTGGAGTGGCAACTTGCTCTAGTATAGGATGGTCAATTAGCCAGAAATAACAGCGTAGGTGGTGTCATTGTATATTAATGTGTTGTTGATGTTTTCTTAGTACATAAAGTACTGAAAAGTTTTTGCTAGTTGTGTGCATTATTTTTCCCTGGTAGCATCGTCATCGCAAAGAGGAATTTTCCAATAGGATTTCCCCTCTTCCTTCCTGACCGGCTTTATGTCGTAACAATGGTGTCAGAAGAGTGGGATTTTTGAGGTTTTATTGGCAAATTTCTCTGCTGTGACGTTGCTACGGGCGCACACTAGTAGTTTTTCTTTACAAGAAAGGTGGTGAGTGTCAACACACAGTACTGATTGAATGCGTTCCCCTGTGATGAAGTGCGACACATGTAAATAAGTCATCACATAACATTCTGAGGGGACCCATACTTTCTTGTTCTGTGGATTGCCATTAGGGTATAAAACCCAAGGAAAATTTGACAGAGTTTAATTATTAGACTTGTCCACCTTTATTTTACCCATATCATTGTGTATTGGCTTATGCCCTGTATTCCTATTAATTAAGGATACTGATGTGGAAAATTTCATATCGTTTGAGGGTACTAATAATTTAAATCACCTCAGTGACGTCATAGTGTGTGACGCCACTCAACTGATTTCTATTATTAGAAGAAGTCCATTGAAAGATTATTTTAGTCAATTATTATGTCTTGCTATGACAAGTGACTGTTGACTTGACTGTAACGCGTTTATATTAATATCGCGTAGGTATACATTTCTTGACGTAAATGCGAGAAAATGAATGACGTTTTTTAGTCAAATACGTTCAGTGAAGGCCTATTTAAAGTTGATATATATCCTAGGCACCTTTCCGTGGTGATCTCTTATACGTTGTACTTTACGTTACTCATATGTAACGTCGTTAAATCCCTAGTAAAATTATTAGTTTACCAGCGCGAACGCTGGTTAGCCCATACCTATTTAAAAGGGACAAAGCGAACCCTTATTTATTTTCAACAGTATAGTTGACTCATACCATTCCCAACAATAGGCTAAAATGGATAAACATATTTCATTAGCACGGGAATTAGGATATGAAGGGCAAGAACTAAGGGATTATCTTAAGAGGCAACAAGATTTAGAAAGGGAGGAAAGGTTGGCCCAAAGGGAATATGAAAAAGAGAAAAGGGAGGCCGAGCAAAAAGATAAAGAAAGGGAGGAAAAAGATAAAGAAAGGGAGCAAAAAGAGAAAGATAGGGAGCAAAAAGATAAGGATCGGGAATTAGAAAAGTTAAGGATTGAGGCGGAAAAATTGAAAATTGAGGCCGCGCGCAAGGATAAGGAAATGGAAATGGAAAAAGAAATTGCGCTAAAAAAAATTGAGGCCGAAGTAGAACTAAAAAAAATCGAGGCCAAGACCACTTCACATCCCTGGGGGCCCAAAGAGAAAAGTTCAAATCCTAGGAGTCCCAAGCTTCCATACTTTGACGAACATACGGATAAGATGGATAGCTATTTAACTAGGTTCGAAAGTTATGCTTTGTCAAATAAATGGGACCCGTCCATGTGGGCATCATACTTAAGTGCCTTATTAAAGGGACGCGCTTTGGAAGTCTTCGTTAGGCTTTCCAGAGATGACCAGTCGGATTATGGTCAGATTAAGGAGGCTCTGCTTACCAATTTCGACCTCACCGAACGATCTTTTCGTAAGAAATTTAGGGATTGTAGGCCCGAGAAAGCCGAAACTTTCAGACAATTTAGCGGTAGGCTAGCGAGCTACCTTGATAAATGGCTAGGTTTGGCTAAGGTCGAAAAGACCTACGAGGCGGTTTGTGATTTTTTGGCCCGAGACCAGTTCCTTGACTGTTGCAGTCATGAACTCTATTTGTATCTTAAGCCCAAGCCATTTAAAGCCATTGATGAGTTAGCCCATGAGGCGGATTTGTTCGCCGATGCAAAAGGGGGTGTTCCCTTGTGTATTTCCAAAGGGCAGCATAAAAGTAAAGGTGTAGATCAAGCCCAGCCTAAGGTAGAGCCCAATCAAAATCAACGGCCCGTTGTTAAGTGCAAGATTTGTGGCAAGCCCCACGCCACGCATAAATGTTGGAATAACCCCGATAACAAGAGGGTAGCTTATAGTGCAGAATTTGATTCCCAGTATACTTATAGGGGAGATAACTCGAATTGGGGTCAGGATAGGAACCGTGGTCGAGTTGACCAACGTGACAATCATTATAATAGTCATAATGACAATAGTTACAGGACCGACCATCAGGTCAATTTTTGTAAAATTAATTCGGATGTAGGAAAAGGCCAGGATAAGTTTAGTTTCCCAAGTTCTTCATCAGAAGGTTTACCCCGTAAGGATAGTAAGGGCACTTGTCATTTTCCACGCTCAAGGTTGCCGACAGCGATTGGTACCGTAAATGGTAAAGAGGTTAGGGTCTTGAGAGACACAGGTTGTACGGGGGTAGTTGTTAGGAGGAGCTTAGTTTCTGATGGTCAAATGTTAAATTAGCAGTCTGGTGTGACTCTTATTAACAATTATAAGCAGAGATGTCCTATGGCCCGTATTAATATTGATTGCCCATTTTTTAGAGGTAATACGGATGCATTGTGCATCGATGATCCAGCACATGACTTAGTCATTGGTAATATTGAGGGGTCAAAATTTCCTGATATGACCCATTTTTCATCAGGGGTAGTTAAAAATAAGCAGTCAAGGAAAGATAGGAGAAATAATAGAAAGGTCAAGGTCGCAGATAAGTTTATAAGGCAGCACAGGCAAGAATTATGTATGAAGCAAGCGTCAGATGATAAGTTAGCAGATATTAGACGAAGAGTAGAGTCTGGTAGTGTGATTAAAAGTCGAAGTTTCTCTAGTGGTGAAACTAAATTCATTCGTAGGAATGGTTTAATTTATAGACATTTTAAGAAAAATGCAAATGTTTCACTTCAGTTAGTAGTTCCTTCGAGTTTAACGCATAGCGTTATGAATTTAGCCCATGAATCACGAAAGGTGGTAAATCATAGAGGCAGAAAGGAAACTATATCTAAGGTCTTAGATGAATTTTATTGGCCCGGTGTTTGTAGGGAGGTAACTCAATTTTGTAGATCTTGTGCCATTTGTCAAAGGACAACTCACAATATAAAGGTCGCAATGACTCGTTGTTGTAGTATACCCCAGAGAAACATATCCTCTAAGGAGGCAGTAGTTAGCCGTACAAGACGGACTGACAGCCAGACAGAACGACGACGTTCATATGGTAGTGGTAGACGTTGCCCAATACCATATTATTGGCGCAATATGACTGGAACTGAAAGCAGTAGTCAGTGTTAGTATTAAAGGTGTGCGACAGTGTAATGACCCAATTGTCTCGGATTGTTGACCTATATTTTTAACTATGATAGCATAGTAGTAGTCACATAGGTGTACTTTAGACGTGAGGAGTCACGGAATTTATTTAAGCCACGACGTATGACGGTAGACTGTTGACGTGAGCAAGTCACGATAATAATATTTTGCAACAGAGGTTGGCTGCAACGTGAAGAGTCACGTTAATTTATTTGAGCAAAGATTGTTATATGGATGGTGTTATTAATAGGTTTACTTGGTATAGGAATGCATAACATGTGGATCTTTGCAAAAGGTATTGGCTATTAAGCCTTATATATATTAAATGTCATAAGACATAAAACTTCATAGGAAGTTAAAGGGGTACAACCCCATATATAAATGAAAAGTTAAAGGGGTACAACCTCATACTTATGTGTTGAGCATTAAAGCTGCAACAAAAACAGATTTAGGATTGTGGCAATCCGAGGACAAGACAATGTGGGGGCAGACTATCTTTCCAGGTAGTCCGCCATTTAAGTCGCACGTGTATATATGTTGTATTATATATTTATTCTGTATTATTCCTTCTTTTCTGCATCGTGTATCGTAAGAAAAAGTCATTCCTTTTTCTCCCAAAAGGAAGGGCCTTTGTTACGATACAGAATGGCTGGAATAACAGAATCAGCTATGGTTGCGTATACGCACAAATACGCAGTGGTTTAGGTATGCACCTGGGCACCTATTCGAACCATGATACGGTACTCTTTCTTTTGATAGTCCCAATAAAAGGTCGGTTTGTCTGAGATGGAATTCATTGTATCTATATTTATCAACGCTTGCACGTTTTCCTTATTCTTCTTGAATATCTCGGAAATCTTGTGCGTTTTTCAATATATAAAGGATGGAATTTCCCATTCTTGTTAGGGGACATTTTAAACATACCGATGAAAGGTTCGATATAGAGATGCTATTCATTATTATAAAAGGTACGTGAAGTTATATATATCGTTACTGTATTGATATTGTACATGATAGGGCGATGGCGATCCGTGTAATTGCATTGAATCGCGATGTCTCTAGCATGTTACATTGTATTGAAATAATAAGTCACTCGTTTTCTATTTTGTCGTCTGTTGAATCGGCCAGCATTCCGTGTATGTGTTCTTTCGGGTGTTATCAATAACGTCCCGTTTTTTTTGGTGAAAATAGCGATTATTACGCACTTGCGTATGAAGTTACGCACATGCGTATTGCCTAAAAATCTGCTGGGACCATTCTTGCGGCTATAGTAAAAGCTGTCCGAATGGACTCGTCGGGTTATTTCGGACAAATGTAGTCACAGGCCATGTCGGGCCCGCACCTAAAACTATAATGGCATGCTGAAAGATTTACCAGGGACCGATAGGTGAAAAACAATTTTAGCAGCTAGATTTTAAATTGTTGTGATTTGTACGGCGTTGCTGGAAAGACGATTTAACTGCTAGTGATAATCGACTTTCTGTAGCGACCTGTCTGTGTCACCTCGAGTTATATCTGACGCATATAAGAATAAGGGTTAGGTGCATACACTACAACACACTTACATAAATAAGGTGATAGCTGACATGTATGTTTAGAGATAAGGTAGGTGTAATGTTACACCAAAGTAAATGTAAGATATTTTTTGTTACACCAAAGTAAATGTAAGATATTTTTTGTTACACCAAAGTAAATGTAAGATATTTTCGTTACACCAAAGTAAATGTAAAGCATTTTGGTGTTACACCAAAATAAATGTAAGAAAGCATTGTACGGTTTTACACACATAAAACAGCAGAATGTAATCTCTCAATATTGATTTATATATTTTGCCGAGAGGTCATAATTAGTTGTTTACAACTGATACGTTATACATGTACGAAATTAGTGCGTGGGCAGGGTGATGTCCGACGTAAACGTCCAAACGTTACGTCGGCACCACACTGTTCAACCTTTTTCCTGGAATTTTAAGAGAATTGGTATCAGTATGTGTAAACCTCGAAACTATCTAGATAACGTGACCTTGAAGGGAAAAAAGGCCACAGGATCTTGATGTTTCGGCTGCGATAGCGTCTCAACCAGGGTGACGTTACGACAGTGTATAGAAGAGTTTGTTACGTATGGGTTTGTTCGTTTGGCATAAGAGGTATTGTTTAGCGCTGACATAGGCCAGTCACTAAAAAATACTTCTCTATTATATAAGTTTAAGTGTGGGTATTTAGAAGAGCCGATCCATCCTAACCGCATGGGAGCCGTTAGCCATACACCCACGGGTGTGGGCTCATCGCGCGCTTATAGGGTTAGGCTGTAATTTAAAAGAGTAAGACCACTGAAATTATTTCTATTTTTGTGAACTTCGAACGAACAACCCCATTATCGACGCAAAAGAGTGATTCTGAGATTCTAAATATAGATTGTTTTTTGCAGAATCATCTCTTGTGTCCCCTCCTACGTTGGAGGCTGAAAGTTGGTGAGCCATTGATAAGTACCTGAGGGCACATAATAGTTGTCCCCCTTAGGCCACGACCAGCGTGGATCAAAGCCCCAATCGTTACAACGTAGTACAACAAAATGAGAAGCCAACCGGCTCGAATGGTTATATGAAAAATCTGACGTCCCAACGTGGGATATGATCAGGAGGACATAAATTAATACTGACGTCTTGAGTAACGATCAGTAGTACGCGTAACAGATAACACGAATACGTGAATCCAGTGACGACCAAAGTACAGGTTCGATCACCTCAGCGCCGATGGTCTGAAATAGACACACGTGCAGCTTAGAAGACATAGTGTTCGCGAGACGCGTATAATCTCGAGATTTCTCGTCAATACGAGAACTTAAATGTTAAAGGATCCAATTGTTTTTTTTTTCTTAAGTTATATGTTAATCATATTCTTTACGTCTCTTATTTCTGACTAGTTGACGTACATCTAGAACAGGACAGTCCAAGATTGGTTCTGATTGAAACGATCTTGGAGTGGCAACTTGCTCTAGTATAGGATGGTCAATTAGCCAGAAATAACAGCGTAGGTGGTGTCATTGTATATTAATGTGTTGTTGATGTTTTCTTAGTACATAAAGTACTGAAAAGTTTTTGCTAGTTGTGTGCATTATTTTTCCCTGGTAGCATCGTCATCGCAAAGAGGAATTTTCCAATAGGATTTCCCCTCTTCCTTCCTGACCGGCTTTATGTCGTAACACTTGATACCATGGTAACAATAAGATTATGATTATATTTCACTAGCTGTACTATATCATGTACGAGGGGGGTTCAATACGTAATGAAAACCCATTCATGACTCCATCCACAAACGCGTTAGGATCTTATGCTATATGCCAAACGAAAGATCAAAGCGTCGCCGTTAAAATGATGCATGAAACATTATTTTATCTTTCCAAATTTAATAAGTTACTCACTTTTTAAAAAGCACACTAATATACACTGCATATATGTGACCAGCCATGAGATTTTGGGTCCAAATGAGGTACCTGGTCGAAATTGAGATATTGATATTTTCTGATACCTGTATATCCCTGGAGTATACATCTGAAATTTCAGCTCGATATCTTAAGCGGTTTATGAGAAATAGGCATAAGTTCATAGGTCCCTACGTCATGGAATAATTGTATAAAGTGTTTGCGACGTCAACTTTAATTTTCTGATAGATAACTTGGCGAGTTTATTTCAGGATTTTATAAACGAATTATTTATTATTTTGGGAAAGTTCATTTCACTTCAGAAATTCTCGATTAGAACATTTTGGGATCATAACCTGAGCGGATAAATCGTCAACATTATTTCTTTAAAAATATAAATGTATTAGATTAAGCATTCTCCCTGGGTTCGAAAATTTTGAAATTAAAATCAGATAATATTGCTACAATATGAATTGTTTGGTTTGAATGCGGTCGTTTTCATGATGAAAATGGGTATTTATGCAAATCAGAAAGTTGATCGTTAGCTCGTTTAAAAGGCGATCAGATATGATTCATGCGCGGATCCAGGATCGTCAGGTGGGGAGGGAGGGGGTCCAGGTCCATCTGGCATGTAAAAAAAAGCTCTGACAACGTTTTTTTTTTACTTATTTTTTTAGTCCACAATTTATTTTACAGAAGTCCAGTGGTTACTTTCAAAGAAAACTTATTTGCCAAGGTTCCAGTGGGGGTGGAACATTTTCCGGGGGGGGGGGTCCAACTTTTTACAGGGGAGGCCAATTGCTTTTCCCTATAGAAACCCATATTACTTGTGATTTTCCAGGGGGGTCCGGACCGCCTGCCCTCCCCCCTGGATCCGCCCATGTGATTCCGCGCATCGTGATTTAATCTATCTACTCGTTTTCTCTTTTCTTTTTCAATAAAACCTTCGCTAATTCATTTGTAGAAAGAGGAGGGAACGTAGCATCAGCAGCAGTGCTGCCATTAGTAGTAGTTATAAAATACTAAGGTCAGTTTACACTCTCAGTGGTGTGCCGCATGCATTCACCAAGTCAAGAGCTGATCCCGGAACCCATCAAGCGATATTCAATTCGTAAAAGTCGGGCACCGATAAATTAGTAGTTTAGCCGTGTCTCTTCTGTTCAAAAATTGTGTTAGATCTCTCATACCAATACAGATGCATTGCTTCACTTCATTGTTCCCTTAGAAGTAGATCAGACAAGGCGCAGATAAAAATGGGGTGTACCTGGCTTAAACGCTACAGAACATAATTTTACACAATGTATAAAATTTCGATGCGTTAAAACAGGTAGCAGATCAAAATCATTATATGCATTTACCCGTAACAGTCACGCCTCAAAGCGTTTTGTGGATATATAGCTACCTAGTTGGGCTAGAAATGAAGTGTTTGGCTTGAGCCTTGGTCTACATGTACTTCCATACTGTGTAGATTATAGCAGAACAGGCTCTACAGGCTCGTCTGAGTCATTACGGTTGGCAAATGCGATAAGTAATAAGCTGACACAGTTTTCAAGTGGCTCTAACACACGCATGGAACAAAACGGATAGCCCGAAAGTCGAGCCTGAAAATACGGAGTTACATGTAAGTACGCACATCACCGATTAAGCAGTCTTGCATTTGTCACGCTGATACAATACACTTGTTACATGTAGCATACACGGAACAGTCAGCGTATCAGACTTGTAGCCCTATTATTAGCACACACGGAGCAGTCAGCGCATCAGACTAGTAACCCAAATATTGATATTGATATATTCGCCACTTTTAAACAGTGCATTTCCAGAATGTTTGTGAAAATTAATATGGCAATGTTAATGGGTGCATTTTTTAAACAAATTTACGGAGATGGGAGGCAAATAGAAAATAGCAATATACAATAAAATATTAAAATAAATTATAATTTTGGCTCTCAAGTAGGTCCGGTTTAAAGTGAACATACATTTTAGTAAAATTTCACGATTCCCATTGACGCTAAAGTTAACGTCACCAAAAATACCATTTAATTTTCAGTGTCGTCGTATTGAAATGGCTACAATACAAAAACAACAGACACCAAGAAGCTACAATAAAATTGTATATTGCGTAAATCAATTTTCGTTCATTTGGTACTTTTTTCACGGTTGTATCATCTATTGTTTTGCGACAATAATTTTGCCGAAAAATCTGGAAATACATTGATTTGAACGGCGACGATGTAATACGGCGAATAATTATGTCCTGTGACTGTACCTCAAAGTATAACGCTTATTGCATACACAGAAACGGGCATCGCATGCCACATAGCCCATAAGTAGGATGGAACTTTCCACTTGTAATGTGTCGCCTCAACACAACAGGCAACAAAACCGCTCAAGTGCTGTACGACAACATTAGGGACAAAAGGCACTGAAACGGACACACATTTTTGCGCATACAATATGCGTTCGAAATGGAATTGATTCCGTTGTTATGTAAAATGCATCATAATATCAGGCCTGATCTTGGTCTGCAGTGTATGATTGTGGTATTACCTGGTCATACTCACTTGTTTTTGTTTTCTGGTCTTTAATATGCACAGTAGAAATAGAATAAAATGCACTACGGCCGATACAGAAAGTGTCGGAGAAACGTTTTTTTTGTTTTGTTTTTTTTAAAATACATGCTTGTAAATAGTCATCTCATCTGTAATTCCTCCAACTCCATGATTTAAAAAGTCGTATATACATGAATAAATCTTCTAATCCATAATTTAATATTTATTTATTTGCGAAGAAATGCGCCTCTTGGTCTTCAAACGATGTAAACAAATGACGCTAAGACGTACAAATTGCGCAACAAAGTGCAGTTGCATAAATTACGTCACTTTTGCAGCGCGTTTTCCCGACGTCACGTTTTACCGCATTTGGGCACAAAATGTCATGGCGCGTCACATATTTTCCTCCGAATTGTAAAGACTCATTTTAACAAAGGTAGAAAGGCATGCTGTATTTTCTAAAACAAACATTTAACATGCTTGAATCACATATTCATAGTTTTCTGACTCATTTCTCCTTTATCTGCTATAACGATACAAATTTTGAACGCTACCGATTTCTCGTGCAAACGGTTTTATTACGTTACCCACTCTTACCTTGACGTCGTTTAAAGCAATGGACGTAATACTAAAATGCGCACCGTTCTTGAAAATCGGAAATGTGATTTTGTACCAGGAAAGTACAATTTTGATTGTATCGAAGTTTCAATACACATAGAGCATAGGCAGCAGACCAGTTAAACTGAAACCAATATCTAGGAGTATCTCATCAGGGTAATTTATCATTTTCGTTTCCTAAAATTTTAGTTTCTGAAAATAGCCAGCCAGATTATGCACATGTAAATACGTGTAACAATGTCCAAATAATGCATCCGAATGCAAACATCGATGAAACGCGGTATTTTGTCTAATCCATTTCAGTGTAAGCCAGAGATGGCATTCTTTTAAGTGATCTTATTTCAAATGACGTAGTTGGGGGTACTGTATGAGGGAGAGTGAATATGGAAATTTTAAAATCGGCTGTATTACTTGCAAATGAACATCCAAGCGACCAGAAAAAAATGTTACCAATGATTTTCGTATAAATTTTCGCTATGCATTCGTTCACGCAAAAACGACTCTGTCAATGGATAGCCAGAAAATGTAGCATCAAGGAGGATTTAACCAAAATGACAGCCTCAGTATTTCATAGAATATAAAGCAATATCGAAAATTTTTGCAGGTATAACTCACCAATATATGGGTATTTACCACGCGAAGAAGCAGACTGAAAACATCCCTCGTTCATGTAGTTATCTGCTTTTGAAAACATTGTTTTATTTCATATCGCAGTGTACTTCAGTACCCTATCTTGAAAGTGGTTTGTGTAAATTAGGTAAGGAGCTCAACAACTTTAATTTAACATTTATTTAGCCAAGAAACAGATCTTTTAATAAAAGTAATTATGAAGTGTGTAAATATAAAACTTTGGGATATACTTGGCTGTTTTCATTACATATTGAACCCCCCTCGTATATGATGCTTTAATACAAAACGTACTAATGTCTGCTATATAGAAATTATAAAATGTGCTTGTAGCTTTTGGTATAGGCTGATTGATATGGTGAAAATGAGAAGTTTCAGTGTCGTGTTAACCCACCCACCTGTTACGACTTCAGACTCTATGACAGTTCTGACTTAAAGACTTATATATTGATGAGATGGTAGGGGCCTGATTCTTTGGCTGTTTGTCAGGCCCATTGGGATTTACCTGTTGGATTTCTTTTGCTCCGGTATTCAGTTTTATTTACTGTTGAGTCCTTATCTTTGCTTCATGTCCTTGTTATATCTTGATTATATGTTCTGGGAGATGATGCATTGATAAGTTAGGGCTCTTTCATGCAAACCAAATATCTATGTGTCTTGATCCACATCTGAATCTAGTGTGAAGTTGGCGCCGTTTAACCGGTTTAAGGCCTCCAGTAAAAGATTTTACTGACCTTTCCAAGGCGGTAATTCTTTTGTGGATCTTTTATGTTTTTCTGTCTTGTGTTTGCTTTGCCTTTGTGAGCGTCTGTTTATATGTGCCTTTTGGTCACCAGCTGGGAAAGGGCTGACCTCTTGACTCTCGTTTGTGGTGTCCAACTGGGAGTTTGTCACTTTCTCATTGGTATCCTGGGTCATGTGTGGAACTTGATTGTATCGATTCCTGATCTTTTCACCCTTACTTACCTTCAAACGATGAAAAGCAAATTAATTTATAAAATGATTATACATGCATTACCCGTACAATAAACAAGAGATATATATGTACAAAGCTGGTCAAATGTCATTGATTTCCTTACATTTCATAGAAATTTCGCCCTTTCAAAACCGATTTTTAGCACTTTAGGGAGCCCCTCATGAGATAACCAACTGTTTTTACTTTTTTGCTACAATTGTATCGTGTAGAATATATGCCTTTTCAAAACAACTTTGATACAATTGATTTATACTTGTAAGAGAGCTTTGACCTTTTTTTTTAAATAATTTCTTAATTTTCGCCCCCTTGTGCCCCTAAAATGACCAAAATCAAACCCCTATTGGGACCTCTGGTAATATTTTTATAGGTATTGGCAGAGAAATGGTAGCATTACACTTTTCTTGGTTCTGTGCTACACTTTTGCACTTATTAAAGAACAAAGCTGGTCAAATTTTATCAATTTCCGTAGATTTCATAGAAACTTTGCCCTTTTAAATCCGTTTTGAGCCATCTTAGGGAGCCCCTAATGAGATTTCGAACTGGTTTTATTTTTTTCACTGCAATTGTATAATGTAGATGTGACATTAAGTAAAACATCTTTGAAACAATCAATATTAATTTGTAAGAGAGCTTTGACATTTTTCAAAATAATTCTTAATTTTTGCCCCTGTTGCGCCCCTAAAATGACCAAAATCAAATCCCCACTGGGGCCTCTGATAATATTTTTTATAGATTTTGGCAGAGAACTGGTAGCATTACTCTTTCATTTGTTTGTTCTGTGTTACAGTTTTGCAGTTTTTACAGTTTTTACTGGTCAAATTTTATCTATTTCATTAGATTTTATAGAAATTTCGCCCTTATTAACCCGTTTTTAGCCCCTTAGAGAGCCCCTCATGAGATTACCAACTGTTTTTGTTATTCATATACTACAATTTTATAATGTAGATATGAATTTTCAAAACAACTTTGATACAATTAATTATTATTGTTTAGAGAGCTTTGAGTTTTTTCAAATAATTACTTTATTTTTGACCCCCTTGCGCCCCTAAAATGACCGAAATCAATCCGTCATTCGGGCCTCTGATAATTTTTATAGATATTCGCTGAAAAGTGGTACCATTACACTTTCATTTGTTCTTTGTTACAGTCTAACATTTATTACAGAACAAAGCTGGTCAAATTTCATTGACTTCCTTACATTTCATGAAAATTTCGCCATTTTAATCTGCTTTGAGCCCCTTAGGGAGCCCCTGATGAGATCACCAACTGTTTTTATTCTTTTACTACAATTGTATAATTGAGATACGACTTTTCAAAACAACTTTGGTACAACTTATTTAAATTTATAAATGAGCTTTGACTTTTCTCAAATAATTTCTAAATTTTACTCCCACTACCCTTGCGCCCCTAAAATACCAAAATCAACCCCAGTGGGGTCTCTGATAATAATTTTATAGACAACAAGACGGTTCTTTTAAACACACCAACAAAATATTTATGTTTAAATTGATGGGTAAGAAAATCATGACAATTCAAGCTCAGAAAGTTTGCTTAACTGGAGCAATGGACTGTTCCATTGGAACCACTTGCCTTATAGTGTAGTTTCATATCTGAGCCTCCACTTTCTTTCATATTAATCGTTAGCTTACCGTCATTATTTATACCATGTCCCACAGTTCTGTGAGCCTATTTAATATGTCGCTTTCTTTTGTTTGGATACGAATACAGTATGCCTACAGAGGGGTTAGAACCAAAGTTGACACCATCTGTGCACATGGCACGCACTTGAAGTGTGCACTTTACTATTACTCCTTAAGAGTGATGTGCACCTTCACTGGCCAACAGGTGGGTGGACTAATGTGTGTAAACCATGCGTGGATCCCGAATTTTTCTCAGAGGGAGTCCAACTTTGGCTACTGTTTTATTTTTTTATTGATGAGGGTAGAGAGGATCCAAATACCACTATGGGCGGACCATCATGGGCACGCCAGTGAGACGCCATTTAAATGGCGTTTCGCTGGCGGGCCAATGGTGGCCCATCATTGAATGCTGGCTTGGTAGCTTTGTGGTTTTACAGGGGATCCGGATCAATATTGCTAAGAAACCCTATAGCTTTGTGATTTTTCAGAGGGGGGTCCGGACCCCCTGTCCCCATCTGGATCCGCGCATGTAACTTTTAGTCCAGGTTTTACTGTAGATTTATAGATACTGCATGTGTACGAACAAAGATAGGTGACTCTGACCATATACATGTAGGAGGAATTTCTAAAAAAGTTCAATTTAGTTTGTCTACAAATTATTGTCATTGGCACAATAACCTTTTGTATTTTAGTTTTAGTTATTTAATTTGTCTGATTAAAACTGTAGCGTATAGCTTGACTTAGAAGAAAGTCGATATCAGCAGTTCTGGCTAATTCGTTAAGCCTATGACCATACTCAATTATGTTAGGCGCATGCACACATTAGAAATGAAATTGTCTGTTTGACCGCCAAATTGTATTGGAAAATGCATTGTATTGTTCAAAAGCAAGTAATACATTCCAAATTAAATAAAACTACTATCAATTTGATGTAATATGCCAACAAAACCCTAACTTCATATACCAGACTCCTCTAGAGCTGTGAAGTTATATATGATATGTATGTACTCGTTGCGAGAAACCCTTATCTTGATGCTTGCGAGAACAAAAACTCCTTTGTGAATAACAAAGGTGTTTTTGTTCTCGCATGCATCATCGGAAATTAAAATATTTAAACTTACTTCGTGTACAGCTAGTCTCTGTAGCTGAGCAGAATTGGTTTTGAGGCTTACTCAGTAAAACAACCTGAAGACACGACACGGCACAATTATACAGGAGCAATTATATTGTGATGCTTTTAGAAATACCTTTTAGAGTCTCCTTGTGGTACTTCCGCCCATATTTGTAAAGTCGTGTCTTAAACCTACAGTGGGGATGAACGTTTAGCTTTTGTTGAAAACCTTCATGTTCACCATTTAAAGGTACAGTAAAACCTGTGTAAAAAGGCCACTCTCAAAAAGACAAAAAAAATGGTTTTCAAAGACCAAATATCGCTTGCTGCAGGTCAAACGTATTGCAGGATGCTCCAAGGAGCATTCCGCAATACTTTCGACCTTCATTTAGGGCAATTGCTGGTAACACTTTCCACATTGAAATCTTTTCAAAACTTTGCATACAGTTTGTTTTAAGTATGGATTGTCGATTTAGGAAATAGAAAGGATATGTCACCATGCTCAATTTTTCATAATCTCAGATGGAAGTTTTCAAATATGACCAACTATCTGAAATAACCTAGGTTCTTAACATTAAGCTAAAATAGTTGTTATAGTCATCCAGCTTCTCTATTTTTTATTTTAATTATTGCTCATGACCGCAAGCTTTCTAGAACATGTGAAAATTTGTTTCCCAATCTATGTCAAGATACTTCATGAGATATTTTGGTATTTCCCCCCAAAAAAGGACTTTGATTTGTAGTGTAAAAAATATGACATTGAAAATCTTAGTTATTTTGTTTTGATTTCATGAACTATAATAACTATAATATAACATTTAAAAAAAGAAAAAAAATCGGGGGGGGGGGGGGGGGGAGGGGGCACCGTACTAATTATCTTTCTGGAGGGCCAAATTTAAACCTAACCCACATATTTCGAGGATACTTCAATATAAAACGTTAAGGAGTGCGAATTTTTGTCACTTATATAATTCCATATTACTTGTATGAAGTAATGTAGCATTAAAAGCCTAAAAAATAATAAGAAAAAAAACGATTTGAAATAAGTGCTCACCCGGGAATCGTCCCTGGTCCTCTGGTTCCAACGTCTGACACGCTTGCCACTATGCCACGATGTCCAGTTGTGTGCGGCTGGTAATAACCGTACATATTGGACAGACAATCCTGAGTATCGGCCATATTCCTATACAGGGTAAAAATTTCGAATTTTTGTACATTGTTGATGTCGCGTAATCTATTTATCTGTACATGTCTTTGGTACTTTGAAGTGAAGTTCTGATAAAGGGTCAATAGATATTTCGGACACATTTTAGTTACTTAGTTACTTTCTTTTGTCAAGAAAATGTGGAAATATCCACCTGACATAAGAGTATCTGGAAACTGTATTGATTCAAATTCGTAAATGGTCGGAGAGACAGGACCCAGACAATTTTCCTGTTTCCCGATGCAGAAATTGTGCGTATGTGAATTAACCGCAATTGTATTTAAACATTAACAGTCTTATGCTACTGGTTCCTTTCTCGTATGGGTTATGCTGTGACTGGCTAATCATGGAATAAAGTAAATGAAAGAATATATAGAGGATCTTACATGAGTGCTCATGTTTTATTGAATTTATTAAACGAGTTGGGGAAAAGAGATAAAATGCGAGGCTTGCCAAGCATTTTATCTCTTTTTCGCAACGAGTTTAATAAATTCAATAATACAAGAGCACGAATGTTAGATTCTATTTATCATATGATTAATACTTTGAAATCTCATTTCTGGCGTAAAAACGTTAAAATTTTGCCATTATGGACGCAACGTTGTTATGGACGTCATAACGTTTCCCGTAAATCGATAAACCACTAGTGGTTTACAGGTGTGGTACTTGATTGTATCGATTCCTGATCTTTGCACCCTTACTTACTTTTATTGCATAGCGTTATATCACTCCCAGACGCGACGTCATGTGATAAAAGAGAATATTATGAGTCTGAGTGTGGGATATAGAATTCTGTTCCCAGGATAACCGCCACAAGGCTTGCCGAGTCATGACAATTGTGGCCCCGAGGGATGGATTGTTCTATCCAATCCTCACACCAATAACGAAATCGTTTTATCCACTTACTATTGAATTCCGCATTCTTATTTTAAAATAAGCTCCCAAATGTTCCTAAATACGCTGAGATGAATTTTATGTACTGACGTCACTTTGACATAAATGTTGTCATTTGAGGACCAAATACACCCAATACACCCAATGCACAGCCCTGGAGTGACAGCTAGGGTAAGATGAAAAGGGTAAGGTAATAATTTCTATCCCAGGCTATAACCTCAGCTATTCTTTTCCGTCATGCGAGAGATCAATATAACAGCACCCATAATAAACTTATTGTATATGTAAATGATGCTACTGCAATGATAAGGTTTCTGTTTGTTGATATCCAATATCAGAAGTTAATCTGTCATATTACTTACCAAAAGGCTTACATCCAAGTCAAAGAGGCTAAATTTTGCAGACTGTATACTAACTTTGGTTACTATATCAAGATTTTGCAGTAAAATAGTTTAATGGATTTGTCACACACATGTTGTATTTGACAAGTAAAACTGACATTTTCTGAGATGTGCTGTCAGTTATGAGACAGTTTCGCGTTTTGCCATTATAGTAATGCTCAATTTATTCTGGATTCAGTTGTACTCTAACGTATTCTTAAGAACCGATTATTTAACAGGCCCCCAGATAAAAGTGCGTAACTTAAGATTATTTTTCTAATTACTCAACCAAAACATATAGGTTTAAACTGATAGATAAGAAAATAATCACATTTTTACACTAAAAGATTTTGTTTATCTAGTCCTATGATTCAGTAAACGTTGAAGCTGATTACAAAGGTACCTGTAACAGCACATAACCGCGATCACCCAATGCTTAACAAAACTAAATTCCTGGGCTACTATCTTATCTTAATTGATTAAAATTACCTGAAAGTAATACTTCGAAATTGAATCAGTGACAAAGGCTTTCCCAGGTCCCTGGTTTAAATAACACAAATAACAAAAGCAAGAATAAACGAACAGATGGCTTGCATCATTTAACCCAGCAAAACCTGAGAGAAAATCACAAACTAGTCCTCTTTAATAGGTGATCAATTATTTGGCACCTGAATACCTTTCCTCACTTGTACCACCAAATGTTGGTAATATAAGTCAATATAACTTGCGCAACGAGACGAACCTTCAGACAATCCCTGCAAGATACCAACAATACTACAACTCACTTCTCCCTTCAACCACGCGCATTTGGAACAGCCTATCAGACGATACTCAGAACTCTCCATCGGTTGAATCCTTTAAACAAAAACTCAACAACAACATTACCAAACCGCCACCTTACTACTCTTCTGTTCACGATTAGGACAAATATACCATGCCCGCATACGATTGAACTGCTCACTGAGGTATCATCGTTTCCAGAAAAAACATCATAGATAATCCTGTGTGTGAATGCGGTGAGATTGAAAAAAACTTCACACTTTTTCTTACACTGCAATCTCTACAGACAATTAAGGCATGCTTTGCTAGATAGAGTCTTGACCTACTGCCAACCAACGGTCGATGTTTACTTATATGGTAATACTGATCTGACAGATGTTGAAAATGCAGAACTCTTTTTAGCTGTGGAAGATTATATATTAAAAACAAAACGTTTCTGCTAAAGAACAAGGGTACACATTTGAAAGTTCTTACAATAGTTGCACACACAATCAAAACTAAATAAAAACCTAATATGATACTAATTTGCGGGTACGCATACATCCAACAGTATTGTATTCAGAAATCTAATTGTTATGGATTAATTTAGTCCAACAAGAGACCAATGAAATTATGACTTTACATTCCATTCCCCGTGGAGCCCTCAATAGCCAACTACTACCCCTATCTCCAAACACTACGAGGTGCGACAATTATTCTCTACATAAGTGACAATTACGAAATGATAGTACATATATTAGTAATGTAAACTCTTGGGATACAGATTAAAATAAGTCATTTGACTTTCTTCTGAATCCCATTTGTATAGTGGTTGTATTGTAATCGTATTCTGTGTTGCTTGTATACTTGTCAAATATTATACTTATAAAATAAAGTTTAAACCAATAAACGAATAATAAATTAATAAAGAGATAAAAAGAAAACATTAAATATTCTATACATGCTATACCATGGACCAGTATATGAACTCTTATTAAATTGGTGTATGTATTACATAGTTAGGGTTGTTGAAGTGTTTTCATTATTTTTTAGTTCCGCGGTTCCCATATACTTGTTAGCTGTAAAATCTATCAGTAAACTTGCATTCATATATTAGACTGCTCTTTAGATAAGATTTTTTATGACATTGGCATTTACCTCAATGTCATTAGAGACTGGCCGTGTGCTATGCGAAAAGTTTTACTTTACAAGCAATGATACACTGGCATTTTTCTCAAATAGGTAGCACTTAAAATCCCTTTAAGCATCAGAGACTAACTGGACACACACTTACTTATTATACATCAAGCTAGGCTTGTATTCTTTTCAGTCTTGTTGTGTCTTTGTTTTAAAAAAAAACAACATCATAACGAATGATCACATATATCATGGGCTATGCAAATTCAGAAGAAGTTTCAAAATCTGTTCAACAGGTATACGAACAAGTACTGGACTGATTATTTTATTATTGACGGGTGTTTTCAAATTGTCATAAAAGAACAAACATCATCCTTATAATTTTGTTATACTGAACGTTTTCGTGGGGGTTTATTTTCACGAAACTTCGGTAGGAAAGTAAGCAAGCTGGAGTTAAACTACTTGTGTGTCGCGTGCGCGGATGCAGAGTTTCGCGAAAATAAAACCCTCGCGAAATGACCAAACTCTTTGTTCTTTACATGTACTGAAGCCAAAGTCGTGATTTTTTTACTTGGCAAATATGTCTTTTAACGCTATTCGCGAAAATAAAATTCTCGCGAAAAATTCCGAATTTACAGTACTTGTCTATAATAAGCGTTTGAATGAATGTTAAAGAAAATTCGGCTTGGCAGATACTTATTTTATCACTTAACAGCACCTAAGTGCACGCTGACTGCACACTTAATATGGGACGAATTACTGCCAGTGTCTGTTACTATGCTCTATTCAAAGCTATATAACTTGAATTAAATAAATGCTAATGATGTAAATTTTATATCAATTGATAGACAGAGGCTAGACCTTGCAAAAGATGCATACTTATGGTACCATAGATTCTATATTTGTAGAGATACAATCAAGTTCTACGAACATAAAAATGTATGTCAGTTGAGTATTCCTGACTTTAAAGGGATATCAAAGTCAGCGAAGTCAGCATCAGTTGACATTCTCTTGGGAGACACGTCAATATAGACTATTAACAGTTTCACTCAAGAGGGCATAAAGTGTGTCATGTTGCGTGTATATGAGAAGAACCATGATCTCTAATATTTATATAAACGAGCTGTTGTTCAATATCGTGCTAGAATTATCTAGAAGACAGAACTCAGTCTCAGACATAAGAGGTTATATGAGCCGTAACGGTGATTTCCAACAATGTGGCATTTTGACTAGTGTAGACTCAGACGAGCCTGAACGGCCCCCCTTTTAAGCTTAGAAACTCCAAATGGTGTTCAGTCAGAAGCTTGATAGTTATAGAATATTCAAACGACTAGCAAAGGCTCTGATCAGACTGCGCGTATGCGCAGGCTGGTCTGAGGCTTTGCTGGTCGCACATACCACATTGTTGGAAATCCCATGTCGCGGCTCATATTTCCCCCATTTTCCAAATCAAATTACCGCACAGATATTGACTAACTTGATTCGTGGATCGTGACCTAAGCAGATACGTATCTAGTTATAACATTAGTGTCGATAGACGAAATGATGAGAGACCCTTAGATAAATGGTGAAAAAATGTAATTAAGCTTTGACCATATTCTGAGACTGATTGCTAGTAATTCCGTAAACAGCGGCCAATATCACAGGCTTTAACGTAGAGATTAAGCTTCACTGCATGCGTCAGTATCTAAGCCTGTGTATCGCCCTGAGAGTGACACAACTTAAGCTATTTGTCATGACAGGAAGAAAACCAAACATAAATGAAGTCCTTGAATACATTTTTATATGTAATTAACAAAAATGATGCAAATTTTGTGTTTGTGGTCGATTCTTTTTGAGGTTGCCCAATAAAAGGTGTAGAAAAAAAAAACATATCAATATATTTATATTAAAGAGTCATTAAACTTACGTCTGTCCCAATGATTTGGGTAGAAAACTACGAGTCTGTGTATCCACATTGTCCTAGATGTATCGGCGCATTCACTGATTGCACTCAAAATTGTATAGGCAGCTACATTTACAGTGGAGTCATCCTGCGTGCACTTGGCATGCACTCGTGGTGCACAGTTTACTATTATTTATTGTTGCTGAACAGGTGCATTAGAGTGAAAACTTTAGTCCAGGCTGTACTGTAGCCTCACTGGACGGTGATTATGTATGGACGGTGATTATGTATGTTAAAAGATTGACTGACTAAGTATACTTTGCACGCGATCATAGTGAAAGAAAAAAGAACAATACATACGACTTTCGTTAACTCGAACTACGAAGTACGAGCGTTTTACCTCGATTCAGTTCGAGCTAAAGAAGTTGCACTTATTATTCCAATCCTCAGAATTGTGTGTACAATCTCCTTCCATTATTCCTAGTATTTTACCGACCGTTCCAAGGCGGTGCTTCTTTTGTGGCTCGTTTTTGTTAGTTATGCTTCATGTTGGCGTGTGTTGTGCTGTCAAGTCTTTTCCATGTAGCCTTGTGGTCACCTGCTGGGAAAGGGCTGGCCTCTTGGCTGTCGTGTTTGTTGTGTTTTGTCACCTTCCCAAATGTGTCCTGGTCCGCATCAGAATTAAGGGCGAGGTTGGCGCCGTGAAATTGGTTTAAACCCTCCAGTAAAATAATTTACTGACCGTTCCAAGGCGGTACTTCTTTTGCGGATCTTTTGTGTTTTTCTTTCTTGTGTTTGCTATGCCTTTGTGCGCGTCTGTTTATATATGCCTTGTGGTCACCTGCTGGGAAAAACCTGCCCTCTTGGCTCTCGTTTGTGTGTCTTACTGTGAGTTTGTCACTTTCCAATTAGTATCCTGGGTCAGGTGTGGTACTTGATTGTGTCGATTTCTGACTTTGCTGATTTTTCATGGAGCCAGACCAGTATTGCTAAGAAACCCTATAGCTTTGTGATTTTTCGGAGGGGCAGGGTGAAGGTACCGGACCCCCTGTACCCCCTCTTGATCCGCGCATGGATGCAACAACCTACAAGAAATGAACACAATATGGAACCAGGGCAATATTGCTAAGGTTTCCTATGTTGTTCTGTCATGTGATTGTAATACATGCAGTCAAATAGAAATAGCGCAGGTATTTTGGCAGCTTGTTATGAAACATGCTATTAGCAAAAACCAGGTGAGCTTGAACAGGGTATGTCACAATCACAGACCAACCTACGGCACCGAAAGGATAAGACACGGAACACAGACAGTCCTAAGACAGCAAGAACACAATTAAAGTCAAGCAACCAGGACCCGAGGTTATAAAACTTTTTTATGCTCAACTCAACTGAGCACGAAATTATAACTGCTCATAAAAACTAAAACGGCGACACATAAAGAATTGTCTTGCTATAAGTCTCTCAGATGTTGTATTTATCATGCTAATAAATGTTAAAATTCCAACAATTAGCATTTTAACATTTATGAGCAGAATAAATTTCGTGCTCAGCTGAGTTGAGAATGAAAAATATTTTATAGCCTCAGGGCCTGCTCTCTCTCTTACTCTCTCTTCAGCAAAATAATTTAAGTACAAAACTAGAAAGGGCAAAAAACTATACAATAAAAGAAAGACCCAATACAAAACCAACACACACAATATGAGCAACAACAAGTAATGGATCAACGACAACAGTATCACCGCCTTATAGTTGGCTACAGCCACAGGGGGCTCCAAATATTTTCATTGGCCAAACATTTGCCCTCGATTCTGTTGTTGTTAAAGCACACTTTTTTATAGCTGACACTGAGGTAAGTTAGGGGTCTTTCATGCAAACCAAATATCTATGTGTCTTGATCCACATCTGAATTAAGGGTGAGGTTGGCGCCGTTAAACCGGTTTAAGCCCTCCAGTAAAATATTTTACTGACCGTTCCAAGGCGGTACTTCTTTTGTGGATCTTTTATGTTTTTGTTCTGTCTTGTGTTTGCTATGTTTTGTGCGCGTCTGTTTATATGTGCTTTGTGGTCACCTGCTGGGAAAGGGCTGACCTCTTGGCTCTCGTTTGTGGTGTCTTCTGTGAGTTTGTCACTTTCCCATTGGTATCCTGGGTCAGGTGTGGTACTTGATTGTATCGATTCCTGATCTTTGCACCATTACTTACTTTTCCTAACTCTCAGAAAAAACAATCAGGTCAATTTAACCTTCTGCGACGAAAGAAAGAAACGGCTCTTAAATATGAATCATGAGGTGTCCTAACTTATGCAATGTATCATCACAGAGAAAACAATCTGGTCAAGTCAACCTTCTGTGATGAAACAAAGAAATGGCTCTTAACTATGAAGCATGAGGTGTCCTTACTTATACAAAATATCATATCAGGGAAACAATCCGGTTAATTCAACCTTCTGCGGCGAAACAAAGAAATGACTCTTAAATATGGAATATAAGGTGTTCTCACAAATGCAAAACATCATACCAGGGAAACAACCAGCTCAATTCAACCTTCTGTGGTGAAACAAACAATTGGTTCTTAACTATGATACACGAAGTGTCCTAACTTATTCAAGTATCATCACAAGGAAACAATCAAACCAATTTAACTAATTGTGATGAAACAAAGAAATGACTCTAAAATCTATGGAAGCACTGGTAAAGTGCATCCGAATTTCCACTGCACAATTGATTTCAAGTTAATTCTACCGTATAAAAGTGCATGCATAAATGCTCTTGATAGAACATTGAATAAATTATTTAAATTATCCAAGTGACTAATTGAGCAAGAACATGAGAGTTGGATTCTTATTGCAATGTCGAGCAACGAAGGCTCTGACGAATCTGCGCAAATGCGCAGACTCGACAAAGCTTTTGTTGCTCATATATACAAAGTATGGATGTCTATAAAGGCTCAAGATCAAAATTTAGAGCTCTCGCCTCACTTTGTACATGGACGTTTACAGGATGCGTTTGCTCATGGGCACACTGGTAAATGTATACGTCAATTTGGTGCTGTTTACGCTTATTGCCGGTACTTTATAGACCGGAAGTGGTAGATATTGGTGTTAAAACTATATAGAAAAACATGCCATATGCCTAAAGGACTATAGAATTAGATCATTTTAAGTATTCGGCGTGCACATGGCGATTTATGTAAGCATTTAGGAATAGATTCGAGTACCGATCTCGATGATCGGTACTCGAATATATTCCTAAATGCTTACATGATCGGTACTCGAATCTATTCCTAAATGCTTACATAAATCGCCATGCACATACTGAATACTTAATAATGATCTACTTCTATAGTCCTTTAGGCATGTTTTTCTATATAGTATTAACACCAATATCTATCACTTCCGGTATATGAAGTACCGGCAATATGCGTAAATACCACCAAATCGACGTATACATTTACCAGTGTGATTGGTGATAAGTACCAAAATATAAAAGTTCTCGCTCAAGTATTGATTGCGCCATGCATACTTTATGACACCTTAACAGTATTTTCCATTACATCTTTGTAGTCATGTTGTGTCAGACGCTAATCAGCTTCAGACAGTCTTCAATGAGGAAATTACTTGACACAATTAGGTCAATGTGTGTTGATTGAGCTGAATAATGGTGCAAATCTGACAGCTACGACTGAATGACGCCTAATATTGTATCAGAAAAATGAAGGAAATTGTTTGTTTGTCAGTAAAAACAATGAAGCAATAAAATGCTCGCTTCCAAGCCGAAGCTATCGTACTTTAGTCAACTTATCTACTAGTAGATCAACGGGGAAATGTATTTTTGATAATGTTTACGCAATCGTCGCATATAAGCTATTTTGTCCTGTTTGAGTTCAATATAAGGTGTGTTGTCGCATTTCTTGCAAAGGCATAAAGGTTAACATTAACAACAAATTCATTTAAGCTAGATTTTGACACAACATATTCCAGAATGCGATGTATGTCATTGATCTTGTGAAACACCCTTTCATGATTTTCAGCTTCTAATGAAATTTGTTTAGAAAAAGTCACTTACACTAATCGAAAGGTATAACTGATCACTTGCATTTTTTCAAAGCAGGCAGTAATCAAGGTCTATAAATGAAATTCGCCCCATCCGGCTAGATACAGTTAGAGAACATGTTGTTGTTTTTTTCAGGAATAACCATAAAATAATGATAGAAGTTTGCCCTTGTACTATGTACTAAACATTTTGCTTGTCAAAAATATGTAGTTTTCTAGAAAACAGATTTTAAGACTGATAGGTTAGAACTTTCGATTAGTGTATATTCTCAATGGCATCCTTTGCAACGACAAAATAATGTAATTATTCTTACTGTCAAACCTTGATTTTGTAACCGCAGTTGGTGTACCTTCTACCAATCGTGATCGACCCAAATCATATGTATTGGCACACTTGACATTTGTTTACTGTTATACCTTTTCATACTAATTAAGTTTGTCATTTGGTATATACAAGGTGCCTGAGAAGGTTCACTCTACATATCAAGATGGCATAATTTTTTTCGAAATTTCAAAATGAGATGTATTTGAGATCCTGAAGATTGTTTTATTTTATCATATGACGCCGCGTCTCGGAGTGAAATAACGCCATGCAATAAAATCAATAAACCACTGTGGTTTACAGATTTCCAGGTAACGTTATGACGTCCATTATAACGTTGCGTAAAAGATGGCACATTCTTGACGTTTTCACACCAAAAATGTGATTTTCAAGTAATTTAAATGTCATGTGATAAATAGAATCTAACATTTGTGCTCCCGTATTATTGAATTTATAAAACTCGTTGCGAAAAAGAGATAAAATGCTCGGCAAGCCTCGCATTTTATCTCTTTTCCCCCAACGCGTTTAATAAATTCAATAAAACGTGAGCACTCATGTAAGATCCTCTATTTAGCAAGCATTGCAGAAAAATACCACGTCCTGCTATATTTTATTTAGGTCTTCAATGTTTGCAAAAAATACTGGTACTCCTCGAGCCGTCCATGGTGAGCACCATGTACCGTTTACCTTATCATTTTAACATACACCTGGCCCCGAGGTTATAAAACTTTTTTCATGCTCAACTCAGCTGAGCACCAAATTTATCCTGCTCAAAAATGTTAAAATGCCAACAATTGTTGGCATTTTAACATTTATTAGCATGATAAATACAACATCTTGGAGACTTAAAGCAAGACACCACTGTATTTGTCGGTATTTTAGTTTTTTTGAGCAGTTGAAATTTCATGCTCAGTTGCTTTGTGCATGAAAAAAGTTTTATAACCTCGGGGCCTGGACTTTACGTGACACGTGTTTTTTTATTCTTCTTTGTTTCTCTGTAAATTGATTTTGGGTACTTTTTTTTTACTAGTGCCTTGTCACATCGAGGCAGTTCATGCGATTATCCATAAGTTCAAATAGGATCTTAATGACAAATGGTACTTTAATGAAGGACAAAAGTATTGCATTCTGCACTATTTTGACCTGCATTAAGCGATACTTGGTCTTGAATACTAATTTTCTGACTTTTGGTGAGTGGCCGTTTTACACAGAGTTTTACTGTATTTGATAAACTATGTAAAAATAGTAAGTGAGTATGATCAGGAAACACCAAAATCACAAACCGCAGACAACCCCTTGGCATCGCGAGGAAGAGCGGCCCAACCATCGCGAGACACCAGGAAGACAAAATAAGCAAAGCAACCAGCTTTCTCTTCCCCATCAAGCCTGACAAACAAGTATCAACATGTACATGTAGCACCCCTGAAAATATTTTATATTTTTTTCAGTGCCATATCGAGGATTGGGGGAAAACGGTAGCATGTGTTGACATTGGTTGATGGAGCTGATCTAATCAATTGACATGAAAGCATGAAACAAGTACTCAAGATCACAAACAGATAGATGGTAAGTCGCTAAGCCGTTAATATAATGTTTGAGTTGCGACATGAGAAAACTAGCAAGGTGACTGTGTGTCCGGAGAAGACTTAGGCCAGATTTTTTTTTATTAGTTGATTTACGAACCCTCCTACTGTAATTTTGCGGAAAGTAGGAAAAAAATAATATTTAATTTCTAAAATTTTTTTTTATTTTATCCGCCGACTCTAAATATTATTTGTTTGGTTGAAAAAAATAATATTTTGTTGAGGTTCTGTCTGTGCATTTTTGAGAATGACACTGTTAAAAGTGATTGTCCTGTCCAGATTTTTAGGAAAATGATGAAATATTTAAAGATTACCTTACTAGTTTTACTGTTTTTCTGGAGATATTAAAGAAAAAAAAGCTCTGAAAAAAAGCTCTGAAAATGACCAGTCAACTGGTCATTTTCAGAGCTTTTTTATTTATTTTTTTCGCCCCCCCGACCCTAGGTCTGAAAAAATATTCCCGTAAATCAACTAATAAAAAAATCTGGCCTTAGTTCAGCCTAGGCATAAGCCTTCGCTGTCCACATGAAAATAGCCTGGCTCCATACCTAGGCATACGCTCAGTCTGATCTGTATTCGTTGTCCGCATGAAGAAAACTTGTATCCAAAGTTACCAGTTGATTGCACTGTGATAACTCTGATCAGACAGTGCTGATGTCCAGGTTGATCTGAGTCTACACTCGATGCACACTGAATTGCTGGTTTTGCCATGTCATTAGTCATATAATTCTGTTATCCCTACGACTCTATGGAAAATGCAAACAAATTCAAAAGGCGTACTAGTATCAAACGTCAATGAATCAGAATGAACTAGTTGCATAAATATGATACGATTCGTTACACTTATGAAAACCAAAATAAGATTTACAATATTTGTCCAGACGTACCAGTCTTGCCATTGGTACATTTGTACGAATGGGTGGGTCCAGAGTTTTGGGTAGGGCGTGGGGTCAGGACTGATAAAGTTTTACTTGGGAAAAAATGTCGGAATTGTTTTGACAAGTGGACTTGGATCCCCCTGACAGAAGTTTCTGAATCCGCCCTTTGTACGAATTTAATAATTGTAATAGTGATACAGATGAAACAAGATCTCTTGCCAACAAGTTTGGTGTTATTTTCTGAATTTTCGTACAATGCTTTTGGTGCGGTTTAAGCTATCAGATGCAAGGATTCCTGCCAATTGTGCAAACAGTGGAGTCAGAAATAAAGTTGACAACCTCTATGCACATTGTATGCACTTGAGGTGCTCAACAGTGCTTAGCAGTGGTGTTCACCTTCTGTGCACTTATGTATAAACTTGGGTTATGGCTTTATCGTACAGTAAAACCTGCCTAAAACGGCCAATCTCAAAAAGGGCAAAAAAGGTTATCAAAACCAAATATCGCTTAATGCAGGTCAAATTATTTCAGAATGCTCCAAGAGAGAGCATTCTGCAATATTTTCGACCTTCATTAAGCTACCACTTGTCATTTAGATTTTTGTTTTTTATTCTTTTTTGAGTGGCCACTTAAGACAGGTCTTACTGTTCGTGCATCAGGTGTTACAACAGTGGCTGATTTAGGTATTGCTCTAGAGCAGGGAGTGGAATGTTCACAGGTGCTTCACATTTTTGCGGTTTAACAATTTCTCTCTGAAACGTTTGCTGAAGTTAAATTAGGTACTGGAGTATGAATAAAGTACAGAAAGACGGACAGGCGCCAGGCTGTCGCTATGTCTCCGATCATTTTGATGTATTACGGTTCCAACTGCAAAAGTTCTTAAATGTAGAAAAGTCACTGGATTATGGAAGCCTTTATTAGCATAAGCTTGCTTACATGCAAAGGGATGAGAAAACATTGTTTTGTTTCTTTCGTTATGGATCTTTAGTGCAATCTGTTGATTAAATCTTCACTCAAGATAATCGGTAAAAGTGTTCACTTTCTGCAGTTGAATGTCATGCTAAACCAATCAATCACGGAGATGATTGCACATCAGTGATGTTGCATACAAATTCTGACTTCGCATAAACGCCAACATTGTCCTTGAGATAACTCATTAAGATGAATATGTCAATAATTTACAACCGCTACTGTACTGTCCGTCGAAAATGTTTGAAATTATACTTTTTGGCCAATTTGGTAGCTCGTTTAATCTGCCCTGATGATTCTAAATTATGAATCAAATTCTACATAATATTGCTGCAGGAGCAACAGACCTCTCTTAACCATGGCGGGTGAGGTTCTATTGAGGAGAGTAAGGAGAAAATCAAAATAAATACAGAAACCGTTTTTGATGGTGGATCATGCCTCAGACTGAATGGCGACCCTGATCTAAAACTTAAATCTGCGGATTGGTGCCTGACTAGGTCCGCCGTAGCTCAACTTCTCTTAAGCTCTGACAGTATGTGTTATAAGTTTCATCATAGTATGTTTAATTGTTTTTATCATATGACGTCGCGTCTAGGAGTGAAATAACGCAATGCAATAAAATATGTAAACCACTAGTGGTTTATCGATTTTCGGGAAACGTTATGACGTCCATAACAACGTTGCGTACATATTGACAAAATTATAACGTTTTTACGTCAGAAATGAGATTTCAAAGTATTCTTAACGTCATATGATAAAACGAATCTAACATTCGTGCTCTTGTATTATTGAATTTATTAAACTCGTTGCGAAAAAGAGATAAAATGCTAGGCAAGCCTCGCATTTTATCTCTTTTCCCCAACTCGTTTAATAAATTCAATAAAACATGAGCACTCATGTAAGATCCTCTATGAATGGTATATTGCATAAGAGCCATCTGAACATTTTTGTGTGTTTTAACAACAGTAGTCAAGGGAAAAGATTCGGCCAGTAAAATATATTCTAGAACCCCGCCCCTTTGGCAGCCTCTGCTACTGTCCGTTTAAAGGGGTTTATCTGTTGTTTTTCATTAATTGATTGTTGTTGCTCCAAGAATGCACCAATTTTACCAAAATCAACCGATTCATACAGAGATATGGCTCCGGACAGACAGACGACACCAAAACTGTATTCTGACTTTCTCTGGGGATACAATGATGGTAAATCAACAATCAGATGACCAACAAGTGCTTACTAATTTGTATTCACGGCTGAGTTATTTTGTTTGGCAAAAGAACACAGCAATATCCTGCATAAAGTATGGCTTAAATACTAGTTAATTAGACTGCGTGCTGTTGCATCCATATGCAAAATTGCATCCCTTAAATTAATGTTTAAAGATGCTTAACACAAGAGATATGAGCGCCATTTCAGCATTGGAAGAACATTGCTGTGGCACCAAATGCAAAGTAAGGAAGGGGGCAAAGATCAGCAATCGAAACAATGAAGCATCACACCTGACCCAGGATACCAATGGGAAAGTGACAATTTCGCGATTAGACATCACAAACAAGAGCCAAGAGATCAGCCCTTTCCCAGCAGGTGACCACAAGGCATCATAAAACAGACGCACACGAAAGCATAACAAAAACAAGAAAGAAATAACATAAATGATCCAAATAAGAAGCACAACCTGGAAACAGTCAGTAAAAATATCTAACTGGATGGCTTAAACCGGTTTCAGGCGCGCCAACCTCACCCTTAGTTCAGATAGGGATCAAGACACATGGAAGTTTGGTTTGTATGAAAGACCCCTAATTTATCAATCCATTATCTCCTAGAACATATAAATCAAGATATAAAAAGGAGATAAAGCAAATATAAGGACTCAACAGTAAATAAAACTGACAATAAATGCTTTTGGACTAGTGCTGCCCTTGGAACCGTAACACATCAAATTTGGCACCAAATGCTACTCAAACCGCAAACGCTACAATTTTGCACATTTTTAACAGAACATTTGTTGCATTTTGACATTTTTTTTTATTTGAAACCGCACAGAACAGTCAGCGAGATTATCCATCTCATGCATTTGCATAAGATATGTTTACAAGGGAGGTAGAGAGGAAGGCAAAAAATCAGTAATCGATACAATCATGTACCATACCTGACCCGGAACACCAATAGGAAGAGCGACAAAAACACAACACACACGAGAGCCAAGCGGTCAGCCTTTTCCCAGCATGTGACAAGGCTGCAAGGGACAGAATAATAGCACAACAAAGAGAAAAATGAAACAAAAATACGAAAAGAATCCATAAAAGAGGCACCGCCTTGGACCTGCGAACAAAAACAATCACTGGGGGGCTTACACATGTTTAACGGTACCAACCTTACCCTTTTTTTCTGGTTTGGATCGAAACATATAAATATTTGGTTCCCATGAAAGAGACCTCTTATATGTAACATCTGTAAATGGGTGTTGTCTTCTGCAGGCACTTTTTACCGCTTTAACTCATATAAGCCTAGCGTTTTTTTTTTGCAACATAGGCAAACAGTGCAAACGTGACCAGACGCCACAAAACGTGTTGTCTGATCAGGGTGTCCACTGTTTGCTTACAGACTGTTCTATTAAATTTTGAATGAAAGATACCATTCAGCAAACAATCCGGTGTGAATGAAAAAAACCATCCAAAAAATGAAATGGACTGGTCCAATTGATAAGTGTGGGAAATTCTATTCGGCTTAAATGGGTTAAGTCCTCGATTTCTAAAAACCTTCCTTCTGTGGATGATCTGAACTAATCAATCCTAGTTATCAATAGATAATTTGTTGAAGAAAACAAACAACTAGCTCTTGAACTGTTTGTTTGCAAATGCTTAGCCTGTCTGAGTAATTTTGTTCCTACACTCGAAGAGTAAATAAACAACACCACAAGAAAGCCTGGTTTTTAGATCAGCGGAGAATCTAAGCATCGGTGCCACAGCAAATACTGTGGAGAGGATTGAAAACTAAAATAATAAGTATTGCAATTAGTAAAGTTTTCTACGTATACATATACCACGACTTAAAGAAATCCTGAAAACTAGAAAATAAGAAACCTGTTAATTGTGTTCTTTCAGGAAGCTGTTGAACCAGATTGCTTTATTTGATTTTAAATACAGAAAGCTGTTGAACTAAGTTTCTTTATTTGATATTAAATACAGGAAATTGTTGAACTAAGTTTCTTCATTTGATTTTAAGTACAGGAAGCTGTTGAACTAAGTTTCTTTATTTGATATTAAATACAGGATGCTGTTGAACTAAGTTTCTTTATTTGATTTCAAATATAGGAAGCTGTTGAACTAAGTGTCTTTATTTGTTTTAAATTACAGGAAGTTTTGAGCTGTAAAACCTACAGATCCTAAACAAAAAAAAGAGCTATATAGAATTAATACTGAACAAAATATGTTATTTGATTTTAGTAGTTTTTTAAAAATAATTTGGTGCTTTTGACATAAATATTATCTGAAACTACTCAGCGTTGAGAATGTAGCACTAAACAAATCAATATCGACTATCGAAAAGCATAACCCAGTTTATTTTCGATAGTACATTTGGAGACAATACTTTAAACTCAGCACCAGAACATATGGTCATAGACATAGCGCTAGAGAATTGTTATAAAATATATCATTAAAAGGGCTATAATTCGATTAAACGAAAGTGAAAATAAATATATAGATATCTGATGATTAAAGCCCAATGTTTCAATTAATCTGTACAACACTAATTTGTAGCAAGATACCTTTTAGGTATTCACTTTTAATATTCGCGATCTTACAGATAGGCCCAAGCCAACAGAGTATGAGGCCCAGCACATTAGGTATGGTACTGGTAAAATGCATTTAAGCTCCCCTCCCAGTGGTTTAGGATACTGTCCGTTCTAAGGCAGTGGTTCTGTTGTTGTTTATTCATTGTTTATTGTTGCTCCCATTGTTTGTTGGGTATTGCGTTTGGTCTTTGTTATGTTATACAGTATTTTAGTATTTTATGTCCTTCTAGTGTTGCAATCACCTTGATCAGGAAGAAATAAGTGGTTGCTTTACTTTAATTGTCATGCTGATGTCTTGTGACTGTTAGTGCTCTGTGGCTCTTCCCCACAATGCCGTAGATTGGTCTGCAGTGTTTGATTGTGGTATTTCCAGATCATACACTTACTTGTTTGGAGCGCTCTGATCAGTATTTACGCTATTTGCGACTATATGGTAACATTTTGCACCAATCAACATATTTCAAATGGAGTTAAAATGGAGACTTATAGACTTATCTATAGATGAGATGGTTGGGCCTCCTGCTTTGGCCTTTGTCAGGCCCTTCGGGGTTTTACTGTTGGATTTCTTTTGCTCCTGTATTCAGTTTTATGTACTGTTGAGTCCTTATCTTTGCTTTATCTCCTTTTTATATCTTGATTTATATGTTCTAGGAGATATTTCATAGATAAGTTAGGAATCTTTCATGCAAACCAAACATCTGTTTGTCTTAATCTACAACAAAACTTAAGGGTGAGTTTGGTACTGTGAAACTAGTTTAAGCCCTCCAGTAAAAATATTTTTACTGACCGTTCTAAGTTGGTGCTTCTGTTGTGAATCATTTTTGTAATTTATGTTTCTCGTTTATCATGCTTTCCTGTCTGTTCGCTGCAACCTTGTTGTCACGGACTGGGACAGGTCTGTCATTGTCCCATGTGGTGTCCTTGGTCAGGCGTGGTACTTCATTGTATCGATTCTTGATCTTTATCCTTTTACTTACTTTTCAGTGATACTTGTGTTGAACTGTTCAGTATCTCTAGTAAAAAGCTGTGAATGCATGCTTAACCCTTTGTGGACCAGAAACCCATGAACGAGCAGTGAAGACCATGCTAAAATGCACTATGATGCGGCATTTCATCAGGGCCTGCACTGTTTGCGAAGATAAAATCAATCTTCAGAGAAAGAAATACAATATACTTTGGAAAGTATATAATGGACCATCCTGTTTTATATGTATTTAGCTTTATGGAATAGTCCATTGTTCCTAAAAAGGTTAAAGAGTGACAATAACACCAAACTCCCTCGTGCTGGCCCATTTCTTTCATGGTTTGACTGTTTTTACAATTTGGAATAAATTGATAACAAAATCTGATTACATCTGTCACAATTGAATAAAGTAAAATACAAATTGTTTTGATTACTGATCATTTTAGCTCTTATGCGTTATTAGATTACAAAACTGGAATCTGCTAATAACTTTTAAGATCCATGCGTTGATTGCCCTGATTTCGAGAAAATCATTTCCTCTGGGATTTCAATAGTCACTTTGTTGGTGATTTTCTCAGAGATAATTACGCCTCAAGCTATTTCTGCTGGGTCGCTTGGTTTGTTAGCCAACATATGCTTCATGCCTCTAGTAATACGACATCATTGGCTTGAAAAGCACGTTATGCGGTTAAAAATGAGAATTTATGCCTTTATATCACGTCATGTGTGGTTTCTGGGATGTTAGAGGGGGAAGATTATCGTTTGTTGGTTTGCAGTCAAATGGGAAATGAAACTTTATGCTCAGTGCATGAACCTTAAAGCCTGTACACTAGCCAAAGAGCTAATAGATGTAAGAGGAAGAAGGCGAAGATCAGGAATCCATACAATTAAATACCACACCTAACCCAGGACACCATATGGGAAAGTGACAAAACACGATATAACATCACAATAAAAAGATAGCCAAGAGGTCAGCCCTGTCCCAGCAGGTGACCACATGGCCACAAGTAACAGACAAGACAGTATGACACGAAACACAATAACAAAAAGGATCCACAAAAGAAGCACCGCCTTGAAACGGTCAGTAAGAACATTACTAGAGGGCTTTAACAAGTTTGACGGTATCAGACATTTTGTTCAACTCACGAATGGTGCTACTTTATTGAGCACGTGGGTACTTATTGGAGACGGTTCCAATAAGTACTCATAACTTTATACCTCAACTCATTCGTTTTGCTAGAGCAACTAGCCATGTTGCTGACTTCAACACTCGCAATAAAATGTTAACTCAGAAACTTCCTAAACAAGGCTATAAGTATCATAAACTTCGCAAACCTTTTCTATTTTTTTTAGATGATACTTTGATTTGATATCTAAATTCCTAAATAGATTTAAATCCCTCTTGCGCCATGGACTTTCGGAACCTGAATTCTATGGTGACTTGGTGTATAAATTGAAGACGATTGTTGGCTCTAATAATTTTTCAGCGCTGTTCATTTCCATTATAAAAAGATTTGCCATAACACTAATGTATTGCAATATACTTCATGCCTGGTGGTCAACCCAATAACTGTTGGTAACTTTGCTTTCCTCTTTAATTGCAGTGGGTCGGACTTCAGACTCTATGATGGTTCCGACTTAAAGACTTATCTATTGATAAGATAGTAGGAGCCTGATGCTTTGGCTGTTGTCAGGCCCACCAGGGTTTACCTGTTGAATTTCTTTGGCTCTAGTATCAGGTTTTATTTACTGTTGAATACTTATCCTTGCTTTATCTCCTTTTATATCTTGTTGATATGTTCTAGGAGATGATGCATTGATAAGTTAGGGGTCTTCATGCAAGCCAAACATCTATGTGTCTTGATCAACATCTGACCTAAGGGTGAGGTTGGCGCGCCGTAAAACTGGTTTAAGCCCTCCAGTAAAATATTTTACTGACCGTTCCGAGGCGGTGCTTCTTTTGTGGATCATTTATGTTATTTCTGTCTTGTTTTTTTGTTATGCTTTCGTGTGCGTCTATTTATAGATGGCTTGTGGTCACCTGCTGGGAAAGAGCTGACCTCTGAGCTCTCTATTCGATGTCTACTTGTGAAGTTGTCACTTTCCCATTGGTATCCTGAGTCAGGTGTGGTGCTTGATTGTATCGATTCCTGATGTTTGCCCTTTTTCTTACTTTAATGCAGAAGTGAGAAAAATAGAAATCTGTAAAATATCTTATCTGTATGATAGGGCTTTGATATTGAATGTGATTAATCCAATGCTATTTTAAATATTTTTTCTAACTTTCCACATGAGAATTTTGAACAGTAGATTGCGAAAAAATGTATCGATATCATCCGATAGCAACTATTACCGATACTTTTGATCAATCAGTACATGTAAACTTTTTTTCTCATATATAATATCTACTCGTAGTACTAACATATATAATAACATGGCTTTAGAACAAATGTCAAACCTTTCACGATTCAGAAGCTAAGAGATGTTTCCGAAGATAACACGGATATGACACGGTATCTGATTATACATTAAGACGTCTTCAGAACTGTCGCTCATTTATCTTAAGCGCAATGACTCTATCGATTCAAATTCTTGCCTCGTCTGTTTTCACTGTAATGAAAAACCAAGTACAAAAAGCGCCATTAGTATAGAAGAGTTTTGCAATCCATGGTCCAAGAGTCTTTAATCATCAAATACGCATTGAACTATGTCTGCACTTTAATTGTATGACGTCTTAATTCTGCAATATACTGCCAGAAACCCGTCGTCATTATTGTAATGCCGTTTATCATATATTGACATCTGGTTCGTGTCACTGACATTGCTCGATGCTGGTGTAACATAGCGCATTTGCAAAGTGGTCACATTTCAAAGATTGAGCCAAATAAAAAGAAAAGTGTATTTCGTGTAACAGGTCTGAAAATTTTACGTAGGGTAGGCACACATCTTTTAAAAATATTTTTCAATTCTGGAAAAAATATAATTTTAAGCATTTTGAAAGGCATCTCGCCTTTCAAAATGCGTAAAATTGTATTTTTTTTTCTGAAAACCTGAAAAACATCTAGGTTTCACCACCAGTAGGGTCGGGTTACTCTAAACACAATATTGTTTGTTGTTTTTTTGGGGGGGATAAATTTTAAATTGTAAGAAAACAGGTCGCATGCGACGTGGAGCTGGTAGAATTTCTCCACTAGTACATACCGTTATACTAATGAAATGTTATATAATTCTATTCTTTTGGGATGTATGGGTTCTGGTGTGAGAGTAGAATACCATTAATCCGATGCTAGGAACTGTGAGGGTTGTTGCATTTTACATTAACCCATTATGTACAATGTACTATAATGGGGTCTTTCTTCTGGTTTGATACGATAAACTTTGGACTTTACATTGTATACATGTATATCCTGGTGCCATAAATTATAATTTCCAAATAAAATTGTATATTTTTTTACCTGAAGATGGTGTTTGTCTTCATAAACAATGTAGACCCTGGAGAAAAACCGCATTATGCGAGATTTCATCTGGGTTTTCATTGTTTACCAAATAACTCGGTTAAGTTTCACAATTGGCCACAATCAAACCAAATATACTGTTATCTAGTTCGTACGCGTAATCTAATACCGAAGGATTCTTTTTCAGCTCATTTAACCATTTACTCAAAAGTAACACATTTTGACGTCTTTGAAATATCATGTATTTGAAATTTTGTCTGAAAATAGAAAATGGTGTTATGATCTAAAACGCACTATGGAGTAATGTAAGTTGTCATTGCTATGGGACTGACGATCGTATACGGTCAAGTTTTGGTATTTTTCAGATACTAACGCTATGCCAAAGAAAAGTTACTCTCTATTCAATAACGATCGGAAAGGCTTTGTGTGTATAGATCGTTTTCTTTGATAAATAGCTTTCATTATTTCTCTCTTATAGTGCGTCAATTGTTATGTCATCGCATCAGCCAGATAAAGGCAACATGGCCTATTTAAAAGCACCAAAGTGACTATTCTATAATCATTTCTTGGGTGATGGATGTTTGGAATATTAGGAGGCCATGCGAGTAGATAAACACACACAAACTAGCAATTCCAAAATGGAATATTAGAACTTGTGGCAGCACATGGGAGTTTGTGGCATTGATCACATTGGCAGCAAGCGAAAGCTTAGAGGAAAGTGCGCATCTGCATAGTCTCGCAAGAGACTTACTGTTCTTTTCTCGCACACGTGAACATGGGCGGTTTAAGAAAATTCTGTCAGGGGGTCCTTGTTCTTTTTAAGTGGGCTTCGTCGCGAGAAAACCTGTCTTCGGGGGTTTGCGAACAACACAGGCGCAGACCAGCCTGCGCATCCGCGCAGTCTGATCAGCGCCTTTTGTTATTCGTTTTTTTTTTTAAAGTATCATTACCAAACTTGCTACAAGCAAAATTTAAACTTTCTAGCTAGTTTCTGTAGCTGAGCAGGCTGGTGTGTATCTCACTTTGTCGAAAACCCCGAAAACAGGTTTTGTCGCGGCGAGGCCCAAGTCATCAGCGTATTTCACAGAGGGTCGTACAAACCCCCAATTGCTTCTCGAGGGGTTCCGTATCGGTATTTCTAAGGATACATATAGCCACTTAAGATTTTCAAGCAGCGTGGTCCGGACCACTCCCCCTCCTCTGGATCCACCCATGCGTAAAGAATAAAAGTAAAGTTGAAACATAGTACAATGTATAAGAAATCTAGCCCCACAGGAATGCGTCTCCTGTACGTTTTAAAAGTCTAGCTTGACGTACTTGTACATGCGATAAGGTCCATCATCTCAAGGGTTACATGGCACAATTGCACGTTTGAAAAGCAGCAGACAGTCATGCGCAGATCCAGAGGTGGGAGGAGGGACAGGGACCCCCTGAAAAATCACAAACATTTACCCTCCTTCCCCTCATAAAAAAAATAAAAAAGAAAAAACGTGTCAGACTTTCTGGATCCGAGCATGACAGTCATAATACGGGTGGGGTGTACAAGTTATCTACATGTGACTCATGGGAAAGATTAAGAAACGGAAATTGCCTGCATGTTAGTCGCACATATATTGATATGTCTGTATGGAAATAGTGGCAGCAGCACGGCATGAGAGAAGTCCCCTGGTTGCTGTGGTTGCTATCAGTGTTCGAAAATGCAATCTTCTGTAGAATTAAATTTATAAAACGTATTGTAAAAATGCGGTATACTGCTAGGCAAGCCTCGCATTTAATCATTTCCTCCCTAAATTTGTTTGATAAATTCAATAAAACATGAGAACTCCTGTAAGATCCTCTATGAGACCGTGCCTTGTTGGTTTACTCTATTCTTCGTAAGTACAGTATCTGAGTGATTTAAAGTAAGGGAAATTCTTTATTTATGTTTTTTTAGTTTTTATGAGCAGTTGACATTTGACACTAATGTGAGTTGAGCATGAAAAAAATGAAGATTTACAACCTTGAGACCGGTTCTCATTTCCTCAGTAAAATGATTTACCAAACTTGACTCAAAGCAATACATTACAAAACAGAGACCAAACACGAAACATACAGTAAAAATTGTGTAAAACGGTCACTCTCAAACAAAATGTTTTTCAATACCAAATTACCGCTTAATGCAGGTCAAAAGTATTGCAGAATGCTCCAAGAGCATTCTGTAGTATTTTCGACCTTCATTAAGCTACCATTTCTCATTAAGACCTTTGTTTTGTCTATTGTTGAGTGACCCTTTTACTCAGGTTTTACTGTATAAAGAGGGTAAATAACAAACAGCAGTTGGACCAGTGCCTTAGAACAGAATAGTATTGTATATAGATCATAAGGATAAGCAAATGCATTGGTCAACCATTCCTTCAGCAGTGTTTATAACGCTAGATCGCATTGTCTTCGACAGCTTGTTTGTTAGAGAACAATTTCCCTTTACTATATCAATTTTTTTTGTTCATACTCTATACGGGTAGGTCCTAACTTCCCTCTCACTGCGTTGTGACTATACATTAAAACGGACACTCAAAAATAGACAAAACAAAGATTTTAAAGGCAACTGGTAGCTTAATGAAGGTCGAAAGTATTGCAGAATGCTCCACTTGGAACATTCTGCAATACTTTTGACCTGCATTAAGCGATAATTAGCATTGAAAACCATTTTTGGTCTTTTTGGGAATGGCCGTTTTACACAGGTTTTACTGTACTATTCCAAAGTATCTTGAAATTGTCATTGGTGTTCTTAATTCCCTCGCATGAGTCGCAAGGGTTCGTTCGTGTGTCGCTTGATTCTAGGATAAGTTCAAATGAATTGTCTGCTATAGTAAAGCCTAAGAGAAGCTGTGGATATTCCTTAATCCGCCTTCAAACCTTTTTGATATACTAAAGATGTTATCTTGTGTCGAAGTACCAAATTAAACCAGTTGGATTCTAAATGAAATCTAGCTAACTCGCGTATATGTACCTTTTTACATTTAAAGTCTATGTTACAGCCAACCTACAATCATATTTATCACACACCAGTTTGTAAATTAAATAATCGGTTCAAGTTTTCAGGACACGCCATAAAAGCACCAACGCAGCAGAAACAATCTTACTGAAGCAGAAATGAGATTAACTTTCTTTACACAAAAACTCAGACACTATTGTTGAAAACCATTGAAGGCTGTAATAGAATTGCAGAGCTGATGCTGACCTATGGTATTGAAGCTTTTTGGTTCACTTGTTATTAAGGCCATTTCTAATTTAGTCGCTTAGAAATGGACACGATTGAGACGATAATAATGAAAGCCTTCCAACCAACTGCAAATTATCTCCAAGTCAATAAACACAGTCCTTCAGTTAAATGGGCAGCACTAAGACGTTCCGCTGACAGTTCTACAAGCAAAAGAGAACGCTAAATGAGCCGGTGAGCAGGAGAAGGTACACGTTGGCATGTGCGCCTATCAAAGACTAAGATCAGCCTGCGCATATGCGCAGTCTGATCAGAGTCTTTTATGTGCGCCCTGTGGGTAGTTTCTGCAGGCGACAAACTAAAAAATAGTGAGTATGATCAGGAATTACAACAATCATAAATTGCATAAAAACCCGTGACATCGTGAGGAAGAGCCACATAACAATCACGAGACACAAGGAAGACAAACAAAGCAAAGCAATCAGCTCTCTATCCCTCTTCAAGATGCTTGCAAAACTAGAAAGGACATAAAGTAATGCACAACACAACAAAGACAAACACAGAACTCCCACAACCAATGGGAAGCACACCAACAACAATATAATCACCGCCTTAGAACGGACAGCAGCCTAAGCCATCGGGGGGGGGGGGTTAAATGCATTTTACTGGTACCAAATCTGGCATGTGCGCCCATCAAAGACCCAGTTCAGACTGCGCATATGATCAGGGTATTTGATGTGCGCTCTATGGGTAGGTCCAACGTTTCTGCAGGTGGAAAACTAAGACTCTAACTGGACGGTGCAGATGCGCAGAATTATTTAAATATTCGACGTGCGCACGTGAAAATGTGTACCTTATGCTGGGTACCAGCTCCATTTAGATAGTTATAATTTCAGATGGTGTAGGTCAGACTCTTTCACATGGTATATTGAAATGAAATGCTCGTCTTACAAGTCGTACACAGCCACCACATGTTAAATATGTTAAATGGAGCATTGTATTACTTTTGCTTAATTGTGTAAGGCTTGTATTACATTACTCCTCACAGAAGCGCAAAAGAATTGCCAATAAGAAAGTAATGTCTCGCAAACCAGATTGGAATTCCTTTGTTTTTATTACCCAATAGAGATATTTCTATCTCACACACCCGTACCAGCCCTATGGAAAGATACAAAACAAACAGCCACATGCTGGCCGCACGTCGATCTTTCACGTAATTTTGGTGTTAAAATGACGTCACCATGTCGCATCTCAGCGTACTCAGGATTTTCTGGAAGTCTTTAAGAAGTTTTTTTCCTATATAAATGAGGTATTAAGTGGTGAACAAAAAAAGAATCAATTATTCGTGTGAGGTTGGGATAGAAAACATCCGTCCCTCATGATCACCAATTGCCATCACTCAGCAAGCCTCGTGATGCCAATAGGTGATCCTGGGGACGGATTTTTTTTTATCCCACCCTCATACTCATGATAGATTCTTGTAATACAAATGCAGGGTAGGAATCTTGTCACTGTGGAAGAGCGAGCTGGTTGCTGCACTTTAGTTGCCTTTTCATGTCATATAACTTTAAGTGTTCTGTATTACTTCCTCGTGGTACCATGGTTTGGTCTGCAGAGTGTGATTGTGACATTCCCAGACCAAACTTACTAACTTTCTGGTGCAATTATTTAGATAACTAAAGCTGTCTGTTTTACATGTTTAATGGTTATGAGTAGCATAAAAGAATAACGGAACATAACAAACGCTGACTGGTTCTTGCAAAATCTTATTCAATGAACATGAAATCTCTTTTGTTTTTACAAAAGAATTGAAACAATATTTAGCCTTATGGGTGCTTGCTATTAAATTAGTACTTCTGCATTATGGATTCGCCTTTTTAATAATGGCAATTTGTTCTGCAAGTTATGTTTCCTTTTTTTTTAAAACTTATCATTACACACATGCTTAACTTACAGAATAGTATTGTTATTGCTCTAAGCTTTTCTCTTTTCCTTAGACTTTAGTGTTCAAATTTAGTTGTACATGTATATGCATTGTCATATTTTCCTTGACTCTTGATTTGATTGAAACACTTCGTTCTAAACACCTGTTTCTGTTTTTCTACTTCTCAACATTTTCTTTCAAATCTTCAATTTCCATGCGTATTCCATATTTCCTTTATTTGTTTCTATAAGGACATTATCAGTGTACTGCCATCTTCTCATCATCGCAGAGTGATTGTTCTGCTGATGATTTCTCACGTTTGGATGTCCTTTCTCCTTCCTCTACTTGTTGTACATTTAATAGTTTTATCATATTTGTTTTTCCTTCAGGCTCTTGTAATCTGGCTGAGTGCGTGTCTCTTTTCTGGCTTATGCCCTTATTGTCTTCCTTATGTTTTACTTTCCACTTTGTAAGATGGCCTACAGATTTGGTTGGAATTATTGTGTAATTAGATTCGTCTTTATTCATGGACTAATTCGGTTTTCATTAACATGCTGGTTTCTGGTTTGATATTATGTGATTTATAGATTTTTTCCTTTATGCGTCGCGTTGTTCTACAAACCACTACAAAATGGTCCCTCTTGTTACAGCTATAACATATCTTGTGATATGCCAGGCATCCTCTGCCTTTAATATGTACCCCTGGCAAATCACAATAGTCACATCTCTTTGAAATATATTTTTTTCTTTAATGAAAGGTCTTTTACATATGACCTATCTTATCTCTACTGAAAGGCCTGCCTTTTTACATATGGCCTAGCTTCTCTGATGTATCTTATTCATTAGCATTTCTTAAAACTCAGCTAAAATACTTTTCTTTCTGATACACTTCTCTATAGTTTTCTAATATTTGACAAAAACAATCAATTGCTATAGAATTCTTTCTGCATAATTGTCACCAAACTCGCATTGAACAGCATTTTCTCTTAATTTTATCGCATATGTAACTGTATGTTCTCCAGTTGTTGGTCTCATTTTGAGAAGCAAATTTGCCAAATACTCGTTTCTTCTGGGAACGAAATACGCATTTTTCTTTTTCATTTTCTAGTATTATACAATATACCATGTGGCTCTGGAAGATATTTTTTCAAGATATACAACGTTTTGACCTTCACATATTAACAGAGCATCTTTCTTGTCTGTTGGGGCATCTATCCTAAAGTATTAGAATCCCCTTCTAATCTCTTTCAGTCATATATGTCAGTCTCTGCACATTGATAGTGAATCTCTTGGCTTAAAATGCTTTATCAGCAACTTTCTTGTTCCTGTCACAGAAGTAAATGCCTCAATCAAATCAAAACTGTATCGTGTGATAATGCAATACCAGAAGGCTGTTTTCAACAGTTATTTCTCTCTTGTATATTTCTTCTTATCTCTATTGCTTCTTAAAGTAAGTATGGTCAGCGAATGCCATAATTGCACACTACAGACCAACCCATGGAACCACGAGTCTTCTGTATTCTTTCTCCCGCCCTCAGACCAGTGTTAGAAAGAAACGACGTCCAACATCTACACACAGCGTCAAAGGTTAAGCGGCACCTGCACATTGTTTTAGTGACGGTTTTAATGTATGATTTTCTTCAAATGAACAAAAAAATTTGTAAAATATTGTTCCCCAAGTCTTTCCTTGGTCTGTAAAACCTGTCAGAATGTCATTTGATACTATTGTTGAAGTTCTAAAGTCTAAAGTCCTGTATACACCAACCCCTATTTTGGTGGTATACCCTTAAAAGCGTCAAAGCGGACCCCCAAAGTGCTTCCTTTGAATTCGTATTAACGTGAAAATAAACTTGACCTTGACTTGTGTTTTTTGTGTCTGTGTTTGTGATGCTTTCGCGTCTGTCCATTGCTGCCTTGTGGTCACCTGCTAAGAAAGGGCTGACCTCTTGGCACTTGTTGGTGATGTTTATTGTATTTTGTTACTTTCCCATGTGGTATCCTGTGTCAGGTGTGGTACTTGATTGTCTCGTTTCCTGATCTCAGCCGTCTTATTTACTATTTTTCAGACCAGTGCTAAAAGAGTTCTGGCGAACTCAAGGGTTTTTGCAAGTTACAGAGATAGTTTATCACATGTTAATAATTTTTGCGTTTTCTCTATATAACATGCCATTCTTTACACCCCTATATATTTTATTCTATCAGAGATATTCATCTGGAATTTACAGAGAGAACATGTTTTGGCTTTGTTATAGTATGAGACTTACAATTGCCATCTTGTAACGGAATTGAAATGCCACAATGAGACAGTGAATAGGGACATGTTAAGGGGAAAGTGTGCATCTGCCATGCCTAGAAGTTAACCTTAATGCTAGTCGAATCATAATTTGCTATACTGACGTCAACTAAAAACGCCTCACTCATTATCACTGATTTCTTAGCGATTATATATAAAGATGAACAGCCACGTACTGCTTCTTAATGTATAGGTAGGGCGATGTTGGAAAATGACTTAAATGTGATAGGCAGGTGACGCGCGTTATTCCGATGACGTCACACAGGCTCAACGTACACATGACGGCATTGTGCATAGATCGCTTATGATTTCAATTTGAATTTGCACCCAGTTTAAGCCGTTAATGTTTTGTTAATCAATGAACAAAATTTGGATCATTTTTTCAAACAGTTGTGCTTGCGAGTAATAATTTTATGAAATTATGACGCTATTTTAAAGGTAAAATGTAAGGGCCGCTTAAGAAACTTGCCAACATTCAAGTTTTGCTTTAAGTAATGGAAAAAAATTATAAGGTGGTACATGTGGTAATGTACACAGAATATGCCTACATAAAATTACGTTATTTAAGATGAGCTGTAAAGCCAACTGGCCAGTCGTTGGTCTACATTAACGTCATCCAAAACGGCCGTCTGGAACAAGTGCCAGATTGCGTTTCCTCCGCAATCGTCGCTGGTTAAAGACCAAAGACATTTACAAAGGATTCGTAACAATCTTTCCACCCACTTTGCAGAGTCATGACATTTAAGTTTTACTGGAATGCATGTCAAAAAGGTGGGTGGGGTAAGTTGTATCGTTCATCAGACGCATACAAACATTGTCTTAACATTATAAACGCATTTTTGGTAAAATAGAGACTGTTTTACAATGGTAAGACACGTTTTTCCTGTCAACGGATTGTGTTTGGAAACAAAGCAAATGTGGCTTAAATCTTGTGTCGCACGAAATGGTGACCCCTGTCTCAAACCGAGGTCGTTTTCTCAGCCTCAAATATTCTTTCAGAAATTTTGTTTTCATGAGATACGCTTGACTGATAAGATGTTATAATGCACTAAAATTCATAACTTTAGTCTGATCAGTCTAAGAGATATTCACGTTTATTTTTGGATGAGGCGTTTTTTTCTTGACGTCAGTATATAAATTGTCACCACTTTATCTAATTTAATAAATAAAACACGTATAAACTCATATTATATTTTTTCTCGGAAAACATCTAGGCGGTGCTTAACTTTTGACGCTGTGTATTGTTTCTGGCCGTTATACATAGTGTTGGTATATTTTGTTTTTCTTAATAATAAGGCAAATGTATCTTTATCACAGATTAACAAATGAATGTGTGATTTAGAAGAGGGTAAAGTAATCAAGAGCTGGTGCCAGTATGGGGCTTGACCTTCGGGATAAAGCTGGAATATATTGTTGTAATGATTCAACCGGTGGGCCACCTTTCCCATCAAAGATGTGATTTGAGCAATAAAAATAAATTATTGCACCTTTCATTGATATTCCAATGTTTAACGTCAAATATCTCACAATGCACAAAGTGCAAATATATGCCGGTGCAATAAGCAGGTCATTGTATGGTTTTGCGTCTGTATAGGCGATACACAATTTGCTTGAACTTACGTACAGACGCTCAAATCGTACAATAATTTCTGCATGTATAAAAGTGCCATATCCCTGGTACATGTACCGTAATAAGTAGATTCGCCGTTCCTTTACAATTGTACAGTTGAATTCCCGATGCACTTTTCCATTACCTTGAAGATCTTAAAAAATAAACTTCTCAAAATACATTTGATAGTTCTATTATTCTGTTACAATATTTTGCGTTCTCTCACAGAGTAATCATTATACTTTTGCCGGAAACAAATTCTACGACGAATATGTATTATAAAAGCTCTTAGGACTTGTTAGGCAAAAACTTTTAGCGTAAAATTGCAAATACTTCCTTATCCATCAGTTTAGACATGTGTTTCTTCGAGACGGTTCTTTTGAGTACACACAACATATATTTTTGTTGAAAACAAGAAAACATTAATTTTCAGTTACGAACTCTTATCTGGAAGCCTGTAAATTAAAAAGCTCTTAAGAGACTTCCATGGTTGCTCTACTTTAACTTTAAACAACGTGATTTACCATTATCGTGCTAAATAATCAGTTAAATATTACACTCATCAAGCTTTTCATTTCATCCAATTTTCGTGCACTATTTCAGTTGTCAGCCTGTTTTACAAAGAGGGTGAAAACAACATGGATATTGATCAGTTGATTCCTCGGATCAAGTTAATCTTGATAATGGTTGTTTGCAAACATGATAATGAGCCGTGGCAAGTGATTTCCAACAATGTGGCATTTGTAAAAGTGTAGACTCGGACGAGCCTGTACAGCCTCCTTTTAAGCTTAGAAACTCCAAATAATGTTCAGTCAGTAGCTTAACGATCATAGAATACTCAAGGGACTAGCAAAGGCTCTAATCAGACAGCGCGTATGCGCAGGCTGATCTGAGGCTTTGCTGGTCGCACATACCACGTTGTTTGAAATCTCATGCACTGGCTCATTATAGCCGTGTTTAGCATTTGGTTACTATTGATTAATATATATATTTTAGATGTGTTTTTGAGTATGCTTAATCTTTCAATCAAACGAAAACCTGTTACACATTGTCTTAGCAGCATGAAGATGTGGTAAATAAGCAGCAGCGATCCCAAGTTGATCTAGTTTTATAGCTAATACCAGGAGAGTGTATTTTGATGGCAAGGCTTTAAGAACGCTAGTTGAATCACAGCCGAGCCTGGTGAACTTGATATCAATAGACGCGAACCTAGTAATCTATTTATCAGTTTACTAATTAGTGCACTTTTCAAAATGGCGATGATGACGTATTTATTGATTTTCGCGTCAATTCAACGTCGTGGACGTCATTCACCAAATGCAAATTCATGTTGATCTAATTTAGAACATGCGGTGAGATAGACAACGTTTATCGAGTCAATGTGCAACAATGCAGCAACATGTAATATGAGCGGTAACTGATCAAAAGAGAATACTAGGTGAGTGCCTTTTAATATGTTTACCAGGCAAGGCTTGGAGAACGCTTGCTGAATGGAGAGGCTTGCCAAGCGATTCAACATTGGTTCTCGAAGACGAGCCTGGTAAGCTTGGTATTAAAAGACACGTACCCGGTACTCTATTAATCAGTTTACCCATTGGTTCACTCTTCATACTAGTGATTATGACACAATTATCAATGTTTGTGTTGATTCAGCGTCATTGGCGATGGCCTCCAAAAAGTGCAACGCCATTACAGGTATGACCTTGTAAAGACACATGCCTTGAGATAGCCATGTTTTCAAAAAGAGATTATAGATTTTTGAAATTGTGAGCTTATCATGTGGGTAAAAAGTGTGGATTCTGATTAGCTGGCTTCTGGTAAAACCAGTTGAATTCGATCTACACTGTTTTAATATGAGATTATGGAAGTCTGAAAAAGTGATTTCAACAGTGCGCTGACTAGGTCGAAAACGGTGGATATGTGGGATATTCCCCGCGGTATGGCATAATTTCGCAATCTAAAACCTGACAATATTTTAAAATTTGTCATTTTCTGTCTAATTGTGAAAAAATAGAACTCTAATGATAGAGAAGATACAATTAAGTTTTAAACTCGCGCCTATTGTGATGTATTATAGCGATTTCTCGCGGCATTAAGTTCTCTAAGAAAATGTTGCAGGGCAATTCATCGGGAGAACGCAGTTATTAAAATGAAATAAAGAGAAATCGTGCCACTGCCTCGCGAGGGTAATGGTTCTACATGTACTGCGTAATGCGTTTTAAATTAGACTTGAGATATTTCATCTGTCCTTGTTTAAATCATCTTCGGAATAATCGATGCTGCCTTATTAGTCTAGAACCTTAAGCAAAGAACTAGAAATAGATCTTGTCAGATTAAGTTTAATGTGATGGAATTTAAAAATGTGAAATTAGCACCAGGGGAGATATATTTCCATTTCTTCAAGCGAATACTGGTAACTTTAAGAGTGTTAGGTAACCTATAATTTCACTGGGGGTGCAGTTATTGTGTTTCTATGGTCATGTTTAAGACTTTTGAAATGTGGTATATGTAACATGTTCAGTAACAGAGACTTGCTAGAATAGTTAACATAAGTCATGAATATCACCCTAAATAGAGACATAAACGATGTCGTGCACACCGTGGCACGATAATGGTGCCTTGTAATAGTTATCATTTTTATTTGGTAAAATTTAAGTAGTTCCAAACACAAACTCCACATGTCAAACGTGCCAGTATACTATTGATTCAAAGATAGATGAGAATCGTTGTAAACAAAAAAATATGAACTTATCCAGGTAAAGGGTACTTTATACAGGTATATATCATTTACTACAGTATAATACACACCGTAATTTACCTGTTTCTATGAAAAATGGTATAAATCTATTATCATGCATCTTTGAACCTTCTGTACAAATACGAAGTCCAAGGCACATGGCTTACAAATTTGGACATAAATGGTGTATTGTACACATATCGCTCTCTTACACCAGATATCATTTTTATTTGTCAAATTCAAAACACAAACTCCACATGTCAAACGTGTCAGTTTACTTCGTCCAGATAAGAGACGTTGGGCGGTGTTCTTAGCTAAGCTCAACCCCTGGACAAATACATTTGAAAATCGGCATTTCAGGTTGCTTTGCTTGCTTATTCATCATCTGTGAAATACTCCACACCACAACATATATACCTGTAGTTCAAAATTTATCATATCGTGAAAAAGGCCTTTCAAATTAATGTGGATGATGCTGATCAGTCTAGGGATCTACTCTTGGGTGTGGTTTAAAGTAAATTATGCTAATTAAATAAGAAAATAAATCAAAAATTGACAATGGAATCTTCAATCACACAAGTTTATATTGTTCCATATAAGATGTGTGTACCCTTTCCCCATGGTACAGATATTGACACTTATAACGCTGTTTTGGGGGGAATTGTGTTTTGGGGGGCTGTTTTTGTATGTGGTTTTCAATGCTATTTTGTTTTCGAAGTAGGAACTTAAAACCAAGTCATTTTCTTGCCAAACATACAGAATTTGGAAGAACACTTCTATAAAAAATATATTTTACACGAACATGTCGCAAGCAACATACTAAAGGTAAAACTATGAACCGGTAGACGTACACAACTAAATCAAAATTTAGAGAAAGATTGTCTCTTTTGTTTATTAGAGTTGTTTTTGTTTTTTGCTTGATGCTTTGCTCCGCAGTCAACATTTTTCAGTAATGTCGAGACGTTGAACAAGTATTAAACAAAAGATAAAGTGCCGTGATTAAGGACACTTAACAAAGCCTCCGTTGAGTTATCTCAAATAAGAAGATTCCTTCAATCCCAGGTCACACTACCACTGAGCAACTGCTGTCCTGGATTATTCGAGTTGATGCTTTACATCCCAGTCGACAATTTTTCAGTCATGTCAGGTATTTTCCTGGGTTGAACCAGCTCTAAATAGATAAAGTGTCTTCCACAAGGACGAAATACAGTGACTCCAGCGAGACTCAAACCAGCAACCAATCTATCTGAAGTCAAGCACTCTGGTTGTCTCTACAGGTAACTACATATTTATTAAAGCGTCATTCATGTCAGCATGCGTGTTGAGTTATTCAAATAATGTGCCATGACTATAGTACATGTACGTCATTTATATCATGTGTATCATCCGTATATCATGTATAACACGTTAACAAAGTAGCACTGGTTTTCAAGACCTCACCCTTAGTTCAGATGTGGATCAAGACACATAGATATTTGGTCTGCATTAAAGACCCCTAACTTATCAATGCATCATTTCTTAGAACATATAAATCAAGATATAAAAAGAAGATAAAGAAAAGATAAGGACTCAACAGTAAATAAAACTGAATACCGGAGCAAAAGAAATCCAACAGGTATTCCCTGGTGGGCCTGACAACAGCCAAAGCATCGGGCCCCTACCATCTCATCAATACATGAGTCTTTAATGAAACCGTCATAGAGTCTGAAGTCCGACCCAACGGCCTGCAATTAAAGAGGAAAGCAAAGTTGCCAACCATGATTGGGTTGACCACCAAGCATGCAGTCTGTTGCAATACATTAATGTTATAGCCAATATTTTTATAATGGGAAATTGTTTTATGAACTGCGCTGAAAAACTACTAGAGCCAACAATCTTCTTCCATTTATACACCAAGTCCCAATAGAATTCAGGTTCCGTAAGTCCTTGGCGCAAGGGAGATTTAAGTCCAATTTGGAATTTAGATAGCAAATCAGAGTATCGTTTATAAAATTAAGAAAAGGTTTTGCGAAGTTTATGATACCGTTCCCCTTGTTTAAGAAAGTTCTGAGTTAACAATTTATTGAGAGTGTTGAAGTCAGCAACATGGCTTCTTTCTCTAGCAAAACGAATCAGATATAGACTCCATAGGATGTAGCGAGGAACATCACTATCTATAAATGAGAAATTGACAATTTCAAAATCAAAGTCGTCACGTTTGTCATAAATTTTGGTAAAAACAATATCATTGACAAATGCAAGTCTAAAAACGCGGCTTCGGTACCCGAGGTATAAGTTTTATTAAGTTGGAGCTCTGAAGCGTATATTTGACTTACAATTTTGTCAAAATAAACATTATCAATGTTTCAAATATTGTCCAAATATCTGGATGTAGTGTTTAATGCATCAATAATATCAGACTGCTTATCATCAGAAAGAGACAACATATAGCCTTCTCATAACAAAACAGGAATAAATTGGCAACCAGGGACGCACAATTAGTGACCATGGGAATCCCAACTACTTGTCTATACAACTTGGTGCCAAATCAAATACAAATGCTGTCTAAAAAAAAAAAGGTCAGCGCATCACATACATTTTGACAAGACCATGCATGATTTTTTTATTTTTTTAGAAGTAAAAAATGTGTTTCTGCCGTAACATGCAAGGTAAGAAGAGCCTTCTCTATTAAAGGTTTTTTCAATAAAACCAATAAATTTATCTTTGATTAATTTATGAGGTTAAGTAGTGTAAAAAGTAGAAAAATTATAAGTAGACAAAAAGGTCGCATTGAAATCTCTAGCATTAAGTTTATCTAAAATTTCACCTGAATTTTAATAGACCTATATAGATTTTTACAGGATCTCTCATATACCTTTTCACAGTACTCGATAACATGTTTTTAACAGCTGTAAGACATGAGGTTAACAATTTAGAAAGATGATTACGTACGTAGCACTTTTTGAATGACGTCACTAATGACGCTGAATGAACACAAAAATAGAAAATAACGTCATAAACGCTAGTTTGACGGGTGAAGTAATTGGTAAACTGATAAATAGAATATCAGGTGAGTATCGTTTACCAGGCTCAGCCTTTGAGAACGCATGTTGAATCAATCGGCAAGCCTCGCAATGTCAACAAGCATTCTCAAAGCTTGCCTGGTAAACTTGATATCAAAAGACACTAACCTAGTATTCTCTGGTTTCCTGAAGCTTACCGGTAACTTACCCGTGTGCAATTAATGTTGCTTATCGATATCTTACATGTGTGCAGTTCAGTAAGTGCAATGCTGCATATCTAGTGTTGTAAGTAAAATGCGCGGAAGAATTTTGCACATTTCATTATTAATGGTACAGTTGCTATCATTTGAAATTGTTGGAGAACCGAATCGCCTCTCCTCGACTGATTTTAAATCTAAATCAGCATATAAACTTCAATTTATATTTACTATAGGTAGTCTCAATGCAATTGATATAGCAGAGATTTATATTAAACTCGCATTGGAAAACAAAGCGATCCTATAATGCTGAAAAGGTTCATGTTGGTGCATTAATTTTATCCGGAAGCAACTGTCTCCTCTAAAATGTAAACTGCCTTAAATCCGATTTAGGTTTTAAATGCAGTCAGACCGACTGGCATATGTCAGAATAACATGCACGCTAAACTTATCAATGAGCCGTGACATGTGATTTCCAACAATGTGGCATTTTGACAAGTGTAGACTCCGACGAGCCTGTATAGCCTCATTTAAGCTTAGAAACTCCAAATGATGTTAAGTCAGTAGTTTAACAATCAAAGAATACTCAAACGACTAGCAAAGGCTCTGATCAGACTGCGCGTATGCGCAGGCTGATCTGAGGCTTTGCTGGTCGCACATACCACATTGTTGGAATTCTCATGCAGTGGCTCATTTAACATATTGCCTACGTGGTAATGTCGCATTCTTTTTCAGTCATGAACATAGCCTCCAAAATTAAAAAAAAAACTCCTTAAGCAGTTTTTTTTGCAATAATAGCAAAAGTAACCCTTGTGAGTGAAAAGTCTTTTTCATCCTCATATTCCGGAGTTATCGTAATTTTCATGGCCATGTGGCGGGGAGCCTATTACATAACTTAACGATTATGTAATAAAATTCTGTACGCATCGTCTAGAAACTTGTACGCAAGGTCATTGAAGATCAGAAAATAAGCTACCTTTTAGCTTGAATCAGTATATTTTTGAGATTGCTATTTTGACCTTGGCCTAAATAATTTCAGACGTTACCTGTAGCCTCACTTTGAAATCATTGCTGAAAAGATACATTTTTAATTTCTTCAGGTGATATGTGTTTTAACTTATACATGTTATGCCCCTGACTGTTTTGTCGTCTGTTGACTGCTTTCAAAATCAATGTTTGAATAAAACTTTCAGGAATACCACCAGAGTGCCAAGCAGTTTGGATTCCGATTAGGCCTGACTTTAGATTTGAGCCCAAACTGTTTGCAAAAAGTATCGGCAGACGGACGACACGGGTAAGCAAAGATGTAACCAATTTGTTCAAAGTGCACCATAAAAGAGACATGGGCAAAAAGTGTGGTCCGCATATGAGGAAAAATATTTTCTCCAAAGTCATTAATTTGATTTTTCTATTAAACCAGTATACACAATCACACTACAATGTTCCACCTGCATATGGACTCGCTGTGGCGGTATGTCTTGGATCTTCATATGCGTAAATTTGTTTCATGCAAATGAAAAACTTGCATATATGTACAGAGTATGTTCTGGTCTTCGCTGGTCAGCATTTTGATCAGCACCAAAGTCTATAACTACATGTAGATCGTTGGTCGCCAGTTTGATTACAGTGGAACACCAAACTCTAGTTACATGAAACAAACAAAAAAATTCAGCGTAAAATTGTAAATATCTTCTTACCCATCAATTTTAACATATATTTTGGTTGAGAAATAAGAAAATTAAATTTTCGTTACGTACTCTGACCTAAAGTCCTGATGTAGGTTTGATTATAGTTTACATGTAGCACCAAAATCTGACGATTACACATTCTCATCAGTATATTTTAATTGAGTGGTCTTGGCACATTCGCGCCAATTTGTTTTTCAGCAAATTGAGTTTAAAACATTCATTTTTCAGTACATAGTTTTAAGACACCTGCCTACTCTGAGATTGGCAGGCACGCTGATATTAGCGCTGTTTTTATTTTGTAACATTATCATTGCGATTATCTAAATAACATTTGACATAAACCATTAACCCGTTAATGCCTAATGGAATTTCCCGCCCTTATCAGTTAGACGAATTCATTTGTAGTTTAAGGTTTATTGGGTAGTAATTTACAACTCAGTTCAAATTTTAAAAGTACAATATGTAAGCAAACGGCAGTGATTTTGCAACAATAGCAAAATTAACCTGTTTGAGAGAAGTAAGTAAGTGTGCAAAGATCAGGAATCGATAGAATTAAGTATCACACCTGACCCAGGATACCAATGGAAAAGTGACAAACTCACAGTTAGACATAACAAACGAGAGCCAAGAGGTCAGCCCTTTCCCAGCAGGTGAACATATTTTTATCACCATATTATGGAATTACGAATTTTCATGGTCGATCATGATCATATACTACGAAATTTTATCAGAAAGATCTATTACGTCATATAACATAATGACTATGCAATAACATTTCTGTACGCATCGTCTAGAAATTTGTACGTAAGGCCATTGAAGATCAGAATACATGCTACTGTTAAACGTGATTCAGTTATTTATTTATTTCTTTATGTTGAGATTGCAATTTGACCTTGGCGTAAATAATTTCAGATATTACCGAAAAGGTTCTATCTATGTCTATAGCTTACTTTGAAATCATTGTTGTAAATGTTTTTCAAGTGCTATTGTTTTTAACTTGTGGAGGTTATGATCCTGGCTGGCGGATATCGCATTGCATAAGAAATTGATTTGCATATGTACATCGTCTGAAGGTGAAAAACCATGACACCTTTTTACAAGCAACTCTCAAAGAAAAAGTAAAGCATTATCCAACAACATATAGCCAGATAAGGAAACTAAGTATGCGTAAAACTGTGATTAATTTCTTTTACTATTAGTTGAAACATATGTTTTGGGTGCTAAAAAGAACCGTCTCAATGAGACGGTTCTTTTGAGTACCCATTACATATGTTTTTGTTTAGAAATAACAAATTATTTTAGATTACGCACTCTTATCTGGAGGCCTGTCAGCAATAGTCAAGAACATCGACCACATTAATGACATCCTTAGGGATTAAACGTGAAACGATGGAAACAGCTGCCGGATGATGTAAACGGAGAAAATATGTGTGGGTGTATTATCATTTTCGTAAAAATGATGCATCTTCTTGAGTTTACTATATGAGGATCTAACAAATTCATACGAGTAATATTTACATTTTCGAAGCACCTTTAGATTTTTGCAACCGTTCATAGCCTAATGAATTACACAAATTTAATTGACAGCTGCCAGGCTCACTTGCCCATGCACTACGCTTCGAACATCACACTCATTCGCCAGAAGTGCTACTGGTGTTGTGATTCACAGCGAGCCACACCCGAGACGCACGTCCAAAACAAGCCTCTTATTTGCTCCATTGGCTATCCGTGTTCAAGCTAGCTGTTCCGCTTTTCCATTTTACACTACAACTAAACCGTTCATACGATTGTATTTTAGATACAAATCTTTTTTTTTCCTAAATTAAAATATTTTTTTATAGTTTAGATATTTATAATAAAAATGTAAATATAAGCAATAAATTCAATTTTGGAATGTTCGAGCTTCACGTTAACTTTGCATGAGACCAAAATTATTCATGATTATTCATGATTCAATGAACATTCCAAAAATTGAATTCATTTCTTAATTGGCAGAAAATTAAGCTTCAGACATGAGTGGCATAAGTCATTGTCTTTGAATATAGCTTCAATGTGTTTTACCCATTTCAATAGCTCACCTAAGCACAAAGTGCTGAAAGTGGGCTATTGGGATCAGTCAGCGTCCCTCATCCGTCGTCAACAATTGACATTGTCTCCTCTACTATCCGCCCAATTTTAAAAATACTTTACTGAGATGTTCCCTAGGTGACTCGCTATAAAAAAGCTAACACGAATTTGATCCGTCAAAACTTATGGCCGCTAGGGCTGGTTTCTCCTATAATGTACATCTCTAGAAAACTTTAAACATCTCCTATCTAAAAGCAATGGCCAGAAATGAATAAAATTTGGTAGAGATATTAACTAGGAGACAATCTAAGATATTTAAAACAAAATTGAGCCATCAAAGACATGGCCGCCATAGAGCGTTGCTTATCGCAGTAATGGAAACTTTAAAATATCTTCTCTGAAACCGCGAATCAGAATTAAAAACAATTTGGCTGAAATTGTCACTGTGTGACCTGCAAAAAACTAAAACTTTGATCCGTCGAAAAACGTGGCAACGAGGGGTCGATGCCATTTTTTGTGCACAAACATTATTCTTCTCTTAAACCAATTGTCAGAATTTAAAACTTTAGCTTCAATGGCTTTGATATGTCACAAGTAACTCTAGACACCTCAACAAAAGCATCGACACTCCGATGAAGGATTCATGGCAACTTGATTCTCTTGTTATTGAGATAACATGGTAAATGGTCACTTTTTACAAACAGTGGAGGCCCAGTGTATGCTGTTTTTCAAGGACAAAAAACTTCATAATTTGAATCCCTTTAATTATTTAATGAAATATTCCATCCCTTTTTGTATCAGTATCTCTGTGAAATCCATCAGTACAAAAGGGGTAAATATAGAGAATACTAGGTTAGTGTTAGATGTCAAGTTTACTAGAACGCTTGTTGAATCGCGAGTCTAGGCGAACCTGGTATTATATCTATCAGTTTATAAGATGGATCACTCTTCAAACTGGCGATTATGACGTAATTATTGATTTTCGTGTCGATTCAATGTCATTGACGACGCCATTCAAAAATCTCAACGATATGATGACCTGATAAAGGCACATGCCTTGAGATAGACAAAACATTATCAGGTCAGCATGTAGCAATGCAGTTAATATGAGAGGTGACTGACAAAATGGGGTTCAGGCTTGATTTTACTCCTCACATCTCCTGAACTGAACGTCAATTAAAGCCCTTAATTTTTTTTATATGACATCACACCCTGTATGCTATAAAGTAAGTCAATGACTATAGTGTCATACAGAATTGCTACATTCTTCGATTAGTCTTCCTTACGTCCCTACAAACTAATAGTCTTAACACAAAATAAGAAGGATAATGAGAAATATCATTGCTATGACCCCCAACCTTCCATGTTATATTTCACGCTTATACATAATGCTTCGTAGTGCCGTCTTTCATGATATATTACCATATCCTACTTAATTGGGTTATCTCAAAATCAAGTCAGATTCCGTCAGTCGGAGAGCGATTCCGAAGAGCTTTAGGACCATTTCTCTGCTTTACATCACGAAAGATTATTCAATTATAGGATGATTGATTATTGCATGGATGGAATATTGTTAAACATTAAAAAATACCTTCTTAGCTTCTTATTCTGTTTTGTCACGCGAAAAGGCTGCATAGTCTGTAACTTTTGATCTTCTAATTTTTAAAATAATGTTTTCATTTTTCAAGAACACAGTAAAAATACTCAAATTCAGGTAAACATTTTACCATTTTCGTAAATCTGAACAAATTATCACTATCAAAACAACTGTATTTATGTTATAATTCAACGGTCTATAATTGTTGGAGGGACGCAAATAATTACCAACAAGAGAAAAATACACCTATTTGATAAGATAATTCACTTTTCCATGCAGTTTTCAGCTGTACTGAACATTTTTATTGTGAAAACATAGCTTAATTCTACTTTTACAAATGATTTAAAAAGAAAAGAAAATTTTTCGAAAAATGTTCACAGTTACAGAGTATGCAGCTTTAAAGCCACTATTTAGTAAGCTGATATAAAAATGGTTATAAATGTACCATTTTCCTGCTGACCTCAGGTTTATGCTTTGAAAAAGTACAATGTAGATCCAGATCAGTTGGCTTCTTACGAAGCCATCTGATCAGGATCTACACCGTTTCCGCTCTGATTGAAAGAACATGCATGCCAATGAAATGCTGTAGGTTAATAGAATAAAACTGTGGAGACTTATATACAAATTTTCAGCATGACAAGGGTTATCACTTTCACTGCCAACTGAAAATATCGTCATCTGAATTCATTAGCTGCAAGGTTTTGCTTAAAACACTGATTCATTTTATTTTGAAAACAAAAACACTTCTTTGGTGGATCCTTTCTATTATCTATGTTTCATTGCCTTTGTTATGCTGTCATGTCTGTCCCTTGCAGCCTTGTGATCACCGTCTGGGAAAGGACTGACCTATTGGCTCTCTTGTGTGTTGTGAATTCTTGTGTTTTGTTACTTTCCCATATGGTGTCTCAGGTCAGGTGTGGTATTTGAATGTATCGATTCCAGATATTTGCCTTCCTCTCTACCTACTTTTGCGCATATGCGTTAGAACAATTATTATCACATGAGATAGTACATCATTTTATTTTAGAGTATGGTCCTTTTAAATGGCATTCGGTACTCATTAAAGCTTAATTTCATTTTAACATGATAAGAAAATCACGTAGTGAAATTTTATTTGATGACAATTTTGTTATCAATATTGGGTATAATAACGAACACGTTCCTGGAATTATGAAAGGAATAAGTTCAAGGTCGAATTATGAAAACTGTGCTAATGACTGAAGCATAAGTAAGAAAAAACATAACCAAACTATTATTATTTGGAATAAGAATTGATCAAATCTAACCAAATTAAATCAGATGAAAAGACAATGGTAAGGGATCGAAACACTAAAATCACACAAATTTAACTAGTGCAGTAAAACCAGTGTAAAACGGCCACTCAAAAATAGACAGAACAAAGATCTTTATGACAAATGTTAGCTTAGTGAAGGTCAAACTTATTGCAGAATGCTCCCGTTGGAGCATTCTACAATGCTATGACCTGCATTAAGCGGTAATTGGTCTTTAAAACCAATTTGTGTTTTTTTAGAGTGACCATTTTAGACAGGTTTTACTGTATTATCATTTGGAATAAAAATTGATAAAAACTAACAATATTTAATCAGATGAAAAGACGATGGTCATGGACCAAGACACTAAAAGCACACACATTCACCCAGTAGAGTAAAATCTGTGTAAAACGGCAACTCATAAATAGACAAACAAAGATCTTAACGACAAATGGTAGCTTAATGAAGGACAAAAGCATTGCTTAATGCTCCAATGGTCTTGAAAACCAATTTGAGGTGTTTTTGAGAGTCGTCTTTTTACACAGGTTTTACTGTACAGTAAAGCTCAGACTTAAGTTTACACATAAGTGCACCTGTTTGTTAATGGAGGTGCACAAAATTGCTTAGGTGTAATAGTAAATGGCGCACCTCAGATGAACACCATGTACAAAGGGGTTGTAGGCAACTTCTGGCACCACTGTATGTGTATTCTTACTAAACAAGTGCAACAATAAAAAACATATAGTATGCATTGGATTGTACATTTGTACGGTTTAGTGTTGGGTACTGGTTACAAAAAAAATCTAAATGAATGCAAAAGAAATATTTTTATCATTTTGAAAACATATAAGCACATTATTTGAGTTTCATATCTGCATCTTTAGTACTAACAGTATAAGATTTTATGATGTTTGTGCAAAAGTTAAGATAACATGTATTGATATAAAGCCATGTACTATATATGCAAATAATTCAATGATCTCTCACCATGTATATCTGGATGCAATAGTGTAACAATCTTTATTGTAACAATGACAATGCTTTTCCCCAGTGACAGGTAACACTTCAAATCATCGTATTTAGAAAGCAGTCTAATTAACACAGCATTAATTGAGCCAGATTTGCCAGTGTCCTCTTTATCAATCTATTTTCACATTTAGTATCGTCAATGTTCTTCCTTGAAAATTGCTGCTTAAAGGCCCTGTCACACTATAACGTTTTAGCCAACGTATGCCGACGTATGAAATATATATCTAGTACGCTGGCATACGCTGAAATCTAATAAAAAAATCAGAGGAAGCCTCTCTCTGAACTTATGCAAAGCGTTCGCGAAACGAGCATAGAACGTATGTCTAACTTATGAGTAACTTATTCAGAACTTATTCCCGACGTAACATAACTTATACTTGTATCAGCGTATAAAAGCGTATGCCCAGCGTGTCACTAGCGTCCTTAAAACTTATGCACAACGAACGTCTAACGTATGCTGAATTGTACATATAACGTACGTTAACGTATGCATAACCTACATGTAGCGTACTTCTAACTTATGTCAAACGTATAAAACAGTACAACATTTTTGGACCATTTTGTCATATGGCAACGTATACCAACGTACTGTAGCGTGTTCGTAACGTATTGATAACGTACCTCTGACTTATTCAGCGTACACCAACGTACTAGGTGAATTTTCATACGTTGGTGCTAACGTACCTCAACGTATGCATAACTTACCCGTTGCGTACATCTAACTTATGCCGAACGTATAAGCAATACGTCGGCATACGCTGAAGATTTTTTATGCAAGAACAAAATTTTGGGATCTTTTCGCCGTATGACAACGTATACCAACGTACAGTAGCGTATTCGTAACGTGTTTAAAACTTATCTCTAACGTATTCAGCGTACACCAACGTACTTGCTTTATTTCTCATACGTCCGCATACGCTGTTGCTAACGTATGCATAACTTACCTGCGGCGTACATCTAGCGTATGTCTAGCGTATAGAAACAGTACGTTCGCATACGCTGTCATTTTTTATGGATGCACAAAATGTTGGACCTCTTGGCCGTATGTCAACGTATACCACCGTACTATAGCGTATTAGTAACGTGTTTGAAACTTATTTCTAACGTACTCAGCGTATACCAACGTACTTGCTGAATTTTTCATACGTCGGCATACGTTGAGGCTATACGTCGTAGTGTGACAGGGCCTTAATGACGGTTGTTTCTAAAATTAAAAAAAAAATAGTCAGCTTAATTTTTAACAACATTCTAAGGTCACATGGTCTTGAACAATACTTAAAAATTTGAGCCTGGCCTTTGACATTGAATGCCAAAAATCAGTTACATTCAACGGCATAGTTACTACAGAAAGACATTTGAGCCAGTGCATGAGATTTCTAACAATGTGGTATGTGCGACCAGCAAAGCCTCAGAACAGCCTGCGCATACGCGCAGTCTGATCAGAGCCTGAATATTCTATGAGCGTTAAGCTACTGACTGAACATCATTTGGAGTTTCTAAGCTTAACAGGAGGCTTCACAGGCTCGTCTGAGTCGACACTTGTCAAAATGCCACATTGTTGGAAATCACGTGCACTGGCTCATTTGCAAATAAGTGCTCTAAAGTGTTGACTCATCTGTATATTTTATCTCTTGTGTAATTAAGATGATGTATTGAAAACTTCTTTAGACGACGAAAACAAAGTGTCGAGCTGTACTGCACACGATACACATGACAAAATTAAGCTTCATCGTGATAGGAGTGTTTTACATTTTGTTTGAAAGCAATTTTATCATGATCAAGATTAACTCTGCAGAACAAACAAATGATTTTCGGTTATTAAAACAGTTTAATTATGTAGGTTTCAAAATCATATGCTTTGGCAATCAGTGAATAACCAGATAAGAGCATTGGTCTGGATCAGGGTATGCACTGCATTCTTCTGAAACAAACTAGGTACTGGGACAATATTTCAAATTAATGAAAATTGATGAAATTAACATTTGAGGGCTTCAGCGCATATCTTACCGTGTTGAGTGTTCCATTGAATGGTTTTTAAGGGCGATGCTGACGCTGTGAAACTGGTTTAAGCCCTCCAGTAAAATATCTTTACTGACCGTTCCAAGGCGATACTTCTTTTGTGTATCATTTGTGTTATTCTTGTCTTGTGTTTGTAATGCTTTCGCATCTGTCCATTGCTGCCTTGTGGCCACCTGCTAGGAAAGGACTGACCTCTTGGCTCTCGTTTGTTATGTTTAATTGTGTTTTTGTACCTTTTCCATGTTGTATCCTGGGTCAGGTGTGGTACTTGATTGTATTGATTCCTGATCTTTGCCACCTTTCGGACTTTGCTAGGGAAGTCGACTTTACTATTACACTGTTATTAAACATTATAAAAATAAGTTATTTTCGCCAGCACTCTAAACTCACTGGTAAGGCAAATACTTTTATTATTCAATTAATAGGTCACTGTCTAGCCAAGCTCCAACTGGTTTCTAAATCCTTAAGCTTTAACAAAAACTGGGGAAATACAAACCATGTGGCGATACAGTGACCAAATAGCTGAATAAAACCGTAGAGAATGGTTGTGTCTGAGCTGGGACTCGATACCTCTCACGTTGAATAACAACAGCATCATAGATTGTGTGGATCAACCAGGTCTGAGTGTTTATACACATCTAGTCAAAATGTAAGTATGTATGATCAGTTAATACCCATGTGCTTTAAGAAAATTGTTTACGTTGTGCCCTCTCATGCATCAAATTGGCACATATTTACCCTGGGTCTCTCTTGATCGAACATAGATTCAGATTTTACCTATTCAACTCCAAAGACAAACACTTACTAAATGACTGTGGTGGAACAAAGCAAAACTGGTTTATAAAATATCAAAGTAATGAAAATTGTTCCCAGCCAATGACCAGACACCTACTGACAACAACATAATCTAGGGCGAAATTTTGGGACCAGTAAAATGAATTTAAGCCCCCCCAGTGGCTTAGGCTGCTGTCCATTCTATGGCGGTGGTTCTGTTGTTGTTGTTGATTCACTATTTATTGCTGCTTCCATTGTTTGTGGGGGTTCTGTGTTTGGTCCTTATTTTGTTATGTAGTACTTAGTGTCCTTTCTTACTTTGAAATCATCTTGATGAGCAAAAGAGAGTTGTTAGCTTTACTTTCATATTGTAACTGTTAGTGTTCTGTGGCTCTTCATCATGGTGCCGATAGGTTGGTCTGCAGTGTGTGATTGTGGTATTCCTGATCATACTCACGTTTTTGATAATTTGTGGTTAGATCATTGCTGATACCGATGCCAACCCGCCACTCCTGTAATGCATCTACTATTGCATTGTATTGCTGCGATAACCAATCCAATTTGCTTTTAAAATCGACTCTTTTGATGTTTATCTGGTTTGGGTGTGTAGCTCAATTAACAAAAGGGATAATCTGGTAACACAGTCTTTTCATGTAATATCTTATGTGTAATCTCACCATTAAAAGCTAAGGCCAGACTTATCAATCTGTGTCGTAATAGATCTTCTTATTAATTTTGACCGATATCATTCTAGCTTCTAGCCACTTCAAACGAAACTGTAGATTGTTGCAACATTTACAGGGAATGATCAATCTTTGATAATCGTTTGTTCATCAAATCACTTTTCCGGGGTTTTCAAAGGTAATATCATTGCATAATCCACTGTTTAGGAATTAGAATTGTCTCTAAATGAGTATACTAAATCAGTGTTTCTGCACATTAGCAACACTGTCCTATAAGCATATTATTACCTTTTGAGCCAGTGCATGAGATTTCCAACAATGTGGTATGTGCGACCAGCAAAGCCTCAGATCAGCCTGCGCATACGCGCAGTCTGATCAGAGCCTTTGCTAGTCGCTTGAGTATTCTATGATTGTTAATCTACTGACTGAACACCATTTGGAGTTTCTTAGCTTAAAAGGAGGCTGCAGAGGCTCGCCCGAGTCTACACTTGTCAAAATGTCAAATTGTTGGAAATCTCATGCACTGGCTCATTTATGATTGGCGCGTGTTTCTTTTCTAAATCAGGAGCGCTGGATATACAACTCTTCAGATTTTTCATTTAATACGTTTGTATATGTGTCGTTATGTCTGTAAGCTTTAGCTATTAAGCTTCAGACATTTTGAACACTGAAAATGCACAAAGGTCAACAGGCCCTTCACTACGCAATTCTACGACAGAAATAGCAATGTGTGGACATTCACTAAAAACCTTACGTTACTTAACAGCGTATACCAAACAAATTAAAATAAAGATGCTGAAACAAACGAGTAAAAAATATATATAAAAAAATAAATAAATCAACGAACAATTAAGATTTTCATATTAAATTCGTCATGACATGACAACAAGGGATGACGTAAAGCATAAAACAGATGTCAAACAAAACAATCAAACTGTACAAAAAATATTTATTCACTGTATGAGACATCTCAAATATTTTTAAAGTGATGTATATGTATGATAAAATACTATAACTATTACTATAGCAACAGCTAACTCTTGAAGTACCTGTGTATGATGAAATAGCAAGTCTTGTAAATTTTATGCTGATGGCACTCGCTGATTGAATCTACAGCAATGTGTGCAAGTTTCGTGCTAGTATCACGCATGCTATGAAAAATGGGAAAACCCTAGGCTATAATAGTTGAAAGGCTTCTATTCCAACCAGAAGATGTTTATTTATAAAGTATATACAGCGATACAATTTAGTACATATCTATATAATCAAAATTTCGTTATTTAAAATCAGGTGAGAGTACTGAAAGGTATCATCGCGAAGATGCAGCTCTTTATGATCTATCCTCACAAAAATAACAGAAAAACAAAAAAAAACTTTGCCTAAATTGTTCAATATCAGTTATAGTCTTTACTTGTAACTTATTGTGCAATTAACTTGCCCCACCAAACTCAAGTATAATGCATTGAAATGGTTATATATTAGCAATAATTATAAGTCGCTGTATTCCATATATAAGTTCTACACACAATTTGCTAAAGCACAATAACTTGAACATTTATTTTCTTTAAAGGTTGGTAATGATACTTGATTTTATGGGGAATTGCAGATCAAAAGTTATGTCTACCACATGGCCGCTAATCAGACACAAGTTATTACTTCTACATGATAAAAGAGGCTAAAATAACTTGATTATTAAAATACACATTGCAGTAAAGAGATTTTGTTTGATAACTTTGCACATCTGTTAAAATAATTGATATAAACCATGACTCAAGACAAAAAACAATTGTCCTTACGGTAAATGTTCTAAAATTGCCAACACTTTTTTGTCTTTCTGTTCAAAAATAAAAGGTTGATTTTATGTTTTGTCAGAATAGCACACAGGGATGACCCTGATCAGACTGCTTCTTCAGGAGTAGTCTGATCTGTGTCTGAATTGTTTGCCTAGACCTTTTTTGGTATACAACTAGTGTTCGAATTTTTAGAAAATGACCGTATTTTGTTTTCAGATTAACAATCAGCAGAATATGCCTGATAAAATGCACAAATGATTCAAAATTTTTAAATAAAATTTGAAATTCTCTATAATTGTAATTTATTTGACCGTTCTTCGATTTTCTTTTATCTATTACAAGAAAAATGCATATTTGCAACTGTTATAATATATTTATGCGGATTTATTACTCCGGCCAATATAACTATTGAAGGAATTGGACAGAGTAACGACATATTTTGAATAAATCTAGGATCACATTTATTTATAAGGGCATCATAGTTACTAGCTCAGACCCAATAATATTGGGTCCGAGTTACCAGTTTGTACATACAGAGACCATACCAAAGTAGCATTCACATATTCCTTGCCTGGCAGATCTATTCCTTTTTATTTCGTAAACAATTCTATAAAACAACTATACTGGGAGTCAGGATAGGGGTAAAGAAATATCTTGCTGGATAGGGTTTTTTTATGTAACAGTACAGTACATACTTAAAGGTCAAATGAATGGAAATAAATATCGAAGGAAGAAAGATGGCGAAGATCAGGAAACGATACAATCAGCGTAACACACTTGACCTAGGATACACATGAGAAAGTAACAAAAATACAATAATCATCACCAACAAGAGCCAAAGGGTTAGCCCTTTCCAAGCAGGAATCTCCTGATTTAATAAAAAAAAAAACAGTGATAAGAGAAACCGAACGCTGAAAACCCAATCAAAAAATCAAACGAAGTCAACAGACTTACACGTTTTAAAACTAATCAAATTTGCAAATATCTAGCTCAGTCCACATTATTGTTTAGACGTGATTTTTCAAATCGTTATTTTAATGTAGTACTATTCCTTAGCAATTAAAACAGTGCAATTTAACTTTTATATGGAAATGTATTTTATTATAAAAGACCATTTTCAGCTAAAATATTTAAAGAATTGTTTATTTTTAATTTAATATTTTGAATAATTCAAATGAAGTCATATGAATCTTGCATATTTACAGCTGATCAAAAATCTTCATAATTTGGTAACTAAAGGTGTTGTGTTTGTCATGCTGATGGATGTTATGAGTAGGATTTTTTTTTTTGCTAAAATGAGTTGAGCATGAACATTTTTATAACCACTGGGCCTGGTCGATAACTTCTGAATCTTTTTTTCTTGACATGGTGTACTTTACCCTACGTTCCGCAGTAAGATATGATTTATGTTTGTGGCATTTCCTGGATAATTAATTTGTGTTATTATCCAGAGTTAGGCAATTTATAACAATGTAACAACTCTTCTTCTACTGAGCTGTTGCATCAGCGAGATTTGGGAATGAATCATTCCTAGTCTTACACAAATGCCAAGAGGAGTCTGCTTTGTACCCAGCTTAGTGCCAATCAAGCGAGCAGGAATTCAACTTGATAAAACCCAGACATTTTATTGTGCCTTTTCAAGGAAGTTTAAGTGTAGCTTTAGTTTATTAATTTCGTCTCTAGGAACGCCAAATTTCATTTGGAAATTAACATGTATACCAGAAACATTATGGTTCAATAAGCGTATTTGATTCCATGGGTTTGCCTCAATCAAAAATTTCTCGGCCAATTTCGTGGATTCAGACTTCGGATGTACATCGAGGATCTACTTTGATAACGTGATGCTGACGTTGCATAACGTGACGCTGACGTCACAGAAACCATGCCAACACAATAACAAGTGTGATTGTAGCAAAACAAATGTCTATAAATGAAGTGTAAGTGTTTTCATAAATTATCGCTATTGAAAAATAAAGCATTTGCAGATAATCACTGCTCATTTAAGTTGTCTCCCTTCATATACGCGTAATTAGTGTACGTTTTATTGAATATATTGTTGACCAACACATGTCACAATCAGTTTCATGGAGCATGTGCTGGCCGTGCACGTGTCACGTACACGTAATACCTTAACTGGTGTCACAACAATTTGTCGTTTCTTGCCTAGTTACTGATAAAGCAGCTAGGTACCCTAATATTAGACTGGGTTGCAACTATCAAAGACAGAAAACTCACATTTTCAAAGTATTAGTCACCATGAGTTCTGGAATTAACAATTTTACGGGCATCACTCAAAGTTTTTACAATTTTTCAAGACGATGAAAAATGTTGAAATGTACTGTTACATATTATCTACATTATGCTTTTTGACATATATGACACAATCCATGCAAACATATTCTCCTTGGTTAATATGATGAAGCTGACAGCGAGTGCATTAAATTGCACTGCAAGACATTTATAGAACTTCAATGATGTCACATTCAGGCAAAAACGTGACGCTTTGTCCTTGATTAACCCTGAAAGTGCATGATCTCCCAACCGTTGATCTAAACTATTCCACCCTTGTTACTAAATAAATGCTTTGTTTAAAAACAAACGAGTGGTCCCTGGACAATGTGACCATCCAGCAGCAGGCTGGTCTGCAGATTCTTCTTCTGTCTGTGTAAGCTGGTTCTGGCACTCGAAAAGACTAAAATAGTTTCAGACTCAAAATAAAGCACAATGATTGGCTGCTTGCGGACACGTGTCCGCAAGCAGCCAATCATTGCGCTTTATTTTGAGTCTGAGAATGAAATAAAGTTTTATAACCTTGAGGCTTGGTCTATTTACTCGTATAACAGCTTGCGCGGGTCCAGAGGGGGGGGGGGGGGGGGAATCACAAAGCTATAGGGTTTCTTAGCAATACTGGTACGGATCCCCTGAAAAATCACAAAGCTACAAAGCCAGAATTCAATGTTGGGCCATCATTTTAATGACGTTTCGCAGACGGGCCGATGATAGCCCTCTTTTCAGTGGTATTTTGATCCTCTCTCCCCTCATAAACTAAATATTAAATATTGTCAGAGTTCAAACCTTTTTTTGATCCGCGCATGACCAGTAACCTAATAACAATGTTCGCAAGCGAAATATTTTAAGCTCTTTGCCTCCCTAGCCCTGCTATGTCAGTTGTACGTTTTAAGGCAGCGCTACAGTGGTATCAAAACTTAAGTTAACACCCATGTGCACATGAGATTAACAATTTAGTATTATTCTGCTGCACATATGCGCACATGTGCACCTATGTGTAAACTGTAGCTCAAGCTTTTACTGTATTATTATTGCTCCGTAACTTTACCTTATTAATACTTTAAACAATCTAATAATACTCATACCGTATTAATATACTTAAATGTACATACACTGAAGAAAGAAAGGCGTGAGAATGAGTAGAACACATTTATTAGAACTGTATAAAATTATTGTAAGATGTGAACAGAGGGATGGCCCTCATCAACCCTCTGCACATCATGTAACAGGGAGCTCAAAAAATATTGTTGCTAAGTCACTGTTTCTTTCTTTTGCGTTGAATTTCAGTAATAAAATGTTTGTGCGATGATAAACACTTGCCAACGTATTTTAATTCACAAGCCACTAAGAAAAAGAAATATATGTTTTAGCTGTTTTCATACTTAATAACGTTATATAATGACGGCCAGGCCATCAAAATGTTGCGTCTATTGAACATGTTGAAAAAATAGCGTTTCTCGCCAAAAATTCGAAGTTTTATAAATGTCAAATCATCAATAGAATCTTACACATTAAACTCGCTTCGAAAAAGTGATAAAATGCTCGACAAGCCTTGCGTTTTATTGTTTTCCCTCCGATTTTATTACAAATTAATTATACATGAGCACTCATAACATTGGTACATATAAGATCCTCTATATATTCATTTATTATTGAATAACCATAACGACTATATTCGCCCTTTAATTTCAGAGTATTTGGTGGATGTGTCATTCGGTATAATTTGAACTAAAATTACCTCAATCAATGCCTTCAAAATTGATTTTGTCCTTTCAAGATGCTCGATTCATTTTCTGTCTTATAATTTGTTCCGTAATTATGCTCCGCAAAATTATCTATTTTCCAAGTGTAATATTCAAATTCTGGATAATTAGTAAGAATATCCCGTAATTTCGTATTATGCTTTATCTGGCTTCAGTCTGCGTCTTCATTTAATAGTTGCCATGGTTACTAAATTGTAAAGCGCAGACTAAAATTTGTGGCAAACGCGGAATATTGTTTCGAATTGTATCAATTCTTAAAGCAACCAAATTAGGCGTGATGTTTCATTTGAGTTGTCTGCTATGCTAGACAGACAATTTACAGGTAATACCAAATCCTATATTCATATTGTAAATGAAAGAAAAAGATTTTTTTCTTCTAATGTAGTCACGGTTTGTGCTGTAAAGGTTCAATAAAAATCCACCAAAGTGATATTAAATAACGAACAAGTGCTAATTTGTATAAAGAACACAAATTAGTATATGGGCATATTGTACAAAATGACGCAATTAGAACAAATCGGTTAATTCGTCCTCTATTTGAAACCATTCGAACCAGAAGGGAGCATACATAAATTCGTCAAATTAGCAACACGTAGGTAAAATGTTGACATTTCCTGCTCATACTCACTTACATTTTTAGGAATAGGACCTGTTCCTTTTGTCAAATAGTACTTAATAACACTATCAAATTACCATATCTTCTTTACAATAACATGCAGAATCACAAAGTCTAAACTTTTAGCATCATTGTAGCTTTTGTATCTATTGTACTGTAGTATGTACCAACGTGCACAGTTTAGCAGCAGTAGTGCTTATACAAACGTTTGGTACACTTATTTGGAGAATCGTACAATAGAAGTTGGAAATTATATGGTTTTGAAGCTGAAATGGTGCATAATGTACCGGACTTTATTTAGTTTCATTAAATGATTAATCATCATATTTATGCTACATGTAAAAATCGTCCTTATATATGGTACACTTCAGTTTATCAGCAAAATCAATCAGGACGCCAGATTAGAGTGCGTATTGAAAAACTATTTTTTCATTTCTCACCCAAAACATATGTTGTGGGTACTCAAAAGAACCGTCTCATTCGGTTCTTTTGAGCACTCAAAACTTATGTTTAAATTGATGTTTAAATTGATGGGTAAGGAAATAATTACAGTTTTACGTTCATAAAATTTCCTGATCTTGGTCTATGTCAATACAGTGTTCCTAAACCCTTGTTCCTTGTATGGAAGAATAAACAAAACTGCAATTTAAAGTATAGTCATGTTACAGGGACCCCACCCTCCTTAAAATGTTTTAAGATATTAAACACATGTATCTTTCATGCAAAATGCGCGCTTCATTTACGCTTAGAAGACCATTCATTATATTATTCAGATGAAAACCAAATTCTGAGCGTCTGATTTTACTTGACAACTGGTACTTGTATCTTCAACGCAAATAGTCGCGGGAGAAAAATATTAACAATGCATGCATGCCTAAACCAAGACAGTACACGTGTAGCATAACCTAAGACTGACTATTAGATTTTGAATCAATCAAGAAAGTGGCTTATTTAAAAAAAATAAACACTCGTTGAAAATATCTTAATTTCTTCCTTCCCTAGATTTTCACTCGATTGATATTTAATGATTCCTTCTCCAGAAGCACGCATTAATGCTAACTACATCCTGTTGATCGCAACTGCATTCAAGATATTCCAAATTATCCAGTGAGTAGGCATCGATATATTTGTTGGTTCTGGTTTCCCGTTTAAGTTGCGGAAACAGGGACGGATCCAGGATTTCTGGGAATTTGTGTTTTTTGTGTCTTGTGTTTCTCATGCTTTAGCGTCTGTTCATTGCTGCCTTGTGGTTACCTGCTGGGAAAGGGCTGACCTCTTGGCTCTTTTTGGTGATGTTTGTTGTATTTTTGTTACTTTCCCATGTGGTACACTGGGTCAGGTGTGGTACTTGATTGTATCGTTCCTGATCTTTGCCGTCTTTCTTTCTTTCATATGTATAATGGTGTTGGGGTTCGCTTTGCTGATTATATCATTTCTTCTTAAATATCCCATGAAAATGAAATAATTTGGTCTCACTGTCACAACGAAATAATCTAGAAATCGGTAAATGCATTTTCTGCAAATCCAGAAATTTAGGGTTGTTTAAAAAGGCTCACAACTTTTAGCATAGGCTTCAGAGCTAAGTTTTGTTTTCAAATTTAAACTTCAGGAGTCATTGAGAATCATTTTAGCATAAAAAAAATAGGTGAAAAATGCCATATTTGACCAAATAACAATTTTTGGAATTTGCAAATCTTTCAAATTTTAGCTTAGATACCGATAATTCCCACATAATGGGTCATTTTGGCACAAACAGTTGCATGATATCACCCATAATGATTAGCTAAAGGCAATAGTTATCAAACGTAATTTTTTCAAATCACATTTAGGTGGTTACTCTGTTTGATCTCATCCAGCAACCTCTGGACCAAACACACAACCACCATACTTTCAGGTCTTTGTGTGCAATCAAAAGGGTTCCTCTAAATGTATATTAGTTTCAATTTTTCATCAATTTTGAAAAAAAATATATATAATAGGTTTATAACTGTTGCAAAACTTGTTTTAAGTAGTATATATGCCGCATACTTTTTGCATTGGCATAAACATGAACTTAAGTTTCAACATCATTCCGGTGGCCACCAGTGTGGCTATTAACTGTATTCACTGTATGAACTCAGACGCGCATCTTCCGCTTCCAACTGTTCGTTCTCACGTTACAGGATCCGTTCGTCTGTTGCCTGCAAGTCGACATCGGAACCTCAGGATGTACGTTTAACTCATTGCATGCTGGATAATTTGGCACTCTTTGTCGTCTGCTGATTTTTTCAAAATTGACTAATTCAAAACGTTCTTTCAGGAATGCCATCCGAGTGTCTAACAGATTGGAGCTGGATCAGGCTTGACCTCGTGTCGGGCCTGATCTGGGTCCAAACTGTTTGAAAAGTTAATCAGCAGACGACAAAAGTTGTCACAAGCAAGCAAAGAGTTCATGTATAGCATTCACTCTAATTAAATGCCATTATAGGAAGTCTTTCAGTGTTTAGTTGCTTCCCAATTACGGCGGGTTCCTTTAGGCGTATATGTCTGAGTCTGTGCACCTAAACCCATAAAGCGCCACCTATAATTTGCAGCAGACAACAATTAAAAACTTTGCTGCTTTTTAAAAAATAACATGTAAGATATGATATTTCGTGAGAATTGTCTGCTGGCAGACACTTCTCCTGAAATATCGTACCTTATGTTTTTCGAAAAATAAGAAAGAAATCACAAAGTTTGGCGTCTGCTGCAGTCGTGATTGGCGCAATAAGGGTTAACGCTTCATAATTAAATTACATTTCCTTCGTACCGGAAAATCTTTACCCGGTACATAAAACAGATTTTACCTGCATATTCTGGTTCCAGCTGCCTGTCTGGGTGTCATCCTATGAGCCAATATCTCTTTTGGGTTTCGCAGTGATGAAAAACTCAAAATTAATTAAAGAGTGATTATATTAAATCATACACTGCAGATGATCCTCGGCACCGCGAGGAAGAGCCACAGAACAATATATGTAACAGTCACTTGTCACTACTAAACCTTGTTTAGTCGAGATCTGATATTTCGAATACATATTCTATTTAAATCGAAATACATTTGGGGCGCAGTTGATTGACATCTCACAAGTATGCTACTTTTAAATACATGTATCTGTATGAAAATATGTGTTGCTGATACCTTAACTATCTCACTGATAGTTATTTAGGTACAAATAGTATTTTTATATCTCTTGAAAATATGTTGTTGGTACAAATGTACCTATGCGAACCGTCTCACCGTCCTTGACACGTTTCTTTTACGCGCCCAAAACTTATATTTGATAGAATAAAACCAACTTAAAATAAATATTTTGGGGGGTTATAAATTTATGTCTACGTCCTTACATGTATAATTCTAACTAAAATTTTCGTACATACATGTAGGCGTACTCCAGCAAATATGCCGCCAAATTGGTAGTAAAACATTGACGACTGGAAACTTAGGTGTCAAACTTGTGAACGAAAGCCAGCTATGATTTTGCAGCCACTCACCCAGGTAATCCGCAAACACACACAAAGAAAAACGGGGTTAATTCATTGTAAATAATTGCGAACCTTTAGTATAGAGGGTTAGATCTTTTGGAATTGTACTGTATTTTAACCAACGAAGCGTGGCTTTAATTAAACATGCACTTTAATATCAGTTAGTTATCTGGAACTTAAACATGCGTGTATTAGTTAATATTTCATTAAAAAATTAGAAATGGAAAGAACTTTTAATAACCTTCATTTTGGTTATTTATACATGAAAGTTTCCATGTCGTGCCTATAGGTTCGTGTTCAAACATTCGAAATAATATGATTTGAAAAGACATCAAACATACAGTAAATTCACGAAATTCCGTATTTTGCTATTAAATTGTTATAAATCATTGCAAAATAATTAGTACATATATTGCACTGTAATGCTGCATCGATATTTGGGTAAAAATGTTCGACAGTTAAATTGGAAGTCATTACGGGAAACAATGGTTATGTGTTCTGTCTAGCGCAACGTAAAAGCTTAATATAATTAAGTCAAAAATAATAGGCTTTATAGCTTTATTTATTCGTCCTATTGGTATAATTAGTTTCTTGGCTTTGCCAAATGTATATTAGATTATTGCAAGTCAATTCTTTTTTTAGCAAACTGGCTTACATTAGCAATTCCTTTTAATCGAGCTGTATTGTTCAGTTAAGTTTAAAAATAATAACGTATCTGTGTAACTATGAAAAAGAAATCCAGTTTTAAAGCTGATATTATTATATTTTGCATCACCAAAAGTATTTGTTTGGGGTACGTTAAAGAACGTTTTTGGGTACACCAAACATGCGTTTTGTTTGAGTTTGTGTTAATGCGTTATGTTCCAGTCAAAATTTTTGCAGGCATGTCGGGACGAATCCCTGTCTTCCTGGGTTGAACAAGTACTAAGCACGAAATGGCGTACATTTGTATATTGCTTTTTATTCCAAGTTGATCCTTTATTACTAAACGCAGGTGGATATCTTCTTTAGCCAATACCCTGATGGATACAGTTGCTTGACATTCACATCCCACTTGTATAATTGTATAATCTAACAGAGGTTCATTGACAGAATGATAGACAGTGTGGGTTCTGATCTAAATGTACCCTGTTCTAAAAAAGACGTAACAGCATACTATTCAAACAAACATGTTCACAGGGAGTTGTATTGTGAGCCTTCATTCTGATTCCATAGTTTGTGTATGCTAGCAGGAGATGTTTTGGATGCCCCTCTCTGCTCTGCATGTTAAAGACAAGCACACACATGTATTTTAGACTTATTTGAAAAATAAATAATAGATATATTTGGTTGTCTTTAACTTTTTTACATATTGCATAAAATTATATAATGTTACTACCATGCAACTATCAGCTTAGCAAAAGCATAGTTCATGAAATCAAATTTGGAGATATAGCTGCCATGCAAATATAAAAAAATGTCATATAGTGACAGATATTTTAATACTTATTGGCAGTTTGAAGGCAAGTGCATCTCAAATGCAAGTCTTTATTAAATCATGCTATATGCCGCAAACCCTATCAAAATCGATTGAAAATAAGGAAACTATTGATGTTTTAGAGTAGACAATTGAAATCAATGGACGGCGGCCATTTTTAGGCTGAGTGACGTCACACAGCCCTAATTAAATATGCATAAACAAAATAACTAGTTTCCGGCTATTCATTTCAACTTCCATTGCAGTTTTATGGGTCCATCTGTTGAAAATAGACGATTTTAAAAAACCTACAATTTGCGTTGAAAATGGGAATTTTATTGGCTGTTAATAATTAACAGGAAGTTAATTAAATATTCAAAATGGCGGCCTCCATTGGCTTAATAGATGTCAGATTTTGGTTTTCGAATAGCTCTAACTTTCTCATTTTATATCCGATTTTGATCAGGTTTGTGGCAGATTGCATGGTTTAATAAGGGCTTGTATATCAGACGACATGCTTATACGATTGCTGTCCCCTTTAAAAGAGGAAAACCAATGGACATGAGACTAGTTTAGTGTATATTTCAAAATAGGTTTCCTTAATTTCATTAACATATGTCGTTGCTACACATTGGAATTGCCTCAAGGAGGCAATTCCAATGTGCACCTTTAACATATGTCCATTCCATAAATGACTATTGTTCACCTAAAACAGGTTTTTCACAAACTTCTCAACTAGTTTTTTATTATGTTTCAGTGTGATGAGCATGTAGAAATGAACACGTTTTGTGTAGTTTGGCATGCACCTGGATGGCAATAACAGATAGCCAATTTTATATTATTGACTGCTTATCTTTAGATGTTTCATTGGAATGAAATGCTAACTTTGTGGTTGCCTTGTTGTATGGGTTGTCTGTTTCAACCGGTCTTAGCTATCATCATATCGTTTTACTTTCAGATAACAGGTTGCGGTGAAGCAGTTCCTTGGTAGATCATAACAGTATGGCATCAGAATCTACAACAACCGAAAGTCTCGCCAATGAGACGGTGCTTTTCACGTACAAATTAGTATGCTACTTGGACAATTCCACGGGAAAAGGTAACGGATCTGACGATGATCCTGTGTCACCAGGGTTGGGTGTGCTGGAGATTTTGATGGTAACATCCTACATATTTATATGTATATCCGGATTGATCGGCAACGGATTAGTCATATACGTGGTTCTTCGATTCGCAAAGATGAAAACTGTTACCAATATGTATATCCTGAATTTGGCTGTTTCCGATGTTCTGTTCCTTACTAGTCTGCCATTTTTAGTGACTACAACAGTGCTGAAATACTGGATTTTCGGTACAGCCATGTGTAAGATATATTTTGTCTTATTTTCGATTAATTTCTTTACAAGCGTATTAACATTGACTGCAATGAGCGTAGACAGATACCTGGCCGTATGCCATCCAGTGACCTCTGTGAATTATCGCACAACAAGAATTGCTTTCTTCGTTTGTTTGAGTATTTGGTCGATATCCTTCTTCATCATGCTACCAATTATTCTGTATTCAACAACCACAGACAATAGGAAATACAAAGGCAAGAAGACCTGTTCTATCATGTGGCCTGATGACCAACCGATTCCCCCTGACAAGGCGTTTACCTGGTACACGTTTTTGCTTGGCTTTGCCATACCTATCGCTCTCATATCAGTATTCTATGCGTCAGTTATATTCCGATTAAGGAGTGTTGGACCAAGCAAGAGATCTAAAGAGCGCAAGAAATCGAACAGAAAAGTCACCCGGATGGTGTTAGCCATGATATCGGTGTATGTTATCTGTTGGCTACCTTACTGGTGTTACCAAGTTAACTTGACATTCAAATCGCCAGAATCCCCATTATTAACAGAGTGGCAGATATATCTATTCAGTGCATTTACCGTTCTATCGTTTGCCAATTCCATGATTAATCCTGTATTATACGCATTTCTAAGCGAAATATTTCGCAAAAGCTTCTTGAAGGCATTCAAATGTGCACGTTATATAGACAGTCGGAGTAGTCACGCTGCAGACAATAGTATCTTTCCTAAATCAACGACACGAAAGGAAAATGGTAGGAACGAGAAATACGAATTCACTTCAATGGTGAACCAAACTGAAAACACGTGCGTGCATACAAACAATGCTACACCCATGACACCTCTGACCAGCCTTAAAAACGATGCATTGGAAATAGCCGATGAAGACCGTCTTGTAGCGGAGGAAAATAAAAACAGCAAAATCTATGTTGATAAGGAGATACAAACAAAATATGGAGAGAAGGGGACTGATGTTTGATGAGATACAAGGCATTCAAGTGAATGAGATTTCCAACAATGTGGCATTTTTACATGTGTAGACTCAGACGAGCCTCTGCAGTCTCCTTTTAAGTTTGATGTTCAGTCAGTAGCTTAACAATCATAGAACACTCAAGCGACTTACAAAGGCTCTGATCAGACTGCGCGTATGCGCAGGCTGATCTGAGGATTTGCTGGTCGCACATAATCTCATGCACTGGCTAAATTATCAACATGTTAGACAAAGATTAATTATACAGCGGTCGTCTTTAATTCCAAATAGTTGTGTGTACATATCGCACAGCCCTGTTGTTCCAAAAAGAAAGCGGTTGATTCAATGGCTTGCAATGAATTTTAGACATTTTCCCTCTGTCGTCACTAGTTGGGCGACAAGTGAAAACCCTGATTTTGTTGTAGGCGAACAGGCAAAGGCGCCAGTCATCCCGAGTATCAACACAGTCTGATCAATGTCTTTATTATTGCGTCTCTAGAAAGATCAATAGTGCAGCAATTCAAGATTCTACAAATAAGAAATATTAGGAATTCTATTATAATAAAAAGACTTGCTATTTTGTCGCTAGCCAGTCTTTCTGCTTTAGGTATCACTGTACCATTAAGCACCGTGAGTTTGGATGCAATAGGATTAATGAGCAAAAGAAACAAGTCCGGGCGTACTTTGGTCAACCCCAATTTTAGCTCTGCTGATACCTGGTCATGATTAATTTTACATACTAGAAACTATCCTTTAGCTAGACAGCTCCTGTAAGTTTCAGTTAATTCTGTATTGTTTCCAATTTCGGAAAAAGACTTTTTCCAGGTCAGTGTATTCTTGGGCCGGAGCAGCAGGAAATTTGAAAAAAAAATACGGTCTCCACAATTAGAAAATCTGTCAAAACCTGGGCTTTCATTTTGTATATTTTGTTTCTCTTGAGTGTTTGAACAGGAAAAAGTGTTGATTAATGATCAAGGAGATGTCCTGTAGAAAATACGCGTGTAAATTGAGCATTAAACTATATAGTAAATGCATTAGTGCAGTGAGACCTTGAATACAGCATTAATATGGAGCATCAGAAAGTTTGTTAACGGTACCAATCGCAAATTCGTGCAGCCATGACTCAGACAAGCCAGCGCAAACAGCACAGTCTCGACAGAGTCTTTGCTGCTCACAAACACAAAGCACGTTCGATGAAGGCTCAGGCCAAAATTTAGGCTGCCAACAACATATGGTTTAGGTGAAAAATAAGAAATTAATTTTTAGCCTGTACGCCCTCTTATCTAGATGCTTGACATTGAAGGTATCCACTCCAAGAAGAATAATATTGTGGAATAGTTAAATAATTAATTGAAATGCATGCGCGGATCTAGAGAGGGGACAGGGGGTCTGGAGCCCCTCCTGAAATATCACAAAAAATAAAAAAAGGTTTCTTAGCAATACTGGTCCAGATCCTCTGAAAAATCACAAAAGCTACCAAGCCAGCATTCAATGTTGGGCCATCATCGGCCCGCCAGCGAAGAGCCATTTAAATGGCGTTTTGTTGGCGGGTCTATGATGGCCCGCTTTTAGTGCTATTTGGATCCTCTCTCACCTCATAAAAAAAAGTTGTCAGAGTTGGACCCCTCTGGCAAAACTTTCTGGATCCGCGCATAAAATGTGCCATCAGTTCAGTGACTCTTCTAGCATGATCTGATTTTTTCCACAGCAGGTACAAATATAGTTTTGTGAAGTAGAGAGGTACTTTTTATGAGGTTGTAGTCATGCATTTATCTCCATTTTCGTGAAAGTTTGAAAGTCTGACCGCTTAGTTCTGTGTATACAGTGAATAAACAACAAAGTGAATAGTCATGTATTCCCCCTTTAATTCTTCATCGTAGACGAAAAGGATGTGTATACTCTACAGCCTACTCTAATTAACAATTACGAATAAGTGGGACCCAAAATAGATTGGCCAGCTTATGTGCTATACAGCATTGTGTTATATAGTGAAGATTCTCTTCACTACGTGACCTTCATTTTTTACAGTCATTTTAGTGATACAATGTCGTGTATTATAGGACTTTTCGGTTACTGTAAAGGCGGCACCTCATGAATGCGTAATTAGGACTGGTCTACCTTAGACATAGGTAAAAGCTGAAAATGAGGCGTGGTTTTATTCAAAAGTAACTGTATCATCTTGCGCCATTACCTCAGTATAGACGCAAAACACATTATTTAGTCCTTAAAATGCCAGCAAAATAACGGCATCTGAAAATGTCTATTTAACATATGTATAGAGGCAAACATTGTTGACCCAGATCAGACTGCTCCTTTAGGAGCAGTCTGATCTTGGTCTACACTGTTTTTCTATGAGGCTTTAAATATTTTAGTGGACGACAAAAACATATATTTTTTATTATGGGCTTTAGGGGTTAATAAATGTGAGTTCAGTGTGTATAAGGTTAGGATTTTCATGAAATGCACGCACGTTTGTGCGGCCCAAAAATCTTATCAACTCTTTACCAAATTATAAATATAACATGATTTCCCTTGTTTAGCAGATGAAATAGCCGAACCACGCCCAGATATGAATATTCAAGTTGCCGCCTTTACAGAAAGCGAAAAGTTCTATTATACATTTGTATGAACATTATCATCTTGTCTTTCTTCTATTGGTTATATTGTTGTGTAAAGATATGTAAATATTGTTTCATTGTGATGAAAAAGGACGCCTGAATATATGAGCTGTACATATTTTTCTATTGTTTTGTTAGAACTTGTTACGCGACTTACACTATTTTTTGGCTATAAAACTGGTGTCTCCACTTTTATAACAGTAAAATAATCTAGACAAGTCTGTTCTACATGAAGATTGTTTGTTGCAATCGGAACTGCCTCACCCAATTCCATGGAATCAGACCTCGGATGTACGTCGAGGGTCTACTTTGACAACGTGACGCTAACGTCACATAAGGTGACGCTGACGTCATTGAGACAATGCCAATACAATAACACGTTCAAATGCACAATATTCCACAAAATGCTTTAAATGAAAATTATGGGTTTTTTTTTCAATAAATTATCGCTATAGTGATACTTTACTGAAGAACCCAAACTTCATTTATTCTGTTGATTTTGTTTGTTTTGTTTGATTTGATTCTTTACGGCCCATCAACAATCTTTCAGTTAAACAGGAACGGGTCTTCCTGGGTTGAACCAGTACTAAGCTAGGATAAATGTGTCTTTCTCAAGGACCACAACGCAGTGACGCCTGTGAGTATTCTGATGACAGAATAATGGATTTCAAAAGAACTGAACCCACATGCTACAGAACTTATTTTCCTAACGCCAGTCCCGGCTAACAAAATGCAGTTTTTTTCATACATAATACTACGCCTTACATACACCGTACATCCGAGGCTTGATTATCGAATTGGGCCGAGATTTTCCGATTGTATTTGTTGGTATTTATATAGAACAAAATTGAGCCGTGACATGAGATTAACAACAATGTGGTATGTGCGACCAGCAAAGCCCCAGATCCGCCTGCGCATACGCGCAGTCTGATCAGAGCCTTTGCTATTTGCTGTAATATTCTACTGACTGAACATTATTTGGAATTTTTAAGCTTAAAAGGAGGCTGCATAGGTTCGTCTGAGTCTACACTTGTCAAAATGCCAGATTGTTGGAAATCACATGTCACGGCTCAAATGAGTTGCGACATGATTAAACAAACACTGTGGAGGTACGTCACACGAAGATTCAGATCGGTCTATGCATCAGCTAAGTCTGATCACGGTCTTAACTGTCCGCATTAAAAAAACCTTGGGTCCTTAGCTACCCACTATGGGCCCTGGACATCGTCATGTGTTTCTGGCTGTTTACCTAGTTTGGTTGGCTATTGAACTAACTCAGTATAAATCTTCTTTTTCCGTGAAACTGAATACAGTATGTTATATGACTCATATAAAAGACCTCCTCTGATTGGCTGAAACTAGCTTTCACTGGTTGCGACAGATCTTGATATCTTACAGTGATGAGCTAAATTTAGCCCAGGACAGATAGACCTGAGGATTTGTCAGTGCTGTCAGAGAGCTAGAATAGATTCAGCTAAATTAAGCACAGGACAGGTAAACATCACGTTTTATTAGCTTAAAATAGATATTGAAAAACTGATTCAAGAGATGGCATGATTTCTTATGTATATTTCAAAGGTTGAATGTTTTGAATTAAGAATTTGTTCATTTTATGAGAATAGTAATTTTTAAAAAATGCTATTCTTTTGCACATCTCATAAGTGTTTCAGAAACTTAAAAAGCAGTTAATCTTGTTTTCAGTGCACTAGGAATATCTGACTTGAGTTCATTTCAAAATCTGAAATACTTTATAGAAAACTTGGGAAAGAGAGACAGAGTCATATAACAAAACAAATGGTGCATTCTTTTTCGGTTAACATTAGTATCAGTCAAACTCTCGAAAATCATGCTCACCTTAATGTTCTCGGGTTGACAAATCCAGTTATTTAAGAAATAGATCAGCTCCAGCAGTGAATTGTTGAGTAATAATTCACTGTTTGGAGGTCAGTTGTAAAGAAGGTCAAATCACGAGCGCGCAGCGCGAGTGATTTATCGTCGTACAACTGACCGACAAACAGTGAATTATTACTCAACAATTCACGCACTGGAGCTGATCTATTTCGATTCTAACACACAGTAAACGACGAAAACACATTCGAAGTCTTCAGCTTCTTCCAACTTTCCGCCATTGCATTGAAGAACTCCCGCCAATTCTTAGACTACGTCGCATACGTTTCCATGTAATTGTAACGTCTTTCAAGCGTAAAAACGACGTTACACCGTCTAACGCCATGAGTGACGTCATTTTCTAGTGACGTCAGCTATCACACACTTTAGCAGTGAATTATTGTGCGATATATCACAGTTTGTTACCGTTGGCTCTATAGGGGAGGTGTGTTAGAATATATAATATATAAATAATTCTAACACACCTCCCCTATAGAGCCAACGGTAACAAACTGTGATATATCGCACAATAATTCACTGCTAAAGTGTGTGATAGCTGACGTCACTAGAAAATGACGTCACTCATGGCGTTAGACGGTGTAACGTCGTTTTTACGCTTGAAAGACGTTACAATTACATGGAAACGTATGCGACGTAGTCTAAGAATTGGCGGGAGTTCTTCAATGCAATGGCGGAAAGTTGGAAGAAGCTGAAGACTTCGAATGTGTTTTCGTCGTTTACTGTGTGTTAGAATCGAAATAGATCAGCTCCAGTGCGTGAATTGTTGAGTAATAATTCACTGTTTGTCGGTCAGTTGTACGACGATAAATCACTCGCGCTGCGCGCTCGTGATTTGACCTTCTTTACAACTGACCTCCAAACAGTGAATTATTACTCAACAATTCACTGCTGGAGCTGATCTATTTCTTAAACATCTTCTGATTGGCTCAGATGCTTATCCACTGTCGCTGATATAATGACATGCCGCATGACGTGCCAGACGTGACGTTGCAAAGCTCACTGCACGAGGTAGCATTGCATGGCTTACGGGAAGTGACGTCAGAACGTCAAGTAATTTCGCATTATCCATCCGTACCGTCAATGGTTTTAATGGTCCAAAAAATAAAGGGAAAGCATATCATAAATTTATTATATTACACAACTGTTGACTTATGTTTCGGTAGACATGGAGTGTTATTGAAAAGTAAATTAAATCATATGGACCTCCACTCCGCGTCGGTCAATATGAAGTTTACTGTTCAAAAACACTCCAGTCTACTTCAACATAAGTCAATAATTGTATAATGTTAACCTCAAAAGAATGCTTCAATTGTATATTGTTACGATCTAAGAACAGTTTTGGACTAGCTATTTATAATATCCTTTGGTGGTGTAAGAGCTTTTTTGTGATAGTCAAATTGCAGCTTGCTCCTACAGCAAAGGTTATAATTGAGCCACGACATGACAAAACCAATTAATGAATGTGTGTAAATGGAAGACTCAGTCTAATCAGAGTATTTGCTGTGCGCTCAGTTGGTAACTGAGGACCCAAGCTTTCTTCATGCGGTCAACGAACACTCTGATTAGACTGGCCCGATGCCTAGGTCTTTACGTGGCGCAGAACCACATTGTCGTTTTTATCTCATGTTGGGGCTCATACATATAGAGGATCTTAGATGAGTGCTCAAGTTTTATTTAATTTATTAAACGAGTTGAGAAAAGGCGATAAAGTGTGAGGCTATATGCGTCACTGCATGGCAAAACCAGTGAAATGAGTTTTGTGCGCACAGCGTAGACCCAGATATACTTGTACATCAACCCTATCCGATTATAGTATCCACATGCACTGAATGGTTATTAGGCATAATTTTATCTAAATGCACCCAGCAAAGATTCTGCAGATGCCCAGTCTGAGGTGTATATGTCAATTTCCCAGCTAGCACACAATGGCGGGCCACCATCGGCTCGTCAGCGAAACGCCATTCGAATGGCGTTTCGCTGACGGACCAATGGTTGCCCGCTTTTAGATGTTTACTGGGTTGTTGGTTTTATCAGATGCGTTGTGTCTTCACTAGGTACAGCAGTTGTTATGCTGGGTTTACATGTATCATGATGTTGCACATTTTGTACATGTATATAGAGGATCTTACATGATTCCCATGTTTACATGTATTGAATTTGTTAAACACACAGGATAGGCGGCAATTGAAAACATAAATACTATCGACGAACGTAGATACAAAATCTTAAGGAAAAGAGTTTTCTATTGCCATTTGGGCGACAAATGGCAATTAAAAACACTGTTTCTAGCGGTCGGGCGACAAATGGCAATCGAAAACACTGTTTCTAGCGAGTTTTTGATCCGCGTTCGCCGAGTGTTAAGAGAGTTTTCGATTGCCGCCTATCCGGTGTGTTAAAGGAGTTTGGTGCAATGCCGAGCTTTTATCGCTTTTTAAATAAATTTAATAATCCAGGATCACAAACGTACGTAAGACTATATTCATGATATGACAATATCATTAAATTTTGGAGCGAAGCCGTTAAGATTTTGTCACTATGTACGCAACGTTGTTATGAATGTCATAACATGTTCATACGGTAACCTTTCACATTATGTAGAACCACTAAAAAGACAACAAAAAAAACTCCAGCTGTATTGTTTTAGAACTATTTTCCCGCGATAACTTTTTACTCGATCATTTATCAAAATACATGTACTTATCCGATGAAAAGTATTCAGGAACATCTCCGCCAGATTCTACAAACAGTTCCAACAGGTTCCTCTGTACTCATTTCCATTTTTTGAATATTTTAAGCAAATGAACCAAGTCTAAGATGTCAGTCAAAAAGCTCCATTGCACCGCCCTAATTCAATTACTAAAGCGATTGATGGCTTGTTCAAATTTCATGGAAATCGATCCTGATTAGCTCGTGCGTTAAGTGGGGTCATCTCGAAACCGTTCATTTCATAGCACGTACATAAGAGAAAAATGCACGTCATGCAAAAACATACCTGCTTAAAGTTGGTTCTGCATATGCACGGTCATTTCTGAGTATGTTAACAGCGGTTTTATGCTATGCATAACTTTTAAATAACGGGATATGCACCGCTTACGAATAGTTTTGAGACTACCCCTTTCTGTGACGCCTTAACGAATTTTACCTGACAATAAAAGACTTAGACATTTAAGAAGAATTCAACGTATGCGAAATCTTCAACTTATAAACAAAAATCAGTTAGCACCACAAGCACCAGACCTTTTGGAGAAGTTGGCGGAAAGTCACCTCTTCAACTTTCAACACGAATACATTTTGCTAAAATTGAAGATGAAAAAGTTATTGCGACAGCTGGAGTTTGCTTTTTATAGTTTTTACTGGTTAATATCAATTTAATATACATGTATGATGTTTTTTCACTCCCAGACGTGACGTCATATGATGAATATTATAAGGGATAGAACCTCCAGTTGTATAGCTAAATATGTACGGTACTGTAGTTAAAATGTCTGTAAATAAATATCTTATTAAAACCGCTAGGGTTTTGTTTGTATTCTCTCCTGTGGATGGTTTTGATGCTATCAAAGGCTGGAGCTAGATGTCAAGTCTTTGGTCTGATCCTTCATTGCAAGAATCTAGTCTGTATCTCTGGCATTTTCTAAATCAAAGTTTCTCCAAACAAATCATGTCATTTATCTTAACCCTTAATGCGCCAAGCGCAACAAAAGTCGTCTACATTGCTCGTCTGCTGAAATGTTTAAGAAGCCTCTATGGCAAACAGTGTGGACCCAGATCAGACTGCTCCTATAGGAGCCGTCTGTTCAGGGTCCATGCTGTTTGCTTCTATACTTGGTTTGTCAGTAATGTAAGGCGATTATTTTCAGCAGGCGACTTCAGCAGACGACATTTTCAGATGCATTTCTTCTTGGCGCTTTAAGGGTTAATCAACAGTAGACACATGTTTTATGTGTTTAGCTTTTTCTTGGCGCTTTAAGGGTTAATCAACAGTAGACACATGTTTTATGTGTTTAGCTTTTTCTTGGCGCTTTAAGGGTTAATCAACAGTAGACACATGTTTTATGTGTTTAGCTCACCAGGAAATAAGTATACCTATGTCACTCTGGTTCCCATCTCTCAACATTTCAAACATCTTTTCTGTAACTACTAGGCCAATTGAGCTCAAATTTCATATGAATACTTATTATGTATTGCTAACGAAAGTCTGTTCAAATGGTCTTGGTCGCATGACCAAAATGCCTGCCATGTGAAATCATTTTTTTCAAGAACCAGACGCAAGATGAAATTAGGATTTGATATGTTGCATTGTGGTTGTGGGGCCTACCAATGGTTCAGATACTAAGCTAACCTTGAACTACTTAATGTCAAAGTAAGTGAGGGTGCAAAGATCAGGAATCAATACAATTAAGTACCACACCTGACCCAGGATACTAATGGGAAAAGGACAAGCTCTCAGTTAGACACCACAAACGAGAGCCAAGAGGCCAGCCTTTTCCCAGCAGGTGACCACAAGGCGCAAATTAACAGACGCGCACAAAGGCATAACAAACATAAGACAGAAAAAAACACATAAAAGATCCTCAAAAGAAGTACCGCCTTGGAACGGCCAGTAAAATATTTTACTGGAGGGTTTAAACCGGTTTCATGGCTTTAACCTTATCCTTAATTCAGATGTGGATCAAGGCACAAAGATATTTGGTTTGCATGAAAGACCCCTAACTTATTAATGCATCATCTCCCAGAAAATATAAATCAAGATATAAAAAGGAGAAAAAGCAAAGATAAGGACTCAACAGTAAATAAAACTGAATACCAGAGCTAAAGAAATCAAACAGGTTAACCCAGGTGGGCCCGACAAACAGACAAAGCATTAGGCCCCTAACACCCCCTATACCCGATGATACAACCGATTTTTTCCAGCTAAGAGCTGATACAACATACAACGTCACGTGCGAGGATAAGTTGACGATGTTTTGATGTTTACAGGCAATAACAGGAGGAGTTGTGAACCGAGAGTTTGCGGAGAAATAAAGTGCACCTACTTCTATTTTTTGCCATAAGTAGTCTTTTATAAAGCGTCCCCTTGCGATAGATATTCTGTATTTATCGACGGAATTTTCCACCACAGACACGAAAATTGATTACACTTGCTAATTGCTCAAATACTTCTTCACCGATTGCCCGTCCCGAACGTTCTGGATAAACCAGAAGCATTCTTTGTTAAATACCAGCAGAAGAAAATAATGAAATCCAACCGCATTCTACAAAAAAAAAACGGTGCTAAACAGACACAGGGTTGTTCAATTAGGATACTTTCTTCAGCGATGAGTCTATGACCATGATACAACACACTTCTAAGAGGGTTTTTTGAAAAATCATACAACAGACTTCGAAGAGTTCGACCAGAAATGATATTTGTTACTTCGGAGACTATTGAATATTAATAAGCATATGGAATAGCGAAACCAGATATTTTGGCATGTGTCCACGGACTCTTGAAGTTTGACTCAATGTGAGCTTTAAATGGAAACAATTCCGTCACATGCTCAGGCTGCAGTCTGGACGCATTTCCATTAGAGAATACATTGATAATCAGACACCCTGCCAGAATATATTGGACTTACAAAAACAACCGTTATTTATTCTAGACAAGGATGACACGTTTAACATTTTACCTTAAAATGACCAGATTTAAGTGAAATTTTCTAGAAGAGACTGATCTGGATCCACGCTGTTTGCTTATGAGACGTGTTAAACGGTTCTACAAGTATGTTTGTTGCAAATCCCGAGCACGTAAATAATGGCGTCTATTAAACATGTTAATGTCAGCTGTTACATCAATGACTAATTTAAGCAGACATACACACATTGTTGACCCGGATCAGACTGCTCATAGGGGAGCTGTCTGATCTGGGTCTCCACTATTTACACAAAGACGTTATAAATGAACAATCAAATTATAAAGGTGACGATATTTGCGGAAAACACATCTAAAATGACATGTAAATGCTAATGTCAATGGCTAATTATAGCAAAGAGACAAATATTTTTGAGCCAGATCAGATTGCTACTAGGAGAGCAGTCTGATCTGGGTCCAAAATCATTGCAACAAAGACATTTAAAATCGACAAGCAGACGAAAGATGTAAATGCTTACGTCAAATTTCTAATTTTGGCATACAGATATTGTGGACCCCTATCAGACTGCTCTTACGAATGGACTCACAGACTATAAAGGGGACGATATCTCTGGAGAATGCCTATAAAATATGCTCATATGGCTTATTTACCCAGCAGAAAAACATGTTTGATCCCTCCAAATTTTGCAAGCAACACAAAAATCAACAATCATTTTTTGTCGTCCCAACTCCTCCGTCTATATAGCTGTTTTAATTCTGCAAACTTTGGACATTTACCAACTCCCGTGCTGGTTGTTACATTTTGTTATACGCACGGAATCAAGCTGTTGTAGGTTTACACTGGTATTACTATTTTTGGTCGAAAACCTGTTGAAAGGAACCTTGTTTAAAAGTTGTAACAATGCCTGTTTTCATATGCTACCTGAGAAACATCACCCAGGCTCATTTCGGCCTAAACCATTGCCGCCTTTAACTTATTTTGGTCCAGTGTTATGATCATTTCTGAAGTACAGGTGGTTAACCACGCGCGGGACGTCAGAGACCCAGTAAGCAACATTTGAGCCACGACATGAGATTGCCAAAAATGTGGTATGTGCGACTAGGAAAGGCTCAGACCAGCCTGGGCATATACGCAGTCTGATCAGAGCCTTAACTTTGCTAGTCGTTTGAATATCATTTAATAGTTAATCTGCTGACTGAACATCATTTGGAGTTTCTAAGCTTAAAAAAGGGGATGCAAAGGCTCGTCTGAGTCTACACGTGTCAAATGCCACATTGTGGGAAATCACATGTCTTGGCTCATTTATCTTAGGGTTTCAGGTTTTGATTCATCATTGCATGTACCAGCCAATTGGTTGTCTGTGCCTAAACAAGCTGCATTTTATGCAATTTTACAGAGCACTTTATGCTACGAGTAAATCGACCGAATAAGGAAATAAGATACGCTCGAAGCATGCAGCACTAGCTCGATCTCTGAGAGCGGACAGTCAAGGTGAGTGATACTGGAGCTGGTTGAGCTGAGCTAAAAATCGATGAAAAAAACGCCAAAAAATTAATCTCTCATCGAAACCGGAAATAGCGTTCCACTGAATCGAAAGTGTTACAGGGTGCTAAATAGTATTGCGCTACCAAGACAGTTCCTTGATTCAATAAAAATAATAAAAAACAAGACATGTCACAGAAACGTGACGAATGCCTCATAGGCATTTGTCCAGCATAAGACACCATTTTCTAAAAACTAGGTCAGAGGTCAAGTTCAAGTGACCAAAAAATGGTACATGACACTCTGCTACCTCGTGAAGCATCAAGACACCAAATTTTCGTCAGGGGTGGGGGTGGTTCAGGTCCATTTGACATAAAGAAAAAAGAATAAAAATAACTCTGACAACGTTGTTTTTTCTTTAGTCCTCAAATTATTTAATAGAAGTCTAATGGTTACTTTCAAAGAAAACTATCATTTTCCAAGGTTCCAGAGGGGTCCAACATTTACAAGGAGGGGGTCCAATCTTTTTCCAGGGGGGGGGGGGCGTGTCCAATTGCTAACTCCCTATGGAAACCTAAAGTATGTAACTTGTGATTTTCCAGGGGGTCCGGACCTCCTGTCCCCCCCTCTGGATCCGTCCATGAGAACACTTCGATAAGCGGCCTTAAATAAATTCTGCCCCCCCCCCCCCCTGGACATGTCGTATCTGAGTTTCAAAACAGTAAAAGTACATTAAGTGACCCTATTGTTTTCTGTACGTACAACTGTTGCAAAAATAAGAAAGTTAGCTGTGTACATATTTGACCACAGTAAATCGGATTATCTTTGGACTTGATACAGTGGAAGGGGGTTTTGAAATTCAAATTGTCGAAAACACTGATTAGGGTAAGTTTTGCAGTCCTTTTTAATTTTTTCATTATTTAGCATCGCCGAAGGCATGTTTATAAGAGAGACAAAAGCCAAACATATCTGGTCTCACTCGTTTTTGCTGGCTATTCCATATGCTTATTAATATTCAATAGTCTCCGAAGTAACAAATATCATTTTGGTCGAACTCTTCGAAGTCTGTTGCATCATTTTTCAAAAAAACCTCTTCGAAGTGTGTTGTATCACGGACATAGACTCATCGCTGAAGAAAGTATCCTAATTGAACAATCCTGTGTCTGTTTAGCACAGTTTTTGTAGAATGCGTTTGGATTTCATTTTTTCTCCTGCTGGTATTTGACAAAGAATGCTTCTGATTTATCCAGAACGTTTGGGACGTGCAATCGGTGAAGAAGTATTCGAGCAATTAGCAAGTGTAATCAATTTTTGCGTCTGTGGTGGAAAATTCCGTCGATAAATACAGAATATCTATCGCTAGGGGACGCTTTATAAAAGACTACTTATGGCGAAAAATTGAGGTAGGTACACTTTATGTCTCTGCAAACTCTCGGTTCACAACTCCTCCTATTATTGTCTGTAAACATCAAAACATCGTCAACTTATCCTCGCACGTGACGTTGTGTGTTGTATCAGCCCTTAGCTGTAAAAAATCGGTTGTATCATCGGGTATAGGGGGTGCCTAACATCTCATCAATAGATTAGTCTTTAAGTCGGAACCGTCATAGAGCCTTAAGTCCGACCCACCGGCGTGCAATTAAAGAGGAAAGCAAAGTTGCCAACCGTGTTTGGGTTGACCACAATGCATGCAGTCTGTTGCAATACATTAATGTTATAGCCCATCTTTTTATAATGGGAAACTATTTTAATGAACTGCGCTGAAAAATTATCAGAGCCAACAATCTTCTTCAGTACCACAGAATTCAGGTTCCGAGAGTCCTTTGGGCAAGAAAGATTTAAGTCCAACTTGGAATTTAGATATCAAATCATAGTATCGTCTATAAAATTTAGAAAAATGTTTTGCGAAGTTTTTGATACCGATAACCTTGTTTAGGAAGTTTCTGAGTTAACAACTTATTTCGAGTGTTGAAATCAGTAACATAGCTAGATGCTCTAGCAAAATGAATGAGTTTAGAGATATAGACTCCATAGGATGTCAAGCGAGGAACATCACCAAAAGTTTTTTTATTGAGAACTGTTGAAGCCAAAGTCAACGGCCCGGCTTTGGTATGCAGCATTATGAGTTTCTCATTGGTTGTAGGAGTTCTGTGTTAGTCTTTGTTTTGTTGTGCATTACTTTGTGTCCTTTCTAGTTTTGCAATCATCTTGAAGAGGGAGAGACAGAGCTGGTTGCTTTGCTTTTACTGTCTTGCGGATGCCTTGTTACTTTAAATGTTCTGTGACTCTTCCTCACGGTGCCGTGGGTTGGTCTGCGCTGTGTGATTGTGATATTTCTTGATCATGTTCACTTACTTTTTGCTCAGGAATCAATTTAAACTAGAATGGGGTCAACCGATGGGGGCCAATCGCAAATATCCACACGTACATAAAATTCTGTATAGTATGACATTTTTTGATATTGACCTATTAAAGCGACCGCTCTCTAAAAGCCAAAAAATGGTTTGCAAGACCAATTATCGCTTAATGCAGGTCAAAAGTATTGCAGAATGCTCCAATACCTTTGACCTTCATTAAGCTACCATTTGTCTTTAAGCTATTTGAGCCGCGACATGTGATATCCAACAATGTGGCATTTTGTCATGAATAAACTCAGACGAGCCTGTGCAACCTCCTTTTTAGTTTAGGAATGTCCAATACTGTATAGTATGACATGTTTTGACATTGACCTTTGTCTCCAAGGTCATAACAACAATCCAATTTTTGTTGCTATCTACGAACCAAAGGCATTCGGTGTCGCAATCATAAACCACTCACATCTACTAAAATGTTTACAGATATTCAATCACATGTCATATCAGGAGTCCAGAGCACAGTAGGCACACAGTGTGCAAAATATGAACCACCTAGCCATACAACCAGAATATAAGCATTTTGGCCTTGACCTTTGACTCAAGAGTCTAGAACACAAATAATATATTGTCATATATACACCTCGGGGAAACATTTTGTCTAATATGAATATTTAAAGGTTTTGGCATTTGAAGCAAAACACCATGGTTGAATGAATGAATGAATATTTTATTTATTAAAGTGTCACCACTGTATACAATATAAATAATCTGAATAGAGTTATGATACATAGTATAGACAGTGCCAGTCTTTGAAGGCTTATGAGACACTAAATAAAACATATAACTACATTAATCCCTTCTATACAGATGGTTTTGTCCATCTTAGTCGGTAGTGGGTACTCGGAATGGACATATGATAAAATTTCTAAACCAGATCGTACCTCCGCTCCTGAAGATTGTTATAATGTCAGCAAACCATGCAGGCCCTGATGTATTGCTACATTCTGCGGCATCTCAGCTTGCCAACCAACTCTCCAGGAGTTACCGTAAAACAATGGTTTTTAAATATATTTATATACCGTAGGCACGCTTCAGTATATATGACCTTGAACTTTGACTCCGTGATCTGACACATTTGTTGTAATCTGCACACCATAAGCAATCATTGTCTCTAGATAAAATTTCACTACGTGTAAGGGTGTAGTAATGCCCTGACCATAACATGGGCGTATCCAGAGGGGGGAGAGGTGGTCCGGACACATCCCCTCCCACTGAAAAATAAAAGAAAATAGGCTTTCTAAGCAATACTGGCCCAGATCCCCTGACAAAAGTCAGCATTCAATGTTAGGCCATCATATGCCCGCCAGCATCGTGCCAATGATGACCCGCTTATAGTGGTATACGCTAATCCTCTCTCCCTTGCCATCATCAACTAAGAAAAAAAACTGTCAAAGTTGGACCCCCTCTGACAAAACTTTCTGGATCTGCGCATACATAATAACGAAACGGTGTGCAATACATTAACACAACAGGACCATATTCTTTATTCTTATATCTTTAACACATTTATATTTTAATGTGTTGTCATACGAATAAAGCATTTAGTTAATAAATTCTGTTTTCATTTCCATCCCAGTGGCTGAGTGCGTGTGTACCTTTGTTGTCCTCGGTTGAGGCTGGGCTGAGTGCCTGTGTACTTTTGTTGTCCTCGGTAGAGGCTGTACGACAACTAAATAATAATAATTATTATCTCATCATGTATGCACTAAGAAAATAATAAAAATATACTTCTTTGTTTTTGAAATAAGAAATATAATGAAAAGAAAGCTTACTGCATGTACATACAACCTGTCAAAACGCCATTACTGTGACAGGGGGTTTATGACTCACATTTTTCTTCTGCTGTGTAGGATGAAATCGAAAAAAAATGTACTCCCTTACATTGCTTTATGCACTAATATTGCTGACGAACGACAATAAACGCCATTAGAGGCATTGTTTTTCTCATTCTACGATCCCTTGAGAACTATTTATCACCTATTGATACGATTAAAAGTTTAATTTCCCTTCATCATCGGAATCAGCATTCTACAAGTGAATAAGATAGGAATGTAAAAACCAAATCACTCGGACAGAAAAAGCATGTCAAACAATATAGAGCAAGACTAGCTTTATTCTAGCGGAACTTTTATAAGGTCCTGCTTTAACGCGTTCTACAGCAAATTGTACGACTAATTTTGGGTGTACACTGTATTCAGTAAGCGCATGTGCGGATCCAGAGGGGGGACAGGCGGTCGGGACCCGCCCCCCCTGAAAGATCACAAAAATATAGGTTTTCTTAGCAAAAATAGTAAGTGAGTATCATCAGGAAATACTACAATTACAAACCGCAGACAACCCCATGGCACCGCGAGGAAGAGCCACTCAACCATCACGAGACACCAGGAAGACAATACTGGTCCGGATCCCCAGTAAAACCACAAAGCTAACAAGCCAGAATTCAGTGTTAGACGATGATGGCCCGCATATAGTGTTATTTGGATCTTCCATTCCCTAATCAACTAAAAGAAAAACGTTGTCAAAATTGGACCCCCTCTGAAAAAACTTTCTGGATCCGCGCATGAATCCCGTCCTTTTATTAGCAATTAGCAAAAACAACTCTATAACTCAGAAACTACTTTAACTTCTTTTATCGTTTTCCCCAAACAGGTGAAAAATTGATAAGATCTAGACATTGGGCTTCCAAAAAATGAGCGCCGATCTGACAAAAGGGTCCTTCGGGCATTTTAGTAGTTTTTGTGTAATCAAAATTTAAAAAACGTCTAAATTTTCAAGATTTTGCATGTGCTTACAATAGACTCAAATTGCTTCTTACATGTAATACAATCAAAGGCCCAAACAGTTCTGATAAAATTAAGTGATACTTATAATGTATGTTGCCATGACAACAGCTGTGCATATGGAGTACACACTTACTTGAAAACAGGGTATCTCATTTCAAAAGCTTTTGTAAACACGGGATGTTGGTATGTGGGCTATTTGTGCAGTCTATGGAACTGCATACACATCAAATTTACAGAAACAAGAAGCACTCTTGAAATTTTGCTCCTAGCATCTTTGTATTAGCGTCATATGTTAACACAATGGCGTTGATGTCAGAACGTCATTAGCAACGTTAAGTGACGTCATGTTTAAAAGGCATCATATATACGAGTTTAAACGCTCTTATCTTTGTTATTTGTAAAGATAATCTCTTCAAATTTTCTGAAATTGTTCACAAAAGCTAGGTTTTTCTTTCTTTGAAAATATCTCTCTTTTGCCTTTATTGCCAGAAGCTCCCTTTTGTCAGATCATGGCTCAAATTATTTTTTATGCCTGAGGCTAAGCCGAGTACAAATTATGTAACCCCACCCATTTAAGTATATCATTTGAACCTCTTGGTTAAATTCAGTACCAGAGGTGAGGAATTGCTGTTTTAACCTATCACAGATGCAGACTAGCGTACGTAACTGCGAGAAAGAGACACAGAACACAGACAACCACATGACAGTCAAAACACAATTATAGTAAATCAACCATCTCTCTCTTCCTCAGGATTGCAATCTAGAAAAGGACATTAAGAACTAAATCACAAAACATGGACAGAGCACAAACAACAAACAATGGTTAAAGTACAACAGAATCCCCACCTTAGAACACACAGCAGCAATGGCCACCAGGGGAATTAAACGTATTCAAACGGCCAAATAGATTTTGCTGTTGCTAAAGCAAACACATTTGTACGCTCGCATTGGGGCATTCTAACTTATAAAATATACCACCAACGGTAACAATTACCTTAAACCCTGTTTTAAGGCGCCACTCAAAAAGAAGGCTTGGTTTTCAAGACCGATTATCGCTTAATGCAGGTCAAACGTATTGCAGAATGCTCCTAGGGAGCATTTTTCAATACTTTCGACCTTTATTAAGCTACCATTTGCCATTTAAACTATTTTAAATCTCTTTTCAATTTTGTTTATGTTTGAGTGGTCGCTTAAGACAGGTTTTACTGTAATTAGATTTAACTTACTGTAATGAAAATAAAGACATATAGAGCTTTAAACTCACAGACAGTCAGAGCAACAACAATAATTGAGTTAAGGTGGGCCCAGCAAAAGTAACAGGCAAAACCCCGCCGATAATAGTTTTAGATCAGGAACGTCATTCAATTTAAGGCCCCAACCCACCAACGTGCAATTGAAAAGGAAACCATGCATAATAGCTTTAAACCTTGATTTGGTTCAGAACCAGTCATGCAGGCTGTCGCATAATATCCATGCTACGTTCCACTCTTTTATTACGCTCGACTATCTTTTTGAAAATTTATCGAACAGTGAATATGACCAAGGAATGCCGCAATTTAGACCATAGACCAAACCACGGAATCGCAAGGAAGACACACAGAACAATACTAGCCACACGCCAGGACAAACTTAACGAAAGGAAAGCGACCAGCTCGCTTTTCCTCAGTGAGCTGACTGAGAAACCAAAACCAGGACACTAACTACTACATTACAAAACGACCCCCACAAACAACGGAACACAATGAACAATAAATCAACAGCAACAGAACCACCGCATTAGAACGAACAGCAATGAAAGCCACAAGTGGATTAAATATATTTTACCAGTTAAATCCTCACCGTCGAGGCTTGCTGCTAAAACACGAAACCGCACACAAACAAATTCAATACAATCTATTAATAAGACAACAGTCGACCATCGACCAATACACACATGAAGTTAGGTGCATAAATTTAAATGGGTGTTACCATTGGACGATAATCAAGTAGCTCTTTTTTGAATGTGAAGGTTTCTTAGGTTGGTTCTGATTGACTGATTTTATTTGTCAGACTGTGAGGAAATAAATATACCGGAAAGCATACCCCAAGTAGAACAGAATGAAGTTGCCTTTCTGTTTTTAAGAGTTAAGCGCACTATAATTCTCTCATTCGCTTACTTGAAAATTGGTACCTGTAAATTCAGTACCGCACCTAGTATCACGTGAACGTTGGCCCCGACGACCGGGATGCATTTGGGGCCCTGGCTGCTTCCGCTGCTGCTCGTTCTAAGTCGGTGATTATGTTTTTGTTGAATCATTGTTTATTGTTGTTTTCATTGTGTTGGAGTTTTGTGTTTGGTCCTTGTTTTGTTGTGCGGTGCCTGATGTCCTTTCTGGTTTTGCGGTCGTCTAACTGGGGACCAGAGAGCTGGTTGCTTTGCTTTGGTTGCAGCTGTTGGTGTTCTGTGTCTCCGTCTCGCCGTGGGTTGGTCAGCAATGTGTGACTGTGGCATTTCCTATTGCACCAAGAGTAATTTTAATCGTCCATTTTGAACGAATCGCTGTCCTTTTAACAGTTGCTAAGACCTGCTGGTCAAGCTTAATCTATTGACCGCAGTCTATGGAGCTGGACCAACATCAGTCATAGATGTTAATATTTCCTCCGAGTCTATGAATCCATACTAACCGCTGCTATATCACATCTTGTATTGAGCCAACATACCAGTCCAGATTTTAACTTTAGTTTGCTGACTCAAACATCGCTGAAGAAAAATACGTCTTTAGTTAAGAGAGCGTAACAAAAAACTATTTTTCTTATTTCTCAACCAAAACATATGTTGTGGGTACTCAAAAGAACCGTCTCAATGAGACGGTTCTTTTGAGCACCCAAAATATATGATTCAACGGATGGGTAAGAAAATATTTACAATTTTACGCTCAAAAATTCTGTTTATCTAAACCTGTGAGAAAACAAAGTATTTGAGAGAATCGGAAAATGATGTCATATCACGTAGTAAAACGATATCAATATGAATAAAAATTCACATCTCATCAGACTTTATAAGTCTATCTTAGAAGCTTCCAATTAAATCTGCTAGATAACAACACTGACTTCTTAAAAAATAAAGCCGATTCTCACCAGAACTGCATATCAAGCTGGTAAAAGCTGCGTTTTATTTTGGAAAAAGTGTGTTTTTTAATTTGAAAATTATTACTTATGACAGCTAAAAGAAATTACATGGTGGTACTTAACCGCATGATGGCTCAGACAAGCTTGCGCGTTATATAATTCTACAAGTCTGTGCATCCTCACAGACGAGTCTTTATTTCTGTAACATACAATGTATGCGAAGTATAGTGGGCACCATTATCACTTTGGCTAGTACACAGTTGTAGAAATTGACATCTAGAACAGTTACAACACAAGTCATTAATACGTGCTGCTAGAAGCTATAACTGCCAACATTTGACGTGTGTCGCATTTCCCCCTTAGTACAATGCACTACATCTTTGCAAGCCAATGGTACTAAGTCCACTTCGTTCCTTAGGGAACGAAGTGGACTTAGTACCATTGGCTTGCAAATATGAATGCACTATGTATGCTTAAAGCCTAAAATTAATGCTATTCCTTGACTTGGCCTAGGGGCCAAATCTCAAATTTCACGTTCCGTTGCACTATCACTAGATGCAGGAAATATTGCTATGTTATTTATGTCATTTATTGATGTATATTCAGTCCAATAATTGAATCATTAAGTAGATAGCATGTTTATTATATTGATATGCACCATAGGCACAAACATCTGCAAACTGCCATCAAAGTAACAGAACCAAACAAATTACAAAAAGTAAGTACGTACATGTATGACAAGGCAATACCACAATCACACGCTGCAGACCAGCCCACTGCACTCTTTCAGATTATTGATATTTAGAATACATTGTCTATATATATGTTAGGTAATTGTGAAGAGCAGACTCAAACTTCACCTGAGCCTGTCAACAGTTTATGAACGTTATCCATTAATAAATATATAAAACTCATTTTTGTTACCTACGTTGCCTTGGTTTTATATTGACAGTAATTAAAGATCCATTATAGTAAAAAAAATAAAGTAATAATGTATTTCCATTGTGATAAAAATGTAGATGTATTGCCAAATCCAATGCAATGCAATTTGTTTAAGGTCACTGCCCACACCTGGGCGATTTTTTTCCAAAAAATAGAATTTTTTCATTTTTTGATATTCTGTAGTACATCATATTATAAGAAAAATAACGCATTTTAAAGAAAATTTACCGTCCAGTTCAAAAGTTACAGCTCTTCATTATATGGCCTATGTTGGCTTTTTATCGCAGCTTTTTGGAAACTCAATAAGACAAGTAAAATATTCTGTAACTCAATTTCATATTTGAAAATCGTTATTTCAAACAAGCATGCGAAGCCATTAATAATTAAGAACTTTTTCTCAAACCATTCATTTGCATCTATACAAGTATTTTTCTTCATATCACGCTTTCAAACCAGCATTCACCGATATTTATGCATTCGTTTTCAGCAATTACTGACTGATAATTCAATATTTAAACATACTTTAAAAAAATATTTTTTTCTAATTTCTTTTAAGGAAATTGATCATTATATAAGATGCATTATGACAGAATTAAAAAAAAACACACACCGTCTAATTAGTGAGATATTACCAAATAACTATCCCTACCCCCTAAACTGCAAAATAATGAACTAAGCAGGCTTTTCTTATTTCTAAGCATGTTAAAACCTTACGAACCAAACACTATTGATTGAAATACCTCACTGTGAACTACCAAATGAAACTATATGTATTCCAAATACTTGGAACATTTATATGCATATATGAGAAGCCTTTTCAATACCAAAAACGATACCAAAATACCCCACCCACAGTTAAAAGAAACTTGTCTGCATTTTGTCTGAACACCTAGTCGATATATTTTGCCCAAATGTGCATAGATACATCATTAGGATAGAGATGTAATGGGTTGGGGACATTTACCGTTTTTCAAGGTCACGGGGTAACTCTGCATGTCTGATTTAGGTGAAAAAGAGCTGTTTTAATATGCATCGCTTCAATTGATCGATGCATATACTACATGTACTCATCCAAAAATTTGAAATGTTTTTAAATCTTTGTTGCGGCCTCGGGCGCCATACTAATGTCCGATCGCGAAGCAAGGCCAGACCTTATCACTTGGCCAGAGGAGGTTTATTTCTATTAGATCTATATATCCCTTGACGGAGATCTTTCGGTTGAAACATGTCAAATGTAAAGTAAACTTGGAGATTAGCAAAAAATTTAGCGTAAAATTGTAAATATTTTATTGCTCATTATTTTTATATTTGCTTTGGGTGCTCAAAAGAACCGTCTCAATGAGTACATTTAACTTACCTATGCTTTGGTTGGACCCGCATTTATATGGAAAAGGTTCTTTTTATGCACACACCCTTCCCGCTACTGAAGGGGGAATTCAATGGCGCGGAGGGGGAGGGGGTATTATCTTTGGTACGGATCCCGTCGGCGTTGGTCATGGAAGTGCTATGGGTGGAATTGGCCACGAGTAGTCTAGAAGGGCTAGACATTTTCTATGTGCATATCACATGAAACAGGTTTGTGGATTGGGTCCGCATTTACATGAATATAAATGCATATATGAGCATCGATGCGACAAAACCTGTCTCCAGGGTTTCCGATAAGATCATACAAAAAACCAACCTTCTCAGCCACAGAAACTAGATAGAAATAGTGAAGTCTCGCTTGGAGCAAGTTTAAATATGATACTAATCAATTTGTGAATAGCAAAGGCGCTGATCAGACTGTACTTGGGTCAACCTTAGTCCAAGATAGCCCTTGTAGCTAAATATTGGAACACATTTGACATAAGGCAAATTGTTTAGGACGCAAACTAAAGCGAGGGACTCTCAACGTCAACGTCAAGTTCAATTCTTGTCGTTTACGCATAATGACGTCATAAGAGCAAGTGACGTCATTAGCGCACGTCAGGTTCAAAGTAGACGCTAGAGAACGTGACGAAATAGTCTGTCTTGGTGAAATTTTAATGCAGGTAAAATAAAACCAGAAAATCATATATAGATCTATATACAAGTAGTTAATATCATTATTGCTGTTGTGGACAGTCACTGTCAAAAACCGCGAACAGTCGACTGACATTTCCCTGGTATAATGCGTGTTCCATTACACTGACTGATTTTTTTCTTCTCGCAGAGCTGAGCGTCCATCGTTTAGTAGCCGTAAAGAATGCCAACTTTTGTTGTTCATTATACTTAAAATTTTGTTTGCATTTTTAATGTGATATCAATCACTTTCAGATTACCAACGTGCAGTGTAACGGGCATTACTGTCTGTAGAAAACATATCATAGTTGCGTAAATTCATTCACACTTTGTCATAATCGAACGCTACCAAGTATTACCTCCCTTGATGATTTAGAGTTACGGTTATTGCTATGGGCAGTGACCTTAATAGGAAATTTGTAGGCTGGTACAATTTTCATGCTAACTAGCATATTTAAAAAAATACTTCAATGCACTCTATTATCAGTTACAATCTATACACAGACTAATATATAAAAGGGACATTTCTTATTAGAATAGAGATCATTATATATTTAAGGTCGTGGGTATGGTTTATTCTAAAATGTAATCTGTTAAGTCATTATCTGCAAATTTGTATAAAATGTAACATAAGTAACGCTGACGAGCGGAAAAAACATCCTACAGATATCTGCAATTGGTGTTTATGTCAAGCTTAAAAGCTTACAGCTTAAATTATTTTATTATACGTTTTAATAAATTATCATAGTCTTGTATTTTTGTACTGCTATTGTCAATGCTAGTAGGGTAACATTGGTTACAGACCATTTACAGAAACCAGATCCACAGTAAACTTAATAAATCATGGGTTCCTATAGCCTCAAGACATATCCCGTACTGAAAATAGTAACCAAGATTTTCTTTCTGGCCCCTAGGCTATAAAGTGCTCAAGACAGCTGAGCAAGAAATTTATCCTGCTTATTAATATTAAAATGCCAATTGTTGGCATTTTAGCATTTATCAGCATGATAAATACAACATCTGAGAGACTTAAGGCAAGAAACTTCTTTATTTGTCGGTATTTTAGTTTTTATGAGCAATTGAAATTTCGTGCTCAGTTGAGTTGAGCATGGAAAAAATTTATAATCTCGGGGCCTGGGGTGCAACAAACTCGCAAAATAGCCCATATACCTTAGTTTTTCCCCAAGATCAACTGTTTTCGACCATTTAATGACTAATTTTAAAAATCACATGAGTACGACCATGAAATGCCACAATCCCAGACCAACCCGAAAAGACACATAACGCTAACAGCCACACGACGGCAAAAGCATAATTAAAATAAAGCAATCAGTTCTCTCTTCCTCAGCGTGATAATTGCAAAACTAGAAAGAACACAAAGGACGATACTGCAAAGCAAATATCAAACACAAAAACCCCACACAACACACATAAGGAGCAACAATAACAAATCAAGCGCGGATTTAGAGGGGGAGCCCTCCTGAAAAATCACAAAAATAAAGGGTTTCTTAGCAATACTGATCCGGATCCCCTGAAAATCACAAAGCTACCAAGCAAGCATTCAATGTTGGGCCATCATCGAGTGGCATTTCGCTGGCGAACCGATAACGGCCCGATTATAGTGGTAATTCGATCTTCCCTCCCCTCTTCAACTAAAAAAATGTCAAAGTTGGACCCCCTTCTGACAAAAATTTCTGGATCCGCGCATGTTAATGAATAAACAACAACAGACTCGCAGGCCTAGAACGGACAGCAGCATGGCCAAATCGTCGCCCTAGATTCTGCTTTTGCCAAAACTCAAAACATATTTAGCTCGAGTGGAGTGGAGGCTTTCTAATCTATGCAATGTATCATCACAGAGAAACAATTAAATCAAACTAGCACACTGTGATGAAATAAAGAAATGGACTTGTAACCCACAGACAGTCAAAGATAAAGAAAATCTTTAGTTGAGCCATGGTAGGCCAACATAAGGTACTGACTCACTGATGAACGTTTTAGGTCATGGACATCATTCAGTCTGAGGCCTGACCCACTGTCGAGCAATTAAAGAGGAGACCATAGCTATAAAACGTGAATGGGTTTATAACCTGGCCTCGAGGTTATAAAACTTTTTTCATGCTCATCTCAGATGATCATACAATTAATCCTGCTCATAATGTAAAAATGCCAACAATACAATTGTTGGCATTTTAACATTTATTAGCATGATAAATACAATACCTGAGATACTTAAACCAAGAAACATGTTAGTTTGTAGGTATTTCAGTTTTTATGAGCAGTTGAAATTTCGTGCTCAGTTGAGTTGAGCATGGAAAGAGATTTATTACCTCGGGGCAATTCACTGACTCACTGATTAACGTTTTCGGTCAGGGTCGTCATTCAATCTGAGGTCTGACCCACCGTCGTGCAATTACAGAGGAGATCATAGCTATAAACCGTGAATCGGTTTAACAAGGCATGCAGTCTATACTATTTGTCTTTGGGGTTTCTGACCAAATAAGACTCAGACGAATCTGCTGCGCTACAGAGACTAAATGGAATATTGAATTTTGGACGTAGAAAGCTTAGCTGCCACAATCAAAGGGCGAATAGCAAAGGCGCTGATCGGGCTGCGTGGGTTTGCATTCTGGTCTTCACTTTTGTTGTTCGCATGCAACAATGTCAGATTTTCTCTATACAGGGTAATAGTATTGAGCCGCGAGATGTCAAACAAACCTACCATGTGCGGATCCAGAGGGGGGGGACAGGGCTGAAAAACAATAAACATATAGGGTTTCTTAGCAATACTGGTCCGGACCCCCTGAAAAATCACAAAGCTATCAAGCCAGCATTCAATATTGGGCCATCATCGGCCCGCCAGCGAAACGCCATTTAATGGCATTTCGTTGGCGGGCCGATGATGACCCGGTTTTAGTGCTATTTGGATCCTCTTTCCCCTCATCACAAAAATGCATGCCTACTAAGTGGCCATGTATCACGAGAAGACTCAGACCAGCCTATGTATTAGCTCAGTCTGGTCAGAGTCTTCGCTCTCCACATAAAGAAACGTTTGGTGCTTAGTGACACACTGAACGCACAACGAAGCCTGATTAGACAGTGCATATGCACAGGCTGATATGAGTCATCGCTTTGCGCACATTCATCTTGGTACATTTAAAATGTCCAAATGTGATTTGGGCATTTACATGTATTGGTCACATTCACTTGTATTCAATAGTACTGCTTGTGTTATTTTCCACGTTGCTCTTTGTTTGTTTGATTTGATTCTTTACGGCTCTTGGTATCCCCCAAAAAGTGATAACAATGTATGACCAAGAATTCAATTGCCCTAGATCAGTCTGCTCCTTGATTTGCAGCCTGATTCAGAACTTTGCTAGTCTTGCTCCTGGACCTTGATGATTTTGTCAGTGTTGACTTTAGTGCCAGCATATGGCTTGTCTCATCTCTTCTCTTGCATATTAAAGCTGCATAGTCTGTAACTTTTGATCTACTGATTTTTAACACAATGTTTCTATTGTTCAAGAACACAGTAAAAATACTAAAATTCAGGTACATATATATCTTTTACCATTTTCATAAATCTTAACAAACTATCACTATCAAAACAACAGCATTTATGTTAAAAATTAACTGTCTGGGTTTTTTGCAGGGACGCAAATAAATACCAACAAGAGGAAAAAACTCATGTTTTTATAAGATAAATAGAGGATCTCACATGAATGCTCATGTATTATTGAATTTATTAAACGAGTTGAGGAAAAGCGATAAAATGCGAGGCTTGTCGAGTATTTTATCGCTTTTTCGCAACGAAATTAATAAAGTCAATAATACATGAGCACGAATGTAAGATTCTATTTTTCTTAAGATATTAAAACTATTTTGAAATCCCAATTTTTGGTGTGAAAACATTAGGGCTTTGACAAATTATGCATGACGTTAAAAGCGTCATTCCATAACGTTTCCCGAAAATCTGTAAACCACCAGTGATATATCGATTTTAATGCATGGCGTTATCTCACTCCCAGGCGCGACGCCATATGGTAAATTAATTATGAATCTAAAATGATATAACCATTTATAAATAATAAAACAATGGTTAGTCTAGAACTATACGTATCATTTTTATCAAATAAAACATTAGTTGACTAAGATTGGTGAGCGAAGATCATCATCTGGGTTATTTCATTAAAGATTTTAGCAGTCGAAGAGCAAACCAATATATTCTACAAAGCTGAATCATGCCTTTACGTTGCATTTATCAAAGAAAAACTTGGTGTTAATATGATTCTAAAACATTGTATAAGCGCGGTGGTAATTTGATTTCTTTTATGTGAAACAAATATTGATTTATTGTAACAGGGACCTGTGGACAACAAGAGTCATTCCTCATTCTGTGCACTAAAATAAATCTAAAACATCAAGTGAAACAACATATGAGAAATGAAAGTCAGTGGCTTAGATACTTCAGCAAACTCAACTCCTTCAAAATTAATTTTATTTCCGTTGTATGTAAATACATTGTTCAAGCTAGAGTTTATGCATGCACATCTAAGGAATCGTCTAACGCAAACACTTTTGTTTTGGCATATTTTTTTTGAAAACTTGAATTCGAATTAAACAAATACTTTAGAATACTTTAAAACAATATTTCCCAGTAGTGCATGGCTATTTCTAGAGACAACTGCCTCATAACATTAAAGATATTGAAGTTTGAATTGAAAGCTTAAAAAAACAAAGTCGCAAATTTACCAGTTTTAAAAAAAATAAACATCATTACAGAAAACAGAATTTATTCCATAATTTGTGCGATAAGAATTAAAAGTATCTAAAGGTAAGTCTCCCTGTTTTATATAATTTACAAAATAAGACAATCGCCCAACGTCTATTTTCTGCATCTATATATAAAATTGCACAGACAACACGCACAGGCAAGTAATATAATAATTCCTGAAAATCACATCGCATTTGTGCCCGATTGGTTTCGAACAGGGTAGCAGGATGGCCAGGGTAAACATTAATTTATTATGTCGGCATACAGCAGAGTCCTGCTGACAGTACTCCAAATGTTGATTTTTAAAATTGAACTTCAGAAAAAAAACACATGGAAAGTAAATATGACCAGGAAATGCCACAATAACATACTGCAGACAAACCCATGGCACCGTGAGGAAGAGGCATATACATGTAACACTTACCGTCAAATGACACTTAAAGGCAATCAAAGTAAAGCAATCAGCTCTCTCTCTCTCTCTCTCTCTCTCTCTCTCTCTCTCTCTCTTCCACAGTAAGATAATTGCAAAACTAGAAACGACACTAAATACTGCACAACAAGACAAGAACCATACACACAAACCCCACAAAACAATGGGGGCAACAATAAACAATGCACCAACAACAGCAGAACTAGTGCATTAGAACGCTCTGCTGAAATCAATGTGTGCTTAAGCTATCTTTTTTGCCACATGTTCGCCCTAGATTCTGCTGTAACATGTCAAACAAGAGAACAAAAGCAAAACTCGTGTGCAGACTTTCTATGGTGCCTCAACTCACAGACTCTCTGCTAAAGAAACCCCTCATTTGAGTCACGGTGGGCCCAGCCAATGACAAACATAAGACACTGATCCATTGATAAAAGCTGTATTCCAGGGTCGGCATCGCGTCTGAAGCATAACCCACCGTGAGTTTTTTATTGTTCAGCATGACAAATGTAGTAAAATTGCCTCAGTGAAACGCAGGCTTGAGCCTAAATTTCAGTTTTTTGTGACTTTCGATTTTGACCCTTTCAAATTAAAGTAGCTGTATTTTGCATAATACATGTAGCCAAAGAGTCGTATAATATTCAAGCGACTAGTAAAGGCTCTGATCAGACTGCGCGTATACTCTTGTGAGATGGCGAGATCACCCTGTCGTTTATTAATATAGGTAAATCATGCATTTTTATCGTCGCAATTATGTCTTTTTACGCCATTCGCGAAAATAAAATTCTCGCGAAAATTTCCGAATTTACAGTACCCTTTAGACAATAGTGGCTCTGTAGAAGGTGCACTCAAGCAGTCAGAAATTATGTCCTTGCTTTACTCTTTGCGCGTTGGGTAATTTTGCATGTTTTCATGGTCCTCAAAATTATATTTTCTCAACATTTTTTTTCGAATGCCAAGTTGGACACAGATCCTTTTTGTCGGGCCTCATCTGGGTCCAAAATGTTTGCCGATGTTATCAATAAACGACACGAATTGCATCTATAGGCAAGGAGATAATTCATGATTTTACCGCCTTCTTCTAATTACTTTAACATGCACATTGGATTTCAAATAAATTCATCGTTTGTGCCAATGACAGCCATTGTGTTGGTCGGCTGAGCTATTTCTATGTTTTTTTTGTGTTCTTTTAATTTCGTCGGGACGCATTTAAAAGAAAAGAGAAAACAGAGAGTTTATCATTCTGTCATATAATTCACTATTCCGTGTTAACCCTTAATGCGCCAATCACAACAAAAAGTCGTCTGCTTTTCTCATCTGCTGAAATGATTAAAATGCCTCTATGGCAAACAGTGTGGACCCAGATCAGACTGCTCCTATAGGATCAGTCTGTTCTGGGTCCAGGCTGTTTGCTTCTATACTTAATATATGTCAGTAATGTTAGGCAATTATTTGCAGCAGACGACTTCAGCAGACGATATTTTCAGATGCATTTTTTTCTTGCCGCTTTAAGGTTCAAGAAAATCACATTCTAACTGCCTATGATTCCAATGCACGTAATCAGCTGGGCCAGTCTGATGTACATGTTGTAACAGACGCAACTATCCAGTAGGCTACAGTTCTAGATTTTGCTGTATAAGTGTTGTGTGTGTGCTCCGCATTGAAGGCGCTTGTGAGAATTCGTGGATGGTCAAACTCATTTTTGTTCCCACTAGCTACACATCAGTAACAAACCTGCCTATGAGAATTAAGTACTTATTGAACGAGTGACAAGAGAAGGCACATGTGATCCTGAGCAGCTATGCAGTTTCGTCAGAGCATTTGTCTGCTCGTCGTCTAATTGCACTTATCACATATACATCAACACCTTCTTTAACGTTTTGCATGCTGAGTATTTTTGATGCTTTTGTTTGCGTCTGCTTATTTCAAATTTTCCATCGGTCCTGAGCTGGGTCCAAACAGCTTGCATAGTTTATAAGCAGACGTCATAAGTAGGTACTAGTAAGGAAAGAGTTAAACTAACATGCAAAACTATCTATTGGGACTAGGGTCTAGATTTTGATGTATACCCTAATCTACTACCATACCTCGGGTATGCAAGCAGTCTATACGCTGGAGAAAATGCGTGACTGAGCCCTCGTTGTAATTCTTAAAATCTATAAATTGGCTCAGTACAACTGACCTTTCTCTTCATTTTGATTCTTGAAGGACATGTGTACTATAAGAAGGTCGTTACCTGTAAGCGAACTACAAGGAAATCTCTAAGATTGCAGAGAAGCGCATCCTTCTCCCTAAGTTTTCACAGAGCGTGTTTGTCTCGTGCGTCATTCCAATCTTCTTTGTGTGTCATTTTTCTTGAAAAGTTTATTTATTTGAAAATCTCGATAAATTGTATTTCAAGCTAAGCATGCCAATCTGTTCCATCTTACCCTTTTATTCTGATTTGATGACCATAACAATTATTTTCAGTTTTCGATTCTGCTTTTTCATTAGTTATCGAACAACGTTCACTTAATTCTCTAGAACAATGAACTTGCCTTAAATAACTAATAAGAATTAGACTTTACATGCGGGCTAAGCGAGTTTTGTGTTTTAACAACGGCATTTAGGGCGAATATAAAGCCAGTAAATTATAGTTCACCTACATTTACCAGGTGGCTTGGGCTGCTGACCGTTCTAAGACTATGATTATGTTGATAAAGCATACGCGCAGTCTTATCAGAGCCTTTGCTAGTCGCTTGAGTTAAGCTACTGACTGAACATCATTTGGAGACTGAGTATAAAGGGCGGCTGCTCAGGCTCTTAGTATACACTTGTCAAAATGCCACATTGTTGGAAATATCATGTTTTCCAACAATGTGGTATGTGCGACCAGAAAAGCCTATGATCAGACTGCGCGTATGCAGTGCGCATACGCGCAGTCTGATCAGAGCCTTTGCTAGTCGCTTAAATATTCTATGAGTGTTAAGCTACTGACTGAACATCATTTGGAGTCTGAGTTTAAAAGGAGGCTGCACAGGCTCGTCTTAGTCTACACTTGTCAAAATGCCACATCGTTGGAAATATCATGTTTTCCAACAATGTGGTATGTGCGACCAGCAAAGCCTCTGATCAGACTGCGTGTATGCAGTGCGCATACGCGCAGTCTGATCAGAGCCTTTGCTAGTCGCTTGAATATTCTATGAGTGTTGGGCTAGTGACTGGACATCATTTGGAGTTTCTGAATTTAAAGGGAGGCTGCACTGGCTCGTCTAGTCTACACTTGTCAAAATCACACATTGTTGGAAAATATCATGTCGCGACTCATTTGTTGCTGCTCTCATTGTGTGTGTTTGTTGGTTGATTTTATTCTTCACATTCCATCATTAATCTTTCAGTTAAACAGCGACGGGTCTTCCTGGGCTGAACCAGTACTAAGCTAGGATAAATGTGTCTTGTTCAAGGACCACAACACAGTCTCGAGTCAAGCACTCTACCACTGAGCCACTGCGTTCCCTTGTGTGTGTGGTTGTTATGTTGGATCTTTGTTTTGTGATGTGTTTCTTGGTGCCCTTTCTAGTTTAGAATTTGTTTAGGAAGAGAGAGCTAGTTGCTTTACTATAATTACGCTGTGGCTGTCCATGCGCGGATCCAGAGGGGGGGGGGGGGTGGACAGGGGGCCGGGACCCCCTTGAAAAATCACAAAAATAAAGGGTTTCTTAGCAATACTGGTCCGGATCTTAGCAATACTGGTCCGGATCCCATAAAAAATCACAAAGCTACCAAGCCAGCATTCAATGTTTGTCCGTCATCGGCACGCCATTTTAATGGCGTTTCGCTGGTAGGCCAATGATGGCCGGCTTTCAGTGGAATTTGATCCTCTCTCCCCTCATCAACTATAAAAAAAAACAAAAAAAAAAACATGGTCAGAGTTGGACCCCCTCTGACAAAACTTTCTGGCCCGCGCACGCTGTCTGTGTTCTGTGTGTCTTCCCCGCGGTGCTATGAGATGGTCAGCAGTCTGCAGTCTATGAGAGTGAGTGTGACATTTCCTGGTCATACTCACTTTTTTTACAATACGCTGGTAATAAATACAGTTTTCTAGTTATTTGTGTCTTGATCCACATCAGAACTAAGTGTGAGGTTGGTACCGTTAAACATGTTTAAGCCCTCCAGTGATATGTGTACTGACCGTTCCAAGACGGTGCCTCTTTTGAGGATCCTTTTTCTTATTTATGTTTCATGTTTGTCTTTATTATACTGCCTTCAAGTCGCCTGTTCCTTGCAGCCTTGTGATCACCTACTGGGAGAGGGCTGACCTCTTGGCTCCCTTTCGTATGATGTTTCCTTGTGTTTTGTCACTTTCCCATATGGTGTCTTGGATCAGGTGTGGCTCTTGATTGTATAGATTCTTAATCTTATTTACCTTTATTGTGCGAGCACATGTCAGTAGTAGGCGTACGTTGTGTACATGTTAAAAAACACAACATATACATATATAAGGAATATAAAATTGTTAACAGCCAAAGTCAATAATAACACCTTGCAAAACTAAATATATAGCGGAAATGAATATGGAAAGAAAATGAAATAAACGTCTATCCAATTTCTATTTATATTTGTCATCCGAATTCCCAGCGGCGACGGTTCTATTAAATATCATTCGGCTCTTTTAGCGGCCTAGATAAAGGATCTTCACAGGTTTAGATAAACACAAATTTTCAGCGTAAAATTGTAAATATTTTCTTACCTATCAATTTTAACATATGTTTTGGGTGCTCAAAAGAACCGTCTCATTGAGACGGTTCTTTTGAGTACCCACCACATATGCTTTGGTTGAGAAATAAGAAAATTAAATTTTCTTTACGCACTCTTAACTAAAGTCCAAAATTCTTGTATTTTTTTCTCGATATTGAGAAAGACGGGCTAGGCCAAAAGTGTAATCTGTGGATCAAAAGACAATATCCTATGAAGTGTGTACATCTCGTACGTGCTGTTTCTAGACATTTTTCGATTCTGATCCATGGCTGACTCAGTGTTCGTAAATGTACATGTATGCTCAATGCCTGATTGGTATATACCATAGCTTAAAAGAAACGAGATGCCCTTATAATGCATATGTCTAAATAAGCAAACATTTTAGCTTTAAAGTGCTATTAAGAGATACCCTTATAATGCATACGTCTAAATAAGCAAACATTTTAGCTTTAAAGTGCTATTAAGAGATACCCTTATAATGCATACGTCTAAATAAGCAAACATTTTAGCTTTAAAGTGCTATTAAGAGATGCCCTTATAATGCATACGTCTAAATAAGCAAACATTTTAGCTTTAAAGTGCTATTTAGAGATACCCTTATAATGCATACGTCTAAATAAGCAAACGATTTAGCGTTAAAGTGTTTTTAATTTCTAACCCACCAGTCTAAATATGTGTTTTGGGTGCCAAAAAGAACAATCGCAAAGAGGCGGTTCTTTTGAGTACCGGCAAGAAATGTTTCGGTTGAGAAATAAGAAAAATCATTTTTAATTATTCACTATTATCTGGAGGCCAGTACTGTATGGACCATTACATGGTATGTTAGTACTTAAACCACCCTTACCAACTAAAGCACGAAATATTTCATGATGTGCAAGGTCTACACTGATGTATGTGGTATAAAATAATTATACTATGTTTGTTCACCTGTACGTAAGATACATGTAATCGACTCGCTGAAGCTCGTGGGTTATCTCCACGTATATGCTGACAAACCATGTTATAACTATTACCTATCTCTTTGGCAACTAGTCAAGCCTCTAAAGACGGTCCTGAAGAGATCCGCAGTGCATGTACTTGGCAAGCCTCATGATGTCAAACGGCCATCCTCGGGACGGGTTTTTTTTATCCTACCCTTGCACTCATGATGGATTCTTATATTCCTTCACCTTTACTTTATTTCATTAACACGTCTGTACTGTTTAGATATCAACTTAACATAACCAATTTGTTTATCCAACTAAGTTATTTTTCAGGTGTTTTGCAAGCTTCAACAGCCACCACTATCCCCCTCATATCTGGAGTGTATATGGCCGAACTCAAGCTGATAAGTCATGTACCAATAACCATCTTGAGGGATGGCATCACGGATTTCAAACCGCTGTTGCCAAACACCATCCAAATGTCTTTGAATTCATCGATAGGCTGCGTGGGGAGCAAGCTCGCACAGAGACCCGTCATCCTAATCTCTAGTAGTAGGAGTAGTACCAACAAATGCCCACAAGAAGGTATGTTACTTGGTCAATCAAATACAACAACAACAAAACATTTGTTTGTGAAGGTTAAGAGAGGACGGACTTTAAACTTAGTTCACAATAAAATAATGCTGGTTTATTTTTGTTTTATTTGATTTTGTTGTATATTCTTTACCGAACACACCATACAAACAGAGTGCTTTCCCTTCCACTTCGAGACGTAAAAAAGAAAAAAAAACAATGGTCAAATTTGCGGTCGAATTTTAGACATCTTTCGACGAGGTTAGACGAAATTCGACGAAACTTTCCTTCGACGAAGTGATTCTTTCGATGAAATAGTTAAGGCGAAATGGCTCTTTCGACGAAATGGCAGTAGACGAAATGGTTTTAGACAAAGTGTCACGGGTCCTCTATTAACAATTTGTTATTCTGCGAGAAGCAATGCAAACTATATCACCTGTATTGTGCAAATTCCTTAAATAATTGGACTTTCTTATCATATAGCTCATGTAAAGACAAACAATGTGGTGGTATTCTTTTTTTACATAATGGCAAATAATTTTGTTATTAGGCGTGGGATCAAAACAACTTATTGATAACAGACGATGCCAAAGTCTTTCTAAGCGAGAAGCAAATCCAAAAATTAAAACTACAAATTTGCACAAGTTTCATTTTTTATATTTCACGTGTAAAATTTTTAAGAGTTGTGGGAACCATAATGGATGTCTATGAAAATATGTGTGCACATCATATGCGGTTGCACACCTTTAGACATATGTATATGCAAAGTAAGTAGTATAGTCGGTTAGGACATAGCGTCTTTTGCAACAGTGTCTTTTCAAAAAAGACATTTGCTTAAAGTCTTATACTCCACCACTCCGATCCTCGTCTTTGTGTGCATGATGGCTGGAACAAAAGACAGATGAGCTAGTTTAATTTGAATATGCTTGGGTCATAGCTGGGCTGCTATTTTCAACTACCTTGTGACATCGACTTAGATCATGATAGATCTACACCAACAGAAATCAAGTTGACATAAGGTCCACTTCAATCAAAGAAACTACATTAATGAGCCGCGATGTGAGATTTCCAACAATGTGGTATGTAAGACAAGCAAAGGGTCAGATCAGCCTGCGCATATGCGCAATCTTATCAGAGCCTTTGCAAGTTGATTGAATATTCTATGAGTGTTACGCTACTGACTGAACGTCATTTTGGTGTTTCTAAGCTTATATGGAGACTCCACAGGCTCATATGAGTGTACACTTGTCAAAATACCACATTGTTGGGAAACACATGTGGCGGCTCAAATTTTGTCATGCATTATGTTCAGGAATATCGAATGTCTTGGATGCAGCTGCTCAAATAATTGTCGCCTGATTTATTTCTCCATTGTTGCTTGTCTATAGTAGAACCATGTCTGGACATAATAGCAATACCAACAAGTGAGCATGACCAAGAATATAAGAATACACCATGAGAGTGAGGACGGGATAGAAATATCTGCTCCAAGGATCACCGTTTGGCATCACGAGGCTTGCCGAGTGATGACAAACGATGATCCCGAGTGACGGCTTTATCTATCCTAACCTCACACGATAATTATCATTTTTCTTGCTCACCACTGTATTTCATTTAAAAATAAGCTTCCAGAAGTCCCTGAAAACGCTTAGATACAATTTCAAATGATGACGTCACTTTAACATAACAATGACGTCACTTGACGACAATGTGCGTGACTTCAAATACAACCAATGCATGTAGACCAGTGTCAGACTTGGTAAGATAGCATGGGTAAGGCAAGATTTTCTATCCCAAGGTAAAATCTCAGATATACGTATCCGGTGTTCAAGAAAAACATGTTCCACACTCAAAGACAAAGACAAACAACCGCCGCTTGAACCGATGCCACCAGGATTTTTTTAGATAGATAAGAAAATGCCTTTCAACATGTATGAGCCGTAATCGGCTGCAACTGTGAAAGAGGGGCAAGAGTGAGCCCCAGCAAGAAAAGTAGAGTAGTCCGAGCTCTATATACAGTATCAGTAAGAAGGAAATGACTTTAAGAAAAGTGTCAAAAGAATTAATTTAGCATAGGATTATCTTCAACGTAGGTATTCTGGTGAAGTAAACACTGACAGTAGAAAAGACAAGCTACCCATTCCAATGAACAAGAAGAGGAAAGTATGGCTAGATGGCTTTGTGAAATGGCTGAATGAGAGGTTGGGCTTCGGCCATGTGAATTTCTTGACTTTGTGCAAGATTTTGTAAAGAAGAAAAGGAAAAGATTGGAAGATGAGAATCCTGGTGATTGTTGTTACAGTGCCTTCAAAAACAGAAATGCACATAACATAGCACTCGAATGGAAACACCTCTAGAGTTAAAGTGCTCCAATGTAACAAAAGGTGTAACTGATCAGTGGTATGCAAATTACAGTAATTTCTCGATCAACGAGGGTTGCCTCTCAAAAAACCAGCTGACATTTGGAATGCAGACGAGACTGGTTTTAACATGGGAAGCAATAAGAGCAAGTATTTGGGCCAGCAAAACGAAGCATTGCAGTGCCCCATATAACTTCTGGTACGCAAATAAAAAAAATAAGTGTGTTTCGGGTAACAAGTCTGAAACTTTTAGGGAAGGAAGGCACACATATTTTTTGAATTACCTTTTTCTGGAAAAAACATAATTTTATGCATTTTGAAAGGCATTTCGCCTTTCAAAATGCACAAAGTTATATATTTTCCAGGAAACCTGAAACAAATTCTAGGTTTCACCAGTAAATTTAGGTAGGGTCTGGTTACCCTAAACACAGGTATTTTTATTATTATTTTGGCCTAAGCAGAGACTTACTGTGATGTATTGTGGAAGTGAATATGGTCAGATGAAGCCACCATTCGTTGTTTATTGATTGTTTGTTTGATACTTAACGACGCATCAACCCTTGTCAGTCATTATAAAATTCTGTTTTATTTAAGTTTGAGAAATATTCGATGGCCTACATTTCATGACAAGGTGTCATAGAAAAAATATTTATGGTATGGAAACGTATGATACAAATGTAAGATTAAAACAATGACAGGTCACAGAAACAAACTTCATTTGAGATAGCTTCATCCCAGTTAATTAAAGAGGGAGTGTTGATTAGGTTTAATACTATAACTTGTATTGTTGTACACGTAATTTTGTCAAGTATGCTATATTCTAAGATCATGTGGGAATAACATAAATTTCATAATGAAAGGTTTACCGCAATCACAAAAGTCATTTATGAGTATTTATTAAGCTCCATTCACTATGACTATAAAAGTAAGTGAGTATGATCAGAAAATACCACAATCACACCCTGCAGATCAACCCATGGCACCGTGAGAAAGAGCCACATAACATTAACAATAACAACACATAAGAAAGACAATAAACTCAAAGCAGCCATCTCTCTCTCTATCTTCCTCGTCAAGATGATTGCAAAACTAGAAAGGACACAAAGTAATGCATACCGAAACAAAGACCACCACAGACATACCACAAACAATAGGAGATACATAAAACAGTAATTCAATAACATTAGAACCACCGCCTTAGAAAGGACGGCAGCCAAAGCCACTAGGGGGTGGGGAGGGGCTTAAATGCATTTTTATGGCGCCAAACCTTCGCCCTAGATTCTGTTGTTATTTAGCTCGCATGGAGGCTTCTTAACTAATGCAATGCACCAACACAGAGAAACAATCTAGTAATCAAATTAACACACTGTGATGAAACAAAGAAAAGGGCTCATGACTCCCAGATAGTCAGAGCTTATGAAAACCTCAAGTTGCCTCAGAGTTAAAGTTTGATATCTTACTTCAAAGTTTGGTCAACTTGAAAATACCTAAAATTAGATTTTATCAGCAAATAGCTGATATAATGATTGATTGTCATCATTGGGTAAAGCTTTAAGTCCAAGTCAACAATATTTTCTTCAGAGAGAGAGAGAGAGAGAGAGAGAGAGGGTGATAGAAAAGAAGAATACGGTATACTAAAAAGTACCAACCCCATCCAAATTTGCCTCAAGTTAAACACATTTTATACTGCCAAGAAAGCATGACAAACACGAAACATAAATAACATAAACGATCCACAAAAGAAACGCAGCCTTGGAACGGTCAGTAAAAAAAGTACTGGATGGCTTAAACTAGTTTTATGGTACCAATCTCACACTTATTTCAGATGTGGATCAAGACAAATGGATGATTGATTTGCACGAAATATCCCTAAATTATAGTTGTATCATCTCCTATTATGCAACTATGAACATTTTTCGATTTTTTTGTATTTTGTTTCTAAATCATTTGTAAAAGTAGAATTAAGTTATGTTTTTACAATAAATCTGTTCACTATAGCTGAAAACTGCACGGAAAAGCGAACTATCTTATAAAACAGGTGTTTTTTCTTGTTGGTAATTATTTGCGTCCCTCCAACAATTATAGACAGTTAATTGTAAAATAAATGCTGTTGTTTTGATACTGATAATCTGTTAAGATTTACGAAATTGGTAAAATGTATACCTGAATTTTAGTTTTTTTGTGTTCTTGAAAAATAGAAACATTAGTTCTAAAATTAAAAGGTCAAAAGTTACAGAATAGGCAGCTTTAAGAACAAATCGAGATATAACAAGAGACACACACAACAGGAGAAGAAATGGACAAACGGAAGACCAAACACTTTATCTTAGCGCATTTCTTTGTAAAAGTGGGGAACAAGAAGCCACAGAAAGATGATTAACAGCTTAGCCAATAGTCTACATTAGTTTAGCGAACAACACAGGCCAACAAAAATGTATTTCAAGTGATAACGTAGATTTTTGCATATCATAAGTGGTACTTTGATGGTTAAAAGCATTTTGTTTGGTCTTGCATACCAATTCCAGATTATCTCTATTAGAGCTGACGTGCCTGAATTTAATTAAATCTTTATATAATATCTCTTTATCGTATCCGAATTAGACTAGACATCTCAGTATTGTTATTACTATGAAGCAAGCTTTCTTGGGAAATCAATCAATATCATTTAGCAAATGTAAGTCAGTATGTACTTTGGTGCTACTGTCGTAGAATGTATACCAAACATCTTCACAGATTATCTCTATCCTAGTATTCATTGTTTATAGAGCGGGGTCCAATTCACATATGTCACATAGAAAATTAGTTCGTAGTACTCAGCGTATAACAGCAGATTTTTGCGGAAAATAGTTAGATAAAAGGTTATATTTCATACATTTGCATGTTGCCAAGGCTATATAAAGGGCAGTTACCCGTGAGGCTGCCCAATAGTATGACGTCACAAATATCAACACTGCAGTAATTTAATTTCGAAAACTTCTTTTCAACCTTAATGTCTCAGAAAGTTTTGTATATTATCAAACAATATCTATGCATTTAAGAAATGAATTATATGGGGTCATATCAACAGCATTTAAAAAATCGAAATACTTATCTACGATGGATTATTAAGGTCATGAATGGTATGGGTATTTATGTTTCTTATAAATTTCACGAAAGGGGGTTGTATCAAATGCAATTCTTTCCTTATTAGTAAAGGAAACAAAATAAATTTTACACTTATTATAGTGAACTATATGGGCAAGCAGTAGGTAGAGAGTTACAAAAGAAATACGGCTCCATTATTGCATAAAAGGGCAAAACGTATAACACCCATTAAGGGTTAAGTTTCATTGACATTCTATAAAATGTTTCTGGTGATCACAAAGTCAGTTATAATGTTTTATAGTTTCAATACTAATATTATGAAAGCACAAAACTGACATATTCATTATTAGTTGTTGAAACTTAAAATCAGAAGGTCGTATAAGCATAAATTTATTTTGTTTCACCTGGGCATTTTACTCAAACAGATACAGCATTCCAAACAATTTTGAACATTTTTGTGACGCAAGTTTAGAAAAATCACAACCAAAAATGGACTTTAATTTGCATGTGCAAAGTTTGTACATGGGCTGTTTTCCCCCGTTTTCCGAGTAGCTGTGCTCTTGTTGTGATTCATGGGATTGTTGAACGACACGAATCAATAAAGCAGCATTGAACACAAGTAAATGGTTCAACAAAAGTATGTAACCCGTTGTATTTGATATCAAATCAAGAATCATAAAACACCTTAATTTATACAAGTGACCTTAGTTTATTTTGTTGAGTATATATTATTAGCACATGCAGATGGAGAGTAGAAGAATAATTTATAGACAAACCAAAACTTGTTGAAGCAAGAAAGCAATTAGATTTTAATTTATTAAGAATCTGCCTGTATTAATGATTCATCAAATTAGATTTTTACCATTTCTTTTTCACAATATTTTATAACATGGTGTTTAATCGCAGTGAGCCAAAAAAGTAAAGCTTTGGAAAGGTGGCGCAAGTCTTTTCTTAGAAATTACAGTGGTTATATATACCAAATCCTTTTAAAATGCTTCAAATTTACCATTATATTGCATTAAATTAGAAATTCAAATTTCATTTTTTTTTCTGACACCGTTAGTACTCAATTTGTGACTTATAAGGTCTTCTTTTATGTTTTTGTTCTGTCTTGTGTTTGCTATGTCTTTGTGCGCGTCTGTTTATTTGTGCTTTGTGGTCACCTGCTGGGAAAAGGCTGACCTCTTGGCTCTCGTTTGTGGTGTCTACTGTGAGTTTGTCACTTTCCCATTGGTATCCTGGGTCAGGTGTGGTACTTGATTGTATCGATTCCTGATCTTTGCACCGTTACTTACTTTTCAAATACACGACCATTTTTGAAGCCTGACATCTTTGAAAACAGCCAGTTTAAGAGAGATTAACCCTGCTTTTACGTACAGTGATGTAATGACAAAATAATTAGCTTGAATAGCCAAGGATTGAAACTGAAAAGGAAAACGCAACAACGTTGGACATATCTTAGATATCTACGTCTTTATGTCCAGCTGGAGGAGAGTTTTCTGCGCGTATTCTTGATTTTATGTGTAGTTGTTTTGTCTGTCTGTATTCTGTTGTCTCTTCCTCACATTGTGTGTGCCTAATATATTTGATCTACTGTCGAATCTCGTATATTCGATGTCTTAGGGACTTGAGTTTTTATTTTGGAGTATTGAAAGTTTGAATTATAGTAAGGGAGACATAGTTCAGTGAATTAATACAACACCAAAACGTTATTTCAAATTTATTTTTACACCGCGTTTTGCCATTAGGCTTCTTTAGTTAAGAATTGAAAATTATTTTTCTGCGTTTCACTGAGGTATGAAATGTCGGGAAAATAACATCTAATTTGCATGAAAAAGAAGGTTTTCATGCTAAAATTAGATGTAATTTAAATGACATTTCATACCTCAATGAAACGCAGAAAAATAAATTTCAATTCTTATTATAATATTACAACTTCTTTCGTTATTCTTTCTTATTCAGTGTTTATACTAATTATGTTTTCCTAAAAATTATGTTTCGAGCTAATAATGTTTCGCGTATTTAGACTATGACGTGCGTATGTAGAAGTTACGATGTTCAAAAAACAAAATGGCGGCCATTCTCCAATTGAAAATAAACAACTACATTTCAGCGACTAGAATCCCGTTTTTTACATAGTGACAACCGAAAATACTTTACATGGGTGTTCATTAGAATGTGTACGATAGTTACGTCATCGGATATGACGTCATTCGTTTACATCATCTATCAAAATGGCTTGGAAAGGAAAAGATATGACCTCCAGCAAACAGAAATTGTGCTATCCTTATTAGCAAAGACGAATTGCAAAAAAATGTTGGATAAACCAGGCAACAGTCAGTAAGTTCAAGAAACGATTTTATTGCGAGACTCAACTGAAAACATACAACGAAGTGGCAGGAAAACAAGCACAGGTGCAAGAGGTGATCGCATCATTTTGCGGATTGGAAAACTGAATAGATCGCAGCAGACAGTTGATCGGCATGACTACTGTTAATTTAGGCGTCGTACGTAAGTTAATCTTTGCTTTTCCACCTGAAAATGTGCGTAAGTGTAAGGTAAAATTTCAGTAGTTGCAGGCTGTCTATTTCTCTTCATAGAAGCATTGCACAGTATCACAAAAGTAGTTCTGTCGTGAATGGCCCGCCCCTCATGAATACGGACCAGGCCAGTTCATTGAAAAATGAAATACAGGTCGATGCGATCAGATGATCGTTCTTGACCAATCAGAATAACGGATCTCAAAAAAAATTATGACAGTTGTAATTATTATGAAAGTAGATGACGTAGCACACCAAAAAACGTTATAAAGCATACCTCATACAATACATAACGCCCAATAATAATTGTTTTCATTTTTTTCTATTAAACTTAAGTTTTGGTGCGTTAAAGAAACGTCTCCTTCCAAAACATGTGTTATTATTATAGACAGTTATCAAAATAAGTTATGAATAGGCACTTTTATCTGATATCAGTGTGTCCGAACTGTAGTTCGAATAAGTGAGTATTTCGATTTATCTGAGTTCGATGTTGAGGTTTTACTGTATATGAAAGTAATTCAATGTGTATTTAATATGTTTTCTGAGGTTTCTCTGTATTTTCAAAATGCGTACTAAATAATGAATGCACTATTTGATAGTCTTGTAAGCCAGTGTTAACTAGAGGCAGTTTAGCTTAAATTTTCTCCTAGCATAGCTTTCATGATTTTGCAATCAGTTACTTGACAACAGAAATGTGAACGCGTGCAACAATAATTAGGAAGGTGGCTACACTTAAAGTTTAATGAATTGAAAGGAAACTAATAACAACATGTCATTGTAAAACGGGCTTTATGAGTTTGAAAACACACTTGTCTAATGAATGACATCTTTAGCTCACCTGAGCCGAGGTTCATTTAGCGTATAAGTATAACAATAGTCTGGCGTCATCTTGTCAAAGAAGTATATCCATAAAGTTAATTGGTTTGTTGCGATCAATTTTTATGTAATGGAGATAACATTAGGATTGAGGGCTGGATGAAATTGAACTCTAGTTGTCGTGGCAACATTAAGCTCCCATAGGCTTATAATGGGAACTCTAAACCCATGAGGCCAACGGCTTAATATATTTAGTATGTAGCAATGTCTTGTTGTCCCCTACATCTATCCTGCATACAAAGCAAGCCCCTAGGGTCTAAACTGGCCACGCTCCTGTGAACAAGTGCTACCATAGACTTAAAATGAGATTTTAAAGATATATAAAGGGATTATCTAGAACATATTCTTCCTTTAAACCATAAGGCACACTGCTTATACATATTTGTGACCCGTCACGCAAAAAGGTACGAGTTGGGTGGACGACGTCATTTCGAGAAAACACGTCTTAAAATTAACGTCGCGTCGCGCAAAACTAGCACAGCCACACGTGTTTCAAAGAGAAGATTAACTTATTATAAAACCGGCGAAATCAAAAGCGTTTTTCATGTTGAGGTTTTCTGCCGCCAGACTGTCAAACATTTTGTACGATATTAAATGTCCCTTTTGAATGTTCGTAAGTGCAAGTTGGGTCGAGAATCGTCCACGCAGCTCAGTTTATGATTCTAGATCTATTTCTCATCTGGTTTACATGGTTTTGGCCTACTAATTTAATGGCAGTTGCGGGTAATACTTCCTTCATTAAAATCTTTTTAACTCTTTGCATACAGTTTGTTTTATGTATGGACTGTCAATTTATGAAATAAAAATGATAGGTCACCGCTCTCGGTTTTTGATAATCTCACATGGAAGTTTTCAGCATTTTACAAATTTTCTGGAAAAAACCCCAATGTCCTTAAACATAAAGTTAAAATAGTTGTAATTGCCATCCAGCTTTTTATTTCTATTATTACTCATGACATCAAGCTTTTTAAGAAAATGAAAATTTATTTGTTTCCCAAGCCGTGACAAGATTTAAGTTTATCTGATGACGTAGTGATGAACGAATTTTTGCTACAGTTTTCTTTAACGAATAGTCAAGTGTATTATGAGCACAGCAGAAGAATGAGAAGTTTTATGCTAAAAATTCAAAATGGCTTTTGAGAACTTAAAGAAATTAAAAAAAAAACATATGACAGCAGCATCTTCACGGCATTGCTGTTTAAATTCCTTCCCAAAACTAGGCGGAGCAAATTTACGTTTACCTGCGGGGAATTGATTGACGCTTTTAGCATTGATATGAACGTGAAACAGTCCCGAAGAGCTTCGAATATGTTTATACATGTACCAGCGACGATCTGACCCGCAATACTCTGCCTGGACAGACATGGAACCTTTCAAACTGTTAACCGGTCGTTTTTACTCTGTGCCATTCAACCCATCGTATGTAACCATGCCCATCATGTATCCATGTCCCAATCGGCGGGAACACGATTCTAGTCAAGCGTGTTTGCTGCCTTAGTTCATTCTTGCTAGTTTAGTGAACAACGGAATACACCATCTCCACAAGTCCTATTTCCCGGCTGTTTAGTTTTGAATTACAGTGCAATTGTTAGGTTGCACACGGTAATTATATATTTTAAGCATCATAAAGAAACTCCATAACATATTGCAAAGCTACAACAATTTTTCAAATAAATAAAATGCAGGAAGAGGCTGACATGGTACGCATGCTTGTAAGTTTCTACACACCAAACAGCTGAACGGCTGCTTCGTGGTTGTGTACGACTGTTACGAAAACGATGTTCATAAAGCATGATTTGTTAGGCATGCAGAGGGATGGTCCGCTCCTGGGGGAGAATAAAGTGTTAATAAAAAAGAGGGTGGGGTGAGTGACATGGGAATCAGAAATACTTATATGATATGACCATAGCTACTACACTTGCCAAAACTTTGCAAATCTCTTCTGGTTGAAACACGGCACCAAAAGGAAATGAACCAGCAATTTTAACTAAAAAAACAATTGTCAAATTGACAATCTTTACATGCCCAGTGTGTGTTTAAATTTACTACGAATATTGTTAGCACTTTCGGAAAGCATATGCAAATTAATATCAAAGCATCTTTTCTCGATGATGGAGCGTGTGCCTTTTTATTTTAGGATATCCTTAGTGTACACGAAAAAAAAATGCCGCCGTTTGCAATAATTATTATGACGAAGTTAATGGGTGAATTTTTACAAAACTTGCACGGATGAAAAGCAAATAGAAAATAGCAATATACAAATAAAAACTAAAAAAAATACGCTTTTGGTTCTCATGGAGAACACATTTAAAGTGGACGTAAATTTTCAAATATCACGATTCCCATTGACGCTGACGTTTACGTCACCGAAAAGATGAAATTTTAATTTGTCTTTGTGTTTAAATGACTTTGTGTTTAAATGACTACCATGCGAAAACAATATACACCAGGAAGCTACAATAAATGTGTTTATTGTGTTAATCAATTTGCTTTCATTTAGTACTTTTTCATGATTGAAGCTTCTATTGTTTTGCGACAATAATTTTTGCAAAAAATCTGGAATTACACTAATTTAAACGGCAACGTCACAAGTAGGCGAATACTTATGTTCCGTGACTGTACATGCAAAGTTTCAAACCATCAGTATAAACCGCATAGATGAACACTTATTACATGCTTATACTATGCAAGTTCAAACTTGTGATTAAGTGCAAAACATAAAATAGTGACAAAATAAATTTGAGAATCATATTAAATTCCCATGCACATACCAACAATCAATATCATGAGACATTGGTAGCAGTCGATGGTCACGACTAAAAAAGTGACTGAAATCAATGTGGCTGAATATTGTATATAAACCACTTGCGCATCTGTATGATCTGTAAGCAATGGCCAGTTTCAAATCTATCTATTCACTTAAACTGTAGGAGGAACTGAACACACATGGCATCCGAGCAGAACCACGCACCACAAACAACACACCACTAATACTATGCTTATCACTTTCTCTGAAAGGCGGGCGACAATAAACAATATACTAGCAGAAAGTTGGTGGAAATAGCGTAACAATTTATACATATTCTAATATTTGCTAAATTCAACTGATAATGCAGTAAATGTACACATGTTTGAGAAAACAAAATTTTCTTTTGCGACGTTCCCGTTGTCGTCAACGAAAGTCAGTTTTTTCAGTATTTTGCAGTTTTACTATAATTACCATTTTTTCAGGAAGTAAGAGACATTGGCTAATGAATAAATTTGTTTATTGCATTTTTCAATTTCCTTTCCAATGGTATCCTTTTTATCAATTTTAATGCATTTTACAGCGAGGAAATAATTTTTAAACAAAACATGAAATATGTCGGTGTGATTTTTTTAAAGTTGACTAAGTTTTGACACTAAAGTGTAGTTGAAGGCTAGAAAATATATCTGGTGCGAAATTTGAAGAAGAAATAGAGGAAGAAGAATGAAAGGAATAATAAATAGAAAAAAAGAAAAGAAAATTGATTACAACAAATACATTGTAACGTCCTTTTGCAATATTTTATAACGCGTGTTAATCTGCTGAATTTTATGATGCACATGTAACGTTACAATAACGTCAATAGAAAGTTTGTGACGCTTCAGGGCGGTACCCATCTTCTTTGGGAATTTTGAGACCCAAAACGATCAAGAACCCACCAACATGTTAATATTTTTTGATTCATCATAAAATTCTCTATTCAAGAAGCGGAAAAAGTGAATTTCACTGTATGACACCCAACTCGTCCCTTTTCGAGGGACGGGTCACATTTTGATTATTGCAATGTCTAGTGGTGACCACTAGACATTGCAATAATCAAAATATGTATAAGCGATGTATAAATGCCTGCCAACCATGCCCCTGTGGTCGAAATTGGCCACGACCTGGGGATGATTAGCTTCCATAGACTTATAATAAGGTACAATTTTAAACAATCTTCTCTTAAACCTTAGCTTATATATTTTGTCTGCAGTAATGCTTAGTCGTCCCTTGATAAAAATAATAACCATGCCATCGAGTTCCAAATCGACACTCCCTGGTGGGTCATTTGCTCCCTCGCCAATAAAACTATTCGCTTAAACCATGAGGCTAACCGCTCAAGTGAGCAGTACAGGCTGATTGAGCATCGTGTTGAAATATTCAGATTAAAAAGTAAGGGACAATCTATAAAATTGCGAGTTGTCTAGCTAATCATCTTCTTTTGCACACGCATTGTTAGTATTAACGTATGTTAGGGACGAACCGCTTACAATATCATAACAACCAGCACGTAATTTGTCATCGTTATATTCCTTCTCAACTTGTAAAAATTAGTTTAGCCACAGGTGAAATTTTCCCATTAACTTAATGTATAAACTGTAATGCTTTGTTGTATCATAACTTTTTTTCTGAATCAGGATTTTTACATTAAATTATCAGCGTAGGAGCACCAATATTTCTTTTTAACAGGTGCTAGGTTTCGCTAAGTATGATAAATAATCAATAGAGCTTCGCGCGTTTCAGTAAATGTCCAGTTTTGTTCCATGATATTTACGATTGTAAAATTGGCAAAAATATGGCAAATATATGGGTATACGAGGGTTGTCCCAGTAAATCACGGACTTTTGTTATAAAACGAGATTGTCTATCGGGAATTCTATGAAATTTGTATGATATGTAAATATACATCTACAACACATTTTCTACAAATATGGGTGAAATCACAGTTTAGATAACAAAGTTACAAACCTTTACTTGAGGGTATCTCTGCGTATGCGGAGCACGCCACACATTGTTTTGCTGTATTTTCAGAGAGTGGTGGTCAAATGTTTTGACTCTACTCTTTTTAAAAAAGCTTAAATGGTGACAAATATTGTCATATATGTGTTGAGTAAGTCTCCCTGGCTCTAGTAAAGACTAAATTAGATATTTTAAACAATCAAACAAGCGCGATCTTTTAGATTTAATAAGAGACAACATATTTACCATTAAAATAACTTACAGAAAAATAGCATGCGTTCCGTTAACTTGGCGAAAATGAGCTTGTCTTTGTGATATTACTAATTTAAAAATGATTTTACACAAGATCCATTTTACGACACTAGTGACTCTTTGACCAATCATTTGACTATAAAAGAACGTAGTTTTATGTGATTAATCAGCTAAAAATGGTTGAAAGACTAATTTTGCGCCGTACTGTATTTCTAACCTTAGTATTTTCTGAAAAATAAAAATGTAGTAGGCATGTAAAATCGTTTATAAAATCAATGCGAATGGCCATAAACGGTTTCAAATTTTCAACACTGTACCTTGCATGGTTACTTGTTGATGTGGTAATGCATTGTTTAAAAAAACAAAAGCGAATTTTGATTGATTGTATACTTCTGTTTGGACTAGAATAGTTTCATAACAAAAAGTTTGACGTGTGCTGCTCACGCCAACACACCGTCAAGTAAATCTTCATAAATTTGTCATCTAAACTGAGATTCCACCCATATTTATACAAAATAGTTCCCATAAGTATATAAACACATCATGAAAATATCATAGAACTACTGGTACACAGTCTTGTGTTATAAAAAAAGTCCAAGACTTACTGGGACAACCCTTGTATTAGCACATATCAAAACACAAACTGTAATTGCGATTGAAGCTGTGTGTAATAACATCTCAGATACTTTTGTCTAACTTGAATGTTTAATTAATTTAGATACTTTTGAAATAAACAACTATTCTTCGGAAATTAAACATTATGTTGAAGGAAAAAATGATAGAGGCTTAACTTTTTTGATCAAAGTGTGCTAATTTATTTCATAGTGTTGCATTGCATACGTTACGTATCCTCCATTCGAGCAAAACAAAGTGTCTGTGCTTGAACCCAGGATGAAGACTTGGTATCAGTCAAATACATTTAAAGCCCCCTACACACACACATCCTTACTTAGTTAGGCTGTTGTCCGTTCTATGGTGGTTGTTCTTTTGTTGTTGTTGATTTATTCTTAAATATTTCCTCTCATTGTTTGTGGGTGTCTGTGTTTGATCCTTGTTTGTTACGCACTTCTTAGTGTTCATTCTAGTTTAACAATCATCTTGATGACGTACATGTGGAGAGGGCTGGTTGCTATACTTACATTGTAATTCCGATGTTTTATGACTGCTTAAAGTGTTCTATTACTCCTCCTCACTGTGCCAAGGGTTGGTCTGCAGTGTGTGGTTGTGGTATTTCCAGATCCTACTCACTTACCATTTTATTTTCATTTACCTACATTTTGAAGTTTCTCAACGTGGCATATCCCAAACTGATTCCTGAGACGACGGTAAAAACATTTACTACTTTTAAATGGCTAATTCATTTCACTCTGTCTGTCAATTACTTCAGTCTGTTTTCTTTAATTTTTCTGCTATTTGCTAAAATTTTAGCGTATTTTTCATTTTATACCCCAAATTATTCTTTAATCATTATTGTGTTTTCTGCTTATTATTCATCAATCAATATTGAAATTTGCAATTATTCTTCTAATCCGTTAATCGTTTAACTATGACTAATGAATTGTGTATAAAACCCCTGTCGTTAACCACGCCAATGGTTCAGTGCACTTCGTCCATTTCCTTCTATGGAACGAATGGATTTTTGTACCCTTGCTTGGCTCGCGAAGATTGTTGTGCTCTACCAGATATTTCAAAAGACGCATGTGATAGAGTATATCTGTCACAGTATAAGCCCGATTCGTGGTTGCCATAATGTACATTCAAGAGACATTCCAAAAAACCAAGCTTCATAATCAGAACATGCAGTAAATGCGTTTGATTCATGGAAATTAATTTTTCTCACTATTTCCTAAAAGCATCTTTCTTTAACTACTCGAATGCCGGAAATTTTGCAAGCTTCTTATTGTCTATGATTAAGAAAAATAATTAAAAAATGTTTCAGGAATACAATTAGAGAGTCACACAGTTAGAACCCAGAACAGACCTGATATTTTGCTAGGATAGATCTCTGACTAAAATGTTCTCAAGGTTATCCACAAACGACACTTTTTACATCAAGCATGGAAAAGGTTAAAATAACCGTATTTTTATAAAATATGCGATAAAGGCATTGAACCATGGGTTTCTAATGCAGAAGCATTTAGACGTTTAAGCATCTCTTCTGTTAAAATTCCCTTGGAACCTTACAATTAGTAATGCATAGGACTCACGTGATACACCTCAAAACTAAATGTAGTTAAGAATCAGAAAACAATAAATCACTTTAGCATGAGGGATGTTCATTTTGAAAAATAATAATGTAATGTACCAAAAACTGAGAGTTTCCAGTGCTTCTAAGGACACCATTTCTGAATTATATTCCGGAGCCTAGCAATACTTTTCAGAACCACATTAATCAAATCCCCTATCAATCTAAACAACAATGTATTCACTATGACGGTTGGCCTGTGGATGAAGTTCAGTGAAATATACAGTAAAACCTGTGTTAAACGATCACTCTCAAAAAGACCGAAAATTGGTTTTCAAGACCAATTATCGCTTAATGCAGGTTTGAAATATTGTATAATGCTCAAAGGAAAGTGTCCGTCACTAGTTGCTTCAAATGGCATCTCCTCCTGAACCATTGGGTCGATTGTCGCCAAATTTCACAGGAATGATTATTGGATAATCCTCTTTTAAAGTTGATCATAGATTTTGATCCAACCTGGAGTGTTGGTTGCCATTCAATAGGAAAATTACTTTGATAACATTCTTGACAAGAACTACTGGCCCGATTTGATAATCATGTAAAATGATCCCAGGGGAATCCTACACCAATACTATTCAAATTATTTTGTTCGGTCAATAACATGGCAACAAGGGGAGGGGTAAGTTTTCCTATACATGATCATACATTAATAGGGATTGTGTTTTAAAAAATCATCTTGTCGAAACCTATTGATACATACATCACCTTTATCCTGGGCATACGAACCCAGGTCATATAAACAACACTTTGTCTTGTGGTGGAAACTTGTACCAAAAGCTATGAATATCGGTTGAGTCACTAAGTGTGGAAATCATGCTCCAGAAACAACATTTCATTTGACCTTGGCATGAGACCTAGTCCTTGGACATTTAGAACTGGTTGACCTTTGGCATACAGTCCTAGGTCATATTCGCCACACGTTGTCTGTTTAATTTCGAAACTAGTGTAAAGTGACATGTGTATCAAACACACAGTGAGGAAATAATGCTCCACAAGCGAATTTTCAATTTAACCCTAATCTGTGACCTCGACCTTGAACATTGATCAGATACATAACACATCATGATAGACACTTGTACCAAGTAACATGATCTTTGGGCAAATAACGCAGAAGGTATGCTGGCAAAATGAAGTTTTTGTTTGACCTTGACCTGCTACATTGTCCTTGGGCATACATATCTAGGTTATAGACATGGCACAATGTCTTGTTGTGGTGGACATCTGGTGTCCGATTTTCATACCAACTGATATGAAAATCGGACACAAGATGTAGAATTAATGACAAGGATATGTTTCATTCGACATTGACCTTTACCTTGGACATACTATACTAGCATTGGTCATATACCTGGTACATCATCATGATATGGTGGAGACATTTACACAGTGGTATGGAAATCTATCAAATGGTGTAAAAGTTAATACTGAAATAAAAATTTCTGAACCATTTTCAATTTGAGTTTGGCCTTCGATCTTGCCTGGTAACATACAGACCTGGGCCCGGAATATCTATGCCTCCTTAGCGTTAAGTATTAAATCTTCAGGATGCGAAAAATAACGTATAAAACTGATTAAAATCAAAACAGTTTTAATTTTTCTGAAGATCACAATGATATCTTTGATCACAAATAACACATCGATCCAGGCAATTTATTTAGCATTTAATATAGCATGTTGAAATATCAATACTTAACATAAGTCTTGCAACTTTAAGGAGGCATTGTAATTCAGGGCCCTGGGTTATATGGTTGGCACTACGTCTTGCTATGGTCGACACTTGTGGAAAGTGATATAAAAACTGAGGATGTGGGAGTTATGCTACGGACACGAATGTTTGTACAATGTTAATAAGAAATGGCCATAACCCTTTTGTTATTTGACAAAACACATGCCATCTGTTATCCCAAATCACTCCTTCTTGATATCAAATTATGTGCAAAAATAGAGCAAAAATGTTCAAAACACACTATGCATAAAAGTATCATTTACCAAAACATGCGTAGCAATTTGGAGACGTGTGTGTTTAACTCATGTAGGGAGAGTTATAATTTGACAATGAGCTATTTTAGGACACAACGCGTGGAAAGGTATGAGGGAATAGCTCTCAACAAATATATTTTGCTTTAAGTATCATATCAGAGATTGTACTGTCGAGGTATACTGCATCTGCAGTTTTGCTATATGACTTTTTTGTACGGATGATGTTGTATGTTGGTATTTATAGAATTGAGATTTAAGAAGTTAAATCATATCAACAAATGTAATGTAATCAGATTTTGCAAGATGATTATTGTGTTTGAAAAAGACATGCACCTTAATTATTGTCTGCGTTTTACTGATAGAATTATGGGCTCAGCCAAAACCAAACCGCATCATATGTGTGATAAAAAATAGGCACTTGTTGGAACTATTTGGAAAGATATTGTAAAACACTGTTACTTAAATGTGGTACTTAACATTTTATGTTTTAATGTTCTGACACTACATGTTTGAAAAAATAAATTGTGTAACTAACTATCTTATAATTTGCCTATACTTGTTAGATAGATTATTTTCTCGAAAACTGTTCTGCAATAGGATATATCAGAGTTGAGTACTTTAAGGTGATTTGTTTTCTTATTCTAGCACTGGCTGCGCTTTTATATAGCGGATGTGAATATTTTGGGCAATAGTCTTATGAAGAACATTTGTGGGTAACTATTAGGCCATCAGGAGATGTCGTTTGAAGATTTTTAAATGCTTACCTCTGTTGGCCATTTTTTCAGTAGAGTTGAACTATTTGAGTGTACTTTTGTTTTTAAATGGTTTTAAATTTGGGGCAGCAGCTCATAAGATGTCCTTCAAATATATTTTTTCTCTGGTGGCAGAACGACACAATGTGTGCAATTCTGATAGATAGCATAGTTTTTTTAGAATTTGAGCCAAGGGCTCATCAGTGTCGTTAAGCGAATGTTTATATTTTTAGCTCTGTAGTGGCCTTTTTGCCAAGAAAATATGACAACAAGTTTCACACAGCAAAAACAAGGACCCAACACAAATCCCCACATACAAGGAGAGCATCAACAAACAATGAATAAACCACAGAAATATTAGATAAATAACTCAAATACGCTCACATGTACAAAAAGTATTGCCATTTGCAATCCCTGGCCATTTGTGAACAGGTAAAAATATGAGATGTGGGTACAAGAGAAATTTTAAATTAGAAATCAGTCATATTGTTTGACGTTTATATGGAGAAGTTCAAAAATGGTTTGCATGTTATAATATCAAAATACGTTGTACACTCTTTCGTCAACTAGAGTTTAAAATAGATCGACCTTTTATTCATCTTCCAATTATTTTACTTTTTCAGGCAGCACTTTGTCACCACGTAATCTTGACCATTTGTTTTATGCCCGCAGACATTTCTTAATCTGATATTTACGTATAGCTGTCTATGTTCTGACAGACAAAACAAATCTTGTCTTACTATAATGCCAGAATAATCACTCTGTAATTACATCTTACTGCCGTTGGCTTCGATTTGTCCTATTGCACATTTTGGACGAGGGAAATATAATTAATATACTCATTTATCTAAAAGACAGCGATTCTCAAAAGGAATAGTCGCCCTCTGAATATAAATTAGCCAGTTCATGAGCTTTTGGTACTTAGCGCATATGCTAGCAGCGGGAGCTCAGATCTTTTGCTGCTTGAACACACAAAATAAAGACGTAAATGAACGTTAATCTCAAACCTTAGACTTCTCGCCTCTCTAGAAGGCTGCGCATGCATGTTAAAAATGATTCTATGCACATGCGATAATAGCCAAAATATTTTAAATTAGCCTAAATGTTTTATCGTTAATGATATCCGACACACGCTGCTATCAGTTTTTTCTTCTTCAGTCAGTATAAAGCAAACAAAGAAGCACATCCGTGTAATGATGTACAGTTGTTATCAATGTTTTTTTATCAAAGCTAGTACTGTCACTGTCAGCCATGTTTAGATACGGGTAATGATGCATCAATGTTTTTGACGTCCCAGCCAACAACTATGGGCACATTTGTCTGTAAATTGCAGCCTTATTGTCACCTGCTGAGAAAGGGCTTACCTCTTGGCTCTCTTGTACGTGATATTTTCTTGTGTTTTTGTCACTTTCCCATGTGGTATCCTTGGTCAGTTGTGGCACTTGATTGTATCAATTCCTGATCTTTGCCTTCTTACTAAGTACTTACATAAATATTAAACTTCAGCAGAATAATGAAAGTTGGTAATCCTAAGCTGTTTATGCATCACGCAAAAAACACATTTTCAATTACTTATAAACATTACCTTTGTCAGAGATATGTGCCCATTAAGCGAGTGAAAAGTTTTTAAAATGACGTTAAAATTGCACCTTAACAATTGCTATCTAATTAACAATGTCTTAACTCTCATGAAGTAATTTTTAAAATTGTAGCATAGAAGAAAAATCGTTGTCAAAACTCCAGCTATGTTAACATTTTAATGGAATTCTACAAAGCACAAGCAATTATTATTTTTCAAGTAATTGCCACAACCACAAACCTATTCCCATGCCAGACTTCAAGCTAAAAAAGGCTCGGCACACACCCTGCGGAATTTTGAAAGACATATACTATCTTAAAGAACGCACCAAGCTGGGTCCAATAAGAGATGCTTGTGTTAGCCTTTAACAGCTGCTACATATGTAACTATAGCAAATTAATAAAAAGGTAAAATGAAAGTTAGAGCTGCAGAAAGAAGACATTAAACTATAGCAGTATTCAAATAGCTCTTGTAGTCTGCATGTTAGATGCATAAGCTACAATAAAAAATTTTTTTATCAAAATTACTCCTGTCCCTTCTAAGGCGGTGGTTCTGTTTTTTTTTATTGTTGGTCCCATTGTTTGTGGGGGTTCTGTGTTTGGTCCTTGATTTTGTTATTCATTACTTTGCAATCATTTTGATGAGGAAGAGAGAGCTGGTTGTTTTACTTTTAATTGTCTTCCTGATGTCTTGTGACTGTTAGTGCTCTGTGACTTTTCCTCAAGGTGCCATGGGTTGGTGATCGTGGAATTTCCTGATCACACGCACTTGCTTTTTAGATCAAATGCAGTTTATATTGTAAACAAGAGGACCTATGGTCCTTAAACGCTCACTTGACACTGAGTCATAAGAATGAAAATGACCTAAATATTAGGTTTTACAAAAAAAAGATCAACCTAGGATCATCATTTTGAACACACTTTGTAAGGCTTATATCACTAATGAGACATACATAGATCAAAGGTGACTGGCCCATAAGTTTCAGAGACAAAGCCGTTTAAAAAAATACCAAACGTGGCACAAAAGACATTTTGGTTTAAAACTATTTTATCCAAATATAAGAACATCGATATACAAACACATTGTATACACAAAAAATACATTTGATACGATACAGAAATGTATTATATACCTACAAAAATATCCCTTGATATATACTACCTATTTTCCTAAACAAAATCCTGTATCAACCTACTAGATTTTCTGATCCCTTATCATCGTCCTCCATATTTTACCAAAGTCTGCACTACTTTTGCAACGGTACTGTATCAAACTCCACAGCTGTAGTATACCTCCTGTCAGAACAATTCCGTTTGAAAGACAGGTTGCCGCTGTTGGGGAGTTTAGTACTGAATCCAGTCAAATCCATCACAGAAGCGATGTTTCTTAAGATAATTTTCCAATCCATGCCTCACTGTCTCAACTCACTTACCTCAGTAGTGTTGCATCAGGTCATGACTAGAATCGATTAATTTTCATATTTTCTCTGCATTTTAGGGCTGCTGATCCCCCATACCGTTAAAATTTCCCTCAGCTACCATAAAAATGCCAAAAAATAAGCCTTCCTCTGCTAGAGCCCTTCTTTGAAGTTTTTTGAAAATTCCAACAGGAAAAAATCTGAAAAAAATTCTGAAAATATCTGATTAATAGAGTAATATACCGAGACATTACATCTGAAACTCTGACTCTATTTGAAGAAGTTTGCTAAATTTTTGGAATTAAAAAATGTAAAAAAGATAAAAAAAAAATAGAAAAACTGAATTTCGAAGCTCAAGAAAGGTAAACTAACTGTATTGAGGCTTATATCAACTGCCCCTGCAATGGAGAACAATCATATTCTCAGTTTTGATGAGATTTTATGAGCTATGATTTTGAATTACTGGTTGAAAACAACTTTGAGTGGCTTTTGGGTGAGTGAAGTGATTTAAATGGAAACAATACTGACAATGGAAGCATGGATCATAGGTCATAAAAAGTGCTACCAAACAACAGCGGAGACAATAATTTCCTGAAAGTTGACGGAAATGTAAAAAAAAAAAAGAAAAGCAGCCTACATTTGTTGAAGTGACAGAAATCAGAAAATTAACTTTGTTGACTCAATGGAAAATATAAACACAGTGCGTAAAACAGTAACAGTAATGCGTCAGCTCACAAACTGGTTTGAAATGCCTCCACGTAATGAGACAAGGGAGATAAATACGACCCAGGCTGTTCAACTAGATAATTATATTGGGTCAGTTTTGCTGTCGATCAGAAAAGCTTTTGGGAAACACAACATGAACCAGACACGTTGACATCTTATCGCAAAGGTATTGACAGGTGCTTGAACGATAGAAAATATTCGTTCAGTTTAGTCAAAGACAATGAGTTTGCTACTTCCTGGGATGTCTTAGCATAAAAGCGAAAAGAACTGAAACCAAAAGGCAAAGTAGATCGCATCAATGCATCAAGACCATTGTCCAAAGGAGAGGAGAAAGCCCTGAAGAACAAAACTTATGTTGGACTTAATAGCCACCAGCAGCTCCTGAACAAAATGTGGCTTCAAAATACGATGCTGTTTTGTATACGCCCTGGAGCAGAAAATCACAGTCTTCGTTGGGGAGATATTCAGCTACATGAAAATGAGAATGGGCATAAGTATCTTAAATTCGAGCGTGAAAGGGACACAAACTCGAGAACCAGGGAGGCTAGCATTACCCTTTCATTTCGCCCCAAACAGTCTGCTCATACTGATGACCCTAGTGACTGGCCAGTGGAAGCTTATAAAGCTTACCAGAGACATAGGCCCATCAAAATGAAAGCCCATTTTATCTAGCTATTCTCCATCAGCATAAACCAGACTCGGAAACATGGCTTAAAGACAGCTCCCAGGGGAAAATTCACTGCGGTCATCCATAAAAACATGGCTTCAAAAGCAGAACTTTCTGACATAAAAACTAATCATTCGGTCAGCGAAAACTTCATGCACCAAACTTGTTCATGCTACTACCCCACCCAACTGTGTTGCAGTTTCGAGCTCATTCTTGGCGACAAAATCTTCCTATTTTTCGGGTGATATATTTTATGGAGCAAAGCTACTTAATTGCAATATAACTATAAACAATAACTAACACACGTATTCTCTGAAAAAGTAGAGAATGCGGGTCATTAACTCTGACAGTGATTACATTTTTGAACTTTCATCGATACAATCGAAGCATTTGTACTTTTAAATTTGATGTATTTATACGCCGCATAAAACACCTAGCACCTGACCTAGAATTTGACTTGAGTATAATAGAATAGATTCAATTTTCCCGCTGTTCTTGCTGTTAAAAATGTTGAAGTTATCGTTGAAACTGCCCCTGTTGTTGTTAATATTTTGTAGGTATACAATAAATACATTATAACTTTAGTAACTTGATCAGCTGGGTCGGATCACGTCTCGTGGGTGCACCAGGAACGATCAGATCACACTCGACTTCTTCTCGTGTGATCCGGGTGTACCTGGCGCACCCACTCGACAATTGTTGGCATTTGAACATTTATGAGCAGGATGAATTTCGTGCTCAGCTGAGTTGAGTATGAAAAAAAAATATAACATCGTGGCCACAAATGGAGCATCATGCACGAACCGATCAATAAAAGTTTTATGTCAGTGCCGTAATTCAGTCAACCCTCTGTCGTGCAATTAAATATGATTGGCGCCGTGAAACCGGTTTAAGCCCTTTTAACTTTTACTGAACGTTCAAAGGCGGTGCGTGTCTTGTGTTTGTTATTATTAGTTATGCTTCATGTTGGTGTGTGTTGTAATGTCACGTCTGTTCTTTGTAGCTGTGTGGCCATATGCTGGGAAAGGGCTGAGCTCTTGGCTGTCTAGTGTATTGTGTTTTGTCACTTTCCCGAATGTGTCCTGGTCCACATTCGAATCAAGGGTGGGGTTGGCGCCATGAAACTGGTTTAAGCCCTCAAGTAAAATATTTTACTGACCGTTCCAAGGCGGTACTTCTTTTGTTGATCATTTGTGGTTTTTTGTGTCTTGTGTTTCTCATGCTTTCGCGTCTGTTTTTTTGCTGCCTTGTTGTCACCTGCTGGGAAAGGGCTGACCTTTTGACTCTTGTTGGTGAGGTTTATTGTTTTTTGGTTACTTTCCCATGTGGTATCCTGGGTAAGGTTATGTACTCGATTGTATCATTTCCTGATCTTTGCCGCCTTTCTTACTTTTATAACCAGGCATAGAGACGGTTGCATAATAGCCATGTTGTATTCCACACTTCTAACACATTTGGCTATCTTTTTGAATCTATCACGAAAATAAGACATTCCATTATTTTTGTGTGATGCAAAACCTTATTTGGCCAAGCAACTCATCGTATCGGCGATCAGCTGAGACCTTTGCTGCTCGCATGTATGGACTATATAGACGCTTAAAAGTGCCAAGACATTAGCCATGTATACTAGAAGAGTAATCTTACTCGTATATTTGATGAATACCAAGCTCTCATGCGCTGGCACATTTTATGGGCTTTAAGTTCAAACAATGTCTGATAGTGTGGCCGTATTGTGGTTTGCAAAAGAACCTTCACACTCCATTGAAACAATTAAGTGCTTATGTCTTCACTTCTATTGATCATTACAACTATTTGAATCTCATCCAGACGTTAAGTATATTAAAACATTGCAGATTGTTTGAGAATGTGATTAATGTCTACTTTACAGAAGTTTAATCCACCACAAGAGGCTGGATACAGATGAAGAGAAAACAAGATATTACATGGGCTTATAACTTGATTACTTGTTAAACCAGGCTAGTTCTGTCAGCCTCTAGGTATAACTATTATATAGAATTATATCCATCGGTGTAACAATTGAGGCAACGTTTTCTGTAACCACTCCTGTTTAGATTCAATCGGAACCGCCTTGGCCAATTCCGCGAAATACCGTGGAATCGAACCACAGATGTACATCGAGGATCTACTTTGATAACGCGGATGATAACGTGACGCTGACGTTATATAACGTAACGCTGACGTCACAGAAACCATGTTAACATAATAACAAGTGTGATTGAAGCAAAACAAACGGCTATAAATTAAGTTTATGTTTTTTCAATAAAATATCACTATAGCGATATTTTATTGAAAATTACATAAACTTCAATTATGGCTCAGGGGATCGAAGACATTGCGGAGCGCAGCTAGTTAGTAGAAATGAAAATGGAGGTATAACTGAGTTGAAATAGGCATTTATTTTGATGCCATAAAATATCAACTATTTGAGTAAATTATGCTTAAAACAAAACCGAGTTATTCGCATTTCTGCTATCTGGGCGATAAACAAGCGCCTCCATTAATGTGGCATTTTGACAAGTGTAGACTCAGATTAGCCTGTGCAACCTCCTTTTAAGCTCAGAAACCCCAAATGATGTTCCGTTAGTAGCTATACAGTTGTTGAATATTTAAGTGACTAGCAAAGGCTCTGATAAGTCTGCGCGTATGCGCAGGCTGGTCTGAGCTTTTGCTCGTCGCACATACCACATTGTTGGAAATCTCATGTCACGGCTCATGTATCAGTGTCTGTACGAGGGGAGGGGCATTTGGAAAGGCAGTAGCATCGATCTCAATAGCAAAACCCATTCATGTTTGGTATCATTTTAACCATCTACCTGTCCCCTTTGTTAGACTCAAATTTCGTGAGGATGTATAACAATGTTTATTCCTTTTGGTGGGGTGCCATACTTTGATATATAAATATGTGATGTGACATTTCTTCACTGTGGTCATACCACTACGGCAATTTGGGTTTCGTAACTTATTCCAGTATTAAGGCAACTTTCCCATCATGTTCAATTTCTTTTTTTAATCACAGGTTAACGTCCCAAAATGCTTGGGTTCCGATTGATTTTTGGTCATCGAATTCACACTGTATCTTTTAGCTTTAAAATTATATGAAAACTTTTACGTTTGATGACTAGGCATGTAATAACTAATTACGGTTTTGTAATCGTGGATAATTAATCAATGACAAAGCCGTATAATTATGACTAAACCGTAATTGGCAATTTTTGATATAACTGTAAAAACACATTTAAAACCTGATTTTATCTCCATTTTGACAAAATAACATGGAGGTTGTTAACTAGAGGATGCAATCTCGAAGCAAACATATTCGAAAGTTCTCATTTTTACCAGCCTTTACTTGAAGGTAATTTTACTATAACACCGGAGTGGGTGACGAACCCCAAATGCCGTAGTAGTATGACCACCGTGTTTCCCGGGTCATGTTTACTTTTGTCTTTTTTTGAAATACTGAGCATTATAGACTATATGAGTGAAGCCTAGGAAACCTGCATCAATCACATTGATTTCAATCACGACAATTTAAGCTGGTCAAAATACAAAGTATGATAATCATATAGCGCAAGATAGCGTAATATGACAACAACAACGAATTTAAGTATTCTGTCCTTATTATTGCCAGGAACAAATGCAAGTGGTGAACACCCAGAGCAGACGCCACAGATTGCGTGATATTCACTGTTTGCTTATAAAATATTTGATTAGAATTTGAATAAAGATAAAAATACTACAAAACAGGCAATCAGCTCGCTGACTAAAGGGAGTTGGATGTTTTACTAAGTGTGTGTGTGCGTGCGTTTGCACGCGCGAGCGTGTGTGTTTATGTGTGTGTGAAAGTGATTGCCTTTTAGTCTCTCCATTTTGGTGTTCTGTGATATGTCATTTTGAAATTTCCTTGACATATTAACTTGTTTATAGTATTATTATTCACTTGTAAAATTCTCTCTACATTGTGTTAAAATGTTTATAATCATCACTTAAAACAAGAGGGCCAAGTGGCCCCAAATCGCTCACCTGAGTTTTGTTTAATCTTACATATAGGTATGTGTTGAAAGCTGACCATGTCCCTGGAAACACCGGGGGCGTGGCCATTTTGGATCAAGGGGCATAATTTGAAAAAAAACTTGTAGAGGTCTACTGGTTGATGCTACATGCTCTAGTCTAGGCCTTGTGGTTTAAGAGAAGATTTGTTCATGTTTTCCCCCTACATAATAAGCCTATGTAAAACATTTAATCCCGGGGCGAAGCCATTTTCGGTCCAATATTATTTGAACGAACTTTGTAGATGTTTACTTGGTGATGTTTCATACCAAACATCAAGGCTCTAGGCATCGTGGTTTCAGACAAGTTTTTTTTCATATTTCTCCCTATATTAGCCTATGTAAAACATGTGACCCAGGGGCAGGGCCATTTTTGGCCCAAGTGGCATACTTTGAACAAACTTGGTAGAGGTCTACTAGATGATGCTACAAGGTTCTATGCCTTGTGGTTTCAGACAAGAAATTTTATTCATGTTTTCCCTGTATCAGCCTATGTAAAACACATGAACCCGGGGCGGGGCCATTTTTAGCTCAAAGGGCATAATTTGAACTTTGGTAGAGGTCTACTCATTGATGCTACATACCAAATACCAAGGCTCTAGACTTAATGGTTTCAGACTAGTAGATTTTTAAAGTTGTCATCTCGAATTTTTGTTTTAGTTTTAGCATGTGTGACCTAGATATGCAACAGACCTGAACCATTTGAAAAATTGTTTAAGAGGGCCATAAAAGGATCATTCATGACAAGGTTTGTCCTAATCAAGCCAGTAAGTAAGGAAGAGATGTCCTTTGAAGCAATTGTTGACGACGTACACCGGACATCCAAAAATCACGATAGCTCTCCATGAGCCTCCAACAATCACAAGAGTTCTCCATGAGCCAAAGGCTCAGGTGAGCTAATGAGCCGCTTCATGGCAAATCAAAGGAAACGAATAATGCAACGAGCAAAACTGCAGATAAGCCAGGAAACCATTCCAGCCTGATCATTCTTAGCTGCCCGCATGTAGTAATGTTGAACCTTTAAGCACACAGAGCATACAGTCTGTACAATAAGAAACGCAAACCATACATATTTTTGATAACTAGAGCCCTATTATAGCTAAGCATTTCAAATTAGCAGTGTACTTAGATATTTATGTCTTTTATCAGCAAGATAAGTTTCCTTGTGTTTCCGGCTTTTTCACAACATGTTTTCTATCGTCATTCAAGGGTACTCATAAAACAAAAAGTCACAACACACAATATGTAATGATCTGTCATCGTATCCTTTAACTTACAGACTCCATATGTCTTTTCACATTTTGGAACGATTGTTTTGTCGTTTTCCAATGCTCTTCGGATATCTTGATAACGTTTGTGAGTTGCTCAGACAAATGAACACTGTTTGAACCTTCGTCGAAAACATCGTAAAAAAGATAGCCAAAGAATAGCCAAAAATGGTCAATCAGCCATTTTACGGTTTTTGTGCGTAAGTGCAATTGTATTGGTCTCAGTCACACACGGTAATGATAACAGCTTTCTTCATGAGAATTCTTATGTCCAAAAGCACAACTGTATACTGTCCATAAAACGTAACGTACCATAAATTTTAGGTAAATGGACAAAATTTAAAAGGCTTCTAAAATTTACAGTTCGCAGAATTAAGGATTGAAAACCCAGGTTTAAGAAATGTCGTGAAGGGCAGAAAACTTGCATGGTATCGAAATGAAAATATTCGCTCTGATATCGATTCTATTGCAATAGAAAATGATATTCAATAAACCAGAAGTTATTTGAAACGGTTGGAAATTTAAATCACGGATGAACATTTAGAAGAAGAGTGAGATATAGACTTTCATTAAATTGTCACAAAAACACGGAACTCATTAAGAAATGGCGAAAAAGCCAATTTTCAAAATCTCTGGTATTTTCTCAGAAAACGTGTTTTTTAAACCCCAGTAAAGCCTCCAATTTTGCGAAATTTAAAATGTTTGGTGTTTTTTCTTGTTTGCTATTTCAAGAAAAACACATTCAAATTGAAATTTTGAAAATTAGATCTTCATAGGAAATCTTTGGGTAAAAAGTAATGATTTTAGACTTTTACTCCCAAAGCAGAACTCGAAGTCCAGGTTTTGACGAAACTCTGTTGTAAAGTTCCTTATTGAAGGACAACGCCACTGAAAAAGAATCATTTTGAAGATCAATGATTTTACCCTAAAAAGAATTTTATAAAAGTTTGCGTTTCTTTTTGTACTGACTGTACTATGGTCAGGCTGCAGATTGTTATACCTATCTAGATCTTTCCTGGACATGCAATTGTACTAGTTTTATCATCCTTCGGCACATTGCTTTCCCACCGTATATGACGCCTATATAGCCAATGCGTCACTAATTTCGGTTAGTTAATGGGCTGTTGATAGCATCAGCTTATCCAATAATATGATACAAATTGCGTGATATGCCACCAAATACCAAGAACGTGATTTTCGAGTTAAAATGTCAGTAAATCTAATGTTGAGATATCTTGTAGAATGTGCACACAAAGCATGTTTTAAAGCATGTTTACCATTTTGTTTGTGTCTATGATATTCGTAAACAGGAATTAATTTATACAGTCTTTTAAAACTGTCTTAACACTGTACTTAGCTTAAAGAGACATGTTTTGATAATGCATGTAGGTGGTCATCAGGATTAGTACTTGCCCCTACATCAAGTATATACAGGTTATATTATGACAGAGGTGTGCGTCTAGGTTATATTGGCACTGAGGAAGCAATATCCCGAGGGCCTTTATGTATTTCCAGTACCAATATGACCTAGAGGCACATCTCGACCATATTATTACCTTTTTAACACCGGCGTAAATATTTCAAACGTTTCTATATGAAATTTTAAAAAAATAACAAAAAGCAAAAGTTGCTGAGCAAGCATCAAGAACTACACATAACGTCTTCAGGTGTAAACGCCCAAATAGTGGCTCTGTAATTATTTAGTAGAAGGCCAATAAATTAAATTCAAAGGCAAAATATTCTTTGTAAATAAAACCATATCATGTGACGTTAAAATGTTATATACGCCTTCCAATGTAATGGTTGCTTAGAGTATTACATAGGGCAAACAGGGGATAAACTACGCAGTAGACGAACCGTACATGCACAACACATTCGACAAGACAGCTACCTTTAAGTGGACATATTGATATTTGTTGTCAAACTGACCAAAAGTTCACAGTGTTCCCATTCTTTAAAAATGCATTCCAAAAGTATTTCCGCCAGATTAGTTAAAGAGAAACATTTTATTAAATGTTTCAACCCAGAATAAAACGCTACATATTAACTTACACTTTTAAAAGTAACGTCAACTCTCGTCGCATAACGCGACGTCGTAACGTGACCAGCAGAACTCTTACAGGTATAGGTCAGATCGCCTTGTTTTTCTTCTAATTTAATTCTTAACGCGTTTCACTACTGTGTAGATCTTCAGAAGACATTTTATTAAACGACGTCAGCGTCTATAGCAACAACGTTATTAAATACAGTATGTGTATGCTGCTTGAGGAACAGTGTAGGTCCTGATCAGTCAGCTCTATAAATGTGATGAAAAAGATTAACAGATGTAAAAATTCTAAATGCTTTTATTCAATTGCCAATAAAATGTTTCTCTTTCAATTTGCGCGCAGAGGCGCGCAATCAGTCTGCATTTTATAAAGTGGCGGAATTGTAGATTTAATGGGTTGAAATCTTGCGCAGTTCGCAATATGGCTACTGACATACATTATTCGAACTCTGGCATCTCTATTATGCTGTTTATGGACAGTAAGGCGATGACGGATGGTGTCAGCTGTTTTCAAATATATTTTCATCACAGCCTTGGCATTTAATTCGTAAATAGGTTTTAAGCGTTACATGACATAGATGTTTTTACCTTAACGTTTTACCGCATTTTACAAAAATTCAAAGAATGTCATTAAGTATTCACACACCCCGCAATCAGGTCTGTTGCATTTTGTTATTTTGGGTGATTCCTGTATTTCCTCAAATTTTGCTCTTGTCAATAGTTTTATTTTAGATTCCGAGGTTGGCATTTACTTTTTATAATTGGATAATTTTTGCAATACTTCTTTCATTGTTTCATCTTCATGCAGAATAGGTAGTTTTGTTTTATTGTATTAAACATTTCAGGGTTTTTGGGGTGAAATATAGAGACAAACGGTATTAGATTTTCATTTTCTTCTCCCTTACCACCCTTAAATATTCCCTGGCTACATTCATAGCTTTCTCGATTCCCTTGTCAATGATATTTTTGGGATATTTTGATTTATTAATACTTTTCTTAATTCATCCATGCATTTTTGTATAGTTTCTTCATTTGTGACAATAATTCTTATTCTACGTGCTGGTGAGAAAGTAATACTAGTTTTGGTGTGTTTGGGGTGACAAGAATTAAAAAAGTAAATATCGTTTGCTATGTGTTGGTTTATAATATATATCTTTCAATGTAGTATTTTCTCGTTTATTATAGATGAACGAACCAAGCGGAAGCAATAATGATTCTCTTCTGAGCACCATAACTAAACAAAACCAACGCAAATGAAGCTTAACTGTTATAATTCAATGTTGGCTATATATTGGCCATGACGGTCAGTTTGTTATATTGCAAATTAATAAATTCAATGTATGATTTATATTGACAAGTTCAACTGAGAACAACTATTTTAAATCAACTTTCCACACCTACTATAAACTTTTATCAATTGATCACCAACTGTGAACAAGTATTTCAACTAAATGTTTAAACATCAGCTATCAACCAGCTATCAACCGTTTTTCAACTGTTAACAAATATTTCATCTCAATGTTGGACTCAACGTTTCAACACAAAGTTTGTACTTCATATTCCAACTATCAACAATCACAACAAACCAACATCTTATAACTGCATGATTCGGTGGGGTACGCAACCAAATCATGAATTTGGCAACAGGCGATCAAAACTGCTACACAGCAGTTGACATGCAAGCCAACGTTATAATAATTTTACTGTTATTAATATCTGCTATCTGAGTATAACTATTAACACATTAAGAGTTTAATCAATAGATTTTTCAACTTTCGCCATGATTCGGTGGGGTACACAACCAAATCATGAATTTGGCAACAGACGATCAAAACTACAACACAACAGTTGATACGCACGCCAGCGCTATAATAATTACACTGTTATTAATATCTGCTGTCAACTCAAAATTAACACTTCATGGAATCACAACAAATCAATGTACAGTCCGTGCTCGATAAGAGTAGGGTGACGAAGCAGATTTACAGTTAGAAGTATGAAAGAAACCCCTATATTTGTCCAATCAGGTGAATAAAGTACCATAACGTGACCAACTACGTAACTCTACTCTTATCAAGCACGGACTGTAACGTCAGCTTCCAAATCATGAATTTGGCAACAGAAGAAATAATTATACTGTTATTAATATGTGCTACTCGACGAGGCAGAACTTGAAACATCCATCCATATGTCAGGATCTGTGTAACCGTCATGACAGAAAAGAAACATCTGCTGAGAATGTTGGATAACACGTGTAATAGAAAGAAAAACAGCAGCAGGCAACACCCACAGGCCTATCCTAAATAATTCTTACCCACCTGGTTCATTTCATACCCAATGGGAGGGTTTTTAGGGGAGGGTCCGTTGAAACTGCAATATGTATAAATATACAGCGGTCACCTTCTGAAAGGAATTGCCCATATTATTTTCAAGGAAGGTCGAATAGTAAGCAAAACAACTCTTGATAGAATTAAGTTTTTATAGCGTGAATATAACGACCACTGCACTCAAAGATCCAATGATAAGTCTTCCCTATAATAAACAAATTTAATTACTGATAGGAATTAAATTCTATTAACTAAAACGTCAAAAAAGGGCTGTTGGACATTTCTATATTCCATTGTAAATCTTATATCTGGGTGTAGGTTATTTAACAAATTGTTTAATTCAAGTAAATCTGACTTTGATTTAGTCCATTGAAAAAAGCAGTCATCAAGAAATCTTTTCCAGTTATGTATAAACTCTTCTACATATTGACTGCCGTATTTTTCATGTATTTGTTTATATAATTTTCCTCTAAATATCCTATTACTACGGTTGCATAAACAGGACAAATTTTGTTCTCATTGCAGTTCCTTTCGGTTGACGATAATTTTATCTATTAAAACAAAATGTGTTATTTTTTAATATAAATTCTTTACCTTCTATAATAAAATTTTTGGGAAATCTAGATGAAGTATCATTTGGATATTTTCAGAGCCAATATTTGATGGCTTTCATTCCAATCTCATGTGGAATATTTTAATATAATGTTTCAACATCAAGTGATGCCAGAAGTGTACTTTCAGGTACAGCAGAGGGTAAATGATAACGGAAATCTGTTGTATCCTTATAGTAACTTTTTACTCATAAAATGTCAGTTAAATTACTCAAACAATGAGTTTGTCAAACTGGTCCCGCAACAGTTGGTCTAAATTTAAGATTGGTTACATTTACAACTTACACATAATGAGTATCAAATTGATCACATGCATTTCGAATTTGGTCACTTTTGTGAGCTGTATTTAAATCATAAAAGTTACTAGGTTTTCTTTCGAAATTTAACAAATATTCCATTTCTTTTTGTGTTAAATTATCTGTATAGTGCTTATTAATTTGTTGTACTTTATTCTATCTGTTTGGGTTTTTTTTCCTGGTCAGTATCCAATTTTTCGTAATATTTTTTTGTCTGAAAGCATATTTTCGACGATTTTTTTGTAAGTAAGGGTTTTAGTGTTCCCTATCCAGTTTGACAACAGCTGCCTTAATAATGATTGATTGGTCATTTGCTAGAGATTTAATAGAATTTCTTTCTGTTAAAGATATATTTTATTTATTGCTTGAGTTAGGTTTAATAGTAGGTGTATTTTGCACATGTTCAATATACCTAGAAATTTCTGGCTCTTCTGTGCCATAAAAATATTCTGCTGGGCGTATTTTTTTATGAATTCAAATACATCCTCTTTTAATTCTTGTTGGTTTCCCTGCTCAGGGGTGGGGGTAAATTTTAAGCCATTTTCTAAAAGTTTTTTTTTCAGAATCTGTCAATCATTTTCTTGATAATTTATGATTCATTTTTGTAGTGGTCTCGTTAATTGTAGTTTCTGCAGTTAAGTTTCTTGCGTTATTTGATCATTCTGCTCTAAAAAGGTTTCTGGTCTTGCTTTGATAATCTATTATAAGATTGTTCATCCCATTGTCTGTTTCTATTCTGACCTGAAGAGGACAGGAAAAGAGTAAACATTTATCAGATGTGGAGACTTTATTTTATGTAGGAAATAGTGAAGTGGCATTGTGGGACATTGCAACCAACAATAGACAGTTTTTTGTTTTTGTGTTTTGTATAAAACATTACGTCACCTGAATCTGATCGATAATTATCCAAGATTAGTTGGCGTAGTTGTCGACGATGGATTCGTAATTCACCTGAGCGTCGTCATCTAGGGAGTAGTGTCTGGTTGCATTTTTGTGGTCATCCATCATTCTGCTGAAAACCCTCACAAAGTCTTGCGTGTTGGATTGTTTGATTTTGCCTTGGACCCTCTTTCAATTCGGCTGTTTTTTAAGACACACCGTGCGCTGATGATTAGAATCATATCCATGATGCCATCATTAATGCTCATTTGGAGCAATTCATGCATCAAGTTGTGCGGCTGTATCAAAATACATGCAGACATTTTGGTTGTTGCAAATGCTCTGGTTCCGGTTGAAGGAGTTGTAGAATCTCCTTTTACTTGCCACATTTTATATAATAATGCACGTTAGGAGTCTCCCTGCCAAGGTTTTTTTTATTTACAAGAACTAAAATCTCTCCCCTTCATCACTGGTTATTAAGCCGTAACCTCCACTCTCCTGCTGGTGTTTATGAATGCAGGTCGTGGTGTAGGGTTCAAGTGCTATACTGTGACCGTGTTTCTGCTCGAGGATCTCCATTACAGAATTGATGAAGAGTTTGAATGTGCTTGATTTTCCTCCTCCAGGATCGCACACTGCAATAAGATATGTGTTAAGTGTGGTTTTGTAGTTCTCGTTGGAAGAGACTGTACAGCCTGGACTGCACAAACTACCCTCCATTCCAAGTAGTGATGCCACAACAAGAGATCAGACAGTTTGTTGAATCTTGATATATTCCAAGCCATGCATAGAGCTCAGCCAGTAGTATTCCTTGCCAGTCCACCTTCGTTTTGTAAGATGCACGATAAGTTTTGAAAACATCGTCAGTATGTTTTTTTGAAGCCATATTGCTGTTAAGGTATCAACGTTGTTGTTCGTTAATTGACGTTTCAAAAGAGTGACGTCGCGGGTATTCACCAAAGCATGTATTTACACCAAAATAAATGATGTTGTGTCATGTTAGATTTAGTATTTTAAAAAATAATCATATTAATCCTTTTCAGACCAATGGACTTTTCTATAAAGCTACCTTTGATAAAGTCAGGATGGTCATTGTATAAATTGAGGGGTCAGAGATTATAATGTGCAAGGAAATATTGTAATTCTTTCTCAGGAGATTGATGTATTTCTTGCAAATAATGTAGACTGTGATGAAATGACACATAATGCTGTATTTTATTTGAAGCTTCATTGTTTGCCAATATGCCACTTTATGGGTTACCAGTCTTCAAATAATAGACCATGTAAACTTGCACAGATTAAAATATTTTAAAAGGGGGAGGTTTAACGTAAAGAAGCATATATGAAAGTTTGGAGATTTCCTGCCGTTTTTGAAAACTCTTTAGAATGTCTATTTTTTGTTTCATTTTCTTAGTTCAATCAGCAATTGGTGAAACTAATAATGAAATTAAAAGTAGATTAAAGTACATACATCTGTTAATTATTTCTGTAATCCAATAACTGGATACATTTTTAATTGCAACCAAAGTTACAGTTTCTTGAAATCTTGATATGTCATCCATGAATCTGTGGTAGATGTCGCCGTTTGACAGTTCATAGCGGCAGCGGCATGTGAATTCGTCGAGCAAGTTTGGAATGTTTTCGTGCAGAATGCCCTTTCTTTCTTTATTTTCAGCTTTACAATACCCCAAATTCCTTCGACCTCATTTGTGCAAGTGCCGTCGTCAACTTTAAAGTGCAGACTTTGCTTTACAGTCTTATGGATATGATCTTCAGATTCTAGTGTTGAGTAAGCAGCCCAGCAATTTGAACGTATCATTGTGCCTTCGGCGACTAAAGATTTGATGATGGGTAGGAGTGTATTGCAGTTGCGTCTTTCAACTACTTTAAATAACACTTTTCTGGTTCCTTTTTGGATCATGCTAAAGACCAAAGTGTCCTGTTCTCCTGTATCTCGATGGTACTTTCTCTTCTTTCCCAATAGGCTGTCACCGATCTCTACCACGGCCGCATTTGTATTCCCAAGTGCAATTGGATCATTATTTATTGCAGCTGAACAGATTGTTCTGAATTTCTTGTACCAATCCACGACACAAGGGTGACTGACATCGACCATTTTTTAGTTTCAAAAATCTGCATGTCAATGGAAAACGTAGATGTTTTCCATTATGGTGTGCATTGTACGTTTAGAACCCTTAAAAGAGGAGATTGAAAACAAATGTGTGAGCCACGATATGAGATTTCCAACAATGTTGTATGTGCGACCAGCAAAGCCTTAGATCAACCTGCGCATACGCGCAGTCTGATCAGAGTCTTTGCAAGTCGCTTGAATATTCTATGACTGTTAAGCTACTGACTGAACATCATTTGGAGTTTCCAAGCTTAAAAAGAGGCTGCACAGGCTCGTCGGAGTCTACATTTGTCAATATGCCACATTGTTGGAAATCACATGTCGCGGCTCGTTTGTAAATAATTAATTAAAGTGATCAAGTTAACCCTTTGTGGACAGTTAACGGTTACTTTTGCCGACAGTGAAGACCCAGATGAACTATCAAAGCAAACGTCATTTCATTATGGTTTGCACTGTTTGCTAGGACAAAATGGACGTTGGGAGAAAGAAAAAACAATAGTTTAGGGGACTTAAAACCTGTGACCCCTAATATATACAATGGACCTTCTGATATATCTGTATTATTTTATAGATACGTTCATTAGTCTACAAAAGGTTAATGAGAACAACTGCAATTTACAGGTCTCTATTTAAAATTGAGCCAGTGCATGCGATTTCCAGCAATGTGGCATTTTGACCTTTTTCAGCCTCCTTTTAAGCTTAGAAACTCCAAATGGTGTTCAGTATGTAGCTTAACAATCATAGAGTACTCAATCGACTAACAAAGGCTCTGATCACACTGCGCATATACGCAGGCTGATCTCAGGCTTTGCTGGTCGCACATACTACATTGTTGGAAATCTCATGCACTGGCTCAATTTAGACTTAGTTCCAACATTTTACAAATAATTGGGGCTGTTGCTGCCCCCACACCCCTACATATTTGTTAGTACGTATGTCAAAAAGATAGAGAACAACACTATGAACATATTGAGATGCAAGCTCACTTATAAAATATAGTCAATGTCCGTTTAGTCGGTTATAAATGTGTTGTAAGTACGTGAAATAGTCGGGAAGCAAATATTATTTGTGTGTGTGTGTGTGTGTGTTCAGGGGGGGGGGGGGGGTGGAAGGAGTTGAGCTAGTACTCAATAAGTTATTCTTATCTAGCGTATAAGGATGTATTTATTGTTTGTTTGTGTTGGTGCTTTACGTCACTGTCATCATTTTATCGTCATTTAAGTGGACATGGACTGTTTCCTGTGTCGAATAATCTTTTCTGCATACTGCCTCGATCAACGGTTAATCATTACAGATCAGAGGATAAAGTGTCTTGGTGAAAGACACAACACAATGACTCCATTGAGTCTCGAACTCACGACCCTACGACCCACGAGTCTAAAACTAAAGCGATTGGGCCAGCATGCATGCTTAAATTAAAACAACTTACCTCAAATAGTGTGTGTTTTTTTCGAGTAAAACATATGGATTTATCATATTTGAAGAAATGATAATGTTCATTTTTCAAATATGTGTTATTTATAACGTTTAAAAATAACTAGAAATTGTGTTTATGAACACTTCGTCCCCTACCATTAGCTTGTCGATAAAAATGATCTCATCACCATCCTTTTCACCAGGTAATCTACTTACCAACCTCTATCAGCTTACGAAATCTAAGGCTACTAGCTGTAGTGGTTTTAGAGATATCTTAATTACAATTTTTTTATGTCCAAATGTGCAAAGGGCAATTACTCGAAAAATGCAAGAGCAATAACTCCAAAAGAGTACAATAACTTTTTTGTTAATTTCACCAGGTAATCTTCTCAGTATCTTCTATCAGCTGTCCAAGTTGAAGCTCCTAGCTGTGATAATGAATGAGATATCAAGGTTTCTATGTCCAAATTTGCAAACTGCAATTAGTAAAACACAAACAAACGGTGTTTAAATTTTCCCGAGATAATCAACTCACCATCCTTTTTCAGCGGACCAAGTTTGAAGCTCCTGGCTGTGATATTATTTTTTTAGATATATTGACAACAAAATTACATTATGACCCTTTAAAAGGGACATAACTCCACAATGAGAGATAATCAGGATTTTAAAAAATAAGTGTCAGATATATTTTGATGAGGAATGCAAGTGCGGATCCAGAGGGGGGACAGGGGCTCCGGACCCCCCAACCCCTGGAAAATCACAAGTTATATGGGTTTCTATAAGGAATAAGCAATTGGACCCTCCCCCTGGAAAAAGTTGGACCCCCCTTGGAAAATGTTGGACCCCCTCTGGAACCTTGAAAAATGACGGCTTTCTTCGAAATTAACCATTTGACTTCAGTAAAATAAGCTGAGGACTAAAAAAAAAAAACATTGTCAGAACTTTTTTTGTCAGTTTACCTGGACCCCCCCCCCCCCCTGACGAAAATTCCTGGATCCGCGCATCCATGTATAAAATTTCAAAACCCTATCTTAAAATTTGTTCAGACGGACGGACGGATGGATAGACGGACAAGCCCAATGCAACATGCCCCTTCAACTTTCTATAGTTGGGGGCATAATATTAATGTCCTTTTTAAAATATGTGTAATGGCACAGTAAATGCATTTAAGGCCCCCAGTGGCTTAGGCTGCTGTCTGTTCTAAGACGGTGATTTTGTTGTTGTTGATTTATTGATATTGCTGCTACCGTTGTAGGGTTCTCTGTTTGATCCTTGTTTTGTTATCCTTTCTAGTTTTGCAACTATCTTGGTGGGAAAGAAAGAGCTGTCATGTGATACATTTATACTTAACTACTAAAGAAACCTGACACATACTGTGGGTCAATTATTTGGTAGCAAATGAATACGATACACACTTGTCTTTCCATTACGTAAAGCTGAACAAAGGTAGACTAAGATGCACTGATATTATTTGAAAAGATGAACTAATTTCAGACGTCAGGTATAAATTAAACGTCACGCAACCCCTAAAAGCAATTTTCGCAAGAACAAAGAAATCACGCAAAATTCATCAGAAATCACTTTAGTGTGATTGTTTGTTATTTCATTGATATCTTCTTGGCATTCAAATTAGGCATGCAATCATTGCTCAAACCAAAAGCCTACTTTTATTTTCTTAACGCCATTTTTTTCGTTTTCAGCGTTTTATGAGCTTTTAAAAAGCACTGCCACTTTATCAACTTTTTTCACTTTGTATGATGTTTGGAATGCATTTTGACAATGATGCAGTCCTTTTGAACTCCGTAGCTGCCGCCTACGTCCATTTAGTGAAGTCAAGCGTTACAATGACATGCTGATATGTGTATACTGCAAAGCTTGAAATTCATACGCGATTAAAGTAAAGCGTAGCCAATTGGCACTATAACAAAATAGACAGCACACACTAAACGGCGACATACGCTGACAAAGACAAACGGTTTTTATCCATAGTTTACGTTCTTTCTTAATTGACGTTAAACTTGGTTTATTCCGCTTTTACCACTTAAGGTGACGCGAAACATAAGTTCTGAATTTTAAAAATGCATTCCCTTACAATTATCGGTTGACTCCAAGTCAATTCATTTTCTAAAAAATGCTTAAACAAAGGAAAAAAGCACTGCCGTTTAGACAACGTCAAAAGCAAAACTTAAAAAACCCATATCATACGTCACAGCAAGAAATTGCAAATTTTTAAAATGCACTTTTGTCTGTACTGGTATTGCATACATGAAAAAAGTTTTCAAAAAAAAAAAAACATCTATACATACATCTCCGAGGCAAAAGTGATAAAAACGGTGTTTTTGACGTCGTGACGTCATGTTCTATACTTGATAAGTATATTTTTTCGAAGAATACTTTCTAAGGTCTTGTTATTAAAATAAGCATATCGGCTTAGCTCTATAATTTGTTATTTACGGGGTTTGAAGCGAGTAAAAAGTGTCAGGTTTCTTTAGTAGTTCAGTATACTTTTATTGTCTTTATGATGTCTTGTGACCTGTTAATTTTCTGTGGCTCTTCCTCGTTGTGCTATTAGTTGGTCTACAGTTTGTGATAGTGGTATTTCCTGAACAAACTCACTTTTATTTCTAGTTCCTTTCAGTTCACAAGTTTATACTGTTACATTATTAATTATAAACGTGTTAGTATTGCATTTGTCTCTTCTGACCGATGCCATCGACTAAAAGTTAACATGACTAAATAACATGCAAAACGGATTATTATATTCATACACAATATAATCCTAGCGATCTGTTTATTGGACAAAGGCAAAAAGTCTATAGACAGAATCTGATCAGGATATTCACTATTTGCTAACTAAGCGTTTATTTATTTATTTTTTTTAATAATACAACATACACCCCCCCCCCCCCCCCCTATTTGATCAGGGATGACTAAATGGGTAACTATTATATTGTTTTCTTGGTTGGGCAGTCTTACAAAGGGCATGTTTAACTGGGCCTCATTTGTGCGTGGGAACCTTTAAGTAATGATGCTTTTTACTAAATATTTGTGCATAACTCAACAGATGCACCTTAATTTTATGTCACGTTGATTACAAAACAAAATCAGAATTCAAGAGAAACACAACAAACGAACCAGGTTTACAACAATAAGAATATAATAAATCTGAAATAATACCACCTAAATTGGCGTTATGAAGGTTTCTACGTCATTAGACCGCAACTAATTCCATAACTAGATAGTGTTTTAAAAGCTCTTTAAATGAAAACAATATAATGACATGACACGCTGAATAAAAGAGAACACACCGATTAGTGTGCAGATGTATATTTCGTTTTCACACATTGAGTTTTCACTCATTTAACCCCGACATGCCAAATATATTTTTGCCATTTCCTGGTCAATTTTTTAAAACATATTTGAATCCAAATGGTGTTATGCAACCACGCAATCTAAACAAATGTTGTCTTTTGATAGCAGCAGAATCTGGGGCAAAAAGTTAGCCATAAAAATAATTTAAGCTGGTGGCTTTGGGTGCTCTTCATTCTTGGGCTATGGTTCTGTTGTTGGCTTGGTGTTTATTGTTGCTCCCATTGTTTAGTGGTGTTTGGTATTTAGTCCTTGGTTTGTCATGCAGTCCTTATAGTTGTTCATAGTTTTGCAACCATCTCGCTGGGGAATAGCGAGAGATGGTTGCTATACTTTCACCGCCTTTGATGCCATGTGACTGTTAGAGTTTCTTCTTCAAGGTGCCGTGGGTTGGTCTGTAGTATATGATTATGGCATTTCATTGTTATATTCACTTACTGTTTTAGTTGACAATATAAGTAGTTGTGATTGTCCTTGTCAGTATTCCAATTTTATCACATGACGTCGCGTCTAGGAGTGGTACAATACCATGCAATAAAATCGAAAAACCACTGTACTAAGTGGTTTACAGATTTTGTAGCGTTACGTAATTACTTCTATTTTAATGTTGCGGTAAAGATGAAAGATTGCTTTTTAAAAGTAATTTTTATGTTATGCAATAAATAGAATCTAACATTCGTGCTCCTATATTATTTAATTTATCTAACACGTTGCGAAAAAAGAGATATAATGCTCGGCAAGCCTCGCACTTTATCTCTTTTCCTTAACTTGTTTAATAAATTCAATAAAAATTGACACTCATGTAAGATCCTCTATATATTGCTACATAAGTACATTTAGTTTAGTTAGTGATCCGCCAAGAACATGTACTTCGGAAATATCTTAAGCCTTTTCATTTTGAATTACATGTTTGAGTTATTTAAAAGCCTTTTCGTTTTATAATTACTTGTTGGGTACTTTAATCAGCCTATTTATTTGTATTTACATGTTGTAGTTTCTGGATAAGCGTTTTTAGTTTGAATTATATTCTTGATTTTTATAAGCCTTTTCATTTGAATACATATCTGACAGATCATTCACTGAATATGTCTATGCAGAAACTTTAGATTACCCCAAAACGGATTCTTCCTTCAGGTTTGAGGCAATAATCTTCGGATGGTCCATTGTATATAGAGGTTATAATTTCCAAATAAAATAGTATTTCTTTTTTTGAAGATCGTATTTGTCTTAGAAAATATAGTAGACACTGGTAAAATGCTGCATTATACATTAGTCAATCAGGGTATTTACTGTTTGCTAAAGGTGAGGAGTCACTAGTATACAAACGGTTACTGGTGGCAACTAAAATATCCATCAGAGGAGATGGTAAATCGCCTGACCCAAAGTTGATCCTAAGCAGTACAAACTGACAACCAAGTATATACTAGAATTCAAAGAATCAGATGTGTCGCCAGGCAAAACAGAAGTCAAACAAGGCAAAGAAGCTCTAGCGATAAGGCGTATATTTTCCCTAGTTGACAGGATTACAAAAGCTAAATTTTCAAATACCCATAATGATTTTAAAATTTGTCTGTTTGGGTAGTATAATATGTATAGTTAGCATTAAAATACGTTTCAAAGCGATTCATCATTTACAAAGCCTTAAAAACTTGCACTTTCTACTCCAACACCTTATTTTTCGTCTTTATACTGGGTGTCGTTTACACCAGAATTTTAGTAAATCCATTATAGGTTTTCAAAAAGTAAAAGTACTAAATTATTAAGGATATAAATGCTCTTCGTTTCCAAAACTTTGCAGTATTCCTTCTGCACATGCGTACGAAATATACTTAAAATTGTGATGTTTGTCATTGAAAAGATGAAACTGGTGTCTTTCTGTTTGTTTTTAGATGCTTTCCCCACTAGACCCAAGGTGCCCGTTGAACAATTGAACGTCATTTTATAAATATACAACATGTGTAAAGGGCGTCTTGGGTCTAGGGGCAGAAAGGGGTTGTATAAGCAAAAGAAGACATCAATCATCTGACAAAAATAGATCACTTTGCAAGGTGGTCGTTTTTATTGTACATCAACTGTATAAATATATACAATATACTCTATCAAGATAAATTTAGGACAATTGTTTACCTTAAGTTTAACGGTCTATTTCCCATACGTGTTACTGAATAGCAAGCACAGTTGGTGATCAAAATAAATAATCATTTAAAACGAAGTAGATATATTACATGCATTTAGGAAACCCCGTTTTAAATATACGAACTAGCGGACGTGGGTACATAGACGGCTCGTCTATATGTATTTGTTGAGTATGCCTAGTGTCTCTAGACGATATTTCAACAAAATAAAACGAACGTCATATTTAGGGAAATAGCCCGCCTTATCGCTAGAAATTCTTTTTTTTGTCGAATTAATATCCTGGCGAAGGGTTGTTTAAAAAAATATAAATCACATAACATAAATTTCATTTCTCAAACCTCTTAGTTCACCTTGGGTATCATACAGATCAAAGTTAAAATCATATCAACTAGTTTAAGTGGTTAGTTAAATAAAAAAAAAGTTACAAATCTGTACAATTTCAACCATGTTGCTGCATTTCGTGGTTCCCTTTAAATTTATATGCAACATTACCATGTTCAGAAAAAAGTGGAATTTTTACCGTTTGACCAAGCCCCAGGCTTAGGGAGGGGGGGTCTGCAGGCGAAATATTTGCGACCATGTTGCTGCTTTCGTGATTCCCTTTAATTTGATATGCAACATGACTGTTCTGAATTTCAAGGTTGAATTTTGACCTTTTGACATGTAGGGTCAGGGGGGATCTGCAGGCAAAATATTTGCTACCATGTTGCTACATTTCGTGATCCAAATAAATTTGATATGCAACATGACCATGTTCTGAAAAAGTTGAATTTTGGTAATTTGACTCCTAGGATCAGCGGGAAGGGAAGGGGGTTCTGCGGGCAAAATATTTGCTACCATTTTGCTAAATTTCGAGATTCCACTTAATTTAAGATGCAAAATGACCATGTTCTGAAAAAGTTGAATTATGACCTTTTAACCCATAGGGTCGAGGTGGGGTCTGCATGCAAAACAATTTGCTACCATGTTGCTGCATTTCGTGATGCTCTTACATTTGATATGCAACATGGCCATGTTCTAAAAAAGCTGATTTTGACCTATTGACCCCATCCCCAGGGTCAGGAGAGGGGCTGGTACCATGTTTCTGCATTCGTGTTTCCCTTTAAATTGATACGCAACAAGACCATGTTCTGAAAAAGTTGAATTTTGAAAATTTGATCCTTAGGGTCAGCGGGGAGGGGCAATCTGCAGGCAAAGTGTTTGCCACCATGTTGCTAAATTTCGAGATTGCAATTAATTTGAGATGCAAAATGACCATGTTCTGAAAAAAATGACCCCTAGGGTCGAGGGGGGTCTGCATGTAAAACATTTGCTACCATGTTGCTGTATTTCGTGATGCCCTTTCATTTGATTTGCAACATGACCATGTTCTGAAAAGTTGAATTTTGACCTATTGACCCAATCCCCAGGGTCAGGGATTGTACCATGTTGCTGCATTCACGTTTCCCTTTAAATTGATATGCAACAACAAAAAATTTGACTTTGGACCAGTTGACCCCTAGGGGGGGGGGGTCTGCAGGCAAAATAGTTTCTACCATGATGCTACATTTCGTGACTCCAATAAATTTTATATGCAAAATGACCATGTTCTGAAAAAGTTGAATTATGATCCCTAGGGCCGAGGGGGGAGGGGGTCTGCAGGCAAAATATCTACCATGTTGCTACATTTCGTGATTCCATTTAATTTGATATCCAACAGTTTGAACCTTTTAATGGAGGCAGGCACCTGGAGTCAACCTATAAACAGTGTCCATCTGTTTTCTTAATTGCGTTTCACCTGTTCCATGATAATAGGTTGGTACTTCTTTTGTGGCTCTTTTGTGGTTTTCTGTCTTGTGTTTGTTATGCCTTTGGGCGCGTCTGTTTATATGTGCCTTGGGGTCACCTGCTGGGAAAGTGCTGCGCTCTTGGCTCTCGTTTGTGGTGTCTAACTGTGAGTTTGTCGCTTTCCTATTGGTATCCTGGGTCAGGTGTGCTATTTGATTGTATCGCTTCCTGATCTTTGCACCCTCACCTATTTGGATGAGTTTGCAGCATTCAACATAAAGATTAATCATGTTGGTCCTTAAATTTAATAGATCAACACACCTCTAAATTACAATTAGCCGCTCTATTCTATCCTCTCACTCTAGTGTCCAATCCAATTTTCCAACATCATCGGTCCATCTGAATGTAAGTTCAGAGTTTTTCTTGTGACGCTAATACCTTAACCAGGTCTTTCCACCTGGTGCAATCTAAAAACGTACGCAAGCTGGACCTGATCAGGACCGATAATTGGGGTCCAAACTGTTAGTTGTAACGTCCCTTGTCAGGTCTTCATCCTTCCTTGTCATATGTTCGATTGGTGTCCACTGTTATTCCTAATATTTGTATGGTAAGGAAGATTTGAAGAGTTTGCAGCATCAACATGAAAGGGGGCGATGTTCGTCCTTTGTTTTTTAGATCAACAAATCCCTATCTCACATTTTAGCTGCTTAAATCTATCTTGCACTGGTATTGTACTATCCAATCCTCTCTCATAAAGAAGTTAGTGTCCTATTTCCAGCTGCAAATAAAATGTGTCATTCTTTGTTCAGTCATAATTTAAAACAATCTATTTTATCAACATGTGAAGGGGCTTAAGTCAATGTTGAAAGATTTTTAAGCTTTGTTTAAGTTTGCCTTTCAAGGGTCTTCAAATCGTAAATATGGATGATTTTGGCTTTGAATCTTTCACCACAATTTGGTCCTAGCTGCGCTCAGGCCTCCATTCGTTGCAGAACCCCACAGGGTCGAGATTTGTAAGAGATTTGTAAGGAAACAAACGCAAGAATAACCTCCATGACCGACTACACAGAAGTAAACTTTCCCCTGTTAAACCTTCTGTTGATCAAACCCAGACTCGGACAAAGTGTCCATCGACCACGTACTCCATCCATCAGATATGGGCAAGATGCTTGCCAAAGGCCTAACCTGGATCTTAACTGTCCCTGTATGCAAACAGTATGTACCCAGATTATGACCTGAAAAGTTTCAAATTCCCAAATGAGACTTATTGTAAAAAAAGAAGTCAAAGTAGCCATGCAAAGGGTTAGAACATGTACTCATACAATATGCTTATTCTGTGGGTACTAAAAAGAAGCGTCTCAATGAGAAGATCATTTTCAGTACTCAAACAATATGCTCAATATGTGGGTACTGAAAATAACCGGCTCATTAAGACCCAACTTTTAAGAGCATACAGAATAAGTTATGGCAGAGAAAGAAGAAAAATGAAATTGAAATGTACAGCCAACACAAATGAACTGGTGCATCACAGAGGACCTACATACATTTAAATGATACATTAAACCACAAAAATTGAAAGCCTATGCATAAGAAGGACAGGACAGAACAGACTTTGGGACAGACAAACTGTTCTGGAAAGATTTGATAACATTTAGTAATTTTGGTGATTCAACACCCTAAGGATATATTGGTTTATTTCAAAAAAGAGCCCAAAGTTTGTCCTTGATTTGAGCAAAGGTATGTCTTGATTTGATATTAGCAAACCATGGAGTTGAATCTAAATTTAATCGTATAATTGAAGCTTGTATTTTCTTCAGGAACTTGTGGGAGTTCGGAAGAAGGGAAAAAACACATCTTGTATCAGATCTTTCTCCTCAGTAGTCCAGTGATACTTTGTATGCACAGGCTTCTGATGTGCAGCTTCAGTACTTTGGTCTGAAAATGGAACCACAGCCTGGGGAACTGGAAACTCAGGCTGTTGAACTGCCCATTTGCATAAGCGTTTCATTGACTGGCCGATCACCTCCAAAAAGTCAGATGGAGGCCGCTCAAACTGGCTATCAAGGTCGATTTTGTCGACGTCAGGGCGAACCGCAAACCAATAAGCATATGGTAAAAGAATTGGGTGCCAGCGCCCTTGGTAGTCAGTGCATATTCCGTAAGGACATTATGCATGTCTAGCCCAAGGACTCATTGGCTGCTTCCTCCAGGCACAAATACACCCAATGGTGATTTGTCTGGAAGAAGTTCCATTGGTTGAGCCAAAGCCGCTTTTTGAGCACCTTCGCCTTCTAGTCAGATGCTGTCTTGTCCACAATCTTGCAGAATATTCTGAACAACGCAACAAATGCTTCCTTTGATTTTGGCATGCTATCAAAGTCAATGTCTTCATGTGTCAGAGTCCTGCAAAGTGCTTGGGACCTCTTCAGATCCAGTATCTGATGAGCATGGCACTGGTTCAGCCTAGACGGTTTGTGAAGTGCTTGACAGGGGGTCAGACGTGATGGTTTGTGAACTGCTTGCCACAAACGTGGATGTGATATCATCTGAAGTACTTGCTGCAGGTTGTAGCATACCTGATTGAGAAGGGCTTGGGACTCTGTTGTCCTCCTCGAGCTCAAGCATTCAGTGCCTCAAAGCTGTTTATAAGAGAAACACTGTTTGCACCGACTTGTTGGCTCTCTGTGAGAGCTCGTAGCGGGATGTTGCTGTCTTGGGATAGCAATGGCATTTGCCTGTGACGGAGCAAATTCTAGGCCACAGTAGTCATCAGCTGCTTTATTCTTGTGATTGTAACCTTATTCTTAGAACATCTGCCTTGATGAATCCTCTTTCGACATATTTATTGCTGTGCTGTTGTTGAGTTTCTTGTTTACTCTGTAGCACCCGTCACAAAGAAAGGGGAAGTCAGAAGGGCATCGCCAGTTGCTGTGCACTTCTTTGCCACCTTTTTCGCCTCTAAGACTTAATCAGCAAATAGCCTCTGAACAAAATAAAACTCGGGCTTGAGGCTACAATTATCAGGACCGTGGGATCTTGACGTCTAGTGTTTGGCAACGGTGATGGTGCGCCACTGGTCTTCACCAACAGAGGCTCTCATTAGTGCCGTGTAGTGCATTTGTTGAATGGCTCTTGCACGTTGGCAGTTTCACGCAGCCAACAGGGCCATCAAATGATTGCGGACCCTAGTGTAGTTTGAAGCGCGTTCAAACAGTTGTCATCTATTTATAATCCTGGCCACCTCATCCATATACTTGGAATCAAGGATATCTAACACAGTCCGCGGGTGAAGGATATCATGATAATGATCCATGTGCGGTTGATAAGATCCTTGGCCTTGGCACCGAAGAGCTTAATGATTGTATGCCTTTGCATCCAGATCCAAAAGACTTTGATGGCTGTCATCAAAATGTGAAGGGTGGTCGTTTTCAAAGAAGTCTTCCATTTTGAGAAATTTCAGGAGCCATTGAAAACTAAAGATTATGTCCTTTGTGTGCTGGTGCTCGTATCCTTAATCATTTCACACACTACCATCTCTGTCCATCTTTTGCCAAAGCTTTAAAGCTGGCACGGTGGGCAGCAGCAGCATCAGCCATCTCGCAACGTGTAGGATTTGGACACCATTTCACGAATATATTGAGGGGTTGTGGGACTGTTTTATCAAAATTGGACGTTTTGGACCCACATTTTGACTTTTTAAAAAGTGGACTAACCAAATAATCATATAAAACGTACACACAGTTGATTAAATCGCCTAATACATGTAACAAAACGTATTATAGATGTCAATTAAGCAGCAGTTTGGGATGAAAAACGTCCAAATTTGGATTTTCAAATTTTGATAAAATTGGCACTAAAACGATATCAAGGTGCTGTAAAACGCGTTTTTAAGATATTTATGACAACCCTCTATCATATGCAAGTGCTATAAAAATCAAAAAATGTCTTGATAAGTCGAGATTTGACTAAAATTCGTAACACCATACTAAGGGGTAGGGTCAAGCATTATTTCTGGCTATAAAATGTTCCCTTGCTGTTATATTTACATATGTTAATTTGAAATTGATTAATATATTAATTGTTTATAAATGGGAAGGGGAAATTAAAAATAACATGTTCGATAAGTCGAACTTCGTCTGAAATTAGTTTTAAAAATGGTTCAAAGTAAATTTTTACTTCAAGGAGTTTGTAGTTTCTATCATCGATAATCAACGATAACATACTTAAATTATGCTATATATTGAGTAGGGAATAGGATAGAAATAAGTATTGATAAGTCGAAATTTGACTTAAATTAGTTGAAAACAGGATTCAAGGCATTATTATTTTTGCTTTAAACATGATGCCTACTTTATCCATCTATAACATTTTGAAATGTATCTATATAATGAGGTATTATTATATATATTCGCTATCCCAACCCTTGGCCTCACAATGATACTTTCTTCGACTTGAGTACGTCATAAGACGAAAACAATAACAATTAATATGATCAAATTCACAAAGCAGTGCAAAAAATCGATAAACACCAGGACTCCAGATAAGACGGCGTGATTTATTTACATTCAGTTTCCTTATTTAACAACTAAAATATACGTTCAATGTGCTCGAAAGAACTGTCACATTAAGATGGTTATTTTGAGCACTCATAACATAATTTTGAACTGAAGGCTAGAAGAAAAATAAACATTTTTACAACCAAAATCTTTGATTATCTGGACTTATGGAGACTTAACGGGCGGTGTATATTAGATGACGGTAAACTGCTATGTTTAATCTAATTGGCAAGAAGGGATTATCGATAAAATCTTTCCTGGTGTTTTTAATTGGGCGATTAGTCTGCGCTAATAATAAAGTTTGAGGGTCGTGAGGTGAAGGGTTTGTAGAAAGGTAAGTACGATAAAACCTTCGCTGGTGAAGATGACCAGAAGGTGGCAGAGTCGAAATGAGTATGACTTAAATAAGTTAAAAGCGGGATTCAAGTGGGGGTATCTTTGACTACAAAATTCTTAAAATGATTCATGAATTGGGTAAATTATATATGAGAAACTAGTTGAATAAAATGAAGGTTGGGAAAGTCGAAATTGATTCAGATTATTTAGAAACAATATCCAAAGCACTATGTTCTCTGCCATCTACAAACAATGATACACCACTAAAATTAATTTATATATTTCGCGATAACATGGGAAGATATTAGGATACAAATAAGTTTGGATAATAAGTGGAGTACGACTTAAAGTGGTTCAATTGTTGTTTTTTTGCCTTCAGCAGTATGAGTTGTTCTAAGTGTACTATTTGCCATGAAAAATGTTGATACATAAGTATGTTTTAAAAAAAATTGGACGGGGTCAATACGCTTAGTGTCTTTAAGTAAAGGGTATTAAAGTAATGCTATTTTGCCACCCACCCCCTATGAGGAAAAAAATGAAAATTGCTTTGATAAAATTCTTCTTATAAGTTTATTAGAACAATGGCCCAACTGTATGTCTTGTGTTAATATGATTTTTACCGTTACTATGGTAACGCTAAAGGCTGCCAAAATAGGCTGAAAGTAAGAAATTGACCAATTATTTGCAAATTTAAGACGTTTGACAGAGCAATTAACATAGAGCATAAGCAAATACCAAAATGATATTTTAACAGATAATGCGAATTATCATGGCACACAACATATTAAAAGGACTTTTTGGCATTTAGCTGTGCTGATATCTAATTCTTTAAAAAGCGGTCTCTAAAATTTGGTCAAAAATGTCAATTTCTCTATTTTTAGCCTATTTTGTCGGCCATTTATGTTACCATAGCAACGGTAAAATTTAAATGCCGAAATTTTACACTTTAGTTATTCTTCTAATGAACCAATCAAATGAAATTTTTGAAAAGCAATTTTCAGTTTTTGGCTCCAGAGGGGGCAAATTAGCCCCTTAATGCACGTACCCCTTTATAACTCAAAGAGAAAGCAGGGAAGAGCAAGCCAATATACTCCTCCTACCTGATATTATAAAGCTATCTCAAAGGGTATGAAAGTTATGGAGCATAAAATATTTCCCCTTCTAATTTCAGTCAAGGGAGATCACTCAAAAAATAAGCAAGAGAGTAGCAATTATTATCTGCCACACTTTGTCCTGACCCGATATGTATGTCTGTCAGACATAATCATCAAAGGATATTTTTACATACATCCTAATTTCAAGCATGTTTATGGTTCTTTTCTACCAATAGCTTAACAAGATTATCCAACTGGGTAGGCTATGATATCTACTAATCATCGTGACCCCCTCTAGATGTAGTTGTAAAGCACAAATTGACAAAGGACTGTTTACAGTCGCTTTTTTGGCCAGCAGGATAAAACATCTGTATGGTAATAATCAGATAAACCTGTGTAAATGAAATTTTTGATCGTACCAGCAACTCTTTATACCTTCCAACCAAAAACTAGCATTTATATTAGTGAAATACCCTGGAAAATAATTGGGCCAAGATGCGAGAATGTCTGATTTTGACACATACGAACAAAAAAAAGGGGCATCCACGTATTGTAAGTGGTTTTCTAGAAAGTACACTAGTTACACGCGAAGTTTCAGTAATCTAGTAAATCTCTGTAGCTGAACAGACTGATATGACCCATTCTTGGTTTGATACCATGAACGTCAAGTAGGCGCCTAGAGTTATCAAAAGAGCGTGCAGTCAAACGATATTTACTTGCAAAGAATAGTAAGAAATCATCTTTGAAGGCAATTAGTGATTTTTTTTTTTTAACTGAGGTTGTGACCAGATGGCAGAAATTTAAGTGCTCTCTTTCAACCAATCATAAAATGGAGATATTTTGTTTGTTTGTTTGGTTCTTAACGACGCATCAACCCTTGTGGGTCATTAGCGTCAGACGGTATTAAACTAAACATGATGAAGATGGAAAAAGTAAAAATTTATAAATTAAAAGGAATGATGTTGATGAGATTGTATAATGATAATTAGTTGAAATACGATTGTTGACAGGAGAGACCACGTACAATATCTGACAGTTTCAAAGAGCTATTCAGATAACTGTACATGTTCTCTAACTGAACAGAATACAACATTAAAAAATCTGTATTATGGTCTGATACAAATGTAAAACAAAACATGATTTTAAAAATAGCAATTAGATTTTGTTAAAAAGATTTATTTGTCTTAAAAATGTCATAATACTATCAATATGTATATCTTGAAATAATTATTTCATGTTATCAACATGGAAGCAATTATTTCTTACTTGTACAAAATCGCCACACTCCAAAAGGAAGTGACGTACAGTGAATGGTGCGTCGCAACCAACACATTGTGGCAGCTCTTCACCTTGTAGTAAGTATGAATGAGTGACTCTTGTATGACCTAAGCGGAGTCGAGCTAAAACTACTTCTTCTCTTCTAATGTTTCGAACAACTGATTTATATTCACCAACAGTTAATTTGATGTCAAGAAGTTTATTACCAATGCTGTTATTCCATGAAGTTTGCCATTCTTCCAAGATATATTTATTGATAGATGGCTTAAAATTGGAAAATGGAATTTTAAAAGAAGTTGGTTTTAATGAAAGCGATGTTTTTGCTTGCTTATCTACCATCTCATTCCCTTGGATACCTATATGACTAGGAATCCAACAGAGAGCAATTTCTTTATAAGCTAAAAGCTCATGACATTTTTCAAAAAGTTTCTGAATCTGTGGATTCTTTGAACTGGTATGGTTTGATTCATTGCTTTCAATACAGAAAGCGAGTCAGAAAATATAATAAATTTATTGTTAGCTTCACAAGTGCTTATGAAATCTAAAGCTAGATCAATTGCTTTCGCTTCAGCAGTGAAATTAATGAATCGTCAGGTATACGTTGCATATTACTATGGTTGTCTGATATAACAGCACAACCAACCTTTGAGTCTTCCTTTGACCCATCAGTATAAATTTGTTGGTAATTCTTATAACGACTTTGCATTTTTCTGAAATCATCTTTTAATATGTGTGGATTTGATTCAGATTTTTTCCCGGAATTTAAATCAAAAAGTATTTCAGGTGGTTTCATACACCAAGCTGGAATATTTGGTGTAAAATGTTTTTCAATATTTTGTGGTTTGATATTGGCAGATTCTAAGAGCGGTGAAATTCTGATGCCAAATGATTTAATAGCTTTAGGTTTTTGTTCATATAAATTAACATAATTTGGTGGGAATGTAACTTCATGAGCAGGATTTGATGGATTAGCAGCAAGTCTTATAGCATATTGCAAAGAGAGTTTCTCTCTTCGTGAGTATAGTGATGGTTCATCTGCTTCCACATAGAGACTAGCAACAGGAGAAGTTCTAAAAGCCCCTAAAGCTAATCTAAGTCCTTGGATATGTATAGGATCAAGCATTTGAAGATATGATTTTCGTGCAGAGCCATATATAATACAGCCATAGTCTAATTTTGACCGGACAAGAGACTGATACAGCTTGAGAAGTGTAGTTCGGTCTGCACCCCAAGAAGTATGGGAATAAAAGATTCAATGCTTTTAAACATTTAGCTTCGAGATATTTAATATGGGGTATAAAACTGAGTTTTCTATCTAATAAAATGCCAAGGAATTTAGATTCCTCAACAACTGGAATAGGTGATCCATATAAATGTAAAACTGGATCATCATGTTGCTTGCGCAACTGACAGAAATGTACAGCCTGCGAGAACGTACGTTCGTATAATGAGGGAAATTATCTTTTTTCTACTTTATTCTCTATGCCAATGCTATGCCTTTTGGTATAGGAGCCCTTTCGGACGACACCCAGCAATCTCTGTTAATTAGAGCGTGCTGATCTTCGTCTGCCTAGTCGTAAAACAGAGAAGTCAATTTTCGCCTGTGGTCAGGTTCGCTTTAACTAGTAGCCAATTTTAATCATATGTTGCCCCCTGGCCTGGCCATATGGTTTCATTAAACTACTAGTTCATTATGGTTTGTCATCAAATCCAAAGTGGCACCTACGCTGCTGATACGTTTTAGGCATCAAGAACGCGTTTTTGATACGAAATTATTTTTAAAAATTATAAGAACGCTATATTCTCTGTTATGATCCCAAATTCATTTCGTGTCACTATCAAATCAGCATGGTGTTACTGTATACAAAATAAATTTAGATGTTCTATTCTATCATTTTACACCTAACGTTCTACTGAGAATAGAAACATATGGTATGTGTAGGCTGTAAATGCATTTGATTACAAGCAGACATACTTATTAGATAAGTGTCAAGTGATCCTCGTCCTCAGGATTAGGTTTGACCAACCAGCCTACTGACTGGGATAAGGGATTTATTAGACTTTTAACTCGTACATAGGCAGATGTTTACCTGGCATAGTATTGATTTAGTCATCTAACCAATGGCCGCCATCAGCGCTGATCATTTGGAGTAGATACAAAAGCTGATCTGCACATTTTGTTTATATATGAAATGAACTGCTTTTCTCATAGCTAGGCTAAAATGATCTAAAATTCAGCAACTAATAATACATTAGGCACACAGGGATTCGACCAGACTATTTTGTAATAAATGACACTATAATCACAATGACTGTTACACATGCACTACCAAAAGACGCTTACTCATGAAAATCTCGGCTTTATCTAGTACTTTGTATGGCAATGGTATGTTTGTTATTCTTAGTTGCAATCAATCATATACAATTACTTTGCAGCCTCAACCATGATCACTTTTGATGGTAGATGAATACTTATGTCAACCGAAATTGAAGTCATTAACTGTTTTTTCACATCTCTAATTTTACTTTTAAAATACGATTAATATGTTGAAGTGTTATTCAACACAATTTTTAACAAAAGTTTCCAAAATATTTTAATGCCGTATTTTGTAGTTTGAAATATATACAATCTACTCTAAATGCAGAATCCCAATAATGAAACCTTTCCTTTTTAATCTGCACATACAAAAAACACACACATACAACAAATTCAACACCAAACAAAATTATTCAAAGTGTGGGATAAAACAGCAAATCACGCAAATTATAGCAGCTTACGGTAATATCATGCTCCAACTACTTGAGCTGTCTAGTTTTAACACTCTAGAGAGTGATATTAGAATCGTGTAAAATATAATCCACTAGAAACTGATTTTGCGCTGTTTTTTTCTTACCTTATACCAGTTTGAACCAGTTTTTGGGTAAACGTCAAGATTTATCAAGGCAAATTGGACCAATCAGGGGACAGGATTCTCTTGTCATATAACAATGTACTATATTCATATATAATCTCCTTAGTTTGGGATAAAATAATTAATATATCATTGAGCTAAATCGATACACCAGAATACATGAAACAAGCATACTATAGCAACAGTCACATCATAAACCAAAAAAATGCTTTTCATGGAAGTGGATTGTATAATTATTGAATTTAAATAGCAGGACATAGGAGTTGTCAACCCTTAAAAAACAGCAAAATACAGAAATTGAAAACATGCACAGGTGTCTGTAGCGACCTTAAAGAATCTTTTCCACTATTCTGCCGACTGACCGAAACTGTCAATATGATGATCTTGCAGTCTGTGAAGTCTCAGATCAGCCAGAATTTCTTTCTTTGTTGTCTGCAAGATAAAGCACTGCGCATATGAAACAAAAATATGAAAGACCCTGGGCTATTCAAAAACTATCTACTACTCAATGCCTCAGTATTCGCCATTGAAGGTGATGATGCCTGTGTTTAATAACATCACCATACATACAATTTAAATTCAGCATATATAATGGTGGCTCCCATAAATAACAAAGTCTCAATGTTCATATGGGCCTTGACACGAGAAAACCTGTCTTCGATGTTTGCAAACACCAAAAGCGAACACAAGCTTGCGCATCCGTGCAGTCTAATCAGTGCCTTTGTTATTTGCTGATTGGAAAGTATCATATCTGAAGTCGCTACGATAGAATTATCAATTTTCTAGCTAGTGTATGTTTGTAGCTGAAGAGACTTGTTTGAGTCTGGCTTTGTCTGAAACCTTGAAGACAGATTTTGTTGCTTCGAGGCCCAATCCGAAATCATACAAGAGTAATTGGAATATTTTTCTATCATTAATTACAAAGATAAATTTCTAAATATGTTTTTTTAATGTTTTAACTATTTAAAATCAATGAAAGCTCTTCCCTTTCCCAAAATGCTTGATTATTGAGGCCACAATGAAATAAAAGAAAGTGTTTAAAGCTGCATAGTCTGTAACTTTTGATCTTTTAATTTTAGTAATAAAGGTTCTATTTTTCAAGAATGCAGTAAAAATCCTCAAATTCAGGTAAAACTTTTACCATTTTCGTAAATGTTAACAAAAAACCACTATCAAAACAACAGCATTTATGTAAAAAATTAACTGTCTAGAATTATTGGTGGGACGTAAGTAATTACCAATAAGAGAAAAACACCTATTTTAATAACTTAAAGATAATTCACTTTTCCATGCAGTTTTCAGCTGTACTGAACATATTTATTGTGAAAACATAATTTAATTCTACTTTTTCAAATGATTTAAAAAGAATTTTTTTTTCGGAAAATGTTCTTAGTTACAGACCTAGTGCCTTTAAGAAAAAGTACCCCTGATGGTTGAATATGTCTGCCTCCGATACAGGTCTCTTCAAATCATCACCTATTATACAGAGTAGATTTTACTTTCTTCTCCTTTGGGATCATGGCAATCTGAACTGCCTCGGCCAATTCCTTGGAATCAGACCACGGATGTACATCAAGGATCTACTTTGATAACCTGGGTGATAACGTGACTCTGACGTTATATAACGTGACGCTGACGTCACAGAAACCATGTTTATACAATAACAAGTGTGATTGCAGCAAACAAGCGGCTTAAATGAAGTTTATGTTTTTTTTTCAATAATATATCGCTATAGCGATTTTATTGAAAAACATTAACTTCATTTATTCTGCTGATTAAACTTTTCGGATAATCAGAATGATCGATTTTGATAGAGCTGAACCCACATTGTACAGAACTAATTTTTCATACGCCTAACGGAATGGCTAACAAAATGGAGCTTTTTGGTACATAGTACTACGTGTAATGCTCCTTACATACACCCAAGCCATGATTCGATTCTCGAATTGTGGCAGACTTTCCCAAATGGTACCATGGATTTCATCTTGGAACTCTGAATCTGTTCGAGGATCACTGATTAGGCAATAATGGCAACCCAGAATACCTGCACACTCCTCATTTTCAGTTACTTTGTGTATTCTTTGCTTCTGAATGATAAACTTTTGAAGAACAGATTTGGTGGCATCACCTGCAAGTAAATATTCACCTGATTATGATAGATCATGGTGAATGGATAAAGTCTCTAACAAAAGGTTTACTGTATTAGGCTAAAAATCAAAATTCTGAACTTATTGAATTGAACGAAAAAGTGACTTCTTTGGAAAAATAAAATCATGAGTTGAAAGAAGAAAATGAAGTTCTCAAATTTCAAACTTTAGTAAAATAGGCCACTGGCTGGATATGGTTTACCTCCCCCCCAGGGAGAATTTTGTAGACCATATTTTTCTTAAAGCCTGATGTCTCGCAAGCATTTTGCAACATGTCAGCCCTCTGACAATGGCAGCGTTAAGCTGTAAAAGCCTGTTACATACGTTACCCTACAAAATATTTGATAAGTAAATTTCTTTTTAAGACTTCAGAAAAGTGCAAAAGATTAGGTAAGATTTCCAAATTGGTTATATTTTCTAAGTAAGCTTTTACTGAGCCATAGATATTGACATTTAAAAACAAATATAGTCACCCTCAATGTAGTGTATGTTACATTTATCAGTGAACACCCTTTAAAATGATAAATGAATCTAATATAGTTTGTCTTGAAATTTATTGAAACCAGTTTATGTTCATTAATTTGGTATTATATTAAAGATTTTTTATTTATCTTTTCAAAACTGCAAGCCTTGCGTTTCTGTCTTATATACTTTTTGAGTTATTAGATGTTGAACATGGTAGCCCCATATCACACAAAAATGTAAAATGTAATTCTCTAGGCATTTCGCTGGCTATAGTCCCCCTTCCCTCCAGGGGGAATTTTGTACACTATAATTTCCAAATACTAAGCTATATAAGCCATTAAATGAAATATGTCAGCCCTCTGAGAGTGGCAGCGTTAGCGTGTAATATCATGTTACGTACGTTACCCTGCAAAATAACTTTAAATTTTCCTGATAATGCCTCCAACATGACGTTTTCACACTTTTTTTCAAGTCTGGTACAGGTTTAAGAACTTCTTCTAACACAGATACATGATTTTAGCATTAATTCTATAAATGTCTTGAGTTTTTGCTGTTGTATATGTTACTTAGTGTTTCATATGTTATTTCCAAGTATCAGTATGGCAGTAATTGACTATACATGTATTGCATCCGTCAGTTAATATAGCATATATTTAAATTAATTGAAGTCCTTAATTATGGTGTCTTATACTATTTTATAGCCCAGGTTACATACGTTACTCTCAGAATACCATTAAACGTTCAAGATAAGGTGTCCAACACGACCTGCTTGTACTTATTTGCATGCTGACACAGGTCCATGTACTTCGTTTTACTCTTGCTCATTTGCTGAGGAAGTAACTCAAACATAAACTACCATAAACACTCTTTTCTTTTAAAGAGACAGCAAATATAGTTAACATAATACTCATGGAGACTTTGTAACATACAGTGCAATATGCGAGTAACAACTTAAAAGATCAAAGAAAATACATCAGGATGTTTCTTGCCAAGCTAGCAACTCTTCATATATTATCCAAGGGTTTAAAGAATTGTTCAGTACAGCTTATTAATACTCTATCAGATTCATCTTGCAAGGATTTTGCAATATGCTGGCGATGGCACCATTACCTTGTTACAGCCAATTACAGATATTACCCATCAACATCTGTGATAATTTTAGTAAATGACACGACTTCTGAAAAGTGCAAACCATAAGGTAAGTTTTCAAAACTGGCTATATTATCCAAGTAAGCTATCTTTGCATTGCAGATATGGACCTTTGAAAACAAATATGCGCCCCAAAGTGTTACGTATGTTACATTTTTTTCATTATTCCTATATAAATGATTTATGAAACTAATATAGTTTGATATTTTTTTTAATATGAACGTGCTTACTAATTCATTTTGTATTAAAGAATGTTTATGTACCTTTTGGAATCTGCAAATATTATGTTTCTATCTTTTATAAGGTATGAGTTGTTGAGTTTTGAACATGGTAACCCCATATCACACAAAATGTATAATATAATTATGTTGCTCTTTGTCTCTTTGTTAGGATACAATCAAGTTTCTTTCAGCCAGATGTACTCCATTTCCTTCCCATTTATTTTCTACACATTGTGTCCATATCTGGAAAGCCTTACTTGTTTTCATGGGAAATACTTGATAGTAAGAAGTTTAATCTTTGTATGTACATCTTGTGGACAGAAAAGCAGGATGGAAGTAAGCTCACGTTCATGCCATTTGAAATAGTCAGTATATGTGTATGGCACTTTTTGAGAAACATGTCGTACTGCAGCTTATACACATTTTACATAAATAGCACATGTTAGGGTTTCATGTCACTGATGAGTGCCTAGAGCAATTCTTAGTTTGCTTTTCTATCCTGCTTAGAATATAGATGAACTAGTGAGGAGGGGTTCTCTATCAGTTTGATAGGAACAACCTTTTAGTGGTACTTACACGTTGGCACATTGGTAGTGTCACAATCTGTTAAACAGTGTATGACTGTAGATCTCTTCCCTCATATTATGGTGAATGTTGTTGACATTCAAAATAAGGACCTTTATTTGCATGCACCAGTGTTGAACAAAACATCTAGGTTATCCTCTGCGAGAATATTTTTAGACTTAATAGAATGCTGCTTATACATTGGGCTTAAATGAAGTATATGTGTTGGTTGGTTGGTTGGTTTTGTTGCTTTACGTCAGCTATGGTCATTGCGGGATGGTCAGTTCACTTAACCACACTTTTTCCTGGGCAGGCTTGAACAAGCGGTTAACCAGTAATTTGTGCACATACTTTCGCTTGTAGAAATATATGTGTGGTTCCTGTTGCCTACCTACCCTATTTGTTTAACCCTACCCTAAACATTAAAATGGTCTTTGGAGAAAAAATACCTAAAATGGGCACTTTTACAAGTTTTGTCACTATTTTCTCTGTTAAATGTAATAATTTCCCTAACTACCTACCCAAAATTGTGTTGGTATGCAACAGGAACCACACATATATTTCATTTAGGCCTTGTATATATGCATCAGTGACAAAACCAACAGGTCCTACCTTTCGTGCCTGGTTGAATAGTGCCTGGCTCCATCAGATCCTTGAAGGTGACAGGGAAAGCTATTATGCTCTGTAGTATGGCATTACCATCAAAGTTATGTGCAGCACTACATGGCCAATCTAATGTTTGTTCAATGTGTGATTGCAATCCATGCAGAAGTTAAGACTTGTCAGTTTTGGTGAAATTCTATCAGGAGTTGTCAGTAACCATGGTACGGGCCCCCGAAGGAACTGCAGTGTCAACTCAAGGTCAACATCATGGCCAATATAAAGGGCATGCTGATCAAAGACGCTCCTTTAAGCTCTCATCCGGCTGATTACATTTTGTAAATTGGACAATCTCTTCTTGACCTCGCAAGCCTCAAAGCTTATTACCTTGTAGCATTTAATGGGATTGTGAAAGACAGATTTTCAACTAAAAGTGAGTCAATGAAGTCTGCAACAGTCTTCCTGGCAATGTCATCAGCCTCAATAAGATCCTTAGCTATGCCAGGTTTTCTTTAGCTCTGACTATCTGTGAGTCATGAGCCCTTTTCTTTGTTTCATCATGGAGTGTTAATTTGATTAGAGTGTTTTCCATGATGATACATTGCATTAGTTAGATGGCCTCCATGCGAGCTGAACATTTCTTGTACTTCAACAACAGCAGAATCTAGGGCGAAGATTTGGTACCAGTAAAATGCATTTAAGCCCCCCGGTGGCTTAGGCTGCTGTCCATTCTAAGGCGGTGGTTCTGTTGTTGTTGACTTTTTGTTTATTGTTGCTCCCATTGTGGGAGTCTGTAATTGTTCTATGTTTTGTTGTACGTTACTTTATGTCCATTCTAGTATTGCAATCATCTTGATGGGGAAGAGAGAGCTGATTGCTTTGCTTAATTTGTCTTCCTGGTGTCTTGTGATGGTTGAGCGGCTCTTCCTCGCGGTGCCACAGGGTTGTCTGCAGATTGTGATATTCCCTGATCATACTCACTTACTTTTTTAGGAGGAACACCAGAAGACAAAAAGTATGGGTTCATTGTCTTCAAAACTAGAACTAAAAAGATTGGTGAAGCCAGAAACTGCCTCTAGTCCTCCTTCTACTTTGCATCGGAGCAGATTGAATATTTCATTTCAGTCCATTGAAGAGATGTTCCAATATATTGAGCTCTGATGTGATGAGTAATACACCATTCCATCTGTAGTACGAAGTGTAGTTCTAGCTGCTGAAGCCTATAATACCTCTTTATTGTTTGTCTGATAGTTATGTCAAAAGCATTTCTCAAACAAAGAACCAATGAACTATCAATAAACTATATTCTGTGACAGATGTAATACATGTATTGTCAATAAATACCATACTGATACTCGGAAATAACTCAGGACACTTATCTAACGCAGGTATTCTACTTAGTAAGGGATACAACGGTAATAACTGAAGACATTTGTAAAATTGATACTAAAAATATGTAACTGTGCTATAAGAAGTTCATAAACCTGTGTCAGCATGCAAATATGTGCAAACATGTCATGGTTGAGACATCAGGGGCGTTTAGAGCTATTTCGGGGGGTAACGTATATAACGTGATGTTACACCTTAACGCTGCCACTCTCAGAGGACTAACATCTTTTATTTTGTGTCTTATATAATGTTGTTTCAGAAAAATATAGTGTACAAAATTACCCCTGGGGGGAGGGGGTCTATAGCCAGCTCAAGGCTTAAAACCTGTGTAAAACGGCCACTCTCAATAAGACCTAAAATTGGGTTTCAAGACCAAATATTGCTTATTGCAGATAAAAAGGGTTGCAGAATGTTCCAATGGGAGCATTTGCAATACGTTTGACCTTCATTTAATTACCATTTGTCATTAAGATATTTGTTTTGTCTTTTTTTGAATGGCCGTTTTACACAGGTTTTACTGTTTTTAAGAAAATGCAAAATGGAAAACGTTTAAGAATTAAAGAAAGAAATGCATATAAATGATTGCGCCTAAATTTACATCCGGTGTAAGAGCTAACAGGCTATTTTCCCAGTCACAGGCCTTGGTGTAAATTTAGTATTTCACCATTAAACTATTCAGTTTCAGAATTGCTGCTAATATATTGACTAACATCGCGTGTTTTTTTATTTCATATATAAAAATTGGCAAACGACAGAAGTATGAGTCGAAGCTTACTCCAAACTCTTAAAACATTCATTGTAGAAGTTAGTAAACAAATAGAAACTATAAATAAAGGAGGTTGTGTGCCAAGCATAAAATGTAAAGACTCCAACATAGGGCCCTGCATAATGTCCTACAGTGAAAAGGGGCAATACTACACATTGAAGATCGCTATAGGACCGCACGCGTTTATTGACATGGGATTGTCAATTTTGTGATCATCCTACTGGGGCGCATTGAGCGAACCAGTATTTGAATTTGTCTAAGAGATAGATTAAAGTTAAGTATAATAATTATTATATGGAGTTATAAAGCAAACAAGAGATAAAGAATTTAGAGAGTCTACAAGTGGAAATGGACAGACATTGGCCATCTTGGACAAGTCCATATTCAAACAAGGGAGAGAAATTGATAAAAGGAAAACATGTATGAAATTTGAAGGAGATCAGATGATATACGACTTAGTGTCCACTAAGCAAAGCGACATACAACAACTATTTTGGTGGCCAAAGTACAGTGTCCCACAAGTGTAAAGCGACAGGTGGTGGTCATTTTGGTTATCGTTATATGTAAAACACGAAGGTTTGATAATAATAAGTCATCTATAAAATTTGGAAAAAATCTGATGATAATAGACAAAGTTGGAGTGTCCTGAGTGTCTACAAGTAAAAATGTTAGTGTCCACAAAAAGGTCGCTGGGATCAAGACTGAGCCAATTCTTTTGTTTGCCAAATTAAGCGAAATTGTTTGTTTTTGTCACTTAGTGGCTCAAGCAGTTATTTTCTGACAACCTGTCTTCAGTGGTTTGCGAACAACAAAGGCGCAGACCAGCCTGCGCATACACGCAGTCTTATCAGCGCCTTTGTCATTCGCTTATCAAAAAGTAACGAATCAAAACTGGCTACACGCAAATTTTTTATTTCTAGCTAGCTTTTGTAGCTAAGGAGACTGATTTGAGTCTTGTTTTGTCGGAAACCCCGAAGACAGGTTTTGTCGCGTCGTGGCCCAGTTATTGTTTGTTTATTTGGTGCTTAACGACGCATCAACCCTTGTGGGTCATTAGCGTCAGACGGTATTAAACTGAACATGATGAGGATGGAGAAAGTAAAAAATTATAAGATAAAATAAAAGGAATGATGATGAGTTTGTATAATGATAATTAGTTGCAATACGATTGTTGACAGGAGAGACCACGTACAATATCTGACAGTTTCAAAGAGCTATTCAGATAACTGTACATGTTCTTTAACTGAACAGAATACAACATTAAAAAATCTGTATTAAGGTCTGATACAAATGTAAAACAAAACATGATCTTAAAAATAGCAATTAGATTTTGTTAAAAAGATTTATTTGTCTTAAAAATGTCATAATACTATCAATATGTATATCTTGAAATAATTCTTTTTCATGCTTTCAACATGGAAGCAATTATTTCTTACGTGTGCAAAGTCGCCACACTCCAAAAGGAAGTGACGTACAGTGAATGGTGCGTCACAACCAACACTTTGTGGCTGCTCTTCACCTTGTAGTAAGTATGAATGAGTGACTCTTGTATGACCTAAACGGAATTGAGCTAAAATGACTTCTTCTTTTCTAATGTTTCGAACAACTGATTGATATTCACCAATAGTTGGTTTTATGTCAAGAATGTTTATTTCCAATGCTGTTATTCCATGAAGTTTGCCATTCTTCCAAGATATATTTATTGTTAGATGGCTTAAAATTGGAAAATTGAATCTTAAAAGAAGTTGGTTCTAATAAAAGCGATGTTTTTGCTTGCTTATCTACCATCTCATTGCCTTGGATACCTATATGACTAGGAATCCAACAGAGAACAATTTCTTTATAAGCTAAAAGCTCATGACATTTTTCTAAAAGTTTCTGAATCTGTGGATTCTTTGAACTGGTATGGTTCATTGCTTTCAATACAGAAAGCGAGTCAGAAAATATAATAAATTTGCCCAATTATTAAGTATTTATATTTCAGTCTCTGTGAGTATGTCACATTTCCTCGTTGGCAACAAAGGATGTCACATGAAAAACAGGAAATCTTGACTTCAAATGAGAAAAATGCTTAAAGGCTTATAAGAGATAAGCCAACTTTATAAATCAACAGTAATACTGTAATACTGCCAACACAAACTTATCAAGATACCATAAATAAACTTGATATAACTGCATTTGTCGAAATTTGCATAAAGTTGAATTGGTGCTACATGCATCCCTGATAGATTTAGTTACATACCCTCTCTGAACTAGGGAAATCTCCTTAAAACATTGTAAAAGTAAGAATGAAGGCAAAGATCAGGAATCGATACAATCAAGCACCACACCTGACCCAGGATACCAATGGAAAAGTGACAACGTCATAAATATACATCATAAACGAGAGCCAAGCCTTTTCCCAGCGGGTGACCACACGGCATCAACAAACAGACGTGCATGAAAGCATAACAAAACAAGACAGAAATAACATAAATGATCCACAAAAGAAGCACTGCCTTGGAACGGTCAGTAAAATATTTTACTGGAGGGCTTAAATTGGTTTAACGGTGCACCAACCTCACCCTTAGTTCAGATGTGGATCAAAGACACATAGATGTTTGGTTTGTAAGTCAACTACAACACTGAAGAATCATAAGTGCAGATTCTGTGCTGAATGTAACAAACATAAACGATAGAAATACTATAACATCAGTACTGTCTTATCAGAAAAAGTGATTAGATAATTAAAACTTAGATATCCATCAACACAACAAAGAAATAAAATGCACATACCATCTAAAAAGCAAGTGAGTATGACCAAAATGACATAATCACACACTGCAGATAAACCCGCGCCGCAATGAGGATGAAGCAAAGAACAATAACAGCCACATGGCATCAAGAAGACAATCAAAGTCAAGAAACCAACTCGATTGTAAAACCAGAAAGGACACAATTTACTACATAACAACCAAGGACAAAACAAAAGACTCACAATGGGAGGAGCGAGGCGATTTTAAAACCAGAAAGGAAACAATTTACCGCATAACAAAACAATGACAGAACAAAACATCCACTAACAATGGGAGCAGCGAAACAATTGTAAAACCAGGATACAATTGTAAAACCAGAAAAGACACAATTTACTGCATTGCAAAACAAGGACAAAACAAAAGATCTACAATGGGAGCAGCGAGGCGATTTTAAAACCAGAAAGGAAACAATTTACCGCATTACAAAACAATGACAGAACAAAACATCCACTAACAATGGGAGCAGCGAGACAATTGTAAAACCAGAAAAGACACAATTTACTGCATTGCAAAACAAGGACCAAACAAAACATCCACAAGCAATGGGAGCAGCGAGACGATTGTAAAACCAGAAATGACACAATTTACTGCATTGCAAAACAAGGACAAAACAAAACATCTCTAAACAATGGGAGCAGCAATAACCAAACAAATAAACAACAACAGAACTACCACTTTAGAAAGGACAACAAACGAAGCCACTTGGGGCTTAAAATAAGTTTTTTCTGGCCATATCCCCGTTCTTATCTGTTGTTGTGTAAGCTTGCTAACTTATCAAGTGAATCATCACAGGAAAAAATCAAATTACACATTGTGGTGACACAAAGAAAAGGACTCTCAACTCATACTTTTATAGTGAAGAAAACCGCAAGGCCTAGCCATAACATCAAACACTGACAAACTGACAAAAGGTTTATGTCAGTGTTGTCATCGACTCTGAGGCCTGACCCACCGTCGTGCAATTAAAGAGGAAACCATAGCTATTAACAGTGATTGGCTTTATAACCAGGTATACAGACTGTCGAATAACGTAGATGCTATATCCCACTCTATCATAAATTTTAATGGTCATTTTTAATTGATTGCGAAAAGGCTTTGCCACGATTGTTTGGATTATAAACAAAATCGCCATGATTATATTGGCCATTGGGGGCGTAATTTTTTTTAATGGCCAAATGTTTGCCTTAGATTCTGCCGTTGTAAAACACAAACTTAGTTTAGCTAGCATTAAGGCTTTCTAACTTTTGCAATGTATAGTCCATGCAATTTCACCTGACCTTTGTGCATGGGATGAAGCAGTATAAAATAAGTATCACCAGCGAACCATACACTGTCGGGAAGGGTCGTTGCAATCAATATATATATCTAATTGACAACCATTTGACGTTTCTCCAGCTGCCAATTAAGTCTAATCTTTTTTTTTTTATCTTTTTAAACAAAACGTCTCTTTAGCACTTAAAACAGAGCGGGTCTAGAGCTCTACTTTTCAACCTTAGAGACAACTGGTCTGACAGCAGCAACGATGGAGATTGATATGCGCATTGCTGCTTACACAGATCTTACAGCAAGATCAAAACTTACTGAATTCATTCACCTCATACATGTTATTACCCAATCAGAAATCTTGGGCTCAATTCCAGAATCAGGCTTCGGATGCATGTAAGGCATAGTACTATGTATGAAAAAGCTCTATTTTTATAAGCCAGAACTGGCATCAGAAAAAAATGTACTGCTCACTAGTTTGTGGGTCCAGTCCTATTAAAATCAATTATTTTGTTAACCAAAAGTGTTTTATCAACCGAATAAAATTTTAGGATTTTCTAATAAAATATCGCTATCGATATAGCGATATTTTATTGTAAAAAAACATCAACTTCATTTCTAACCGTTTGTTTTTGCTTGTTTGTTTGTTTGGTGCTTAACGACGCATCAACCCTTGTGGGTCATAAGCGTCAGACGGTATTAACTATACATGATGAGGATGGAAAAAGTTAAAAATTTATAAGATAAAATAAAAGGAATGTTGATGATGAGTTTGTTTTATGATAATAAGTTGCAATACGATTGTTGACAGGAGAGACCACGTACAATATCTGACAGTTTCAAAGAGCTATTCAGATAACTGTACATGTTCTTTAACTGAACAGAATACAACATAATATAATCTGTATTATGGTCTGATACAAATGTAAAACAAAACATGATTTTAAAAACAGCAATTAGATTTTGTTAAAAAGATTTATTTGTCTTAAAAATGTCATAATACTATCAATATGTATATCTTGAAATAATTCTTTTATGTTATTAACATGGAAGCAATTATTTCTTACTTGTGCAAAATCGCCACATTCCAAAACGAAGTGACGTACAGTGAAAGGTGCGTCGCAACCAACACATTGAGGATGCTCTTCACCTTGTAGTAAGTATGAATGAGTGACTCTTGTATGACCTAAGCGGAGTCTGGCATAGTTTGACGTTAGCGTCACGTTATGCAACGTCAGCGTCACATTAACAAAGTAGATTCTAGATGTACATCCGAGGTCCGATTCCACGGAATTGGACTGCCAATTGTTAAGAGCAATTCTCTGTAAATATGGAGCGAGTTATATAGGAACCATTTCACGCTCCGACTCGGATTTTGATGAAACTTGCTGACAGTGGTAGTGGTCATGTAAAAACAAGAAATCAAGTGTTAGTTCATTCAATTCAACCTCCGTTGCCATGGCAACAGCATCCAAAGATTTTGGGCCAAAAAACAAGCAAAAATGACATGAAAAATGACATTTTTACCATTAAACTACTCTAAAAATGGCTTTTACCAATCACAAACATGGAATTATTTTGAACAAACAGACTTAATATAACCGATTTAGCTGATGGTAGCAGCCTTACGAAAACGCCTAGCCATACTTATCTTTCACTGAAAGTGGGTGGGGTAAGTAGGACCGGAAAACTACGCTTTTGGGGCATTTTTGCACAAACACGACAACTTTGCGCGGCTACTTTCACATACATTCATGTTAATATATAATAGGCCAGGGTATGAAATTTTATAATATGAAAGAAAATGTTTGGGAAGTTACCGTCTTCTTGCCGTTACCATGGTAACAAATGTTTCCCTGTAGAAATACTAAAAAAGATAAATATTGCATAAAAAATTGATTTATTGCTATATTACAGTGATATAGTCTATTATAAATAAAATATTTTCATTACTCATACATCTCTCTTATATATGACATTAAAGTCTGCTGCAGATAAGCTATTTTTAGACTTTTAGGGGCATCATAAGGGGTAAAAATTATGATTTTCAAAATCAAAACCAACCCATTTTGCTAATTTGCCCTTCCAGTACCCCTCAAAATAGCTATTATTTATCACCAATGTGCGATATTTTTAAAAATTTAGACTTAAATTTAAGAAATAAGATGAATGCATTCTAATTAAATTATCTAAACATACTTATTTATAAGGAGCAGTGGGTGGGGTAAGTAGGACCTGAAAAACATGCCTTTTAAGCATTTTAAACACAGTCATCAACCTAAATCATGCATTTAAACTTATATGCATGTTAATACATATTAGAGCAGGATGTTTTATTTTTGTTTATGAAAAAATGCTTTAGAAGTAATCAGCTTCTGTTCGTAACCATGGCAACAAAAGCTTTACTGTAGGATAACTGAAAAATGACTTTATTGCACAATGGTATTAATTCATTGTTATAAGAAATGATAGTATCTATTATAAATCTCTTTATATAATTACTTAATCACATTTCATACAAATAACAATAAAATAGCCAATAGGAAAACTGCCTTTGAATTTTTAATGTAATTTTAGTGTTAAAAATTCTGACTTAGACTAGTTAAAACCCAAAACCCAAAAGTTAGGCAAACTTGCGCTCTCACTTGTATTGAAATCGCCCATCGTCATCACAATTAATATGGTTTATGTCAGAAAATGCAAATTTTCATTTCAATAGATGGAAATAATTTAATACAGTAGCCTAATTTAATTGCTACAATATACTTATCTTGCATGAGAAGTGGGTGGGGTAAGTAGGACCCTTGAATTCTCATTAATCATGCAGCAATCTCCCATAGAAGTGTTTCACATATGGTCTCTCGGATTTTGTAAAAAAATAATGACAATTTATGTATTTTAGTAAAATCAACCACATTCATGTTTGCTCAGCTGTTGGTTTTTCGGTTGTCATGGCAACAGCTTTCAAATATTTTGGCATAAAATCAATCTAAATTCCTTTAAATTTAGATATACGTTCTACCAGGTCCAGAGCTGTAAATAGAAAAACTAACATTTGTTTGTGTATTACAACCCCTCTATTTAAATAACTACCCAATTACCAATAAAATTGATTTCATTGCTTTAAAACAGAAAAATATGGATAGTATGTGAGTTTATTGGACAATGTGATATATTTGTTGCCATGGCAACGTTAGCTTTTGTGACATGTTGTTATTCTTCATAAATGTGTTTTCCAATATGTCATAAATATATATGAAACCAATAAGCAAATATATCTTTTATTACCGTTTCTCAGATTTATGCTATGAAACTGATAGAGTACTAAAATATCTGTTACTAAAACACATACTCTATTTCTGTTGCCATAGCAAACATAAAATGGGTTTCAAACTTGTAGTTGTTGTTGTTGTTGACTTATATTTGGATATTCAAAACAGGGCAATTTTGGTTATTCGTGAGAACAGAACTTGCGTACATTTGTACCTGTAATTGTTATAGCTGATTTGTAATACATATGGAGCTATCAGCTACTCTTAACACTGAGTCTATGGTTAAACAAAAATTAATAAACCCTCGTGCACTGTGTGACTTATTTACATACATTTATGCATGCAGAACCTTATAGATCTACTTTTCTTATTATTTTGCATACTATTTTAAATGGTAAATGACAGTTTGTTCCGCATGCGGCTTATACCATAAATACCTTTTCTGCAAACCCTTTTCATTCTAAAACATATCAACATACTCATTAAAGTACTAGAAAGACCGAAAATTATGGGAAAGTCTTATGATTCCAGTCTGAAAATGAAATAAAAAATATATACAACTTCATTGCTATCTGTATGTGTAGAAACTAGTTTTGAGAAGATTGACCAATAAAAGAAAGTTAATCTTAAGAAATGAATAAATATTGTTACCCCACCAATTTTTTTCTACGATTATCTACTCTGACACAATGAAAGAGATAAAAAAAAATGGCTCAAATAGTTGCATACATACAATTCTGTTGTTGATATATAAAGACATTGCAGTAGTCATCAAAATGTATAAAAATATTATGGGTTATTCAATATTTGTTCAATATTTTGGGGACATTGATGCATTCATAAGGCATATTATAATGAATTTTTTACCCCAAAATGCAAAATGAAGGGCATTAACTCATATTTATGCAAAATTTTATATCATTTAAGTTAACAAATGTAGAGATCTACCAAACCTATATAAACCTCTAAAGGGGCTATTACCAAGTACATTTTAGGGCCTCTCACCACTGATTTGTCAACAAAGTAACATGTGAGTATCATTTTAACATTTTACTTTTTATTGTGTCAGATGTTTTTTTTTTGTTTTTAATACAAAAAGGACCTTCATACTGTTGTTGTCCATTTTGGCTCTTTGAAATGGTTATGGTAAGAAGATGGTTACTTCCTTAAACATTTTTTTTCAATGTATTATATATTTATCTTGGTCTTGTGAATATGTATCTTGGTCTTACTAAAGTTAAGTTTGTAAACCTTTCCAAGTAACCCCGACTTGAAACAATGTGCTTTCAAAAATGTCAACAACTGCCATATTTTAGTACATTTTTACCCCACCCACTTTTTTGCAACATTGCTATATGACAGAATTACCAAAACGATTAACCATACCATCCTTGTATTCACATTGAGCAATACTGCCTAATACAAGTTAACCTTAGGTCAAAATTTTTCATTCTAAAAGTTGCATTTGCGCAAAGTATGTCTATTTTTACTGATTCTCTGCCATATTTTAGTACATTTTTACCCCACCCACTTTTTGTAACATTGCTATATTACAGAATTACCAAAATTATTAACCATACCATCCTTGTATTCACTTTGACCAATACTGCTTATTACAAGTTAACCTAAGGTCAAAATTTTTCATTCTAAAAGTTGCATTTGCGCAATGTATGTCTATTTTCACTGATTTTCGGGCACTATTTGGTAAAAAAAAATGACACCTCATTTACTCCCTTTTGAGCCCATTTTCGACCCCCTTAAAAAAGGGCTTTTTTCCCTATGTAGACCTCTTAAAGGGCTATTATCAGGTCCCCTTTAGGGCCTTGCACCACTAATTTGTCACAAAAGCAAAATATAAGGATTATTTCAACATTTAATTGTTGATTGTGCCAGATGACTTCATGTTCTGCAATAGAAAATCGCCTTATAAGCTGCATTGTCTATTTTGGCTTTTTGAGACGGTGGCATCATAGTTGCCATGGTTACGATAAGAAGATGGTAACTTCCCAAACATTTTTTTCCAATTCATTACATATCATATCTAGGTTTGTCTTACTAAAGCATGTACATTATTCCGGGTAACCGCGGCTTGCAACAAAATTAGTTCAAAAATGTCGAAAAATGACAAATTTGAGTACCTTGTTACCCCACCCACTTTTCTGATACAATTGTTACAAGACAGAAATACCAAATTTAATTACCAGACCCTCCTTGACTTAACATAAAGCAAAACTATGGAGTACAAGTTGTCACAAGTTCGAGACTTACTTATTCAAGAAGTTGCAACTGTGCAATTTATGTCTATTTTCAGTGATTTTTGGGCACTTTTTGGTCAAAAACTTTGGATTCGGTTACCATGGCAACGGAAGTAAAAATTAAAGAATTAAGCATGAATGATTTGGTTTTGGATGAAAACAAACAAGTACAGAAAGTTTGGTTGAAATCTGAGACTATGCGTGAAAAACTTTGCTCCATATTTACAGAGAATCGCTCTTAAGTACTGACAAAACGTATTTGGCTAGAATGATTCTTATTTCAAATCTTCCCTCTGATTGATTGCCATGTCATGGACCAAGCATTGTCCAATATTGGAACGATTAAGCAACATAAACTGCCGTCGGTATTTTACATAATGATGAAATTGAATGCAGTAAGATAGCCACAGGCGAGGTGAATGGCGTCTATAAGTTTGCTTGTATACAGATAAAGTCAAACTGTCTGGATAATATTGCAAAGGGCAAATACCTAATATCCCTATTCAAAATTTCTGACACACAGAGATCTAGGTCTGACCTGACATTTACTTCTCTTTTTATAATCTGGCTCGTGTCTGAAGAAAAACTTATTTTGATACATGGGGACAACGAATCTCAGATAAGTCTGCACAGACTGATCAGCGCCTTTGTAATTCGCTCTCTAGAGAGTTTAACGACTTGTGTTTCTACATTAAGATATCAATTGTATTGCTAGTCTCTGTTGCTGAGTAGACTTGAATGAATCCTAACTGGTTGTAAACCTGGAAGCCTGGGTTCTCGGCCAATCTGACAACGTACAATGAAGCATATCATTGTACAACAAAAAAACAGCGACACAATTATATTTACCAGTATGGTGTTACAGTTATTGTTATTTTCCTCGTCTTTGACTTGACATATAGACTAATGAAGTTCTTAGACATTACAGACTGCAGTTTGGCATTGATGTATCTGCTGTCTATTATCCTAGGTAAATCCCTGGCGTTAATTGCCCATAGAAGTGCATATCCACGCTGTTTCCATTGGTAATAAGCTCATATTTTGTCCAACTTTAAGCTGTCTAAGAGGTCTAAGGAGTATTTAAACTGATTTAGAAAAATACTGGGACAAAGAGACATAAATCGGACATATTCAAGGACATATAAACCAATAACGAGTCCAATCACATAAGCCATTTCATTTGAAAACAATGATATGCTTTACCAAACTGCGCACTTTGACTTGCTCACACGAGGTAAAACATTGTTTTTAGAGGAAAACGATGTCACTCTACCATAAATTGAGTAAACACTCGCTCAACAAGTGTCCTCATACCAGAGAAGCGGCAATTGTAAACGCTCTTATACCACCCTTACCAACTTTAGCAGGAAATATCTCGCGAAGTGCAAGGTCTACACTGATGTAGGTGGTATAAAATAGTTATACCTTGTTTGTCCACCTGTACGTAAGATAATCCACTCGCTAAAGCTCGAGGATTATCTCCACGTACAGGCGGACAACCCATGGTATAACTATTACTTAACAATTGATGAATGCGGATCTACGTTCGTTGATAGTATTAACGTTCTTCTTCTCTGTTTCAGCACTCACTGGCATGCACAATAGTGTGTTATATGTTCAGTATCATTCTCAGTGGTTTTGTGACCTTGAAAATGAGGTCAATGTCACACAATCTTATGATTCTTCTCCATAGACCATTGTTGATGAAACGCAGAAAATTGTGAGTATGATCAGGAAATACCACAATCACAAACCGCAGACAACCCAATGGCATCCCAAGGCCGTTTTATCTACTTTATACAAAAGTAGCCATGAAAAGTATGTCAAGGTCCCACAATACACGAAATTTAATTAGTTTCTTCTTTTAAAAAACAACGCTGGTTCCTCTTGGTTAGATGCCGTTAATTGGTGAACCTTTCACAGAGTCGCAGTTGATATAATATGACCACTTAGTCCAATTACAGAAATGGGCAACATGTATATTCTGACCTTGGTAGACTATTCTACAAGTTATTCTGAGGCAGTGGCTCTTCATAAACAGTGATTAAAGTGCATACCTGCTGGTAGCTCATTTACCAAAGTGGGACAGGCCTCTATAATTTAGCCAACTTTTGAATGTTATATCCCCTTTTATATTAAGATTTGCTATTCTGTGAAAGCAAATCATTCATTTGCACCGTACATCTTTAAACGACCGCATGGTGGAACGGAAATATTCTAGACTGAACAAAGACGAAAGTCACACTATCAAACTGCGAGTCCAAGGATTAAAATTCCATTCCTCAAACTTGTAAACGTGGGCGACGGAAACTTCTTTTTAAGTAAGACGTCATGCGGTTTTATTCCCTTTAAGAGCTTATATATTCTCCAATTAGCTTAGATTTACGCAAGCTATAACAATGCCATATAAAAGATTAATTAAAAGAGGTTTCCTGCTTCAGCAGCTATCTGATAGTTCTCCCTAATGAGATAGCAGAGCACCTGAGTCGTCAAAATCAGGGCACGTACGAGCAAAATGGGTATCAGGCTACATGCATCATGCAGTCTCGACAGTGTTAATTTCTATGCTTTCTCAAAGTACAGTAAACACTGTGTAAACGGCAATTCTCAAAAAGTACGAAAATTGGATTTCAAAACCAATTATCGCTTAATGCAGGGAATGCTCCAAGGGGAGCAGCATTCTGTAATACTTTTGACCTTCATTAAGCTACCATTTGTGATTAAGATCTTTTTTGTCTATTTTTGAGTGGCTGTTTTACACAGGTTTAAGTGTACCTAGATCAAGACTTATAACAAAACCCAATAAACGTGTTTGGGATTTTTTTGAAACTAGAAGGTTTGAAAGATGAAGTGATGCAATATCGTTTTTCATTATGGCATATAGCTGAGTTGCTTCTCTCTCTCTCTCCCTCTTTCTCTCTTATACATTACATAAAGCTTACAGTATCTCATATATACTCTGTAAAAAAAAATAAAATTAAGCTTTTAGCATATTTTGTCTACTTGCCACTTCTTCCTTAATAAGACTGTATTCAACTTTGCGTTTATACCACATTCGGATTATATAATGGTTTACATCGCCATTCTTACGTACTGTAGTATGATTCACAAGATAGCAGATGACTTTTATAAGCTATTGCTTACTGTCAGATCCTGTACCACGATATTCTCGTAATGTATTATACTTGTCTCATTACAAATAAAACATTGACAAAATTGCATGTACTCCCAGCGAAGGCTCAAATGATGAGCATTGGTATACACCCACTCCGATTTAAGACTGTTTGCCAAAAGAAACCATGGGTCCTTAGCTACACACACGATTAGGTAGATGAGCAGGCTATTTCAAATTGTATTGCGCACACATGCATTTTTGTTCGTTTAAACAAGAGGTAGCTCATCTGTGCGAGATGTAGGTATTGAATCTAGTGCTTGTATAGATTGGCCCCGATCCCTTTACAAACACGCAAGTACCAGCTAAGCAAAAGCATAGTTCATGAAATCAAATTTGGTGAGATAGCTGTCAAAAATAAACAATTTGCCATATACTGATGTTTCAAAGATGCATAATACATGTAATATGATTATGCTTTTTTTCATGAAAACAGGTAAATAACTGTTAATGTATTACTGCAGTTAGAGGTAGTTTATGCTATATACCTGTATAAATCACTAATTACCTGGATTAGTTCATATTTTGTTTACGATGATTCTCATCTATCTTTGGATCAACATCATATTTGAGGCTTTACAATCGCATATACCACATTGTTGTATATCTCATGTCGAGGCTCACATGTTAAATACTGCAGAGGCTCAATATTGCTAGAATCATAGTTACTTACCAATGTATATACATCAGGTCCCGGAATTGCAAGGCTTAAGTTAAGCATTGATTTTTCAGAATGCGAAAAATAACGTTTAAAACTGATAAAGTTCAAAATAGTTTTAATTTTTCTGAAGATCACACTAATATATTTGACCACAAATACCACATCGATCCAGGCAATTTATTTAGCATGTTGAAATATGCATACTTAACTTGAGTCTTGCTTAACTTTAGGGAGGCATTGCAATTCCGGGCCCAGGTCAGACAATGTGCACGGTGGTTGTTCACTTTAGTTCTGATTTTACTGTAGTTACATTCGCGAGAATGTACAAAATCTCTACATGCATTGCATAGGTTTTGTATGTTGTACAAACCTCTACATGCATTGCATAGGTTTTGTATGTTGTACATTTCTTGCGGTTGTTCACCATTAAAGCGTCTTATAAGAATAAATAGAGGATATTTACTTTTGAGGTGAACACCAAATATATTCCAATAAGTGTTGAAGACATCAGAATTTCCACAAGCGCGCAGCACGAGTGAAAATTCTGATGTTTCTAACTCACGAGATCAATTTTCTTTTTTATCCTCTTTGTAGGCTACATGCAAGGTCTCACTCACTGAAAAAGGAGGTGCTAAAAATGCAAACATTTGAGCAAACCCAAATAATGTTGGTACCAATATATTTGCCATGTTCTAAGAAAATGCATACCCACACTTGATGTTTTCGTTAACAAATAAGAAACTAATGGACATTTGAAGCTCTGAACAGCGGTTATCCAAAAAATGCTACAGCGAAAAAAGAGGCTGATATCAATCACTAGATATCATATCATTACACTAGTGATTGATATGACTTTTATTGGCTTTTGATATGCATTGATTTCACTGCTAAGTATAAAATAAACGACTCAATTCTTGGATAAATCAGGAACATTATGTAATTTTACGTGGATTGTCGACTTTTTTACAGGAAAGCTTTGCCATAATGATGGCTCTAATTAGTTGCGGTATGAAGACTAATAGAACGCAAATAAGTGAAAAGATACCAACCCAGAACATCTAATGATGGCTATATTACTCAGCTGGCGCCAGTTTTATAAAGTTGCCCTGGGATTGTCATACATAATCTTAAACAAACTCTGCAAAAGCTCATATATTGTGTAAATCAAATGAGAATAAGATAAACGCTAAAACCTGCTATGTTTTATGTTATATTTAAAAAAAATAAAATATTTATACTGTCGATTCCTATAGTCGTGTTGGACTTTGAACTTTTATATATACTTAACTACTAAAGAAACCTGACACCTTTTACTTGCTTCAAACTCGTAAATAACATATGGTGGGTCCAGTCGCGACAAAACCTGTCTTTGGGGTTTCCGACAAAGCAAGACTCAAACCAATTTCATCAGCTACAGAGACTAGCTAGAAAATTGAAATATCGCCCGTATCAAGTCTAGATATGTTACTTTTTCAATAAGCGAATAACAAAGGCCATGATCAGACTGCGCGAATGCGCAAGCTGGTCTGCGCCTGTGTTGTTCACAAACCTACGAAGACAGGTTTTCTCGCGTCGGGGCCAAAAATATGGAGCTTAGCGCATATGCTTATTGTAATAGCAAGACATTGGAAAGTATTCTTCGAAAAACTATATTTATCCAATATAGAACATGACGTCACACTACGTCAAAATGCCGTTTTTATTACTTTTGCCCCGGAGTGTTTGTCTTGATATTTTTGAAATCTTTTTTTTATCTATGCATGGCCACTACTAGTACAGACAAAATTGCATTTAAAAATGCAATTTCTTGCTGTGGCATATGATATGGGGAACTTAAATTGTGCTTTCGACGTTAACGGAAGTGTTTTTCCTTTCTTTCAGCAATTTCTAGAAACTGAAATGACTTGGAGTCAACCAATCATTGTAAGAGAATGCATTTTTTCTAAAAATCAGAACTTATGTTTCGCGTCACGTTAAAGGATAAAAGTGGAATAAAGCAATTTAGCGTCAATTTAGAAACAAGATAAACTATGGTTAATAACAGTTTTTTGTTGTCAACGCATGTCGCCCTTAAGTGTGTGCTGTCTACTTTGTTAAAGTGCCAATTGGCTACACATTACTTAAATCGTGAATATATTTCAAGCTTTGCAGTATACACATATCAGCATGTAATTGTAACGCTTGACGTCGCTAAATGGACGTAGGCGGTAACTACGGAGTTCAAAAGGACTGAAACATTGTTAAAATGCACTCCAAATATCATACAAAGTGAAAAGATAAAGTAACAGTGCTTCTTAAAAGCCCATAAAACGCTTATAACGTAAAATTGACGTTATAAAAATGAAAGGAGGCTTTTGGGTTGAACAATGCAAGCATGGTTTATTTGAATGAAAGAAAGAGGGCAAAGATCAGGAATCGATACAATCAAGCACTACACCTGACACAGGATACCAAAGGGAAAGTGACAACATCACAATTAGACATCACAAACGAGAGCCAAGAGGTCAACCCTTTCCCAGCAGGTGACCACAAGACATCAACAAACAGACGTAAATGAAAGCATAACAAACAAGACAGAAATAACATAAATGATCCACAAAAGAAGCACCGCATTGGAACGGTCAGTAAAAAATATTTTACTGGAGGGCTTAAGCCGGTATAACGGTGCACCAACCTCACCCTTAGTTCAGATGTGGATCAAGAAACATAGATGTTTGGTTTGCATGAAAGACCCCTAATTTATCAATGCATTATCTCCTAGAACATATAAATCAAGATATAAATAGGATACAAAGCAACGATAAGGACTCAACAGTAAATAAATCTGAAATAAACCCCGGTGAGCCTGACAACAGCTAAAGCATCAGGCCCCTACCATTTCATCAATAGATCAGTCTTTAAGTCGGCACCGTCATAGAGTCTGAAGTCCGACCCACCGGCGTGCAATTAAAGAGGAAAGCAAAGTTGCAAACCCTGATTGGTCTGATACCCAGATGTCAATGAAATAACAAAGGATCACACTAAAGCGGTTTCTGGTAAATTTTGCGTGATTCTTTGTTCTTGCAAAAATTGAATTTATTGATTACATGTACGTGACGTTTTGATAGCTGACGTCTACAATTAGTTCATATTTACAATCTCAGTGCATCTTAGTCTACCTTTGTTTAACTTTACGTAATGGAAAGACAAGTGCGCAAAGTATTCCAAGGTCAAATATAATCCATTTCTATTAACAAGTTGATTACATTTGCCTGTATAGACTATAGTTTCTGTATTCCATAAGGTATGCAACTTCATGAAAAAAACATTAAGTAGCCCCTTGAGTGAACTTAATTAAACCATGTAACTCAATTTCAATAAATAGCACATTATGTTTATGGTTAGCACCAAACCTGAGTCACTCACCACTTAACTCTTTTAATTACCTACTTTTGTTGTCTGCTGATAATTTTTGAAAAAAAAAATAGGATACACATATAAGGCCCAACAAAACGCCGTGTGGAACTCTAAATGTTTGTGCGGAGCTCGGAGATGCTTGTGCAGCCTGTTCATCTTCGACAGCTTAAAACGTAAGTGAACCAGGAGTGGCAAAAGCCAATTTGAAGTTGTGCCAAATCGATACATAGGCTGTGCCGAGCAGTAATTCAGGCACTAGTGTCGAGCAGTAATTCAGGCACTAGGAGGACACACCAGATACTAAAACGTTCATCAAATCTGCATTGCTCGGAAAAAAATCATTTTAAAGCACCACAACAACGCTGACGTAATTCTAATTAGCGAGAGCATGTCGGGAATTTTTCAGCGAACAAAATGGACAGGTAAATTATTCAAATTACCTGACAACATTGACCTGAGACATACGAATTTTCAATGACCTTTCCCATAATCTTCGGGAATCATCGTGAAAAGTATGCTTTTGCCTATCTGAAAATAGCCTGGCCCATATCTTTAAAATTTTATTTCTTCTTATGAAGGGACATAAAACTTTAACAGCTTTAAATATTTTGCATGCTTAAGTTATATTGTTCAGCCCTTGCTAACAGTCGAGCTTGGATTAAAGAGGCAACTAAGAGACATGTTAGGAAAAAACTTTTACAATAAGGACAGGTGAATACAAAAAGTTATCCGATCTCTCGGTAGCATAATAGATAACACCCTGCCGTTGGATTCAAAAGTTGTGGGATCGAATCTCTGACCATTTCAATCTTTCAGTTTTTTATCATTTATTTGGTCGCTGCTTTTATATTTGGTTAACAATTCTGCATAAATAGTTAGTTTAGACATGAATATGACATATATGTACGTGTATAAAAGCGCCTACATGTACGTAATTAACACCCATGAGAAAACCTATGGAAATCTATAATTATAAGCAACAAGATACAAATGAAGTTGACATAAAATATAAGAACAATCGAATTTAACATGTTTAAAGAGGGGAAAAAAGGCATTTGATAATTATAAGATTCGGCCCAAAAATGTGCGATCTCTAACTAACCATTGGGCCAGTAACTGCATATTTTCGGTAATCACGAAAACGCACGAAGATTTCGGCGGAATTTAATTATTCTCAGGTCAATGAATAGAACGGCCGTCAGAAAATAAGGCAATTTTGAACATTATATTTCATATTTATAGTATAAAATATCATAATGTTAGCGGGAAGCTCGCCATTTCATCCGGGTCTTCACTGAGTGACAGTAATGTAAGGGATCATATTAGTTTCATGCCAACGTTCAACGAAGACATTTGTTATATCCCTTGGATATTTAGATCTAGTGATAAACTTTTGTTGCGACCCAGGGCATAAAAAATGCAAACCGGACAGTTCACTGTATGTGATTTTTACAAACCATTAAAACGAAAGCTGCAGAAAGAAAGCAGGTAATAAGAATCAGGAACTTAAAGCTATGGTTTCCTCTTTAATTGCACAAAGGTGGGTCAGGCCTCAGACTCTATGACGGCTCTGACGTAAAGCTTTAATCAGTGGATTGGTGCCTGATGCTTACCTGTAGCTGGACCCACCGTGGCTCAACTTGGTTATCTTTAGCTCCGACTATCTGTGAGTCATGAGCCCTTTTCTTTGTTTCATCATGGTGTGTTAATTTGATTAGTGTTTCTCTATGATGATACATTGCATTAGTTAGAAAGCCTCCATGCGAGCTGAACATCTCTTATACTTCACCAACAGCAGAATCTAGGGCGAAGATTTGGTACCAGTAAAATGCGTTTAATCCCCCTGGTGGCTTAGGCTTCTGTCCGTTCTAAGGCGGTGGTTCTGTTGTTGTTGACTTTTTGTTTATTGTAACTCCCATTGTGGGAGCCTGTAACTGTTCTTTGTTTTACGTTACTTTATGTCCATTCTAGTAGTGCAATCATCTTGATGGGGAAGAGGGAGCTGGTTGCTTTGCTTAATTTGTCTTCCTGGTGTCTCGTGATAGTTGGGTAGCAATTCCCCCATGGTGCCATGGGGTTGTCTGCTGACAGTGCTGTTTGTGATTGTGGTATTTCCTGATGATACTATTTTTAACAAGGCAAATTCGACGAATTTATATCCCCCCGACGAAGGGTTATTTGAGAGAAACATGTAAATCACAAAACATAAATCCCATTTATCTAACCCTTAGTTCACCTATAGTATCATTCAGATCATAACAAACACCTGTCAAGTATGTTTTAGTGCTTAGTTCAATAAAAAATATACTTACATCTGCACAATTTCAAAACTGACCTTTAAACCCAACCTCAGAGGTCAAGATTGTGTGTAAATTCAAAGTGTTACCTTGCATGTAGGTCTACACTTCTTCCACTTTACTTTGATATGCAACATGACCACTTTTATAAAAGAACAAAAATGACCCTTTGACCCCACCCCAGGGGTTGTTGGTGTGTGTAATGACAGCACACTTGCTTTCATGGTGCTCTGTGCTCAATTCCCTTTAATTTGATATGCAACATGACTACTTTCAGCAAGAGATATAGTTTGACTTTTTGACCCCACGCCTTGGGTCAAGGGTGTGTCTGTGGGCAAAATATTTGCTACCATGTTGCTGCCAGCGTCATCAGCTTTAATTTGATATGCAACATGACCATATTCTGAAAAAGTTTAATTTTGGCCTCGGCCCTAACCCCTAAGTCTACCAAAGGGGCTCGGAATCAGGCCTTCAAACTGAAATCCCGTTTGATATGTTTCATATCTATTGCTGCTCTGCCTGCATGCAAAATTTCAGCGAAAAGTATTAATAATTGCCTTAGTTATTGCAAAATTTGACCTTTGACCCCTTAGGTGGGGTCAAAGGGGATGGGGTAAAACTTTGACACTGCCATTCTTATCTACAGGCACTTGGCAATCATGGTCTATAGCGAGAAGTCGGTAAATATAATAGCTTTGATGAAATGTGAAGATCATCACACAAAAAAGCTAATATAGGTTTTGCCTTATAATTGCCTATACTTAAACAAGGGCAATAACTCCAGTTTTAAGAAGTCGATTTTTACCAAACTTATAAGATATCAAGAGTCTATAGTACTAATCATTTGTACCAAGAATGAATTAAATCTGACCAATAGGTACCGACGGACGGACGACGCCAAAACTATATCCCTCCAGAAACAGAAATCATTTTGTACACAACATATGAAACCTATTTTCATTTTAGTAGATCACACAGCCGCCATATATATTTCCCTGCTTTTGTTACAACCAAATCGAACAATCACAGACATTTTAACAACGGTACTTTTTCTGAAATGTTGGTTGATTATTCTAGAACGAATTGGCAAAGCAACCTGCAAAACGGTGACCAGTGGTCAGGCAATTTTGAACATTGTATTTCTTTTTTCTTTTTTTTTAAATCGCATTTTCGGCCATCGAAATTATTCACACCAAAGTTAAATTTAGTTTAAACGTATCTTACCTGTATAGCTAATATAAGTTTACATAATTACAGTTGTACAATATGAACACTAAATAACACACAGACGGGATTCAGAAGGAAGTCTTCCTACTTATATTATACAATTATTGAGGCATTGGACATGATGTGATATCGACCTGAGAGTACCAATATTGACTGAGGCGGAGCCGCCTCGGTCAATATTGGTACTCTCAGGTCGATATCATATCATGCCCAATGCCTCAATAGTCAACAATTGTTTTATTATATAATTTCTCTAAAAAAGCAATAACAACAGCAAAACTATGTCTTGGACAATCTTGAATTTCTTTTTTTTTACATGATGACTAACTGATTTCAAGAGGAATGAATGCACACTTTATTTGTACTTTCAACTGCAGACAGAGAAGATCCAGATTAAATGCCGCATGATGTTGCATTTCATCAGGGTCTACACTGTTTGCCAAGACAAAACTGATCTTCAGGGGAAAAACTGCAATTTTGTTTAGAAATTAAAACATGTGACCCCTTGAATTATACAATGGACCATTCCAAGTTTATTGCATCAATCCAGAAGGAAGAATTCATTAGTTCATTTAAGAGTTCTGCTAATTACTATATTCAACAGCAAAGTCTGAATTACATGTACCTGTATATGATGAAACACCAAATCTTGTGAATTTCGCGCTGCTGTCACTCACTGAATTGTTTTTACAGCAAAATAGGCAAGTTTCATGCTGAAAGCACACCTGCTATGGAAAGTTTCTATGAAGTTCATTTTAAGTAACTAATATTAAATGGGAAAAACCAGCAGCCAATGTGATAATGTAGTTTTATGGACTCGAGTGGATAGGCATCTGGGCCAATCAAAAGATGTCTATTTATAGGTTATTTAATAATAATCTGTATCCCATTCAAGTCTAAGATATAGCCTACTCGTCTCGTTCGAGTTTCTGATTTAGTATAATAGCAATTAGAAATATTACTAACATATGAAAACATGTGTCTTTGCTCAAAGATTCCACATGTATGTAAAAAATCTCTGCGAAAAGATATGTTTTAGATTCGCTTGTTTTGTCAGATGGCTCCAAAGGGAATGGAGTAATTGGCAATATGCAATATGTAGTTAATCGACAAGAAATTATAGCTTTTTGTCTTATTTTAGAGATGCTGTGGCTGTTGTCAGGCCCACCAGGGTTAACCTGTCGGATTTCTTTTGCTCCGGCTTTCAGTTTTATGTACTTGTCCTTTTATTTGCTTTATCTTCTTTTTATATCTTGATTTATATGCTCTAGGAGATTATGCATGGATAAGAGGTTGGCTTGCCTTCAAACTGGTTTAAGCCCTCCAGTAAAATACTTTTTACTGACCGTTCGAAAGCGGTGCTTTTTTGTGGATCATTTATTTTATTTCTGTCTTGTGTTTGTTATGCTTTCGCACGCATCTGTTTATTGATGCCATGTGATCACCTGCTGGGAAAGGGCTGATATCTTGGCTCTCGTTTGTGATGTCTAATTGTGTGTTTGTCACTTTCCCATGTGGTCCGAGGGTTGTTCAAATATAAATGCAAGTAGCTTCATAACTTTCTTCACATATATGCTACAAAAACCTAAAGCTATTAAATCATTTGGCATCAGAATTTCACCACTTTTAGAATCTGCCAATATCAAACCACAAAATATTGAAAAACATTTTACACCAAATATTCCAGCTTGGTGCATGAAACCACCTGAAATACTTTTTGATTTACATTCCGGGAAAAAATCTGAATCAAATCCACACATATTAAAAGATGATTTCAGAAAAATGCAAACTCGTTATAAGAATTACCAACAAATTTATACTGATGGGTCAAAGGAAGACTCAAAGGTTGGTTGTGCTGTTATATCAGACAACCATAGTGATATGCAACGTATACCTGACGATTCATCAATTTTCACTGCTGAAGCCAAAGCAGTTGATCTAGCTTTAGATTTCATTAGCACTTGTGATGCAAACAATAAATTTATTATATTTTCTGACTCGCTCTCTGTATTGAAAGCAATGAACCATACCAGTTCAAAGAATCCACAGATTCAGAAACTTTTAGAAAAATGTCATGAGCTTTTAACTTATAAAGAAATTGTTCTCTGTTGGATTCCTAGTCATATAGGTATCCAAGGGAATGAGATGGTAGATAAGCAAGCAAAAACATCGCTTTCATTAGAACCAACTTCTTTTAAAATTCCATTTTCCTATTTTAAGCCCTCTATCAATAAATATATCTTGGAAGAATGGCAAACTTCATGGAATAACAGCATTGGTAATAAACTTCTTGACATCAAACCAACTATTGGTGAATATCAATCAGTTGTTCGAAACATTAGAAGAGAAGAAGTAGTTTTAGCTCGACTCCGCTTAGGTCATACAAGAGTCACTCATTCATACTTACTACAAGGTGAAGAACCGCCACAATGTGTTGGTTGCGACGCACCATTCACTGTACGTCATTTCCTTTTGGAATGTGGCGATTTTGCACAAGTTAGAAATAGTTGCTTCCATGTTGATAACATGAAAGAATTATTTCAAGATCTACATATTGATAGTATTATGACATTTTTAAGACAAATAAATCTTTTTAACAAAATCTAATTGCTATTTTTAAAATCATGTTTTGTTTTACATTTGTATCAGACCATAATACAGATTTTTTTAATGTTGTATTCTGTTCAGTTAAAGAACATGTACAGTTATCTGAATAGCTCTTTGAAACTGTCAGATATTGTGCGTGGTCTCTCCTGCCAACAATCAATTAATTATTATTATACAAACTCATCATCATCATCTTTCCTTTTATTTTATCTTATAAATTTTTACTTTTTCCATCTTCATCATGTTTAGTTTAATACCGTCTGACGCTAATGACCCACAAGGGTTGATGCGTCGTTATGAACCAAACAAACAAACATATATGCTACGACAAAATGGTAAACGTTTATATAAAGGACTATATGTCACCTTTAAACTGGCACCTGACCTAAAGAAAAATACAGTATACTCAACGAGTTATAGCCCTTTAAATGAGGGACACGTTAGTATACTAACAAACTCAAAGCTTCGAACATATATCAGTAATATAGACGAGCATATAATTCTTCGATAAACAGGTGAAATTTCTTGAATTTTTAAGGAAGTATCCCCACATTCTTATATTATGATTCTGTGAAAGATGCGAAAATCTGACGTGCTTTTGTTAAATTACAACGAATCGTTATCACTAAAGTCTCCTTATGTTTGCAAATAAATGGTAAACAAAACACCACCTTTCAGTTTTCAGTTAAATTTATCTCCATCAAAATGCGCGAAGTAACATTTAAACTAGTTTTAATTTAAAAACAATGTGTTGATCGCTCATACTGAGTTATTGCTACAAATTATTGATGGATAGTGGTTAATTATTAACGCTGATAAACATTTTATAAAGTCAAAAAAGCTTTAAGTGAATGGGTTATAGAAATTATACTTATTTTTTTTTATCATAACAGTGCGGCTAAATCTGAACATAAACTTTAAGTTTGACCACTAAAGACATTATTTACAATCAAATTACTCACCTGGTCTTGAGGTCTAGAGAGACTGAACATATATTAATTAATGTAAACAAGTCATTAAGAAGCAGAATAAATGCTAGAAAAATGATATCAAATGTGATTACTCTGAAAGCAGAGGATGGTGCGTTTTGAAAACTTCCTTATGACATGTTTAGCATATTTTTTAGCAAAACGCAAAGAAAACGACACAGCGATGTTCATTATTACATCACCAGGAGATAACTCAAAATGGCGTTTATCATAAAATTAATGACGTCACAAACGTGCCTGTTTACTCGAAACAGGATTATATAAACTCTTTCTCGCAAGCAACTTTTGGATTGGTACGAGGGACGTTTTTTAAGTTCGTAGAGAGGTAGATTTAATGAAAACGACGAAAGTAAATGCATGCATTTATTTGGAAAGATTGAGTTTTATTTATACATGCAACCTAAAACTATTTCAAAATTCATTACTTTAATGTCTTCTAAGAGACAAAGACATACTTATATATCGCACACTGGAAATATGGTAGAAATATGACATTTATGGACTTAGTCTCTGACAGAACGTCAGTAACAATTGCATGAAAATAGGTTCATAGCCATATACGGCTTCTAAAATTTGGCTGCAGATCAAGGACACCACGTGCTAAAATATTGTATAAACATTATAGCAAATATGCAGCAATTTTTTGATATGGAAGATTTGTCTGGAACCTCAGCAAATTGTACAGTAGGCATATAAACTTTTATTGTAAAAAGTTGACACAAATGGAAGTTGGATACAGGCTTTTGAATGTGGCTTAGTATGTTAGCTGTAAAGAAGTATTTTATTTTTTCTTGTTTATATGGTAGATGGAAGTGTTGTGGTAACTTTAATTCCAAAACAAAATTAATGCTTTTGTTTTATTAGAAATGAACTGCAAAATAAATAGCCTAGGAGGTGCTAAAATCCCTTATTTTGTACATAAATGACGCCATGGAGCGTTACTATATTTAGAAAATACATTTAAACTGTTTGTGCCTCTAAACAGGTGTTGTAATCACTGCAATATGAAAAGATTTTTATTGTGTTTTCTACGCGGGGTTGATTTACCCCACCCACTTTTTATAACATGAGGGCATGCCAGTACCGGGAGTTGACAGTTACACGCTTGAATCGATACATCAATATAACTACTGACGAATGATTGAGTAAATCATGTGCTATGCAAAATCAGAAGAAATTTTAAAATTTGTTATAATCGTTAATTTAACAGATATAAAAACTAGCATTTGACTGTGATTACTTTGGTATATTGATGGGTATTTTAAATTTTTTATAGAACAGCAAAAAACATGCTTATAGTTTTGCTGCACTTGTCTACGATAAGCGTTTGAATAATTTATTTTGATGGTGCAAAAGAAAAATCGGTTTGAAAAATTGTTTATCACCACAGCGAATAGAACTTAACACGTCTAAGTTCCTGCTTGCTGCGTGGTAAAATGGCATGGATTTCGACCAGTGTCCTTTTCATGCCCCATTTAAAGCTATATATATTGACCAAACTAAGCGTGTATGATGTAAAATTTATATCAGCTGATAGACAAAAGGTAGAACTTTCAAAATATATATACTTATGGTACCGTAAATTCTATATTTGTAGAGATACAGCCCGATTCTACGAACATAAAAAATGACCCTCGTACTTAAACTTACATCTAAAGTTTGGTGCTATTTTGTCTAAAACTTACAAAGATATGACACTATACATGTATCCGGACATGTACCAAAACGTGCATTTCAATTTGTTTCAGAAAAACTTCAGTATACAGAAATGGCCTTTATATAAGGGTCTGTAACTCGAGAAATATAGTGAGTATTTCTTTATGTTTGGTACCATTTTCAAAGGCGACAAATAGTTCTTTCCAGAAAGGTATATTTTGTCGTAGCTTATATAGGAAGGAAGTTATGAAGCTACTTGCATTCATATTTGAACAGCCCTCGTATCCTGGGTTAGGTGTGGTACTTGATTGTATCAGTTCCTGATCGTCGCCCTCTTTCTTACTTCAAAGGATATTTAAGAATGTTTTGACATCATAACTGTAACTAAAATCGCTTTGATACAAAATATAGTCATGAACAATGTCGATGGGTTGTTTATCAATAGCTTCTGATAACTCTTGGTTGCCAAATAAAAGTGTTGAGTGATGTCGGACTCAGATGTGACAAGTTGTTCAGCATACCTAAAAGTTAAATTTGTTTTCTCCCATCTTATATCATTTATAAAATTTGTTTGTTTGGTTCTTAACGACGCATCAACCCTTGTGGGTCATTAGCGTCAGACGGTATTAAACTAAACATGATGAAAATGGAAAAAGTAAAAATTTATAGGATAAAATAAAAGGAATGATGTTGATGAGATTGTATAATGATAATTAGTTGAAATACGATTGTTGACAGGAGAGACCACGTACAATATCTGACAGTTTCAAAGAGCTATTCAGATAACTGTACATGTTCTCTAACTGAACAGAATACAACATTAAAAAATCTGTATTATGGTCTGATACAAATGTAAAACAAAACATGATTTTAAAAATAGCAATTAGATTTTGTTAAAAAGATTTATTTGTCTTAAAAATGTCATAATACTATCAATATGTATACCTTGAAATAATTCTTTCATGTTATCAACTTGGAAGCAATTATTTCTTACTTGTGCAAAATCGCCACACTCCAAAAGGAAGTGACGTACAGTGAATGGTGCGTCGCAACCAACACACTGTGGCGGCTCTTCACCTTGTAGTAAGTATGAATGAGTGACTCTTGTATGACCTAAGCGGAGTCGAGCTAAAACTACTTCTTCTCTTCTAATGTTTCGAACAACTGATTGATATTCACCAATAGTTGGTTTGATGTCAAGAAGTTTATTACCAATGCTGTTATTCCATGAAGTTTGCCATTCTTCCAAGATATATTTATTGATAGATGGCTTAAAATTGGAAAATGGAATTTTTAAAGAAGTTGGTTCTTATGAAAGCGATGTTTTTGCTTGCTTATCTACCATCTCATTCCCTTGGATACCTATATGACTAGGAATCCAACAGAGAGTAATTTCTTTATAAGCTAAAAGCTCATGACATTTTTCTAAAAGTTTCTGAATCTGTGGATTCTTTGAACTGGTATGGTTCATTGCTTTCAATACAGAAAGCGAGTCAGAAAATATAATAAATTTATTGTTAGCATCACAAGTGCTAATAAAATCTAAAGCTAGATCAATTGCTTTGGCTTCAGCAGTGAAAATTGATGAATCGTCAGGTATACGTTGCATATTACTATGGTTGTCTGATATAACAGCACAACCAACCTTTGAGTCTTCCTTTGACCCATCAGTATAAATTTGTTGGTAATTCTTATAACGACTTTGCATTTTTCTGAAATCATCTTTTAATATGTGTGGATTTGATTCAGATTTTTTTCCCGGAATGTAAATCAAAAAGTATTTCAGGTGGTTTCATACACCAAGCTGGAATATTTGGTGTAAAATGTTTTTCAATGATATTGGCAGATTCTAAGAGTGGTGAAATTCTGATGCCAAATGATTTAATAGCTTTAGGTTTTTGTTCATATAAATTAACATAATTTGGTGGGAATGTAACTTCATGAGCAGGATTTGATGGGTTAGCAGCAAGTCTTATAGCATATTGCAAAGAGAGTTTCTCTCTTCGTGAGTTTAGTGATGGTTCATCTGCTTCCACATAGAGACTAGCAACAGGAGAAGTTCTAAAAGCCCCTAAAGCTAATCTAAGTCCTTGGTTATGTATAGGATCAAGCATTTGAAGATATGATTTTCGTGCAGCGCCATATATAATACAGCCATAGTCTAATTTTGACCGGACTAGAGACTGATACAGCTTGAGAAGTGTAGTTCGGTCTGCACCCCAAGAAGTATGGGAAAGCACTTTTAAAAGATTCAATGCTTTTAAACATTTAGCTTTGAGATATTTAATATGGGGTATAAAACTGAGTTTTCTATCAAATAAAATGCCAAGGAATTTAGATTCCTCAACAACTGGAATAGGTGATCCATATAAATGTAAAACTGGATCATCATGTTGCTTGCGCAACTGACAGAAATGTACACACTGTGTTTTTGATTTGGAAAACTTAAAGCCATTGCTAGTTGCCCAATTTTCAATCTTATTCAAATTTTGTTGTAGTTGACGTTCAATTGTCGCCATGCTTTTTGAGCGATAACAGATACAGAAGTCATCAACGTATAATGAGCAATCAGTAAGATTACCTAAACATTTCACAATATCATTAATTTTAATGCTAAAAAGTGTTGTAGACAGAACGCCCCCTTGAGGTACACCTTGCTCCTGGTCATAATAGTCAGACAGAGAGGAGCCAACTCGGACTTGCATGATGCGGTCTGCAAGGAAGTTTTCAATGAATGTAGGAAGTCTACCTCTTAATCCTAGTTTGTGGATATCTTTTAAAATGCCATATCTCCACGTGGTATCATAAGCTTTTTCCAAATCAAAAAACACAGCAACTACATGTTCCTTTTTAATAAAGGCATCACGTATGAAGGTTTCCAATCTAACTAAATTATCAGTTGTACTGCGGTCAGATCTTAAACCAGACTGGAACCGCGATATATGATTATTGGATTCTAAAAACCAAGTAAGTCTTTTATTTATCATTCTTTCAAGTGTTTTACATAGACAACTTGTTAAAGCTAAAGGTCTATAATTATTAGGTTCCGCAGGATCTTTCCCAGGTTTGGGAATTGGGATTATGGTTGCTAAGGTCCAATCTTCTGGAAATTTACCAGTAGTCCAAATGTAATTAAATATATTCAAAAGAGTTTCAAGAGAAGTATTTGGGAGATGTTTAAGCATTTGATAGTGGATCTCATCAGGACCCGTGGCTGAGTCATGTGATAGTTGAATAGCTTCAACTAATTCATCTAAATTAAAATCTTTGTTATAAATTTCATAATTTGTGATTTAAAATTCAATTTAACTTTCTCTTGTTCGGTTTTAATCTTTCTGAAGGATTCGGAGTATTTGAATGATGATGAATTGTGACAAAAAGTTTCTCCTAAAGTGTCAGCAATGTCTGTTTTTGAAGTTGCTTTGCTGTCAGTAACCACCATGTTTAAATGTGTGTTACTGGGGGATTTGTTTTTTCCAGAGATTTTTCTTATCATATCCCAAACCTTTTTAATAGGTGTATCTCCATGACTTACGCTTCGAAAGTTTAATTGTTCTACGGGCTTTAGCTCTAAATACTTTAATGTCATTGAAATTGTTGGTATTTGGAGATCTTTTGAATTTAGATAAAGCTTGTTTGCGTTGTTTAATTGCTTCTTTACAGTCGTCATTGTACCATGGATTACTTTTAGTTGGATTTGTCGAAGTTTGAGGGATACATTCTTTAGATATTTCGATAAGAGAAGAGGTAAAATCAGCTATAGGATCAGAAGATTCTTTGAAGTTTTCTGGCACCAATTTACCAGTGCACAGAGTATTAAATAGATCCCAGTTGGCTCTATTTAATTTCCACTTTGGATTGTGATCCTCAGTGGAATAAGTGTTCTGTTCAATGATGATAGGGAAGTGATCACTATTGTGTTTGTCTTCACATACAGACCAATTATAATCAAGAAACAGTGATGGATGACAGAATGAAAGATCAATAGATGTAAAAGACTTTGTACTTGGAGAATGATAAGTATAAGACTTATCATTCATAATACAAATGTCATTTTTTGTAATGAAATTTTCGATAAGTTCACCTCTGGAATCATTGTTTTGACCACCCCAGAGGATATTGTGACCATTGAAGTCACCTAATAAAATATAAGGAGAAGGAAGTTGTTGCAGTAAATTGTCCAAGTGTTGGGAGTTAAGAGAAAACGATGGAGGAATATATACAGAACATATGGTTATTTCTCTGTCTAGAGTGACAGAAACAGCAGTTGCTTGTAGTTCTGTTTGTAAATCAATCTTTCTTTGTGGGAAAGATGATTTTACAAATATTGAGGCACCACCAGAGGGCCTCAGACAATCAGTATGAACATAGTTATATATATTAAACCCTCTAAATGAGATGTTATCATCTGGTTTAAGAAATGTCTCTTGAAAACAAAATACGGATGGATTATATTCGGAAATCAATAGAGATACTTCATTATAATTAGGTTTCAAACCTCGACAATTCCATTGAATAATTTTATGTTTAAAATCCATACTTGAAAATAATATTAAAAGAAGTACTAAAATAATGGTTAGATTGAAACCCTCCATTATTTGGTTACTGGTAATCTTGGCAGTGTGCCTTTAGGGAGATGGTCACTGGAAGAAGAGTCTGTGAATACCACAGACTCCTCTTCCATACGCATCTCCTCATCATCTTTTTCTGCAAACACAGAATATGGATTCTTTTCAGCTTGTTTTGCTTTTTCTGTTTGTTCTTTTTCTTTCTGTGCTTGTTCTTTTTGCCATTGCTGTTTTCTTTCTTCTTTTTGTTGTTTTTTAAGTTTGTCTTTCTCTTCTTTTTTCTTCTTCTCCTCATCTTTCTTTATCATTTCTAAGGTCGCCCCTTTAAGGGCTGGCCCAGAATGAGAGGAGTTACTTTTTCCTGGTTTAGGAGATGCGTTACGTTTTTCCTTTGTACCTTGTGTTTTCTCTGTTGTCTGTTTTAAGTATTCCGTAAAGCTGTCGTCTGTCTGTGTGGTTTTGTTTTCAGTTTGTGTAGATTTGTTGCAAGTGCCTGGTTTTACAGCACTTGCATAGGTTTGACCAGTGTAAAATTGTTCGTATTGCTTACGAGCATCAGGAAATGATAGATTGTTTTCGCATTTGATTTTGATAATTTTCTTCTCTTTCTCCCATTGTGGGCATTTCTTTGAGTTTGCAGGATGATCCCCTGAGCAATTGACACATTTGGCTGGTTTGTCACACACGCCAGATGGTGCACAATGTTCAGGCTCACCGCAGTTGCAGCATACAGCGTGTCTACCACATTTATTTTCGTGGTGACCAAACACCTGACAATGGTAACATCGAAGAGGGTTTGGTATATAGACATCTACTTTCACTTGCATGAAGCCTATTTTAACAACTGTAGGTAAGTTTGGTGAGTTGAATGTAAGAACATATGTGTTGGTTAATTTTGTTTCACCATCACGACGTACAGTGATTCTACGTACATCTGTAACTCCCTGTTCAACCATGCCTTCCTTGATATCATCGCTTGTCACTCTGCTCAAGGCTGGACAACGAATGATACCCTTGGATGTGTTCAAGGATGAATGGGGTGTTACAGAGCATTTTAAACCACAAAATGTCTTCATCTGTAGTAGATTTTTTTCGTGTGACTCTTTTGCACATTGTATCAAAAGATCACCAGACCTTAGGTTCTTTATGCTCTTTGGTTCTCCTGCAATGCTCATGATAGTTTTATGTACTACAAACGGAGAAAGAGAAGAAATAGTCTCTCCTTCTTTTTCTGAATGGATTATTAAAAATCTGGGTACATAAGGTTTTTTGGTTGAGGTAGACGAACTTGACGAACTTGAATTAGTTGGTTGAGAAACTGGGTACGAGTTTTCAGAGTCAGTATCTGAATTTGCTATGTGACGTTTTTTTGCTTTTTGTTTAGCCATGTAGTTTAGTTGTTTGATTCATCTTCCATGCTCCCCACCCACCGTGGGGCCCAACAAGGGAGCACTTTAATGGAGTGGATTTCCGATCTCCAGTGCTAGAGATACATAGAAGGTATACTTGCACAAATAGAATCTGCACAATTGACCCGTTAAGCCACTGCCTTCCAGGATTATTTTATAAAAGAAAGAAACTTTAAGATAATGGACACATGGTTGGCATCAGAACGATACTATAGAACGAAGATATAAGAAATATTTTTTTTTACATTTTCAGAATCCTGGGGCTCAGCATGACAAAGCCGATTAGAAACACCGGGCCGTGTTTCCACCTCAGTCTACCCCGTCAAAGAGGCCAAAGAGACGTGTTGAGTCATACAGAATTTATAAACGTCCATATTCTGCATGCTCTCAGTCTTCCAGGCCATCCCCTTCGAGTTACGAGAAAGCCACCCACGGCAGACTGGTGGGTCCTACTCTTAGCACTCCCAGAGGAGACAAGTATTACAATCAATATCGTCCCCTGTGTGAAGTGTGCCCCAGAGACCGCGACAAGGTGGTAGGGACTCTCCAGGGTCATTTATAAAATTCAGAACAATTCGTCCAGTTTTTCTTTTGTTTTGTTTTTTGTCCGAACATTTTGTTTTAAGTTCCGCCAGTGTATAAACACCTGCTCATCTCGAGAATACGCTGCACATGCATGCCAAGTCCTTTTTCGACAAAGATCAAACCATCAAGGAGCCGTTGATTTCTAGTTTCCAAAACTGTATTATTGGTAGCATTTTATTAACGCATTTGGGAGTTGTGAGGCCAATCAGGCCATGCTACGTACTTTTCAAATGCAAATCGTAGAAGTAAATTCTGACTTTAAGCTGTGAGGCTTATTGTGATCATCTATAAAAGCAACATGTTGACATGTTATCTCTCGCAAATAACACCACACTAGACCATTATTTCAGAGCTTCAGGTAAAGAAACATAAATTGTTATCTGTTTATGTTGTGCATTGCTCCATCAAAGTCTGCTGTTTTACTTAATACAATAAGACACTATCATTCGGCTACATCCCTGACAAATTTTATTCCACAAGTTCGATTTTTATACAAAATACTGGATTCTCGATGAGAATTGCTGCCTTTGTCTACAGATCGATTTTGATGTGGCTTTCTTTGATGACAGATCAGAAAATTTAGTATTAAACACTGATAGCAGATCAAAAGTTTAAAATGTTACTATCCTTTTTTGACTAGGTTTTCCTTTACTTTTGAAAAGATGAACAATTTTATTCAAAGTTTACAGACGGATTACACAGTTTAAAAGTTCGATCAAGTTCGAATTTGAAGATCATCGACAAAAGTCTGACTGATTTATGGCCTTTTTATGCCCCCATCTTTGGAAAAGTTGAAGGGGCATATTGCTTTGGGCATGCCCTTCCATGCGTCCGTTCAAAATTTATTTAGATACAGTTTTTAAATTTCATATATGGATTCCTCATCAAAAATAATTAACACGTATTGATTGTGCCCCTTTTTTAAGGGTCATAATGATATTTCTCAAAAACTATAACAGCTATGAGCTTCAATCTTGGTCAGGTTATAGAGGATAATGAGTATATAATCTGGTGAAAATTTAAAAAATTTATTCTAATAAAGAGCTATTGCCCTTTGCAACTTTTGGCATTGAAAACTTGTAATGAAGATATCTCAAAAACTATTACAGCAAGTAGCTTAAAACTTGATCAGCTGATGGAAGATAATGAGTAAACTGGTGAAAATTTTAAAAAAAAAAGTTATTTTTTTGAGTTATTGCCCTTTGCAAAATTTTGGCATTGAAAACTTGTAATCAAGGTATCTCAAAAAAGCTATTACAGCAAGTAGCTTCAAACTTGGTCAGCTGATAGAATATGATGAGTAGATTACCTGGTGAAAATTAAAAAAAATGAGTAATGGCCCTTTGCAAATTTTGGCATTGAAAACTTGTAGTCAATATATGTCAAAAACCTTAATTATAGCTAGTAGCTTAAAACTTTGTCATCTGATAGAGGATAATAAGTAGATTACTTGGTCAAAATGTAATTTAAATTTTAAACAACTTTTTTTTTGAGTTATTGCCCTTTGCAGATTTTGGCATTAAAAACTTGTAATCAAGATATTTCGAACATTATTATAGTCAGCAGCTTCAAACATGGTAAGTTTACAAAAGATGATGAGTAGATTACCTGGTTAATTTTTTTTTAAAAAAATGAGTTGTTGCCCTTTGCAAATTTTAGCATTAAAAACTTCTAGTCAAGATATCTCAAAAACTATTAGAGCTAGCAGCTTAAAACATTTTCAGCTGATAGAAGATAATGAGTAGATAACCTGGTCAAAATGTTTGTTTGTTTTACTTTTTTGAGTTAGTACCCGTTGCAAATTTGAGCAGTAGAAACCTGTAATCAAGATATCTCAACAATTATTATAGCTAGCAGCTTCAAACATGGTCAGTTGGTAGAAGATGATGAAAACATAGATTACCTGGTGAAAATAAAAAAAAAATCTGTTTTTGAGTTATTTCCTTTGTAAATTTGGGCATTGAAAAACTATAACAAAGATACATGTATCTCAAACCATTTTATAGCCAGCAGCATGAAACTTCATCAGCTGATTACTGGGTGAGATTATTTTTTAAATTTAGTTCAAATTATGCCCGCCGATAGAGGATGAGTGGTAGTATAGCTAGTAGCTTCAAACTTAAGATGACACTTGTGTTATGAACTCTTTGGGCAAAGTGTTTCATGAACACTTTTGAAGGGATGCACCAATTTTGTTCAAAGTTTACAAAGGGGTTAACCATTGTTGAATACTAATCATACTCAAATGGAGATCATCGCTAAATTTTGATATTTATGACTCTTTTGACTTAGAGTAATCAGGCAATACAGCCGATTCACGGAATTCTAGTTTTATAATGTAAATGTAGTTCTTAGTGTCCCTTCTAACATTGCAATCATCTTGCCGAGACAGAGAGGCCCTCTGCATGGAATTTATGAGAGACAGACAGCTCGTATAATAAATATTCAATACACCTTTGTCGAGTGTGTGCACTTGATGGCAATAACAGCTGAAGTCATGCCTACCGGTCATGAATTTTACCAGTGACCGATAAACGTCATTGAAAAATATAGTTCTTTAAATGCAAAACAAATAACAGACTCTTTAACTTTTTAATCATCAGTATGAATTTAACAGAACTTAAAATTTATTAACTATTTAGTATTTCATCAAGTCGACAAAGCATTAATGGATTTAGACGAAATGACCCAGTTTCCCATTGCGGAAGATTACTGAGAAAACAGATTCTCTAGTCAGCTTATTTCAAAGATGAGAACTTAGACAGCGAGGCCGTGATTCTAACTTCAAAGTTTTTTAGGATCAATAGCAGTGCAGATATGGAGGTACTGTTCCATTTAGTGTTGAAGTTGATGTTAACTAGGCAGTGATGAATGCCAGAGTGGCCTAGGAGCCTGATGGTGCCTGCGACTTATTCAAATTTTAAATTGTGTTTTCCTGTGCGTAGGTTAACTAAACTGACTGACGAATGGGGAATCTGTCACACCATCAGACTTCTCAAGATTGTCAGGATTCACTGCAGAAGAAATTTCCGGTTAAACAGCATTGTCCGTGTTATCATGAGTGAGATGAGACTGTTCTATGGGAGTTTTATCCACCTGATTGTGTAAGGTAAACTGGTTGAAGAGCTGAGGGTAGAGAGTGCATAACTTATGGACAGTTTCTGTTTGAACTCGTGTTACGTTTGTTACAGACTTGTCATTAAAAAAGTGTTTAGGACTCATAACTTTGCAGTTGGACTCATTGATATGGGAAACAGCGAGTCTCAGGACCCATAGGCCCAAAATTGTAAATGGATCACTGGATGTGTTTATAATTAATGTTTCCACACAGAAAATTATTCTTGCAGTTTGAAATTCCAAAAACAGTAACTTTTTTGTTTAAAATATAGTATTTAGAAAGTATTAACTGGGAATTGAGAGTTTTCTCTTTGTTGCTCTTGCTTCCAAGTTTTATACATTCCCCTTAGACCTCTAAATAATAATCTTACTCCAGCATGTACATTTTTCCCTTAAAGGCGGAGATTTCATTGATAATCACATCCTCTGTGTGCATAGGTTGAGCTTCGGTACGATGGCCTTTAAATACGTCAATCTTAGGTCTCCCGCAGTGGGCAGTAAGGGACCGTATTGAGTTCTGAAGAAAAGCATCCACATAATAAATTCTAGCTGTATTTGATCAATTTTACAATGACAGTCATATTATCAAAGATTAGTTTTTTAAGTAAGGAAGAAGCCAACGATCAGGAATCGATAAAAACGGGTAAATAAAAGTGAGTGGTATCAAAATGATTAGTATGCATACCTGCTTGAAGTCTTCAAGCTCCAGAAGTGAGTCGGGCATGTGTGCTTATGTAAAGTTGTCAAACGCTCCCAGCTCTGGATGAATATGGACTGGACTTGCTACCTCTTCCACCACTTGCTGCCTATCGTACACGCATTCGTATATGAAACAACTATCATATGGACTATTTTGTTTTTTGTTTGATTTGATTCTTTACGTCCAATCAACAATCTTTCAGTTATAAAGGGACGGGTCTTCCTGGGTTGAACCAGTACTAAGCTAGGATTAATGTTCTTGCTCAAGGACACAACGCAGTGACTCCGGTGAGGCTCGAACCCGCGGCCCTTCGGTTTCGGGTCAAGCGCTCTACTACTGAGCCACTGCGCTCCCTAAATCGCATGGATACTGTTCGAAAACACTTGTAGTATGTTACACTGTCATTATAAGATAGGCACTAGCCTACAATCCTTTAGTTAACAATCATTTAAAATTCTAATGCACTTGAAAATGCAACGCGACGTCTGATTGGATAACTTCATAAATTTGCGACAGTATATCCTGCAATATACTGTCAGAAACCCGACGTCATTGCGTAACGTCCCTTTTCATTGGTTGAAAGTGAATATATGCAGCTGGCAAACGGTTTTATGCAGCTGGCAGCCGCTGGACGCATAGGTGCAACAAATTACATTTTCGCTGTCCCTTTGAATGGAAAATGTTAATAGTGCATAAGAATGGGGATAACCATATTCAAAATTTACATTTGATGAGGTTTATTGTCGGATATACGTTCGGAAATCACGTTTTACGGCTCCGCCTATTTGGCATTGGTGACATATGATCACTTATTATGTGGCCTTACCTAAGTCTAAAACCAAGAGCAGGTCGGTCATCATCTTCATCAAAGAGTGTCTGCAGCTTGCCAAAGTAGATATCATCATCATGAGTGTTTAGAGATGCAGGGAAGCGCTCATTCAGAATATGCAGTTCGTCAACTGGGTACTGTGAACAAGATTCAAGAGATAAATGCTTCATGTTCCATTCTAACTTTCGAAGCACAAATACAGTTTACTTATGTATAATTGGTTTATTATTACCAGAGCTCTCGGCTCTGGTAATGATAAACCAATTTTACAAAAGTGAACTGAAAGCAAAAGGAACTTTATATTTTAAATTATATTTTTTTTACATTTTTGTACAATTAATATTACCTTGCAATACAGATCACGTAAATTACACTGTACCTAAAAATAAAAATTTGTCAAAGTTGTAAGATTTACATACATTTTCTTGTTGACTTAAATGAACAAGGGGGACAATCACGTGATACACATGTGTTTATCTCACACGTTTTTTTACCTTTTGCGCTCGATTCAAGGTTGTTTTTTTTCGCAATTTTTTTCTTTCGTTTTGGTGGATTTCAGAATTTACACCTAAGAGTACCGGACAATTAAGGTTACCTTGCACCCCCCCCCCCCATGACAATTTTTCCTGGGTGCCAAATTGTTCATTGGGACCCCCTAGATGCGTAAAGAAGGTGTCCCTAAAGAAATTGGTTTGGGCTATTCAAAATTATTTTACAGAATTGTTCCTTGTGATGCCTTCTGCCAAAATTACACAAATGGTTCTGCTCCACTGAACAAAAGGGCAGCAATATCTTCAGATAAGAAATATTTTATAACGACATCTTCTAAATCACAGGTCCAAATTCAAAAAAATATTTCACATAATTGTTCCTTATGATGCCTATACCAAAATTGCACAAATGGTTCCACTCCACCGAACAAAGGGGTTGCCAGAGCTCTAGATAAGAAATGCCTCATAATGACATTTCCTCCTAAACCACAGGTTCAAATTCAGAATAATTTCACAGAATTGTTCCTCATGATAGCTTCTACTGAAATTTCACAAACAGTTTTGCCAGGCTTAATACAGAGAGCTCAAGATGAGAAATGTCTTTTCCTAATCCACTGGTTCAAGTTTTAAATAATTTCACAGAAATTGTTTCTTATTAGCCCTCTTTCAAAATTGCACTTATGGTTTTGCTCCACCGAAAAAGGGGTTGACAGAGCTCTAGATAAGAAAATTCTTCAATGAAATCTCCTGAACCACTGGTCCAAAATCAAAATAATTTCACAGAAATGGTCCCCATGTTGCCCTCCGCTTAAATTGGTTACAAGGGACAGCTTGGCTGAACAACATGACTACCAGAGTTAAAAATATAAATATCTTTTGGATCATATATCTCCTTGGCCACACGCCAATACATCAAGACTCGGGTGAGAAATCTAGGGCCCTCTTGTTTTACTTCTCTTTATCTCTTATTTCTTTGTCTGATTTAATTTCATTGGCATCATCTGCAGCTTTCTTAGCCTCCTCATAAACTTTTACCTTTTCTTCCTCTCCCATTCTTTTCTTCTCCGTTTCTCTTATTTCTCGTTCTGGTTCTATTTCACTGGCATCATCTGCAGCCTTCATCGCCTCTTATTTCGCTTTTATCTTTGCTTTTAATCTCATCTTTCTGATCCTCCTCTTCTTTGATTTGGACGCATTTGCATATATGTTTTCATCATTTTAGGTTTTGGTAATGAATTTATCTTGTACAGCATTGACTTTCCTTTTTTATATCATGTACTTTGATGTTTGAAGCTTCCATTTCCTTTTCTATTATTTCAATATCTTCAATTCTATATTCGCTTTTATTTGTTCAATTTTCTTCTTTTTCTGTCTCGGTTTCTACAATTCATTTCTTTTTGTGTCCTCCAAGTGCCTCGTTTTATTTCCTACGTCTTTCTTTCTGCATCATATTGATCTAGTCCTTTCTTCATTCAAATTTTGTTTTGTGCTACTGTCAGGGTTTCTCTTGTTTTCTATTATCTCTTCTCTTTGTCTCTATTTCTGTTTCCTGTTTCATATTTTTTTTGTTTTGTTCAATAGTGTTCTATCAACTGCCTTTTTCGCTCTGGTACCTGTCTTATTTAGTTTTGTTGCTAAAGGAAACAATATAATTATCAAATAATTAAATCTTAAAAGATCTCACTTTCTTTGCTTATTATTTTACAACAAATACATAATTAACGTTCCACACAGAAAATCATTCTTGCAGTTTGAAATTCAAAAAACAGTAACGTTTTGTTTAAAATATAGTACTAAGAAAGTATTAACCAGGGAATTAAGAGTAACTGGAATTAAGAGTAACTCTTTGTTGCTCTTTCTTCCAAGTTTTATACATTCTCCTATATAATTATCTTACTCCAGCAAGTATATTTTTCTCTTAAAGGCGGAAAAAAAATGTATGATTTGATGCATTTTGAAAGGCGAAATGCCTTTCAAAATGTATAAAATTATATTTTTATGTGTGCCTACCCTACCTTAAATTTTTAGACCGGTTAACCGAAATACATTTTTTTATTTGACTTAATATGAATACTGTTTGAAAACACTTTTAGTATGTGTCATTATGAGGTGGGGACTAACCTACAATCCTGTGGTTAACAATTATTTAAAAATGTATTATCTTGTAATGAAAAAGTATTACTGTCATGTAAGTTAGTTAACCTATTTTCATCAGTTTTCTGTTCCTATAGGGCAAAGGTGACATAAGACATACATTTTGATCGCTTATATATGTGGCTTTACCTGAGTCTAAAACCAAGAGCAGATCGGTCATCTACTTCATTAAAGAGTTTCTGCAGCTTGTTCTTTTTCTTTCTGTGCTTGTTCTTTAAGAAAGATCTGTTTTCTTTCTTCTTTTTGTTGTTTTTTTAATTTGTCCTTCTCTTCCTTTCTCTTCTTTTCCTCATCCTTCTTCATCATATCAAGGGTTGCCTGCTTGAGGGTTGGCCCAGGATGAGATGAGTTACTTTTTCCCGGATGAGGAGATGCGTTACTTTTTTCTTGTGTACTTTGCGTTTTTTCTGTTCTTTGTTTTAAATATACAGCAAAGCTGTCGTCTATCTGTGTACTTTTGTTTTCCGTTTGTGTAGATTTGTTGCAAGTGCCAGGTTTTACTGCACTTGCATAAGTTTTAGGTCTGTTGAACAGTTCGTAATGTTTTCTTGCTTCAGGGAATGAGATGTTCTGTTCACATTTAATTTTCAAAATCTGCCGCTCTTTTTCCCACTGTGGGCATTGTTTTGAGTTTGCAGGATGGTCACCTGAGCAGTTGACACACTTGGCAGGTTTATTACACTGGCCAGATGCGCAATGTTCAGGTTGAGCACAGTTGCAGCATACAGTATGTCTACCACACTTGTTTTCGTGGTGACCAAATACTTGACAGTTATAGCACCGAAGTGGATTTGGTATGTAGACATCTACTTTAACTTGGATAAAGCCTACTTTGACTGCTGTTGGTAAGACTGGTGAATTAAAAGTTAAAACATATGTGTTGGTGGGTTTCATTTCACCATCACGACGTACATTGATTCTGCGGACATCTGTAACTCCCTGTTCCGCCATGAACTCAAGAATATGTTCGCTTGTCACTTTGCTCAAGGCAGGACAGCAAACAATACCCTTTGATGTGTTCAGTGACGAATGGGGCTTTACAGAGCATTTGAGTCCACAAAATGTCTTCATTTGTAGAAGAGTTTTCTCATGTGTTTCTTTTGCACATTGAATTAATAAATCATCAGATCTTAATGTTTTAATGCTCTTAGGTTCTCCTGTCAAACTCATGATTGTTTTATGTACTAAGAACGGAGATAAGGAAGAAATGGTCTCTTCCTGATCAGAATGTATAAGTAAAAATCTTGGTACATAAGGTGTTTTTGTTGAGGTAGACGAACTTGATTTAGTTGGTTGAGAAGCTGGGTACGAATTTTCAGAGTCGGTATCTGAATTTGCTATGTGACATTTTTTTGCTTTTTGTTTAGCCATGTAGTTTAGTTGTTTGATTCATCCTCCATGCTCCCCACCCACCGTGGAGCCCAACAAGGGAGCACTTTAATGGAGTGGATTTCCGATCTCCAGTGCTAGAGATACATAGAAGGTATACTTGCACAAATAGAATCTGCACAATTGACCCGTTAAGCCACTGCCTTCGAGGATTATTTTATAAAAGAAAGAAACTTTAAGATAATGGACACATGGTTGGCATCAGAACGATACTATAGAACGAAGATATAAGAAATATTTTTTTTTACATTTTCAGAATCCTGGGGCTCAGCATGACAAAGCCGATTAGAAACACCGGGCCGTGTTTCCACCTCAGTCTACCCCGTCAAAGAGGCCAAAGAGACGTGTTGAGTCATACAGAATTTATAAACGTCCATATTCTGCATGCTCTCAGTCTTCCAGGCCATCCCCTTCGAGTTACGAGAAAGCCACCCACGGCAGACTGGTGGGTCCTACTCTTAGCACTCCCAGAGGAGACAAGTATTACAATCAATATCGTCCCCTGTGTGAAGTGTGCCCTAGAGACCGCGGCAAGGTGGTAGGGACTCTCCAGGGTGTTAACATATTTCTCACCCTTTCGACCTCTGGGTCATTACATGCCCCCTTTGATCGCTTATCAAGTCAATGCTGTCCAGTACCTGAAATGATATTTCGAGAATCAACACAAACGATCTCCAGATAATATGTGTAAATTTGACCTACAAAAAAGGAAGTGAGTATGCCCAGGAAATACCAAAATAACACACTGCAGCCCAACCTATGGCACGGTGTGGAAGAGGGGTCAGCCACAGAACATTAACGGTAACAAGAAGTAAGAAAGATGATTTTAGCAAATCAACAAACTCTTCCTCGTAATGATGATTGCAAAACTAGAAAGGAGACAAAGTAAATACCAAAACAAAGACCACCACAGAACCCCCAAACAATAGGAGATTCATCTGATACATAAATCAACAACATAACCACCGCCTTAATGGACCGTAGTCTAAGCCACCAACGCTAAAACTTTGAGCAACTGTATAAATATAAGAGATGATGCAATGACACTGGACAAACCGATTCAAAAAGCGCTGAAGGCCGCCCATGGAAAAGCAACCAGTAGCTGCTGTCCGGATTAACTTCAGGTTCTTGAGACCAGCCGCTGCCTGCACCTCCTTCAGTATGGCATAATTCTTTGGGCTGTAGTGGTACATTTTAGAAATTGTCAAGCAAGCTTATGGTTTCGGTACTTGATGTATATCTGGTACGGCATGTGGTGCGAAACCGTCTCTGCAACCCTTAAACAGATTAAAAGATCAAGCTTATAGCTCCGTATCAACTAAATCCTTGGTCTATTTAAGAAATACACGTTGATCAGCTCAGACTCTAGCATTGAATTGTTGAGTAATAATTCACTGTTTGCAGGTCAGTTGTAAAGAATGTCAAATCACAGGTGTGCACGATTTGTTATTTTTATTTGCTTAAATTTACAAGCTGCTACACAAACCTGTATCGTATTGCATCGGTCGAAGACAAAAAGTTGGCTGTGTTGATGTCAATATTTTGGCTATGAGATATTCAATGGCATTCAGTAAGGATCCCGCATCTGTTTTTTTTAACATGGACGATGCCGAGAAAGGTGTCTGTGATTTCTTGGTCACAAGGAAACAGGACTGCAACAGGCTATTTTTGTGCGTCGTCAGATGATTCATCAGCTAAGAGAGAGTAGTTGGGCGCACATTATGACAAGCGTCTGCTTCTCCAGATACATAATGACAGACTGAAGTAGGTATTTTACATACTGACATACTGAAGTAGGTATTCTACTATTGTGTTGACGTCCACTTCAAAGGAGATTGTCCATCTGATGACTGAATGTAGTTGGCTATGGTAGGAGGCTCTAACTTGGGAATAAACCAACAAGTGCCACGAAGGAGTCAAGGGTCCATCAGCGTGAGATGATGAAATACAGAATCGTAATAAGATACTGAACAGGTCGCTACTAATACACGGAACGGATAAAAAAAATTGACGTAACACCATAAAATGTTGAACAGGGTGAAAAATGGCCATAAACTACTAAAAGACGGAACACCTGATTAGAAAATGATTTAAAAAAAATGTTAAAAGACGGAACACATGTCACACAAAGTGCTAAAAGACGGAACACATGCCAATAAAAGATGGAATAGGTCACTAAAAGTGCTAAAAGACGAAACAGCTCACGGTTCCCTCTTTGAGCACATTAAGTGACATGTTCCAACGGAACACATGTCACTTAAAATGCTAAATGATGGAAAAGGTCACTGTTCCGTCTTTTAGCATTTTTTGTGACCTGTTCTGTCTTTTAGCACTTTTAGTGACATGTTCCAACGGAACACAGGTCTTTTGAAGGGCCAAATGATGGAACAGGTCACATTTTCAAACATCTTCTCTGAAACTACTGGGCCAATTGAACTCACATTTCATATCGAGACTCCGTAGGATGGGGTAGCAAAAGTTTGTTCAAATGGTCCTGGTCATATGACCAAGATGGCCGCCATGCCCATATATGGTAAAAAACATTTAAAAATCTTATTCTTTAGAACTAGAAGGCCCATGAACTAGGGACTTTTATGTAGCATCGGGGATGTTGGGCCTACCAAGTTTGTTCAAACGATTATCCTAGGTTGACCTTCTTAACGTCAAGGTCAAATTTGCTTCCTGATACATTTAAATGGGGAAACTTTTGAAAAGTTGATTTTTTGAAAACTACTGAAGCCAATGTCATTATTCTCACTTAACATGTTTAATCTAATGTGACAATGGCTATACATGTAAATAAGTTCCAATAGTCAATGCTGACCTATAAAAACATAGTTTTCTCAGAAACCATTGGGATAATTGAACTTAAATTCCATATGAAGACTCCTTACAATAAGTTAGCAAAGATTTATACAAATTGGTTTGCTCATATATGGTAAAACCCTGTAAAAATCTTCTCCAGAACCAGAAGGCTAATGATCCTGGGATTCTCACTGGATATGTTAAGAGGCAATGGCTATACATAAGTTTCAAAGATCAATGTTGACTTTTGACCTTTCAGCCAAGGTGGCTAATATTGGAGACTCATCAATATATTAAAACATATAGTTTTCTCAGAAACAACTTGGCCAGTTGAGCTCAAATTTCATATGGCGACTCCTTAAGTTGAAGGGAGTAAATTTGTATCAAATGTTAATGGTCACATGACCAAGATGGTGGCCATGTCAATATAAGGTAAAAACCCTTTAAATATCTTCTACTCTGGAACCAAAAGGCCAATTGCCTTGGCACTTGGTATGTAGCATTGGGGATATGGGCCCTACCAGGTTTGCACACATGATGAATCTGGGTTGACCTTGATCTTTGTTTACGACAAAGCCAAATTTGATTCCTAATATTGCAAAAATCTTGAAATGTTCATTTTTATATAACTGTTTAAGCGGAAAAACTTGCGAAAAATGTTAAACCTACGGAGACACTGGTTTTATATAAGCACCAAGGGTCAAGCTTTCTGACCTTTGACCTTTCATTCCAGACCACTCATATTGGACTGCCTTATATGTATTGAAGCATCTTTTTCTCAGAATTCACCGGGTTGTTTGAACTGAAATTTCATATGGAGTATTCAGTAGTTAAAACAATAGAAATATGATATTTTTAGGTCACTTGATCAAAATGGCCACTGCCCATATATGGTTAAACAAAATATGTTTGAATAATAAACCTACGTTGACCTTGACCTATTTTAACATTATTAAGGAGATCAGGTGAGCGGTTCAGGACCTTGAGCTAATGCTCTAGTTTGCATTTTTAGTGACCTGTTCCGTCTTTTCGCTTTTTTAGTGACCCGCTCCATCTTTTACAACTTTTTTATCATGTGTTCCGTCTTTAGGCAGTTTAAGTTAACAGAACAAGAGGATAGAACAGCTAAAATACTGTTAACACGTTGTTTATTTTACAGGAATAATTGGCGAATATTGGTTTTACAGTTTGACAAATGAACGACATTGAGTTGGTCAGTTGTACATCAAGTCCAATGCACTCAGGGTGATATTCCATACTGCACACGTCGCATATAACGCACAGTGTCCTTGTGTCTGGTATCTACTGGTACTTCAAATACCCTTTTTATTACCTTCCTTCTAGAACTGCTGCCTTTTGTAATAGAAAAGGGTTCAAAATGCCTATTTTCAAGGCATTTGATGAGGTGCTCCCGCATCAGCCTTAGAATATAAACTTGGGTTGAAAGGTTTTACGAAATGGGCCGCATTGCAAGAAAAACGGTCTGCAGGATTTTTTTTTTTGACTAGACTTTTATAATAAAATTAAAGACATATCTGAACTGTGAGCAATTAATTTCACACAAATATCAACAGTAGTTTTTGAGTTATTCAACAAAACTTGAGGGCACGGTCATAATCATAGTAAAGCTTTTGGCCTAATATTATGTGGTCAGCATGCTAACTAACGTCACTTATTTGTAACGGATTATCTCTGATTTTCTGTTCACGTTAACACTAGACTGCTACACTGACCGTCGACTGTATTAGAGTCTACGTTAACGCTTATTATGTATTTGCCATAGCAACAGAAATTTGCCAAGACAAATAATAGATTATCATGCTTTTACACTAAGTTGACGCCAAACAGCAACGACCCTCACTAAACTACACCCATGTGCAGATTGATCTACGTGTTTGCTGGTTGAATCGTAATGTTAGGATTCCATGAACAAATATCTATATTGGTGAGCTGATCACCAGTGAATATCTACATGTATACGGGATGTTTCAAAATATTCTAATATTAATGCAGCGCCGACAACATATATAAATTGGGAGACATGCTGTACAAGCAGGTTTTCTTAAAGCATTACTCACATAGCCATCAAAACATCACATAAATGATCCAGAATCACTCTTCTTGGCGCCTAGGCACTTAAGATCTTTATAGCATTCCGGGACAAAGGGCTGAACTCTACAGTTACTCTTGTCTGTCTCGTGTCAGTCGCGCGGGTGAAAGTCCAGGAGGCCTGTCGGTATCAGCGAGTTGTGCATTTTTCTTTAAAGTGAGTCTACTCTGTTCTTAGCCATCAATATCCGTCTTAACATATACATACCAGGATCCTCTGCCTGAAAGTGATAGTACTTCTGTATGCCCTTCAAAGGCATATATTTCTGTGCCAGAAAGAGCTTCCAATCCCTATACTGCCAGTTTTTTTCATCATTTGTCTGAAGATAGGAACGACGATATTGGATATGACGCTCTTATTTACAACATCCACCAACTGCAGTAGGGAATCAACGTCTGATGTATGGTATAATCTTTTGATATTGGCGAAACCACCATCAACAAGACACATGCAAGAAATTAAAGACCAATCTCAGTTTTAGTACTTTACTTACTTTCTACTTTGGATTTACTCATAACTGTCAGATTTTATAATTTTCCGCAATTTGCGACATTATTTAGTCGTTTATCACCCCTCAGGATGACAGTTTGTTTTGTGTTTGAAGTTTTGTCAATATTTTTGCTAATTAGACCTGTGTGTAAAACTTCCAAGATGTCAAGTTTTAAATCTGAATATTCATTTTCTTAAGCTGTTTGCGAGCAGCGACGGATCAGATGAGACTGCGCAGATGTGCATTTTTATCTAGGTCTTCACTGCAAATACCTTACTGTTTAAATCCCATGAGCTAACTTAGGCTATACATTTAGGCTGAATATAAGCTTTGATATGTATTGCATGAATGAACGACCAACAAAGTCGAAAAGCGAATGCATACTGGTACCTCGTTCCGTCTGCTCTGCACCTCGTTCTGTCTGTATTAGAAAAAAGTCTGGCTACTAGTGGATTTTGATAAAAAAAAATGTGTTTGAAAACGAGATGGTAAACGTAAAATTCTCCTTAACAGAATGAGGTGTCATAGCTCATCAAGAAGTTTTCGCCCTTCATCTTAACTATATTGCTCAACTCTTCTAGCATCCTTTTTTCTCCTACAACAACACACAAATCAGGATACGTGGACAGATCGTTAACAAAATCCCCTTCAGAGGCTATCTCACGCGTGTTGTAGATAGCATCCCTTGACAAGCGGATTTCTTCTTCTTTTATTGCCCTGATGTTGTGAAGCTGCTTCAAGTTTCTTGGTTTGGAAACTACATTATCCAATTGTGTTTTCACAAACTAAATTCTTATATTACTGCCACCAATCTATCTCCTTCATCGCATATACCAGTTGGATTAAACTTTCTGTTTCATAATTTTGAGAGCAAAATTTAGAAATCAGGCATTGCTATTCGATGAGACACTCGTTAAACTTTTCGACACTGATATTGGTTTTAAGAGGTTATTCTACTTGACAGCTTAAGCTGTTTTGTAATGAAAACAAAATACATTTTTTCAACTTGAACATATTCTAGAATCAGTTTATGTGCCAGGGGACACTATTTCAGGTATGTCAAAGGTAAACACCAAGGCCATCGAATAGCATTTTCGCATTTCTAAAAATTTGTATTGCTTAGAGAAAATAACGATTTTGCCGAATTTATGGTCCATCTCTTTCATAGGAAACGGGTCCCTCTTCTTCATTATACAGTATTGATTTTATGCGATGGAGATGGATTTTTGGCCGTGTTATATACTTTATGGACTTTCTTAACCTTTGTTTTATGTTCCAAGTCGTGCACAACATATGGTTTTGTCCTGAAGAACGGCTGCGTTTTCTTCGAGTTGCCATGAGGGGGTGGTTCTGAGACAGTGGCATCACCCGGATAATGTACAATACAAACCTCATCAGGATTTTCTACTGGAAAGTATACATCCTTTTTAAAAGCCTTGTTTGATTTGCCATCTGCCTAGATGTAATAGTAAGATTTGAGGTACTGTGGATTTGTTCTTGGCAGCTTTTTGCGACTCCCCTGGTTTGTCCATCTCGAAACATGATGAGAAGAAACGCAGGTATTTTTAAAACATTAAACATCAGCGATTCAGCATTGCAACTTCTATCATTTGAAAAACTTTTGCTATAAAATCTATATAGTTCTACTTACAAGTGACTGTCAGCCTTCCAATCATCTTTTTTCAGGATATCCGGTTGTTTGAAGACGAAAAGCTTCCCTCCTGACGGTCTAAATGGGATTTCTAGTGTAACATTGTCAATTTAAAAAAAAAAACTTTAAAATTTGTGAAAGGTTTAATGAAGTTGTTCTTATGTATCTTCCGTTTGCTCTTTCAACTAAGGCTTGCGTCATTATGCATTATGAAAGTAACACATACTCTGTAGTAGCTTAGCAACGACGTCATGAAGGAGTAACGTTTTTCTAATGAAAATGTTGTTATAGCGTAACTTAGTGTTCCGCCTGTTCCATCCCATCCCACGTGTTCTGTCTCAATTCTCCTGTTCGATCTGTTCAGCCCAGTTCCATTTCATCCCGCCTGTTCCGTTTATATTATATTCTGTTTCATTCCGTTCCGGCTTTAAGTATTGGGCCACTGAACATATTGTCTGTTTTTCTCAATTTGTGTACTATATTTGCCTTAACACTTTCAATAGCATGTCTGCAACAGTTGACACCAACAAACTTTTCAACAGAGTACCTGTGGCATTTAGGACCTATGTGTCCTAATTTTCCGGTCGAATGGTCCCTAAGAGAAGTGCAATGGATTAAGATGTTGTCATCTGCTGATGATCCCCAAATGACCTTGACCTACTTTAAGTCAAGGTCAAATTTGCTTCCAAATGCATTTATATGGGAATGTTTTGGAAAAGTTGATTTTTGAATACTGTGGAATCCACTCATTATTCTCACTAGATATGTTCAATCTAGTGTCTATAAATAAGTTTCAAATGACAAAGTTGTGTTTGACCTTTCAACCAAGGTCACTCATATTGGAGTCCCTTCAATATATTAAAACATAGCTTTCTCAGAAACCACTAAGCTAATTGAAATCAAATTTCGTATGACAACTTATGATTGGTTAGCCAACATTTTTACAATTGAAATGGTCACATGACTAAGATGGCCACCACGCCATGGTCACATGACTAAGATGGCCACCACGCCATAGTAAATATTCTTTAAATATCTTCTTCTCTGGAACCAAAAAGTCATTGGCTTTGGGACTTGGTATATAGCATTGAGGATGTGGGCCCTACCAGGTCTGCACAAATGATGAATCTAGGCTGGCCTTGACCTACTATATGGCAGAGTTGAATTTGATTCCTAATGCATTTATATTGGGAAAATCTTAAAATGTTCATTTTTCTATAATTTTTTAAGCCAAAATCATAATACGTGTGAGAAATATTAAACCTAATGAGACAATGATTTTATATTAAGTACAAAATGTCAAGCTGACCTGTGACCTTTTATCCAAGGCCACTCATTTGGACCACCACACACATATCAACATCTTTTTCCTAGAAATCACTTGGCTGTTTAATGAATTATTCATTAGATTGTTTAGGTCACTTGACCAAATGGCTGCAAACCCCATATATGGTAAAACAAAATTTGTTTCACTATAAGCTGTAGTTGACCTTGACCTATTTCAACAATATTAAGGAGTTCAAGTGAGCGCCTCAGAACCTCCATGTCCTCTAGTAATTTCAGTATTTTTAGGGGATTCAGATTTAATGAATATTCACAGTTAGGAAGCGTGGCGAAAAAAGAACACATATGCGCGACTAAAGCATTTGTAATATAGTGTTATTTTCCTTCTTATAAAGGTATAAACGAAGTGAAACAGGAGAAACCTACCAGTAGAAAAATCTTCTTTAAGGTCATTTACCTCGGGTGTGGTACTCTCAGAGGTGGCACCCTCTTTAAACAATTGTGTTTTACGTGTCTTTGTGGGCGTTTTTGAAATGTAACTTATTTTTTGTGGTCCAGAGAAAGGAGCTTATTTTTTTGGTGTTAGAAAACACTTTCCTCGCATTTCGTTGGCACTCCTTCTATAAAAGTCTACATCTTTAATGAGGGACTGGGTGGAATATAATGATTAGTGAATAATGGCCTTTTTTAAATAATGAATATTGAATAATGAGCCCCAAAAATGAATAGTGAATAATGAGGGCCTAAAAATAATGAATAATCCCATTTTAATGAATAGAAGAAAAAATTAATGAATAGTGAATATTCAGATTTTAATGAATTCTTGGTCTTAATTTAATGACTAACCAAAAATTTTAATGAGATGAATAATGGACTAATTTTCTTTAATGAATAGTGAATACCAGACCCCCCCCCCCCCCCCCCCCCCCCCTCCATCCAAACCCTCTTTGATCGAGATTTTGTAGTTTCAAGGAACATTTTCTACAGTCAGTACAAAAAGAAACGCAAACTTTTATATAAATTCTTTTTAGGGTAAAATCTTTGATTTTCAAAATGATTCTTTTTCAGTGGCGTTGTCTTTCAATAAGGAACTTTACAACAGAGTTTCGTCAAAACCTGGACTTCGAGTTCTGCTTTGGGAGTAAAAGTCTAAAATCATTACTTTTTACCCAAAGATTTCCTATGAAGATCTAATTTTCAAAATTTCAATTTGAATGTGTTTTTCTTGAAATAGCAAATAAGAAAAAACTCCAAACATTTTAAATTTCGCAAAATTGGAGGCTTTACTGGGGTCTTAAAAACACGTTTTCTGAGAAAATACCAGAGACTTTGAAAATTGGCTTTTTCGCCATTTCTTAATGAGTTACGTGTTTTTGTGACCATTTAATGAAAGTCTATATCTCACTCTTCTTCTAAATCTTCATCCGTGATTTAAATTTCCAACCATTTCAAAGAACTTCCGGTTTATTGAATATCATTTTCTATTGCAATAGAATCGATATCAGAGCGAATATTTTCATTTCGATACCATGCAAGTTTTCTGCCCTTCACGACATTTCTTAAACCTGGGTTTTCAATCCTTAATTCTGCGAACTGTAAATTTTAGAAGCCTTTTAAATTTTGTCCATTTACCTAAAATTTATGGTACGTTACGTTTTATGGACAGTATACAGTTGTGCTTTTGGACATAAGAATTCTCATGAAAAAAGCTGTTATCATTACCGTGTGTGACTGAGACCAATACAATTGCACTTACGCACAAAAATCGTAAAATGGCTGATTGACCATTTTTGGCTATTCTTTGGCTATCTTCTTTACGATGTTTTCGACGAAGGTTCAAACAGTGTTCATTTGTCTGAGCAACTCACAAACGTTATCAAGATATCCGAAGAGCATTGGAAAACGACAAAACAATCGTTCCAAAATGTGAAAAGACATATGGAGTCTGTAAGTTAAAGGATACGATGACAGATCATTACATATTGTGTGTTGTGACTTTTTGTTTTATGAGTACCCTTGAATGACGATAGAAAACATGTTGTGAAAAAGCCAGAAACACAAGGAAACTTATCTTGCTGATAAAAGACATGAATATCTAAGTACACTGCTAATTTGAAATGCTTATCTATAACAGGGCTCTAGTTATCAAAAAATATGTATGGTTTGCGTTTCTTATTGTACAGACTGTACATATAATGCCACTCTCTACATTAATGTCCCCATACTTGGCGAGCAATGCTTTGACGTCGATGTCTGATCTTTTCGTAGGTTTGATCCTTCTGATCTCTTGTGCGGTCTTTCTACAATCCAGACAAGTTCTGTCAGGTGCAGATTTTTGCTATACTGGGGCTCTATACATTTCTGCATATAGCAGCGTTTAAATATTATAGTGGGAACAATTGTTATCATTATCCCCCGACCCGAAAAGGATCGGGGGATATAGCGATCAGCCTGGCGTCCGTCCGTCTGTCCGTCTGTCCGTCCGTCTGTCCGTCCGTAGACAAAAGCTTGTGCGCTCAATAACTTTTATACCCTTTGAGATATTTTGATAATATTTGGTAGGCATGTATATCGGGTCAAGACGGTGTGTCGCGTGCAAGAATGGTTGCTCTCCCTTGCTGGCCTTTTGAGTTATCTCTCTTGAATGAACTTTATAAGGGGAAGCTTGTGCGCTCAATAACTTTTATACCCTTTGAGATATTTTGATAATATTTGGTAGGCATGTATATCGGGTCAAGACGGTGTGTCGCGTGCAAGAATGGTTGCTCTCCCTTGCTGGCCTTTTGAGTTATCTCTCTTGAATGAACTATATCGGGTCAAGACGGTGTGTCGCGTGCAAGAATGGTTGCTCTCCCTTGCTGGCCTTTTGAGTTATCTCTCTTGAATGAACTTTATAAGGGGAAGCTTGTGCGCTCAATAACTTTCATACCCTTTGAGATATTTTGATAATATTTGGTAGGCATGTATATCGGGTCAAGACGGTGTGTCGCGTGCAAGAATGGTTACTCTCCTTTAATGGACTTTTGAGCTATCTCCCTTGAGTGAAATTTAAATTTTATAGGGGGAAGCATGTGCACTTTATAACTTTAATACCCTTTGAGATATTTTGATAATATTTGGCATGCATGTATATCAGGTGAAGACGGTGTGTTGCGTGCAAGAATGGTTGCTCTCCTTTAATGTTTTTTGAGTTATCTCCCTTGAATGAACTTTATAGGGGGAAGCTTGTGTGCTCAATAACTTTAATATCCTTTGAGATATTTTGATAATATATGGTATATATGTATAATAGGTCAAGGGGGTGTCTTGCATTCAAGAATTGTTGTTCTCCCTTGCTGGACTTATAAGTTATCTCCCTTGAATGAACTTTATAGGAGGAAGCTTGTGAATTTAAAGGTAAAAATGAAGTCTCTACAGTCAGCCTTCCACTTTTGTTCGCAGTGACACTCAGTATTATCCCATCAAATATATATACTAGGTTGGCTGCTTGTAACTGCATATCAATTACTTTTTGGTCGGGGGATTTGCCATCTCCTCTGATGGCTATTTTTTTAATATCTAAGAGCAGGATATTATTGCATGAGTCAAGGACCAAAGCTCTGTTGTAAATTATATACCCAACTATTTCTGTCAATCTATCTCAAACATAAGGCAAAAATGATCCAGGGCCGAAATGACACAGGGCTGAAACAACCAGTGTACAATAACACACTTCTATAGATCTAATCAAGGTCACTTTATTATAAAGATATTGAGTCACTGTAAAGGTGGCATCTCATGAACGCATTAGGACTGGTTTACCTAAGACATGGGTAAAAGCTGGTTTTATTTAAAAATAACTGTATCATTTTGTGCCTTAACACCTCAGTAAAGACACAAAATATACTATTTAATCATTAAAACGCTAGCAAAATGACTACAAACAGGCAAACAGTGTGGACCAAGATGAGACTGCTCCCCTGGATCTACACTGTTACTATATTATATAGCTATTGTGTCACTGTAATTAGGACTTGTCTACCTTAAACAAAGGTAAAAGCTAAAAGTGAGGCATGGTTTTATTCAAAAGTAACGTATCATCTTGTGCCATAACACCTCAGTAAAGGCACAAAACATATCATTTAACCCTTCAAAATGACTGCAAACAGTGTGGATTTAGACCAGACTGATCACCTGGATCTACATTGTTTGTCTAAGAGGCTTCAAGAATATTCTGCAGACGACGAAAACTTCTGTTGTAATCAGCGCTTTAAATATGAGTTCAGTGTATACACTATCACGATTTTCATGAAATGCATACACGTTTGCGCGGCTCAAACAACTTATTAACTCTCTACCAAATAAATAGAACCTGATTTTGCTTCTTGAGCAGATGAAACAGCTGAACCAGGCCCAGATATGGATATTAAAGTTGCCGCCTATACTGTGCCACAAAAGTTAGGGGAAATATGCACATTGGTAACAACACAGGAAAGTGGAGGGTCATTTTTTTGAATAAATTGGAACTCATGAACGGATGTATTTCCAAAGCCCATTCAAATAACCCTCTACTCTAACAGGATCTAACAAAGGTGAAAAGGGATCAGATGAAGTAAAGATTAAAGAAATATGGAAGCTGCAACATACGCCTACATCAGTCATGTACAAGGAGCCCCTTGTTTTGGAACAAATGTAATAAGGAAACTGAATTGGTCAAACTTTTCCTATGGCTGAATATATATGGCTCTGCACGAAAATCATATCTTCAAAAGCTTGGTCCAATACATATTCAAGGACTTAGGTTATAATATGCTATAAGACTTGCTGCTTACCCATCAAATCCTGCTCATGAAGTTACATTCCCACCAAATTATGTTGATTTATATAAAAAAAAAACAAAAAAAAAAACTTCAAACAATAAATTCATTATATTTGCTGACTCGCTTTCAGCATTGAAAGCTATGAACCATACTAGTTTAAAGAATCCACAGATTCAGAAACTTTTAGAAAGATGTCACGCGATTTTTCGCAAATGAAGAAATCGTTCTCTGCTGGGTTCCTAGTCATATAGGTATCCTAAGGAATGAGATGGTAGATCAGAACCAACTTCTTTTAAGACTCCATTTTCTAATTTTAAGTCATCTATCAAGATATATGTCTTGGATCAATGGCAAACTTCATGGAATACCAGCATTGGAAATAAACTTCTTGAGATAAAACAAACTATTGGTGATTATCAATCAGTTGTTCGAAATATTAGAAAAAAGAAGTTTTTTTAGCTTGACTCCCCTTAGGTCATACAAGAGTAACTCACAAGAGGATGAGCAGCCACCATGGTTTGGTTGCAATGCACCATTCACTGTACGTCACTTCCTTCTGTGGCGATATAGCATCAAAATATAAAAAGAGACATGAAACTGAACTTAAATGGATTAAATTTTTGCAATCACCTTTTCCTTTAGGCTTTAAAGATAATATATACCATTAAGGTAACATTTCTAAAATGCCAGATTTTGAAAGGGTTTTTTCTGTTTTGGAATGTAAAAAACGTAAAAGTAGATCTCATGGTAAACGTAAAAATGGCAACATTAAGCGAAAAAATTGTACTGAAAAACGCTTAAATACTTCTCTAAAGGATCTTTCTTTGGCTATAACTTATCATTGTCGGCATGGCTTATTTTCATTTTTAAGTTCCTTGCCTATCTCAGTTTTACGTAATTTAGAGTTAACAAGGCATATCAGAACCTATATTTTATGGTGATTTAGTCTATAAATTCAAACGAATTGTTGGAAAACCTAATTTTAGTGATCAATTCAAAAAGATAGTAAAAAAGTTATATAAGGGTTGGATATAATTTGGATATCATGCGACAGTCTGCATGCCTAGTTTTAAACCCAATCACGGTTTATAGCTATGGTTTCCTCTTTAATTGTATGACGGTGGGTCAGGCCTCAGACTCTATGACGGCTCTGACGTAAAGCTTTAATGAGTGGGTTGGTGCATGATGCTTATCTGTAGCTGGACCCACCCTGGCTCAACTTGAGGTTTTCTTTAGCTCTGACAATCTGTGAGTCATGAGCCCTTTTCTTTGTTTCATCATGGAGTGTAAATTTGATTAGAGTGTTTTCCATGATGATACATTGCATTAGCTAGATGGCCTCCATGCGAGCTGAACATTTCTAGTACTTCAACAACAGCAGAATCTAGGGTGAAGATTTGGTACCAGTAAAATGCATTTAAGCCCCCCGGTGGCTTAGGCTGCTGTCCGTTCTAAGGCTGTGGTTCTGTTGTTGTTGACTTTTTGTTTATTGTAACTCCCATTGTGGGAGTCTGTAATTGTTCTATGTTGTGTTGTACGTTACTTTATGTCCATTCTAGTATTGCAATCATCTTGATGGGGAAAAGAGAGCTGATTGCTTTGCTTAATTTGTCTTCCTGGTGTCTCGTGATTGTTGAGTGGCTCTTCCTCGCGGTGCCACGGGTTTGTCTGCAGTTTGTGATTGTGGTATTTTCTGATCATACTCACTTACTATTTTAGAGGCTAATACACTTTACGATAGAGCAAACACATTATATAAAGCAGCACTTCTTACAAGGTGTTATGTTCAGCATTTCCTTAGTCCTTATATCGATTCTAAGGTCAACCATAAACGACATTTTATCAAAATTCCATTCATTAACAAAGGTATTGAGTTTATTGATTTGCATAGTATTTTTAAGGATAATTTAGTGATTTCATCTATTCCAAAATACTTAAATTCTGCAACTCCTATCATTTGTAATAAATATAACAAACCAATTAGGTCTACTATATTTAATTTTAATAAAATTGTAACTGATATAGATTCCAGTACTCCTGACACCTGAGATTGTCAAAATTCTAATTATTTATATCCCTCTGCAGGGCATGTTATAACAGTTAATCTAAATGTCATTCCTGACGCTAGAGTTTGCAATATTATTTTTAAAGGTCCTAAATATAGATTTCCCTCTAATACTGATTTCCCTAAATATCGTAGAGAGATCGCTGCTTCTTTAAATGACTTAAGTAATCGTTGGTGCAATTCGGAAAATGTTGAACCTTATGCCTTGAAGGAATGAAAGATTAACATTTTTCAAATTATTGATACTCGTATTTCATTTTACTCTTGTAATACACATATTATTTTAGCCCCAAAACATAAATCAATGTTTCGTCATCTTAAACAAGGTATCCAGGACTTTCATATGAACTACGTTTTGGTTCCAGCAGATAAAGCTGCTAACATTGTTGTAGTTGTTTGACGTTTGTATTATATCAATACTCTTAAGCGTGAGCTTGTTGACACTAATGCCTATAGACTGCAGCCTTCTTGGAGTGAGAGGGTGATTGTCGATGGGCATGGTTGTCATACAGCCCTACATTTCGGTGTCAAAGCTAAAGAAAATCAAGACAAAGTTCCTACGTTGTACTGGTTACCTAAACTCCATAAAAAACAACCAGTACACCTAAACTCCATAAAAAACCTATAAAGCAAGATTTATTGCTAATTCTAGTTATTGTACGACAACAGAACTTCTAAATTGTTAACCTCGTGTCTTACAGCTTTTAAAAAACATGTTATCAAGTATTGTAAAAAGGTATATGAGAGATCCAGTAAAAACCTATTTTGGTCTATTAAAAATTCAGTTGAAATTTTAGATAAACTTAAAGCTAGAGATTTCAATGCAACCAGTTTGTCTACTTATGATTTTTCTACTCTTTACACTACTTTACCTCATAATTTCATTAAAGATTGACTTATTGATCTTATTAAAAGAACCTTCCAGAGAGAAGGCTCTCCTTACGTTGCATGTTATGACAGAAATGCAGTTTTTACTCAGAAAAACCTAAAAAAATATCATGTGTGGTCCTGTCAAAATGTATGTGAAGCGCTAACCTTTTTGTTGGATAACATTTTTATTCGATTTGGCACCAAGCTGTATAAACAAGTAGTTGTGATTCCTATGGGCACTAATTGTGCTCAACTGGTAGCAGATTTATTCCCATTTTGTTATGAGAGGGACTTTATGATGTCTCTTTCTGATGATAAGCAGGCTGATGTTATTGATGCGTTTAACACCATATCCAGATATTTGGACGATACTTTAAACATAAATAATGTTTATTTTGACAATATGGTAAGTCAAGTATACCCTTCAGAGCTCCAACTGAATATAGCCAATACCTTTGATACCGAAGCCGCATTTTTAGACTTGCATTTGTCAATTTCTAATGATAATGTTTCTACCAAAATTTATGATAAATGTGACGACTTTGATATTGAAATTGTCAATTTCCCTATTTTTAGATGGTGATGTTCCTCGCTCTACATCCTATGGAGTCTATATCTCTCAACTCATCCGTTTCGCTATAGCATCTAGCTATGTTGATGACTTCAACACTTTCAATAAATTGTTAACTCAGAAACTTCTTAAACAAGGCTATCGGTATCATAAACTTCGCAAAACCGTTTTCTAAATTTTATAGACGATACAATGATTTGATTTCTAAATTCCAAAATAGTGAGTATGGTCAAGTTAGACTTAAATCTCTCTTGCGCCAAGGACTTTCGGAACCTGGTTTCTATGGTGTCTTGGTGTATAAATTGAAGAAGATTGTTGGCTCTAATATTTTTTCAGCGCAGTTCATTTAAATAATTTCCCATTATAAAAAGATTGGCTATAACATTAATGTATTGCAACAGACTGCATGCTTGGTGGTCGACCCAATCACGGTTGGCAACTTTGCTTTCCTCTTTTATTGCACGCCAATGGGTCGGACTTCAGACTTTATGATGGTTCCAACTAAAAGACTTATCAATTGATGAGATGCTAGGGGCCTGATGCTTTGGCTGTTTGTTGGGCCCACCAGGGTTTACCTGTTGGATTTCTTTTGCTCCGGTATTCAGTTTTATTTACTGTTCAGTCCTAATCTTTGCTTTATCTCATTGTTATATCTTGATTTATATGTTTTAGGAGATGATACATTGATAAGTTAGGGGTCTTTCATGCAAACCAAATATCTATTTGTCTTGATCCACATCTGAATTAAGAGTGAGGCTGGCGCCGTTAAACCGGTTTAAGCCCTCAAGTAAAATATTTTACTGACCGTTCCAAGGCGGTACTTCTTTCATGGATCTTTTATGAGTTTTTTCTGTCTTGTGTTTGCTATGTCTTTGTGCGCGTCTGTTGATATGTGCTTTGTGGTCACCTACTAAGAAAGGGTTGACCTCTTGGCTCTCGTTTGTGGTGTCTAACTGTGAGTTTGTTTCTTTCCCATTGATATCCTGGGTCAGGTGTGGTACTTGATTGTATCGATTCCTGATCTTTGCACTCTTACTTACTTTGTTGTTTATTGTTTCTCCTATTGTGGGAGTCTGTAAATGTGTTCTATGTTTTGTTGTACGTTGCTTTATTGATGGGGAAGAGAGAGATGGTTGCTTTGCTTAGTTGGTCTTCCTTGTGTCTCATGAGTGTTGTGTGGCTCTTCCTCGCGGTGCCATGGGTTTGTCTGCAGTTTGTAATCGTGGTATTTCCTGATTTGCTGATTATACTCACTAACTCTTTTTAATACAATTATACAAGCATAGCCCCAGGACTGTCCGGAACAATAATATTGTTTATTTTATACTTAGCAGTGAAATCAATGCATATCAAAAACAAATAAAGGTGATATCAATCACTAGTGAAATGATATTATGTCAGCCTATATTTTCACTGTAGCGTTTTTTGGATCACCTCTGACTTTTCCATTCACTTATTGCAGCTCACTTCGAAAGTTTAAACGCCTATAACTTTCTTATTAGTGAACAAAAACAGTAAGTGTTGGTAGTCATTTTCTTAGTTAGAGCACGAGGAACATTTTGGTACCAAAAAAATTCAGATTTGCTGAAATTTTTCGATTTTGAATTTTAAACACCTCCCGCTTCAGTGGGTGAGGCAATGCATGTAACCTATGCTACGCAACGTCATAAACAAATTATAACGTCGCTTATGACGTCACTTGTCTCACACTGTCACGCTGAATAAATTTCTTTTTATCTGTAACTCCTAATGACTACAGATCAGACTCAGATCATGTAGATTGATCCAGGTATTCTGTCATAAATACTCCTTTGTCTTCTTTTACATTATTTTGATTCGGCTTGAAGCATGGTTAACAAATTGATTATCTGTAAATCTTTAAAAAAAAGTATAAAATAAAAAGAAACTTTACTTTTTTGAGGTGAATACAAAATACATTTCATCTCGTGAGTTGAAAACATCGAAATTTTCATTCGTGCGGCACACTCATGAAAATTCTGATGTTTTCAACACACTCGATGAAATATATTTGGTATTCACCTCAAAAAAGTAAATATCCTCTATTTATTACACTGATATACCTGTTAATTGATTTGATTGAGACAGTTCCTGTTGGCTAAATTTTCTTTGGTCATAGACAGGCATAGTCCTTAGGTGTGCCTCAAGGATCGACTAATGTTTTCCACCAACTATCTTTCTCGTTGTGTCCATGAATGTTCTTTGTTTTCTGGCTTTTTGTTTTCTGGCTTGAGTCGCTGCTAAGTGTGTATAGGATTCAGTCTGATGTCTAACCAAAGCAGGTCGATGGTAGTTTTTACAGTCTTTCACAAAGGATGAACGATCGGCAGTCTTGTAAAATTGCTCACAGGATATACAATGCATAGTTCGATTTTCGGACTCAAATAGAAGTAAGAAAACTCTGATAGCCAAGTATTTTGCCAGCGCTTTACAACAGTAGAGCTACCAGTTTCCTTTGCTGCTTTTTGTTTAACTTCTCCAGCTTTGTCAGTTGTTAAAGCCTCAGCTGTTTTTGAAGTTGCTTCTCCCACAGCTGAGTTTTCCTGAGGTAGTGGTTACTCCTGAGGCTGTGGCTTTGTTAAAGAAAAATGTAAACTTTGACTGGGCCATTGTGATCCAATTTTAGCAGACGCTAAATGTGACAACAACATGTGGTGGTTTATTTACCATCGGTAATGATTCCCATCATTTACGGAAAGAACAGGTACGGAATGAACGTGTTTCGCCTCAATTGATGTAAGGAGACGACTTGTCAGCTTCTTATTGCCGTTGGGGAGTTCGCCAGCATGCTGGTTTTTACTCCCGATACTGGTTACATGTACCGCTATCGCGGCTACTATCACGTTTTCCTAGCGTCATAACTGAGTATAATCCTTTTCTTGTTTACTGTCGTGAGTTGGCTCTCGGTACCTTTAGTTTAACAGGTTACCGGGCCTAGGGCGACGACAGTAAACATGAATCGCACTATACCAGAGCGCTTCGCATCGCGTAAACAAACAGTTGGTCTTATTGTAGAACGCACGCTGTAAATGTAACTAAAAACGGACAAAACGTCATTTCAACTCCCAACCAAGGTGATCAAGTTTACATCAGATTGAACAAAAAATGATAAATCCTACATTTTTTAGAAAAAAAAATTAAACATTTATCTCCCGATTTCTTACAAATTTTATATATTGATTACGTTCATCAAGTTTGAGCATGGGTTTTGTACAACAAACTACAACCAAGATAGCAGAAAAATGGTCGTCGCCTGTTAGGTTGCACTTGTGGACATTCTAACTATGTCATTCATAACATATACCGGATTTCTTCATATATGGTATATTTTCATATCTTCATCTTTCAAATTTGAGCAATAATAAATAAAAACGTGTTTACCTGGAAACCCTTAAACAAGTTATTTGACAAACGGTGTAAATCATGCGGTATTTCATCAGTCTATACTGTTTATGATAGAGTCAAGCTTCAGAGAATGAAAAATGATTGTATGGATTCTATAAGATTTTGCAAGTGACCATTACGCCTAACATCACAACTTCTTACACTTTTATGTTTTAAGGTTACTGGTATTATGCAACTGGATTGTCCAGAATCTAGGAATATGTATGGTGTATAAAGTAAATACATTATTCACAGCAGAAATGATTAGGATGGCTGCAGTTAATAACAATTTGCATTGATGAACTAAAACTAAAAATATTGATTGTAAAACAATTCATCAGGGGCAATAAATTAATGCAAAAATGTGTAACCCTCATTAATATACACTGAAACGAAGTTCTAAGTGGCCACTTTTCAATTTCTTTTTTTCTTACTAGGCGCTAATGTTATTGAAATTAATTTTTTGCTCAAATATGTGAAGTTCAATGCACTAAAGTTAAATGGTGCTTTGAAAGAGTTTTCTATCACTTCACAATTTTGGGTTCAAAAATGCAAAAATCAAATTTTTGAAGAAAATAAGGGTCTTGAGTGCATTTTTTTTCGAATTAAAGTACAGGTGATTCAAACCCGTCTAGCTGACTTGAAAAACACCAAACCCCTGAATTTTTGCTTATGAACGATTTTTTATTTTTATTTTTTTTTTTTAAATCATTTAAATAATCAACTGCACATACTAATATCATTGTATGAGTTTTAATTTATGTAAACATGTTAGACCAAACACAATACAGCTTGCTCAGCCCATTTTAACAGTTATTCTTTCAAGACGGGTGTCCACTTCCGGTTTTATCGTGAAATTTTAAAGGTCATATAAATGGCATATGCCAAAGATATATTTTTAAAACTTAAACAGTAAAGCCTATTCTTAATAAATAATCACTAAAAATTTCAATGCCATGCCACATATAATAAAGCGTACAGAGCAATGCAAATTCAACATGCAAATTACATGGTTAAAGCTAAAACTCTTTGATTAAGCTGCTGATAGTGGTTGCCTTCATTATAACGTAGAAGAGAAAACTTTTGGTTCTTTTTTATCTTTTATCCCAGCTCTTATTAACAGCTTCAAATAAATTAAATATAAATAGATAATATATCTGAGGAATATTTTATATCAAAGCAAAAAGTGTGACTTTTTGAATGAAGGTACCTTTACTCTCACTTCGTCTGTGCACGATCTACCAGTCATTTTGAAATTGCATAATTTTCAGAGTCTAGAAAAGGCCTTAATTTTTTTATGGAATTAAAGTTTTGTAAGAGCAATATTTACTTTCTGAACCGGCGCAAAAATGTGTAGGTGGCCACTTATAACTTCGGTTCAGTGTTTTATACACATCACATACGTAAAATCATCTTGCGTCAAGTAAGCCAAAATTTGGAATAAAATGGTAAAGTCTAATGAGGGGTATAAGTCATCTTTAATGCCATGTAACGAAGGGTTAACCGATTATCCTCTCCATAAAAAGCAAGTGAGTAGGATCAGTAAATACCACAAACAAACACTGAAGACCACCCCACGGCACCTAGAGGAAGAGCCACAGAACACTTACTGTCACAGGACATCAGGAAGACGGTAAAAGTGAAGCAACCAGCTCTCTCTTTTCCATCAAGTTGATTGTAGAACTAGAATGCGCAATCGATTGGGCGCCATCGCAAATCCCCACGCTCAAATTTTTAACCTACCAGCACCACCCCACCCCCTCCTAAGTCCCATCCCTGGGGCATGACCCAGGCCACAGAAAGAAAATTCTAGTCGACATGTTTTATATCTTTTATTTGTGAGAACACACACAAAGTTCGGTATAAAAAAAAACGTTGAAATTTACTTTGTAATTGAAATTTTATGATTTTTGACCTCACCAAGGTCAACAGTTTGACCCTATGGTGATTTTTTGTACTTGCATTCTGTTCTATCCATCATCCCTGTCAATTTGATATGCCACATGACCAGATTCGAAAAATGACCCCCTGGGCACCCCCAGTACCGCAAGTTCCATCCCTGGGGATGACCCAGGCTTAAGAACAAAAATCCCGTTGGATATCTCTATAACCTTGTTTGTTGTTGAAGCCACAACATTAGAACATAACCTTGCAAAACGGATAAGCTGCGAAATATACACGCCATAGGAAGTAGAGCGAGGATTATCTCAATAAAAAAAACGGGAAATTAACTATTTAAAATCCTCCCGCTCATCATAAATTTTAGATGAAACTATACCATTCGTTATGTACAAGTCCAAGTCCGACATAGCGGCGTCCATATCAAAGGAATTTGCCTTATTTAACTGAAGTTCAATGGGTTATATCTGACCTACCATTAGCTCGAAGTAAGGATTATCAATAGTAAAAGAAAGAGGGCAAATATCAGGAATCGATACAATCAAGCACGACACCTGACCCAGGGTACCAATTGGAAAGTGACAGCTTCACAATTAGACATCACAAACGAGAGCGAGAGGTCAGCCCTTTCTCAGCAGGTGACAACAATGCATCAATGAACAGACGCGCATGACAGCATAACAAAAACAAGACAGAAATAACAAATGATCCAAAAACGAAGCACCGCCTTGGAACGGTCAGTAAAAATATTTTACTGGAGGGCCTAAACCGGTATCACGGCACGCCAACCTCACATTTAGTTCAGCTGTGGATCAAGACACATAGATATTTGGTTTGCATGAAAGACCCCTAACTTATCAATGCATCTTCTCCTAGAACATATGATATGAATCAAGATATAAAAAGGAGATAAAGCAACGATAAGGAATGCACAGTAAACAAATCTGAATACCGGAACAAAATAAATCCAAGAGGTAAACCCAATTGGGCCTGACAACAGCCGAAGCTTCAGGCCCTACCATCTCATCAATAGATAAGTCTTTAAGTCGGAACCGTCATAGAGACTGAAGTCCGACCCGTCGGCAATGCAATTAAAGAGGAAAGCAAAGTTGCCAACCGGCGATTGGGTTGACCACCAATCATGCAGTCTGTTGCAATACAATAATATTATAGCCATTCTTTTTAAATTGGGAATTTATTTTAATGAACTGACGGGTGTGAGTCTCAATTTGTCAGATTTTTTAGTAAATCGTCTAGATATCTTAAGGTAAAAGCTTCTGAATCAATAACGTTAGCTTATTTATTGTCAGAAAGAGACAACATGAAATCTCTCTCATAACGAAACAAAAACAAATCTGCAACAAGAGGAGCACAATTAGTACCCATTGGAATGCACAAATCGTATAATAAATATCAAGACGATATGATAAGTACACTTTTTAGATATATTGCAAGCAAAATCATTCTTATTTTAATAAAAGTGACATAAGCCAATAAGTAATAGTTATACCATGGGTTGTCCGCCTGTACGTGGAGATAATCCACGAGCTTTAGCGAGTGGATTATCTTGCGTACAGGTGGACAAACATGGTATAACTATTTTATACCACCTACATCAGTGTAGACCTTGCACATCTTGAGATATTTCGTGCTAAAATTGGTAAGGGTGGTATAAACGGAGATAACACGGACAATGAAATTTATGGTTAGATGAATGTTCCGTGATCGAAAGATGTTTATGGCATAAACATGCAATAGATTGACAGACAGACAAACTGAAGGCAATATGCTTTCTTATTTTTTTTCAAAAATGGAGGTATAACTAGGCTATTCCTACACATACGCACAGAGTTTAAAACAGTTGGACTTTTACTCAATTTGGGCTTCCATGCTAGAACAACTGCCTTCGGGTTTTCTGACAAATTGAGATTAAAACCCGTCTGATCAAATACAGCGACTACATATGGCCAAGTGGGGTTATTACTCTCACCATAAAGTGAACAACAAACGAACCGATCAGACTTCGCGAAGGTACAGGCTGACAACAAAATCAGGGGCCAAGTTTTCAGGCGCTGTAGGTAACCATCAACAAGGATAAAGTAAAACAATAAAATTATATTTATTAGTATGCATCTAGGGTATCAATATAAATGTAATACAAAATTTGTTTATTAAAAAAGACACTCAATTTCTTTCACAACGACCAACTAAGGTGCCCAGTGTAGTTAACAAAACAAGTTGGTATTAATAGACTTTTCGCTTACTGTAAAAGCGCCACTTTTAATATTCATATCTGGGTGTGGTTCGGCTATTTAATCTGCTAAAGAAGGGAAATGAGGCTTTATTTATAATTTAGTATAAGTTAATAAGCTTTTTGGGCCGCACAAATGTGCGTGCATTTCATGAAAGTCCTGACCGAATATAACTGACCTCACACTATTAACCCTTACAGCGTATTTCACAAAAAGTCGTATGTTTTTGTTGTCTACTGAAACATTTTGAAGCCTCTTTAGCAAACAGTGTAGATCCAGATCAGACTGCAAGATCTTGGTCCACACTGTTTGCGTCTTTACTTATCTTAAACAATAAAATTCACTTTAAAATGTAGTTATTTTGCTGGCGTTTTAAAGTTTAAATAATTACTGTCTTTACTAAGGTGTTATGGTACAATGATACAGTGACCTTCGAATAAAATTCCACCTCATTTTCAGCTTTTACCCATGTCTAAGTAGACCAGTTCTATTTACGCATTCATGAGGTGCCGCCTTTACAGTAACCAAAAAGTTCAATAATAACTTTACGTGCTCAAATGCTTAACCAGTCGACTGTTTATTTTCCAGCTCGTAAAATTTTGGTACTTATCGCATGTACGTAGTCACTTTTTTAATTATGTATTCGTAGCTATCTGGTAAAGCTAGATACCTTAATTTTGGCCAACACTTAATATACGCCCCTCCTTGGTATTTATGTGCAAGTTGCAACACTGGCTCGTTTGAGCCCTTTCGTAGATCCAGACAAGTACATTTTATTAGCATAAATTGTAATTATTTTCTTACCCATCAATTTATGCATGTGTCTCATTGTGATGGTTCTTTTGAGTACCCACAACATATGGTTTGGATGAGAAATCAAGAAAAACAGTTTTCCAATACGCAATCTTATCTGGAGCCCTGCTTTTGCTGTGTGCGGCGACTCGCATATGCGATGATTATGAACAAAATCATGAACTATACTATGCACAATAGTTTAGCAATTTCGTATGCTTCGCATCTTTTTTGTGCCCATTTTTGTGCAGTGCCGATCAATTTCAATTGCAATGACGAGAACAGGATCTTAGGCAAATGAAACCACGAAATTTCAGACGCCATCCCTTAAATAGGCATTTGGGGAGAGCAAGAATTGCAGAAGGGGTCAGTAAGCCAAAATCACATCCGTTGTAAGTAATGTTAAAATGATAAGCAGGTGGTTTTTCGTTTGGTGGTGTTTCATCTTCCTCATGCAGCATACGCTTGTATTTTTTTTGGTTATGTGACAGATGTGATAGAGATTTCATGCTGAAAAAGTAGCTGCCATCAATGACGTCAAAACGTAGTCATCATTTGATTAAACTTCTAATTTTAATTGGCATTTTTATTCAACAGAGGCGCAGTTTACAAAGGTATCATAGGCTTGCAATGTAACTCATCTTATGGTTGATTAAAACCTTAATTTACTGAAAAATTGTGCAACGCATTTTCGAGATAACGGTGACGTTAGATTTTATCTTTTGGCTCGTGCACTGTAGTAGTGAAGATGTTTCATTCAACAGTATTTGTCTGAATGTGTTAGAAGGCATCAGGCAGTTTTACTTGTTAATGTGGTTCAAGAAAATCCGACTAGAAACAGCGTTTACAGGCGATAACGTAAAAGCATTAGTAAAAACGTCAAATTGTGAAAACTTGGTCCTTTATTTCTCTGAAAAAGTTCAGAAAATTGCAGCATTTGCTATCCTTTTTTGGTTTTCAGTGACCAAACAATCGTTTAAAAATGGTTTCGGCTTCCCCAAATGATTAGAAATAACCACGTTACCCGCTAGTCTTAAAATCAAACGTCACTTTAGCACGGCCGCTGCGTTTGGTAATTCTGTATTTTTTTAATGGAAAATCTTGTCAGATGATCGGCGCTTGTATCTTCATGACAGCAAATGAAAGTCGCGATCTGATGTGGATGGGCTCGCCCATACAATACAATTGCTAAATTTATTGTGCATAGTATAGATATTTTTTTCATTTTTGTTAAAACTCAAGAAAATGGGTTTTGGTGTCTTTTTCACCTATGAGTATCATGATAGCGAAATACATCCAAAAATACCTGTGTTTAGGGTAACCCGATCCTACCTTAATTTACTGGTGAAACCTAGAATTTTTTCAGGTTTTCTGGAAAAAATATAATTTTATGCATTTTGAAAGGCAATTAATTTTATCCATTTTGAAAGGCAATTTGCCTTTCAAAATGCATAAAATTATATTTTTAACAGAAAAAAAATATGTGTGCCTCCCTTCCTAAAATTTAAGACCTGTTACCCGAAACACACTTATTTTTTATGTGACCTTACAAACAAGTTTTATATAAACCCTTTCTGGACCAATAGAATTCCCCAGAATTGTTACAGAAAAGTCTAGATGGTCCATTTTATGTATTTTTAAGTCACAGGTTATATCTTTCTCTGAAGATGGATTTATGCAGACCCTGATGAAATGCCACATCATGCGACATTCATCTGGGTCATCGCTGTTTGCCAAAATACCCGATTAGAGGTTTCTGGTCTTCAAAGGGTTAATTTCACAGCCAGTGTGTGTCAATGGATGAAATGGTTTTCAATTGCAAGTACAGTTAATAATAGCATGCAACAAGTAAAAGTATACAGCAGGTGTATAAGTCTAAACCACACTATGTATGGCGATAAAAATCCAGTGACATGATAATAATCCAGCGGCCATTCCGCGAAAATGCACGCGACGTAAACAAGTCAAATGTGAGTTAATTTTATCCACGTTTTTGCTTTACTGTAGAATGTACTGAAAGAGACATCGATAGAAAACTGTTGAAAGAACCAGTTCTGCCTGGATCATCGCCGTCGATCAGGGGTGCTTAATCGCATTATTTTGATCGTTGATTTTTAAGATAAAATGTCCAACCGCATTCGTTTTTCGATAATAAACAGCACAGCCAACTTAGTTCGTCAATGATGACGTCATCAGTGACGAAATTGTTTACGTGCATTTTCGCGGAATGGCCGCTAGAATTTAATTATGCCACTGGATTTTTATCCCTTTGTATAGTGTGTAAACCCACGATTTCTTGATCGCAGGTCAGTACCGCTTTAAAAAGAAACTCATACAGATGTTTAACTCTTTTGCAAACAGACTAGACCCAGACCAAGTAGCTCTTGTATGAGCTGCCTAGTCAAGATCTACTCTGTTGGCTGACGTAAATACGATTAGATATGATCGTTCACTAGTGGACCTGACAAGTTATGTCTTTGTTCTATGTACAAAATTTCCATAGTGGGTGGAGCTTAGCATAACTATTCATGAAGGAAAGGGATTGACCCTCTACATCTTATACAGTGGAGTCAGAACTAATGTTTACACCCTCTGTGTACATGGAGTGCACTTGAGGTGCACAATATACTATTATTCTTTTAGCAGCATTCAATTTCATGGGATATTTGAAAACTTTGGGCGGGGTGGGGGTTTCCAGCGAACCCCCTCTGGATGCACCATGACGTTAAATGAGTTTAATATGGGTTTGTTGCATTTTGGTAGTCTTTTGAAAATGTAATCCAACGTTAAGACGCCACGTGACCAGATTTATGTGCTTTTTGAAATTCTACTTCCAATTTGCAGCAAACCATCCCAGAACACCTTTGGTCATTTTATATGAAACAGCTAAAGGCAATAGAGGCTTATCAGCAAAAAATGACTTCTACTTTTCACCAATTTCTTCCAAGGGCAAGTGGTTTATTTTACTCTTATCTTTGCTTAAAACAACAGAAATTTACCGCCCAAATAGGCTAGAAATAGAAAAACTGTCATGTTGGACCAAATATGAGGCTTCTGAAGACAATTTCACAGACTATCCGCGCAGTGTTGTCTGCGCCTTGGATGTTCCAATGTAACAAAGACATATTTTTATACACTGTGATTGGCTATTAACACATCTTGACATGACATGCTTGAACGAACGCCATTGTTCACTCATACTTCAGTCTATACTTCCACCAAACGCTTTGAGGCGTGACTGTAACGGTAAATGCATTGAATAAATCGAGGGTCATGCCTTAGAGGTCGTGGTAGAAGTATAGACACATTGCCAGCAGTTGCTTTATACATTAGTCTTATACTGTAACCTGTATCTGTTGGTTTTGTTTGATTTTTAACGTCACGGTGAACAGCTATGGTCAGGTTGGGACGATACTGCAACCCGAAATCTCGAAAACGTTTGATGAGTATTGTTCAGAAAACAGACATTTGTTTGCCATTATATAGCCTGCCAACATCGACCTGAGACTGATTTTTTTGCCAAAATCTGCGTGATATTCGTGCTTTTTCGTGAAGTACTCAAACCTTGGTCATGCTTTTACCAAGATTATGAAGATAATGTCAATTCATTCATGCAAATAGAGAGAGGCCTGTCCCAGGTTAGTGTTGTCAGATAAAATCTACAGTAAAACCTGTCTAAAACAGCCACTCTAAAAAATTGGTTTTCAAGACCAATTATTGCCAAATGCAGGTCAAAAGTATTTCAGAATGCTCCAACGAGAGCATTCTGCAATACTTTCGACCTTCATTAAGCTACCATTTGTCATTAAGATCTTTGTTTTGTCTATTTTTGAGTGGCCGCTTAAGACAGGTTTAACTGTATTATTATTCCAAATCAAATAAGGTGTGTCATTCTAAGTATTTACATGAAAAAACTTCTACGATGCTCCTCATCGTAACATTTCAATTCACATATGGCTTTACATTTTTACACAGTGTAAACCTTTGTTTGTTTATGTAATTTACATGTATTTATAAAGTGATTTAATGATAGATTCTGAACAATGAACTACATATGATAAATATGAAAATGTGATATAATAAGCATTCATTTCAATGACACATTTGAACTACACGTGCACAAAAGAGGCTTCTAGTATTTAATTTTCTTTTGATGATGACCATTCTAAGGCGGTGTGGTTCCTTTTTTTATTTATGTTTCATGTTTGTCTTAGTTACGCTGTCGTAGCTGTTCCTTACAGCCTTGTGATTACCTGCTGGGATATAACTGACCTCTTGGCTCTCGTGTGTGTTGTGTTTCCTTGCGTTTTGTCACCTTCCCATATTGTGTTCCGGGTCAGGTATGGTACTTGATTGTATTGATTCCTGATCTTTGCCTTCCTCTCTACTTTCATAGCAACGTCTGTGATTTGCATGGTAAATCCTTTGAAGAATACAAAAGTTTTGCTCTAACATCTAGCTACGGACTTGGTAATCATAACCATTAATTTGCTGCCTGGGTTGTTCAAAAAGAGGTTCGCCATATGATATCGAAGAATAAGTGATCTTCAATGGACACCAAATTTCAGAGCTTCGCCGTAGGATATGGCAGGGAAGTGAATTTATCTTCTATGGACACACACTTGAAATGAGCACTTCAAGCAAGTTTGGCAAATAGTTTATCCCAGATAGATTAACAGTCCATAAAATAGATAGCAAAGCATAAATACATTGTGTTACCAAGAACAACGGTGAAGGTGGATTTCATGAGGAACCCCGTTTTTTCGAATTATTCTTTAGCTACAGAAGTAAATGTATTTGTTGTTTGCAAAATAGATAAAATTTCGAAAAACGTATTTTATTATTTTAAGCGCGTCATAGTATGAAAAGTTCAAGGTGTTTTAAATTATTGTTTTTTTTACTATTTTCTATATGTACCTAAATAGGGTATGGTTTGGTGACAATTGTAAGGTTCAGTGAATAACACTTTGATTACGTTTTTTTTTTTGTTGTTTTTTTTTTAGTTGATGAGGAGAGAGAGGATCAAAATACCACAATAAGCGGTCCATTATCGGTCCGCCAGCGAAGCGCCATTAAAATGGCGTTTTGCTGGCGGGCCGATGGTTGCCCAACTTTAAATGCTGGCTTGGTAGCTCTGTGGTTTTACAGGGGATCAGGACCAGTATTGCTAAAAATAACATTATTTTTGTGATTTTTCCATGGGGGTCTAGATACCTGTCCCCCCTCTGGATCCAAACATGGCAAGCACTTATAAGTATTAATCCATCCATGAAGCTTGCAACAAAGATGCTTTTCAGTCAGTGCGACGATGATAATATATCTCGGTTGTTCTCAAACAGTGGAGACCAAACTTAAGATAACACTCTTGTGTACATGCTGTGCACTACAAGTGTCAGAATTTACTGTCGTTTTAACTTAATTTATTTGCACATCAGGAGCACTTTGTGTAAACTTAAGTTTGTGCACTGCTTCATTGTATGATGTCAACAGCTATCTTTTTCGTGACGTGGTACAAATTTAGTACAGTTAAACCTATGAAAAACTGCCACGCTCAAAAAGACCGAAAATTGGTTCTCAATACCAATTATCGCTTAATACAGGTCAAAAGTGTTGCAGATTACTCTAAGGGGAGTATTCCGCAATACTCTTGACCTTCATTAAGCTACCATTTGTCATTAAGATCTTTGTTTTGTCTATTTTTGAGTGGCCGTTTTACACTTTATGTTCCGATACATTACATTTAGTAAGTACACAACTCTCTGGCATGATATATCTGTAAACAATGTAATTCTTAATAGTAATGAAAAACTTCTCATACCTGATCATGAATAATGATAATGGTTATGAATTTATAAACATGGTTATGGCATTTATTCAATGAATTATGATAAAAACATGAAGAAAACAAGCTACACCAAGCAGCGTCAGAAACTGTATTTCGACGACCTAAGCGGTGGTATTTGCAGGTTCAGACAGCTGTGTGAATTTGCTATGATCTTTGTATTTATAGACGAGTATTTGCTTAAATCTTTTCTAAAAAGGTAGACTTACAGTAGACACAACATTTAATCAATGCCAAGTCGCCTTTACGTTGTATTTTCTTGGTTGGCTATGTTCAGCATTGCAAAGTGTTTAGCCTAGGTTTAAGTCCAGAGTAGAGACTGCCAGTTTCAAATGGAGTACGCATTGGTGGTGAAATACAAAGTCCCTGATGAGTCTGTCTGACATGAGTCACATGTTTTCAAACTAAAGTTTCTATATTCCTCCTCATCCTGATGTTGGAGTTTGGAATTTTTTTATACATGTATTAAAATATAAATACCAAAACCACTACGTTATATAACGAAACAAAAATCAAAGGATAATCACAATTTCAACGTTCTTAATTACCTGTGTTTCCAGTGCTAAATTAAGGTAAAACTGGGCAGTAATCGGCGAACATCGGCTGTATATTATAAACAGGTGCAAAAGAAGTCTGATTAGCCTCAATAAGGGGTATGTGTGGCATAATTTTGTGAAAAGAGACAGACCTTCTGGCTCAAAAAATCTTATGGTTATCATGCTGAATATAACCATGTTTGCTGGCAATTTTCCAGTTTTAAGCAAGTATCTTTGCTTATAGTGAACAAAAGTGTGGATCTTGATAAGATGACACCATCAGAAACCATCTCATCTTGAAAGATAAATCAGGGTTCTGCAGGACAGAGTTTTGAGCATGCAAAGGCTTTATCATTGAATCATAGACTAACATATTCAACAGACACCTATAGTCAACTAAGACCATTACAAAATGATATGATCTGTTGGCTAGTTAAAATGAAGGTACTAGTATACTTTTCTGCCAGTCACGAAAAATATACTTTGAAGATTTTTACTTTTACTACGACTTGTGAAATATATATGCACATGTCATAAGAGCTTGACGTTACATTGGCCTGTACACCTTAAATAAGCATTTGAAATGTTGACTTTAAAGAAAATAAATGTACATCAATCATAAGTGCTTATTGTTGAATGAACGTTTCCCAGTAACATACATTTTATACACAGCATAACTTTAAATCGGACATTTCATAAAATTGCCTTTCACACTTTCTAAATTGTGATTACAAATGTGACAATCATTCGAATAACTTTTCAGACAACTTATAATATAAAATGCAAGACTGTAGTATAAATATGCAAAGTCTTAAATCCGTAACATATTTAAAGTACTTATTGATATCAATAATATTAAATAGTTCTTCTACCAGAACTCAGGTGATATTAGTAAGCTATTCGGGTTAAACACGGTATTTGTGCTGATTTATTTGTTTTTCATGTTATATCTATGCTACAGAAGAACTGAGTTATAAAGGAACAATCTATAAGCGTTATGCAGAAAGGCATTGTCAGATCTTGTTTGCCCGAAATTTCAAGCTGTTAACATTGCCTGTTTTAGAAATATGGTCTATAATATGCTGCTGAAATGGCCATTTATAAACCGTTATGCTGTCTCATTTTGAAAATCGAATCATTTAAAATCCAAATAATTTATGTTCCCTATTTAAATATTGATACAGAACTGTATGCATCTTATAAAGACACTTATCTTCTACATTTTGCAAATTGAATGAAAAATTGGTAAAAAATTGTAGATTTTCTCCTCAGATTCCTAAAGATAGTGTTTTGATAAAACTGCAAGAACGACACTAATACACGGTACTTTACCCATGATTATACACGACGTGTGTTAATTTAAGTAAAATTCTTTCCATAATATCATTAAAGACTATAGTTTCAAAAAAAACAGCTTGCATTTCAGGCTAGTCCAACGCTTCGCACATTAGAACATTTCTGTCAGGAACAAAAAGTAAATTGTTGTAGTGTCTGTAACCGTGACAATTCATGAAGCGAAATCTTGGAGATTTTCAAACTCAGAATGACTTCCTTTTAATATTTTATGTCATTCAACATAAATATCATATAGACAAAGTTTCATTGTCATGATAATTGGAATCTATAAGAAATTAGCATCAGAATAAGTTACAGACACTACCTGGAACATAGGACTAGATTTAAGTGCATTTTGAAAAAGACTATTTTTGATAGTTGAACTTTTGTACTACTGTTACTACTATGATGTCTTTAAGTATGGTTTACTGTTTTCAGAAAATGATTTTAAGCATTGAAATATACCTCTGTTAAAAGTGAAAAGATGCAATCTGATAGAGGGCAATTTATGACAAATTAAGCCAATGGTTGTCGTAAAGATATGCTTATATTTTGCATCTTTAAGTGTTTATCTTCTTTATTTGGCCTCTCATAGTGCTGACCAGTTTCTCTCATTGTTGTTTCAGAGAAAGAGAACTGCAGATATTTATATTTTTGCTGTTATCTTGCATTTTATATCTAGTGTGTAGCGTCCGTAACCTATTAACAGGCAGAAGTAAATTTATAAAAACAATTATTTGAAGGAATATTTTCAAAAACAAAGACTAGTTTTAGGTAATATGTGTAAAAAACAATGTAGAAAATGATAATATATTATCGTATCGAGTGCTTTATTTTTTGCCAAGTGAGACACTCATCAGCACCAATACTGTGTTTAAGCTGATTGGGTCACTGTATAGGCGGCAACATTTAATTTTCATATCTGGGCGTGGTTCGACTATTCAATCTGCCCAAGTAAAATTTATAAATTGGTTAAGTTTTTTGAGCCGCGCGAGGTTACAAAATCGCGACTAAAGCATGATTTACCTGCATCAGTAAATGGCATAGTGATTTCGCCATCTCCCGAGGGTTTATTTTCATGAAACTTCGCATATGCGAAGTTTCGGGAATATAAGACCCTTGCGAAAATGTCCGCATTTACAGAATGTTGGTGTCTCTACTTAGGTGTTATGGCGCAAGATGATACAGTTACTTTCGAATAAAATCATGACTCATTTTCAGCTTTTACCTATGTCTAATGTAGACCAGTCCTTTACAGTGAACCAAAAGCTTAATAATACAAACTGAAAATGAGCCACCACAAGAGATATGCAAGAAGCGACGGCTTAGACGGGTCTGTACAAATATGCAGTACAGTCATAGCCTTGATCTCTCATATATACAAAGTAGGGATATAACAATGCTTAGACCAATTTTGTCCTTACCCTACTAGATAACGTACATAGGTGTTTAATTTATATACCCCTAGCGTCCTTTCTATGGGACATCGGCAAACAGGGTAGAACCAGACCAGACGCCACAGAACGTGGCGTCTGATCAGGTTCTGTACTGTTTGCTAAGAGAATGGATTGAAATTGAATCTTACTGAAGTAATTTAAAGTATGCTTTTACGTATACGCAATAAGAACCCAAATCTCATAAAAACTGGCTCAAATAATAAACAAAGATAATGTTTATAAAAAAAATAAAGCAACAATTGCAACGTACACTTATACATGTTTCCTACTAACACATTCCATGAAATGGGTTTATCTCAGATACTTCTGAAAATAGCCAAGAAATTCCAACGCAAAACATTATGCAAAATTGTTTGTTACATTCACTAATACGTTAAGAATGACCACACAACACAATGGCACGTGTTAAATTGGAAATTCCTCCATAGTTACCATTTATAATACATTTACTCCCAATTGAATCCATGTGAGACAGAATCCATTTGCAAAATACACTACACTTTAAGATGAGTTATCTCCCTTCAGTTAAAAAAACTCTCAAAGAATGAACCTTATTGAAGATCACTTGCATTTCATGCCAATGTTCACAACTATATACATGTAAACAGATTTGATTTCGCCGTGGTATATAATGCTTTTATGTAAACCTATTCATAGCACTATTAAACAGGGGTAGTTTTCCTAAAATAATCGTAGTTTGTATTTGGGAAGGGCTGTGCATTCTCTCTGAAAGTGTGTGTTTCCGCTACAGTCGTTTGGGACAAAGTGTTTCTGGAAGCGTCCTTTGGAAACGAGAAGTTTGATAATTCATGGGAAGTATAAGTCGTATCCGATATAGGTGTATATGTATAATAACTTTCCGATCTACTAAGTGATGTGTCTCGTGATCTATCGCGGTCGCGAGACTGAGATCTGTCACGTGATTGAGGTCGTGACCTTTTATGTCTCCAATTTTGAATCCTATCATTTTGTTCTGTTTTAAGCGCCTGCTGTCTTTTCTTTCGTTGTGAATGTTTATATCGTGTAATATACAGGTAAACAGAAAATACACCTGACATTTCTGTAAGTGCGAACGAACCAACTGCCATCATGAATGATGACCCATAGAAGTACACAAATCCACTATCCTCTAAAGAAACTTTCGGTTTATTTCCCACTTCTTCTGTTATACTACCTATATACAGTATTATCCCAACTAACGTGCATAAACCTGAAATGGAAAAAAAAAACGACTGTAAAAGCATCTGGCCCCAAGGTTATAAAAAAATTTCATGCTCATAAAAACTATAATACCGACAAATGTAGAGGTGTCTTGCTTTAGGTCTCTCAGATGATGTGTTTATCCTGCTTATAAATGTTAAAATGCGAACGATTGTTGGCATTTTAACATTTATAAGCAGGATAAATTTCGTGCTCAGTTGAGTTTAGCATGAAAAAAGTTTTATAACCTCGAGGCCAGGTTAGCAATATTGTAGTTCTTGAAACCAAATTTGATGGTAGAGCTGTCATGTTAATATACACAACTTGCCATATAGTAACAGGTACTTTAACATTGGTAGGCAGATTGATGTGTTGTGGCGAGGCAAATGCTCGATAAGTGTTAATTTCAAAATGTTTTTACCTGGTTTTTTTAAGCATTTTATGTTGTTGATACATATTGGAATTGCCTCATGGAGGTGAATCGAACATGTACAGACATGGAATGGACATGATCTCACAAACTTCTCAATTAAATTTATTGTTTTAATGAAATTAGCATGGTGAAAGGAACACGGTTTCATGTAGTTTGGTATACACCTGGGCCCGGAATTACAATGCCTCCTTAGAGTTAAGCAAGACTTAAGTTAAGTATTGATATTTCAACACGCTATATTAAATGCTGAATAAATTGTCCGGATCTATGTGGTATCTCAGGTCAAAGATATCATTGTGATCTTCAGAAAAAATAAAACTATTTTGATTTTAATTAGTTTTATACGTTATTTTTCGCATCCTGAAAAATCAATACTTAACTTAAGTCTTCCTTAACTCTAAGGAGGCATTGTAATTCCGGGCCCAGGACTGCAAATTTAATGTTATTGACAGCGTATTGTGTGACGTTTCATTGACATGAGGTGGCATGTTTGTAATAACATTTGAGTCAATGAATGGCAGCACCAACACAATGAATGTACAGTAAAACATGTGTAAAACGGCCACTCTTAAAAAGGCTGAAAATTGGTTTTCAAGACCAATTATCGCTTAATGCAGGTCAAAAGCATTGCAGAATGATCCAAGGGGAGCATTCTACAATACGTTTGACCTTCATTAGGCTACCATTTGTCATTACGATATTGGTTTTGTTTTTTTTGAGTGGCCGTTTTTACATATGTTTTACTGTACATCCAACGAGGACTTAGACCAGCTTGAATATTGACCCAGTCAGATCAGAATCTTTAACTCTGTGCCCAGTTGGAAGCAAAAACCTCTGATTTCTTTAGAAGTCAGCCGAATACTCTGATCTGCCTTGTTTGGCCTGATTCTTCGCTAGGCGCACAGGTAGCATTATCATCTGCTGGTGTTTTATGATTAGTTACAATTTTCATTTCTTATAACAATGCGACTAGCATGTTAGCAAAGAGGTATTCCATGAACCCAAATTTTGAGATATAGCTGCCATGCAAACATAAACAATTTGCAGTAGAGTGACACTGATACTGATTGGCAGTGTGGAGTTTTTAAAAGAGGTAAAGACAATAGACATGATACTTAGAAAACTTAAATTTCGAAATAACTTTATTACTTATTTTCAGTAACATATGCTGTAGGTACACATTGTAATTAATTCAAATGTGTATCTACAACATATGTTTTAATAAATGAGTAGTTTTCATCATAAGCTTTTTTAAAACAAATTCTTAACCACTTTAACTTATTCAAAGTAATGAGCATGTAGAAATTAACAAGTTTTCATGTAGTTTGTCATTCACCTGGATGATAATTATAGACTGTCTATTTTATGCTTCTAACAGCTTATCTTGTTACGTTTCATGGGAGTGTATTGCTAAATTGCTAGTTGCTTGGTTGTAAAGGCACTATGCAACAATATATTCACATTTTCAGAAATACTTGTCACAATGGGTTTAAAACTATGCTATTTTAAAGGGATACAACCTTGTGTAAAGCACCTAATACGAAACCTGAGCCATTTGCACAAGGTTTACAATTTATACATTTCACACGTGTCTGACAGCAAATTAGAACTATCAAGTTCATTTCAAAACATTATTTTTAGCATGTAGTAAGCACATTCTTGGCATTATTTATATAGTGAATTTGGATTGCTTTAGTTACTGCACAGAAAGACAGATGAACTCGTGATTATACAATTTTGAATATAGTATTTCATTGTCGAAAATCACTGTTTAATCGGGGAAAAGAAACCCATGATTTGAAACATTTCAAAAATATTTTCAACTTTACTGAGAGGTGGGTACGAGCGATCTGATCCTTTATATTTTCGGAGCTCCAGTAAACTGTGTTTTCCACACGGTTTTGAGTCTGCACAACATATGCTTTGATTTATCAATAAGAAATAACTACCTCTCCTTCCACTGCATCTTGGAGCCTGCTTAAAAAGGTTCAGGAATTCACACGAAATGTAAATTTATTAAAACTTAACACTACATTTACTTGATTGTTCCGCCTTTTGGTGATGTTCTATAGTGTTATGTATTGCATATTATCATATGATTTTGCGTCTGACAGTGGAATAACACCATGCATTAAAATCGATAAACCACTGTTCAGGAAACGTTTTGAAATGACTCTTTTAACGTCACGCGTGTGGTATAACCCTATAACGTTTTCATGCCAAAAATATGATTTCAAAATAATTTTAATGTCATATGAATAGAATCTAACATTCGTGCTCCTGTATTATTGAATTTATTTAATCGTTGCAAAAAGAGAAAATGCTCGGCAAGCCTCGCATGTTATCTCTTTTTCCCAACTCGTTAAATAAATTCAATAAAACATGAGCACTCATGTAAGATCCTCTATATATTTCTGATACTGGCACGTAATATAAACGATGAACAACAATGGTGTTAAAAGGGTGTACTTCCCATAATGAAACTATATTGTTTATTGCAAAACAAAAGCTATTTTTAAAAAAAAAAAAAAAAGAAAGCACATATCACGGGTGGTAAACCTAGGAACTATCACGAAATTGTGTTAACGTAATTTTGTTACAAAGCCACATCCGGGACACGCCGTGGTAGTTTCCAGGGTAAGTGTCATTTTCGGTTTTGTATTATTTTTACTATTTAAAACGAATTATGGTAAAACTCGGGCAATTTGGTTCCGTGTAGACAGCGTCCCCTCTTGCCCAAAGTTTAGTTTGAAAAGAAACTACCACGATAGCATTTTAACTACCCATGACTATGCGCTGGAAACTGCCACCCAGGACAAACGGGGCATGAATCGTTTACGAGTAAATGCTCAGATTTTTTTTCTGTGTAGGACCGTTTATTGAGTCTTTATGATTTTCATCGTCAAATGATATCAAATTCCATTGAATTTGACAGATATGGGCTAAAATCCTTCAAACTGGCACTGTACTTTGGGGAAAGTTTGTCCGATGCTCAGTGGGGGAAACAAAAATCTAAAGAAAGAAAATAAGTTTTCATACAAAATTTCGGGCTAGAGCATATTGCTTGATTTTACCGTAATTCGTTCTAAATAGGTAAAATGAAACAAAACTGAAAATGACGCGTACTTTTGTTTATCAAATTTTCAGCCTGGAAACTACCATGATGTGTCCCGGATGTGGCTTGGGAACAAAATTACATTATCACAATTTCATGGTAGTTCTAGATTAACCACCCTTGATATATACATTTGCTGTTTTCGCGTAAATGTTTTCATTGAATTTCATTTTATAGACAAGGTAAATATGAAGGCAAAGATCGTGAATCGATACATTTAAGTACCACACCTGACCCAAGACACCACATGGAAAAGTGACAAAAATACAAGAAAACATCGTATAACATCTTACGACATGATAGCCGTAACAAAGTAAAGCATACAAAACCAATGCTCTAACCACCGAGCCAAAAAGCCGACTCTCTGACGCAGTTGTCAGAGATTGATTATGTACTACATGTAGAAGCTATCTACTATGTGTAGATATATAGGTGAGAGTGCCTAGCCCGTAACACTCCCCCTCTTCAAAAAAGTCATCATTTATGATGACGGACAGCCATTTTTAGCGAACCTAAGGACTAATCTCAGACGTGAGCCCCCTCCTACGACATGATAGCCGTAACAAAGTAAAGCATAGCTGAAAATTTTCCGTGCCTTCTCTGGAAATTGCTCCTGGGTCGCCCCGGTACTGAACCAATTCTCTAACCACCGAGCCAAAGAGTTGACTCTCTGATGCAGTTTTCAGAGATTGATTATATACTAGAAGCTATGAACAGACAAGAACGCTTGACAAACATGAAACTTAAATAACAAAAATGATCCACAAAAGAAGCATCGCCTTGGAACAGTCAGTAAAAACTATTTTTACTGGAGGGCTATATAATATAACTAGTTTGACGTTACTGTTATTCAGTGGATAATGTCATGTTATAAATAGTGATTTGACCACACGGTACATAACACTTTCAGCGGGAACAAGTAACGTTATAACGACGTCCGTTACAACAATGCAAATTTTCATTGAAATAAACAAACTTTGCAAGCGATAAAATCACATTTAAAAGGTCATATGATAAACATAATCTTACACTCATGATCATTCCATATTAAATTTATTGAACAAGCCTTTACTCGTGATCATTTTATATTAAATTTATTTAACGAGCCAAAGGCTAGTTTAAAAAAATTCATATGAAATGATCACTCTTGTAAGATCCTCTTTCTAAAACTTAACTTTTTTCAGCGAAAAATATCTTCAGGTGTGGTTTTATTGCCCACATTGTGTAAGAGGGAAGATGAATTAGACAACTTACCTGCTAAGACAAATAAAATACCGCTAACAAACGTAAGATTCCTTTTACTAGAATTACAGTTGCCAACAAAACAGACGGTTCCACCAATAAGAAGAATAAGCAGGCTTGACAAAGGAAACCACGTAGACCGTCTCATTGTTACTGAAAACAGAAAAATGCCATTTTAAAGGTAGCCAATATTCACCAATACTTGTCTACTATAATAACCAAAATTATTATTAAAGACACATATCAACATCGAGTCTATCATATACTCCTCAAAATAATTAAAGGACCAAGATTTTAGAATGCCAGTATAATTAGCTCAAACATTTAAATTCTGTAAAACTTGGCCCAAAGCTTTCTATTCTTTATGTTCATAAGTCAAGAATCATTATTACTGATTTCCATGCCTTATTCTGTCATAACTGTGTCTGAAATGAACATACCCTCAAAAATACACTTTCAAAAGGCAGTGGGTGGGGTAAAGAAATTCTTCTGTGGTCATTCGAGTAGAATGACAGTGACATCAAATTAAACTTTGTCTAAATCAGTTCAGCTTGCACGCAAAAAATTCTTCTAAGAGTTTCAATATACTGGGAAGCAAGCATTTTCATCTCTGACAATGGAGTTTTGACATTGTTTTGTTTTCTGAAAGCAATAGGTGCACTTGGTCATCAAGAATCAGATTTTCAGTCGTCATTCTATGCCTTTGAGTGTTAGAAAGATGTGCCGACGAATTGTTTGAAGATTGTCACAGACAAACGCCAAAACCAGTTGCCTGAACCCATAGTCTGGCCATTACGCTGCAGCCAAAAGGGACAATTTTCTCTCAAAGGAAGAGTTGGCTGGTATCGACGAGATCAAAACAGCATACAATTGTGTAAAAACAGAGATTTCAGCATCTAAAAGCATTTTTCAGTCATTTCATGCAGTTCTGTGGTCCATGGATCATTGGAATATTTTGTTTGGTCCTTGTTCTGTGTTGTAGCTCTTATTGTGCACAGGTTTAGATAAACAAAAGAATTCAGAGTAAAATTGTAAATATTTTCTTACCCATCACTTTAAACATATGTTTTGGGTGCTCAAAAGAACCGTCTCATTAAGACGGTTCTTTTGAGTACCCACAACCTATGTTTTGGTTGAGAAATAAGAAAATTAAATTTTCGTTACAAAATGTACGCACTCTTAAATGAAGTCCTGATTGTGGCTTCGGCTCCTGGCTGTTCTGAGGCAATGGTTCTGTTGTTGGCAATTCATTGTGTATTATTCTGTTGTTTTTATTATATTCATTGTGTATGATTTTGTTGTTGTTGATTCATTTTTTTTTTTTTTGCTCCGATCGTTTGTGGGGGCTCTGTACTTGATTCGTGTTGTGTTATGCAGTACTTAGTGTACTTCCTATTTTTGCAATCATCTTTATGAGGAAGAGAGATATAGTTGTTTTGCTTTAATTGTCTTCTTGATGTCTTGTGATTGTTAGTGTTCTGTAGCTCTTCCTAGCAGTGTTGTCGGTTGGTGTGTGATTGTGGTGTTTCCTGGTCATGCTCACTTATTTATTCTTCTAGTTTAGCAATCACCTTGCTGAAGAAGAGAGTGTTTGCTGTTGTGTGAGTGTCTTTGGTCCGTGTCTCTTACTTGTGCGATGAGTTGGTCTGTGATTGTGGCATTTCCTGGCCGTACTCATTTGTTTTAGTTAAGAAATAGATTCGCGCTAGCAGTGATTTGTTGCTTAATATATCACTGGCTGAGCGATAAAACGCGAATGATTTATAAACTTACGACTGACCGACCGACAGTGATATATTAAGCAACAAATCACTGCCAGCACGAATTTATTTCGATTCTAACACACAAAAAGATTGAAAATATGAACGATTCCTTCAGATTCTATACAGATTTCGCCATCTTGAACACAGCATTAGAATTTCCCACAAAACTTTTTTGGACTGAAACACGTATTTTTACGTACGTTTTTGACGCCCATTAGTTGTAAATACGACGTCTAAGTATGATGTACGTGATAGATGACGTCATTAAAAATCAAACTGGCGGCTGAATGACGTCACGTCAGTATGTGCAGTGATTTATCAACCAATAAATCACTGAGTTTAACCATTGGCTATATAGGCGAGGTTTGTTAGAATAAATATTGAGCACCCTGGCATCTTATGTTTTAGGCAAGCACTATTACTGAAGGAAAATTGCTCCATTTAGGGTAAGTATTTTAAATGCTAAATACACAAAAAAAATATCATCTATGGGATAATAAAAAAAACCGAAGCCAATATCATAGTGGACAACCATAATTGAAATTTTAAAGTATTATCAGTAAATACCACAATCCCATATCCCAATGGTCAACGTACTGCGAAGAAGGAGCGCATGCAAGAGACATCCACACAACAGCATATATATTCACACAAATTAAATAAAGCAACTTGCTCTCTCGCCCTCAACGAGTTGATTGACAAACAAGAACATGACATTTAGCAGCCACTAGTTTTTGCCACACCAGAATTCGGCAAAATCACATCATCTTTCTAGTGGTGCAAGGACTCAAAACCACTAAAATACATAAATACAGACATAAGGGAGAAAACATATACAATTATAGCTAAAAAATATATGCTATCATGGTGAAAAAAAATGGTCAAGTCGAAAACCACAACTTTTTTTTAAAAAAAAGCACTGGGAATTTCCAACCCTGCGCGGGTTTTTTCCCCACATTTCTATATTCTGGTGTGGCAAAATAATGGTGGCTGTCATTTAAGAAATAAATTCAATTTTTGGTCGGTTCATGTCATGAATAGACCAAAAATTGAATATATTACTGATATTTACATTTTATAGTATTAGTCAAGTATTAATTTCAACGAATTTGGCGGGTTTTCCGGATATTTGAATTAAATTAGTCTTAACAGGGGTTTGGGAATAGCAAAAACGCCACATTTTTGCGTTTGACGTCATTGCGAGACGTGTTCAACGTCACGCAAACGTCAGTAAATAAACGTTATTGGTTGACGTTGGTCCGCAGAAATGGCGCGAATGTGGGCATGGCTTAAATCATTCTGTTCATGAATGTATGGTGGGCATCTCAAACAAAAGACTCGCAGTGGAAAGGTAAGTATTAAGAATTACATCCCAAAACTATGACACAAAGCACAGGGGCTTGGAGTTTTAATCTTTTAGTGATTTTAAGCCTAGGGAAACGTTATATGTGATTTGAAATGACGAATGTTTGAATTTTAAGGATTTGAAAAAATGTTCAAATCGAGTATAAAAATAATGCCTTTTTTTATGAATCAATTTGATCAAAAAATCATTTTTTCATGGGCTGTTATTTTCTCGAAATCGTTGGATGAAATTAAAGAGAGTGCCCCTAAGCATCAGACAAAGTAGCAAATATTCATAAATTCAAGTACCTGTCACCTAAAACAAGACGCCCACATGCAATAGGAGCAACAATAAATAGCGGATCAACAAAACAGAATAGCGGCCTTAGAACGGACAGCAGCTGCGGCAACAAGGGGGCTTTAATATATTTTTGCCGAATATTCGCCTTTGAATCCTCTGTTGTTCAAATAGAAAATACAGTTAGCTCACATGGAGGCTTCCTAATGTATGCAATGCATCATGACATGAAAACAATTTCCTGTGATGAAATAAAGAAAAAGGGCTCTTACATGTAATTCACAGAGTCATAGTTAAAGAATACCCCGCGTTGAAAAATTAAGGGTCAAGTAGAGGAAAAGTTCCTTTATCAGATTGTTGACATTTGAATTATAAGCAGATCATAACGACGTAATTGAGCCGCGACACGAGGTTCCCAACAATGTAGCATGTGCAACCAGCAAAGGCTCAAACCAGCCTGCGCATACATGCAGTCTGATCAGAGCCTTTGCAAGTCGTTTGATTATTCTATGACTGTTAAACTACTGACCGAACAACATTTGGAGTTTCTGAGCTTATAAGGAGGCCCCACAGCCTCGTCTGACTCTTTTCATGTCAAAATGCCATATTGTTGGAAATCTTATGTCGCGGCTCATTTGATTTATAAGCAGATTATAACGACGTAGAACCTAACGAACAAGCTTAACTCTCTTTTCATTTGATCGTAGACCAGACAATATTGCATTAAAACTAACATTGTCAAAGTGCTTGCAATTATCACTGAAACCTAGAGACCTTGATTCTGTGATAAAATGGGCCACAACATGTGATTTTCAACAATGTGGCATTTTGACATGAACAGACTCAGATGAGCCTGTGCAGCCTCCTTTTAAGCTTAGAAACTGTAATGGGTGTTCAGTCAGTAGCTTAACACTCATAGAATATTCAAGCGACTAGCAAATCTCGTATGCGCAGGCTGGTCTGTGTCTTTGCTGTCACACATACCACTTTGTTGGAAATCTCATGTCTAGGCTCAAATAGGCTCTGTATTGCGTTGTTAGCTGTTCTGATCGTTGTTAGTGCGTTAGTCAGTGGAAACCTTTACGTAATTATAATATGTCTCCAACCAAAGAGGCGGGAATATATTGTTTTTGGTGTCAATCCCTTCTTGTGTGCCCAATATCTCATGAGTTTGTGGGCGGATTGGAACCACATTATACCATGTTTGTCCACCTGTATGTAAGATAATCCACTCACTTAAGCTTGTGGGTTATCTCCACGTACAGGCGGACAAGCCATTGTATAACTATTACTTAACAGTTTGATTGTGGTATTTCCTGATCATACTCGCATCCTTTTTTAGCCTCAATGTACCCACCTACGAATACTATTATGATCTATTTGTGTCACTACAAATAAATGATCTCCACCCCTACTTGAGTGTATGAGGCTTTATGCAAAGTTACGACCTACCTTTTACAAGTATGTAGATGCTTATTTTAGGCAGATCTTTACCTCTTTTTCATGACATTTTGAATACAGTTCTGCTCATAAAGCAATCAGCTGAGCTGGACATGTACCTGTGTAACATTTCCATTATGATTCTATCTGTGTGATGTTGTCTATGCATGGTACACAATTCCTACCTGTGTAACATTTGTGTTATGATTCAATCAGCACTACGTGGTTTTGTCTCTGCATGGCACAATTCCTAACTGCGTAACATTTTCATTATTATTCAACCAGCACTACGTGGTTTTGTCTATGCATGGTACAATTCCTAGCTGTGTAACATTTGTATTATGATTCAATCAGCACTACGTGGTTTTGTCTCTGCATGGCACAATTCCTAACTGCGTAACATTTTCATTATTATTCAACCAGCACTACGTGGTTTTGTCTATGCATGGTACAATTCCTAGCTGTGTAACATTTCCATTATTATTCAATCAGCACTACGTGGTTTTGTCTATAATGCATGGTACAATTCCTAACTGTGTAACATTTCCATTGTTATTCAATCAGCACTACGTGGTTTTGTCTATAATGCATGGTACAACTCCTACCTGTGTAACATTTTCATTATTATTCAACCAGCACTACATGGTTTTGTCCATAATGCATGGTACAATTCCTACCTGTGTAACATTTTCATTATTATTCAACTAGCACTACATGGTTTTGTCCATAATGCATAGCACAATTTCTACCTGTGTAACATTTCCATTATGATTCAATCAGTGCTACGTGGTTTTGTCTATGCATGGCACTACTTCCGCGAAATAGGCTAAAGTAAGTAAGGGTGCAAAAATCAGGAATCGATACAATCAAGTACCACACCTGGCCCAGGATACCAATGGGAAAGTGACAAACTCATAGTAGACACCACGAACGAGAGCCAGGAGGTCAGCCCTTTCCCAGCAGGTGACCACAAAGCACATATAAACAGACACGCACAAAGACATAGCAAACACAAGACAGAACAAAAACATACAAGATCCACAAAAGAAGTACCGCCTTGGAACGGTCAGTAAAATATTTTACTGGAGGGCTTAAACCAGTTTATCGGCGCCAACCTCACCCTTAATTCAGATGTGGATCAAGACACATAGATATTTGGTTTGCATGAAAGACCCCTAACTTATCAATGCATCATCTCCTAAAACATATAAATCAAGATATTACAAGGAGATAAAGCAAATATAAGGACTCAACAGTAAATAAAACTGAATACCGGAGCAAAAGAAATCCAACAGGTAAACCCCGGTGGGCCCGACTAACAGCCAAAGCATCAGGCCCCTACCATCTCATCAATAGATAAGTCTTTAAGTAGGAACCATCATAGAGTCTGAAGTCTGACCCACCGGCGTGCAATTAAAGAGGAAAGCAAAGTTGCCAAACGTGATTGGGTTGACAACCAAGCATGCAGTCTGTTGCAATACATTAATGTTATAGCCAATGTTTTAAAGTCATGAACTTTGGACAGCAACCTTGTTTGTTTCATATTTTAATTATTGGAAGAAAAAATAAATCAACTAAGCAAACAGTGAAAATCTTGAAGGAGCCGTCCAATCTGGATCTCCATTGTTTGCAAATGTATGTCCGAATTTACCTGATGTCCGAAGTTACCTGACTTTACCCTATAACACATGCGACATAATTGCTGGGACATCATTGTATGTTCGCAATATGAGTTTACTCAGTGACCAAGTAAATCTCAATGTGTGACAAGGGCATGATTTTGATTGAAAAAAAAAATACATGAAAGACTCGAGTTAAGTAAGTAAGGGTGCAAAGATCAGGAATCGATACAATCAAGTACCACACCTGACCCAGGATACCAAAGGGAAAGTGACAAACTCACAGCAGACACCACAAACGAGAGCCAAGAGGTCAGCCCTTTCCCAGCAGGTGACCACAAAGCACATATAAATAGACGCGCACAAAGACATAGCAAACACAAGCAGAACAAAAACATAAAAGATCCACAAAAGAAGTACCGCCTTGGAACGTAAACTCACGACCCCTTTGTCTCCAAACGAGTTTCGTTTTGTCAATACTAAGATGAAAAAAAAAACTCTCGACCCCTTTGTCTCCAAACGAGTTTCGTTTTGTCAATACTAAGATGAAAGCTACTCTTCTTACTTTAAGCATTGTCTACCAAATATTCAAGTGAAAAAGTCCAGGACATACCGCATTCACAGGTCTCACACAAGTCAATGCATTGTGAGACATTATTTATAGACACAAGAAGAATCCAGACTTACATGGCGTCGTGATATAAACCCATGGGTGGGGGCTCTCTGATATTTTCATACATACGTAGGCTCAGACCATTTTTGGGGTTTTCAGAAAATCTAATAATTTTGGGGGTGTGAAGATTTTGTGGATAGTTTTTTATGGTCATCACAAAATTGGACTAGTTTTAGGGGTCATTTCTATATATTTTAGGGTATTTTCTCAAAATAAAAATGTACAGAATGGAAAGATTGTTTGGGTTTGCAAAAATTTCAAATATTCCTGATATATTTTTTGGAGGGGGGGGGTAAGCAGTAGATGCTGAGTCCAAGCCTACGTATGATAAAAAAATTAGAATACCCCCCCCCCCCCCCCCGCTTAGGGATATAAATTCATAACATGACACAATCTTAAAGCTGCATGGTCTGTAACTTTTGATCTTCTAATTTTAAAAATAATGTTTTTATCTTTCAAGAACACAGTAAAAATACTCAAATTCAGGTAAACATTTTATTATTTTCGTAAATCTTAACAAGTTATCACTATCAAAACAGCTGCATTTATCTTAAAATTCAACGGTCTAGAATTATTGGAGGGACGCAAATAATTACCAACAAGAGAAAAATACACCTATTTGATAAGATAAGTCACTTTTCCATGCAGTTTTCAGCTGTACTGAACATTTTTATTGTGAAAACATAGCTTAATTCTACGTTTACAAATGATTTAAAAAGAAAATAAAAATTTTCGAAAAATGTTCATAGTTACAGAGTATGCAGCTTTAATATTATCAAACCACAAATGTGATTTCAAAGTAATGTTTATGCAATATGATAAATAGAACCTAATATGCGTGCTCCTTTATTACTGAACTTATTAAACACGTTCAAAAAAGTGATATAATGCTCGACAAGCTTCGCATTTTATCTCGTTCCCCAAATGTGTATATTAAATTCAATACTTCATGAGCACTTATGTAAGACCCTCTATGTCCCTATAATTTGTACAGTAATCTACTTACGAAGTATGGCCTCGGTCTGTGGTATTCCATCCCTTTCGTCATTGTAGGTGAAGTATTTGATATAAGTACAGTTCTGCACGGTCGGGTACATTGCTGTAATAGAAAAAATAGAAGAGTTGGTGAAATATAAGCACACTTTTGAATTATGCAAAATTTGCGATACATGTTTTAAATTTCTCATTATACGAAACTGTTACATTCCTGGCTCATTTTGGCCTGACAATATGCACACACTACTAAACCACGACTTAATTAAGTTGGAAGCAAGCTTATTTTATCAAGTTGTATCCCCTGATTACCTCTTGATCATATTTTAATGCTAATTGCACAAATGTATGTCAGTAAAGACCCCTAATCATGATAAAATGCTTTCGGTTTGATTTGTACCTGTTTGGCATCCTTAACATGTTACTCTACAGATGTTATTTGTTTTCTTCAATTTGGCAGCCATCTTGAAAATATCTAAATAAGATAGTGAAGACGCCATTTTTAGCTTGCCAAATTGGTTTTTTGATTCAGTTTACCAAAATACCCTTAAAGTAAATAAGGGTGCAAAGATCAGGAATCGATAAGATCAAGTACCACACCTGACCCAGGATACCAATGGGAAAGTGACAAACTCATATTGGACACCACAAACGAGAGCCAAGAGGTCAGTCCTTTCCCAGCAGGTGACCACAAAGCACATATAAACAGACGCACACAAAGACATAGCAAACACAAGACAGAACAAAAACATAAAAGATCCACAAAAGAAGTACTGCCTTGAAACAGTCAGTAAAATATTTTACTGGAGGACTTAAACCGGTTTAACGGCGCAAACCTCACCCTTAATTACGATGTGGATCAAGACACATAGATATTTGGTTTGCATAAAAGACCCCTTACTTATCAACGCATCATCCCCCAAAACACAAATCAAGATACAACAAGGAGACAAAGCAAAGATAAGGACCCAACAGCAAACAAAACCGAATACCGGAGCAAAAGAAACCCAACAGGCAAACCCCGGCGGGCCCAACAAACAGCCAAAGCACCAGGCCCCCACCATCCCACCAACAGACAAATCCCCAAGTCGGAACCATCACAGAGCCCGAAGCTTGACCCACCGGCGTGCAACTAAAGAGGAAAGCAAAGCTGCCAACCGCGATCAGGTCGACCACCAAGCATGCAGCCCGCCGCAACACACCAACGCCACAGCCAACCCCTACAATGGGAAATTATCCCAATAAACCGCGCCGAAAAACCACCAGAGCCAACAATCTTCTTCAACCCACACACCAAGCCACCATAGAAATCAGGTTCCGAAAGCCCCTGGCGTAAGAGAGATTCAAGTCTAACTTGGAATCCAGAAACCAAACCACAGTATCGTCTATAAAATTTTGAAAATGTTTTTTGTAGATAATGACACCGACAGCCTTGCCCAAGAAGTCTCCGAGCCAACAACCTATTGCGAGCGCTTAAGTCAGCAACATAGCCAGACGCTCTAGCAAAACGAATGAGCTGAGAGACACAGGATGCAGAACGAGGAACACCACCATCCAAAAATGGGAAACCGACAATTTCAAAATCAAAGTCGTCACGTTTATCATAAATTCTGGCAGAAACAACATCATTAGAAACCGATAAATGCAAGTATAAAAATGCGACTGCGGCATCAGAGGCATTGGCTTTATTAAGTTGTAGCCCTGAAGGGTATATTTGACCAACAATATTGTCAAAACAAACATCACCAACATCCAAAACACCGCCCAAACATCCGAAAGTAGTGTCAAACGCATCAACAACATCAGCCCGCCTATCATCAGAAAGAGCCATCATAAAGTCCCCTTCATAACAAAACAGGAACAAACCCGCAACAAGGGGAGCACAATTTGTGCCCACAGGAATCCCAACCACTTGTCCACAGAGCTTGGCGCCAAATCGAATAAAAACGCCGTCCAACAAAAAGGCCAGCGCACCACACACACCCCGACACGACCATGCATGACATCTCCCAGGTCCTCCGGAATCAAAAAATGCATCTCTGTCATCACATGCAAGGCAAGGAGAGCCTTCTCCCTGGAAGGCTCTCTCGACAAGACCCATAAGTATATCTCCAATTAAACTATGAGGCAAAGCAGTGTAAAGAGTAGAAAAACCACAAGCAGACAAACCGGTCGCATCGAAATCTCTAGCCCCAAGTCTATCTAAAATTTCACCTGAACCCCTAACAGACCAAAACAGGTCCTCACCGGATCCCCCACACACCTTTCCACAATATTTGATAACGTCTTTTAACAGCTGCAAGACACAAGGTTAACAATTTAGAAAGTTCTGTTGTCGCACAAGAACCAGAATTAGCAATAAATCCTGCTTTATATGGTTCCCCATGGAGTCCAGGCAACCAGCACAACGTAGGAACCCCGTCCTGACTTTCCCTAGCTTTGACACCAAAATGCAGGGCTGTACGACAACCACGCCCATCAACAACCCCACCCCCACCAAAAGAAGGCCGCAGCCCGCAGGCACCAGTGTCAACAAGCTCACGCTTAAGAATACCAACACAACACAATCGCCAAACAACTACAACACCACCAGCAGCCCCACCCACCGGAACCAAAACACAGCCCACACGAAAAATTCGGACACCCCGCTTAAGATGACGAAAAGAAGATCTTGGTCCAGGGGGCAAAAGATGTGCACCACGAGAGCAAACGAAAACTCGAGCACCAACAACCCCAAAAACGCCAATCCTCCATTCCTTTTAAGGCATCAGGCTCAACATTTTCCCGTACGCACCAACGACCACCAAAGCCACCCAAAGAAGCAGCGATCCCCCCCCACGACACCCAGAGAAACCAACACTAGAGGGAAATCCACACTTAGGACCTTCAGAAACGATATCTCGAATCCAGCGTCAGGAATGACACCAAGACCACCGCAACAACACGCCCTGCAGAGGGATACAAACAACCAGAACCTTTACCATCCCAGGAGGCAGGAGCACCGGAATCCAGATCCAAATCATTCACAACCCCACCAAAGCCAAACACATCAGACCCAACTGGCCTGCCACACCCACAACAAACGACAGGAGCCTCAGAACCACTAAAGCAATTTGGAATAGATGAAACCACCGAACTATCCCTGAAGACACCATGCAAGCCAACAAACACAATACCCCCTTCAATGAATGGAACTCTGACAAAACGCCGCCAATGGTTGACCCCAGAACCTACACAAGGACCAAGGAAATGTTGAACATAACACCTTGCAAGGAGTGCTGCTCCATATAATTTTCTTGCTCTATCGTAAAGTTTATCAGCCTCTTACTCTAAATTGCGTAAAACTGAGATAGGCAAGGAACCTAAAAATGAAAATAAGCCATGCCGACCATGATTAGTTAAAGCCAAAGAAAGATCCTTTAGAGAAGTATTTAAGCGTTTTTCAGTACAAGTTTTGCGCTTAATGTTGCCATTTTTACGTTTACCATGAGTTCTACTTTTACGTTTTTTACATTCCAAAACAGAAAAAAAAATCAAAATCTGGAATTTTAGAAATGTTGCCTTCATGGTATATATTATCATCAAAGCCTAAAGGAAAAGGAGATTGCAAAAATTTAATCCATTTAAGTTCAGTTTTACATCTCTTTATATTTTTTAATCTAGTTGATGAATTTGGATCATATATACTTAAGGAATAAAGAAACGCAACAGACAAAAATATAATTTTTGCGCGTTAAAATGATGGTTTGGTGAAATCTCTTTCGAAAATTTCTTATTGAGTATCTATAGCATGTGATGAAATACCAAAACGTCATTTTAACGCTATATTTTACGCTACAAGATGAAAACATATGAAAACGTAAAATGTGACGTTAACGTCAGAATAATGATCAATAAACCCCGTCTTTTCCATGTTTGGTTATTTGGCGTCGACTTGACAATGTGCAAATTAAACAAACGTCCAATCATATTCGTAATGCAGTCAAATATTGCGTCAAAACACGCTACTTGAATGGCAAGATACACAATGGTAGTGAATAAACGATAAACGTCACTTAGAGCCGTCGGGTTTGGGTCGCTGGTAAATATACGGAATAAGATAAATCTAGAGACATCAGAACTTGTTTTCTTAGGGAAAATGATTTTTCAGATACCGTAGAAAGACGCTGGTAAGGTGTTTATATTGACGTTAGCCAAACAAAACACGGCATAATGCAAAAGAAAACATCTGATTACATGCCGAGAGTAGTCACCAAACTTGCTAACTGTAACCGAAACTTTGTCACTGGACCATTTTATCATTAGAAAAACACACAAACATCATGGAAACCATTAAAATGTAGGATATCAAATTTGACGTCAGAATTGAGTTTTTTTTAACGTCTGAAGATCTCAAGTCGTAATTCTTGAACAAAACGTCCTTGTAATGAATAAATCTCAAGCATAAAATAAAGTTTACGCGTTTCACGCAGTATTCAGAGTTGACGTTAATGACGTTAAGCCGTTTCAGAATCTTACATAAACGTAGCCATTTGATCATTTCCTTGATCCGCAATCTATGTCAAGACTTTTAAAAAAAAATAAACCGATGGTTGATTCAAACTTTGCTTTTATTGAACCTGTCTCAGCAGTTTACTACGGGGGGGGGGTCAGACTGGTTACGCTCATACCAAAATGGTGACGTAATCGATAATTACGTTGAACCTGCTGTAATTTGACGGACACATAATGCTCCTATGGATAAATATCATTTGCACTAAAAACTTGCATCATATTGTATGTTTATAATGACTCAAAGTGTTTGTTGCGTTTCTTTATTCCTTAAGTATAATTTTTTCGACCGGCTGGATTACAATTTTACTAGGTGAATGACCATAACTTTTGAAATGGCGATAAAGAAATGTATCAAATTTTTTAGGCTTTTTTCATTTTACGAAAGTGCTCACGAAACCTAGTCTTGAGGGATCGACCAGTTTGTCCAACATATTGCATTCGTTCAAGTTATAACATAAATCAGATCAGATGAAGCTCAGTCCAAATCATTATTATTAATTATGGAAAATTGCCTACCATTTACAGATGATGTAATGGTAGTTTTAGCACATAAACGCGCACAACAGACACACCTCCTGGCATTGCACCCAGAAACACCAGGACACATTCCGCGCCCTCCGAACGCACCAAATGGTTTAGTATACTTCCTGATAATAGGTGACCCAAGAGGAGATAACCTAATGGTTGGAAGCATATCCTTTTCTTAACAAAATGCCTGTACCTTCTTAAATAAGCGGCTTTTTCTGATTTTTGTGACTAATACATTTCAGAACAACATGTCAGCACTTTTATCATAATTGGCATATTGCGGCCACTGCTATTTTGTATTCTGTTAGTAAACCTCTTCTGATACGACCAGCCGCTTATGTCATTAACCTAAAGCGCCTGGTGATATGTGTTGTGAAGCTAAGCACGGCTGCAGACGTCTGTCTGTTTTTGTGATGTATAGCCTTTCAAGGATAATGCTACACATTAGTCCTGCAAATATCTACAGTTGTAGCTAGCCAGACGTAACCCTTAACGCGCCACCTATAATTTGCAGCAGATGACAATTTCAAATTTTGCTGTTTTTTCAAAAATAACAAATAAGGCATGATATTTCATGAGAATTGTCTGCTGGCAGACAATTCTCTTGAAATATCATACCTAATTTTTTTCGAAAATTAGGAAAGATGTCGGAAAATTTGTCGTCTGTCGCTGTTGTGAATGGCGTTTTAAGGGTTAATGAACCAAACACAATACATGTACATCAAACGAATATTTCAATATCTTAGTTTTGTATATGTCTGAGAAAATGTTATTGCATTATAAACTGTTATTAGATTATTTGGTAGTTAATTTGATTATCTCGAAGTGATCTATATGCACAAATCTTAGCTCCGTCACATTAAGAAATAAACACAGGTTTAACGCAGTTTGCATCAATTACTCGTATATGTATCATGGCAACGAAAATCGATAACAGATTCTTTCAAAACTTGTACTGTAATGTGAAATTTGTATCTTTATTGAAATATTAGCATAAACATCGGAGCAGAAGAACAAAACATCCCTGTTTGTCGCTGTCTTGGTTGGCACTTAAATGCTAGTACAGAGTATCAGTGGTAGAGTGCTTGACTCGAGACCGAAGAGCGGCGGGTTCGAGCCTCACCGGCGTCACTGCGTTGTGGTCCTTGAGCAAGACACATTTATCCTAGCTTAGTACTGGTTCAACCCAGGAAGACCGTTCCGCATAACTGAAAGATTGTTGAGTGGACGTAAAGAATCAAATCAAAAATAATGAAACAACACATTTCTATTAGCCCAGGTAGCAATAATATAGAGGATCTTACATCAGTGCTCGTGTTTTATTGAATTTTAATTATTAAGACAGCCAACAGTTGTCTTTTTGCCACACCAGAATTTGGTAAAATCACATCATCTTTCTAGTGGTGCAAAAGACTCAAAACCACTAAAATACATAAATACAGACATAAGGGAGCAAAACATATTAAAATTATGACTAAAAATATATGCTATCATGGTGAAAAAAAATGGTCAAAGTTGAAACGAGTTGAGAAAATAGATAAATGCGAGGCTTTTATAAATGCGAGGCTTGCTGAGCATTTCATCTTTTTTTAGCAACAAGTTTCATAATTCAATAATACTGGAGCACGAATGTTAGATTCTATTTATCGCATGACATAAAATGTACTTAAAAATCACATTTTTGGCGTGAAAATGTTTGCCATCTTTTACGCAACTTTATAATAGACGTCTTTACGTTACTCGCTAATCTGTATTTGTGAAAAATTATGATTATTTTTAGCTATCAGTCGAAGAGAATGACAAAGTACTATACAAGTTTTTACACTCGCAGCTATCACTTCTGCAGGGAAAACACTTAACCACAAAGATTTATGTCAATGCCCCAGTGTTAAATGTAGACAATGTCACTGGGTCACAGTGCGTGCTTTCAGAATGAGCCTAGGACAAATACTATACAAAGTTTGAAACTCACTGTCACTCATATCACAGCTGCAATGAATTGCACATTTATGTCAAATGATGACAAACGAACGGACGAACAAACGAAACTTGAACTCTTTTTTCTCGCCCACTTATCGCTTAAGACAAGCTGTTCCACAGGCAAACACTGTGCGGAATTTCCTTATCCCATCCACGTGACCTGCTTATCCCATCCACATGACCTGCTTATCCCATCCACTTGACTTCAAATTACAGTGAGCCACTTTAGTTACGCACCACTTATAAAATGTAAAATTATTCAAAAAAACATAGGATATTTTTAATCCGAGACTACCAGCGTAAAGCGCATCTATAGTTGCATTAGCCATTGAAATTTTATTGTGATCAGATCAGAAACAAATGAGACCATGGATCTTGAAGGGCACTACCCTCAAAACACCATTTCACATTACATTATTTCGAATGAAACTCAGTTCACATTGCACTTTTTTCAGGGGCAAATTTCTGCTATGCCAGAGATAAGAACCGATTTATTCTTGGCAATATCTAAGACTGGAATGTGTTTGTTAACTTTCTAAACAACCATGTATCCGCCATTTATTTTCGTAAAAAAATAATAGATTTATTGGCGTCACGGCGTTGACGTTAGTGATGACGTCACCACTACCAAGGCTATAAGACTTGTCAATGATAAGATGTTTTAGTGTTTTGATACTTCTTTGTCAACAAGTGACTCATAACAAGACAATTTTCGAAGGAAAATCTGTTTCATTATTGTAACTGACGTTAATATGACGTCAAAACGAGCATTTCTTCAAACAGTAACAGTGTTACTGATTTCAACGACCGAAAAAAGGGGTTTACTTGAATAAAATAATTGTTTTTGGTGTTTTTCTGTCACAACGATCACCATGGATAATGCCTAGTGCAAAACGCAAATAGAAAATATAGACGTTCAGATTGCACGTGCAGTCGTGCACTTTTGTCAAAATTGCCTTTGGTGTAGCAGAATGATTCACATGAGTGATTCCGATATTTTTTTTCGATGTCATCAAACAGATAAAATGTCAATAAGTAAATTATCATAGAGAATGGTTGATTCCAGCATTTTTGTGAAAAAATGTGGGCCCTTAAAAAGTGGTGCGTAACTAAAGTGGCTCACTGTATAACAATTAAGCTGTTTTCAGGGCAATTTACGCCTAAATATTATGTAAAAATATCAAAACGGCAATAATTAGTGCGTCCGCCATTTTCGCATTGTTGAATGACTTCAAAAACATTTCTGACGTCACTTAAATGCAACAACAATGTGACGCACGTTATTGACACAGTTTGGCGTCACGACGACTTTGTCAAAAGATACTGATACCAACGTTAGTTTCAAACCCCAGTAAAAACATAACCAACGCTTCAAATGCTATTTCGCTTCCGCTTTTAGGTGCTAAACTGTGTTTACACCCATTTCTGCATATGGAAAATTCGTTGGTGAACTTATTTTTTAGATTGGAACAAACGCAAAAAATCTATAAAAAAATGCGTAACTGACATAATACATATAAAACCTTAAAAAGTCACAAATTGGGCGAGAAAAGTATCCGGATATCCCACCCTCATATCCGAATAATTTCGTCAGAAACTCGACGGAGCCTCGTTTCTGACGAATTATTCTGGTCCTCAGGCGGGATTTCCTTTTCCCACAATACATATGAAGGATAATCTTAGTCACAACCATGTGCAAAAATGACAACGCTTGCGGGAAAACCTGTTCGCCGATAGAATGGTTTCAATTATAATGCTTTAACGGTTTTAACGTGAAAAAGAAGGACGTGCCTCCATACAATCGGAACTGCCTCCGCCAATTCCGTGGAATCAGACCTCGGATGTACATCGAGGATCTACTTTGATAACGTGACGCTGACGTCACAGAAACCATGCAAACACAGTAACAAGTGTGATTGCAGCAATCAAACGGTTATAAATGAAGTTCAAGTTTTTTTTCGATAAAATTGAAAAAAAAACAACATGAACTTAATTTATTGTGTTGAAAAACGTTTTTAGTAATCAAAATAATGGATTTTGATAGGACTGCTCCCAGATGCTACAGTTCTATGCTTCCTGACGCCAGTTCCAGCTGATGAAACGGAGCTATTTCATACATAGTACTACGCCTTTCATACACCTGAGATTTGATTCTTGAATTGAGCCAAAGTTTCAGATTGGTCTCCATATTGGCACCAACTCTTAATTTGTTTCCCCTTTCTTATCAACACTTAATTTGATTTTATGTTCACTTTGTGTATCTATAGATGACAATAGTTGTTTATATGGCTAGATTTTATATCTGTGTTTGGGCAAATGTTTAAAAGATTTATACTTTTTGGCTCTTCTTTGACTGTAAAATTGAGCCTTTTAGTAACATGACGAAGTATGGTATTGTCCATTTAATATTGGAAGCGATCAAAGGTTGAAATAACAAATTGTAATATAGTTCTTGTTTTTCATCTTAGTTTTTTATCAACACACAGTGCAATATGCGGCATTTCATCTGGGTCTTCATTGTTTAAGTACTCAAAATGAACAGGGTTTAATTGTATTTTTGTGTGTCTTTGTCTCAATCCTAACTGCCTCGAACAATAACGTAGGCTCAGACCTCGGATGTACGTCGAGGATCTACTTTGCAAACGTGACGCTGTCGTCACAGAAACCATATCAGCACAATGGCAAGTGTAATTGCAGCAAAACAAACGGTTATAAACGAAATTTATGTTGTTGTTTTTTTTTTCAATAGAATATAGCTATAGCGATCTGTTTTATTGAGCAAAAAAAACAGAAGCTTCATAAACTTTTCGGGTTTTAAAAGGGGTGACACAAAATGCTACAGTACTTATTTTCCTTACGCCAGTTCCAGCTAGCAAAATGGAGCTTTTTTGTACATAGTACTACGTGTTATGCTCCTTACGTACACCCGTGGATTGATTCGGTTCTTGAATTGTGCCAGACTTTTCTGAGTGTCTTTGTCTGTGAACCAGTGTTCCTTCCTCGCTGTTCCATTCGTTGGTCTGTGATTGTGGCATTCCCAATCATACACACACGTTTTGATTTTATCGAACATTTTGTTAGCAAACAACGAAGACTCTGATCCGTTTAACCTTGGTCTACAGCTTTTGCCTTTGTCCTCATAAAGTCTGCAATTCTTATTTTGGTTACCCCATTTATATAAAATAGATGGCTTCATCTGAGAGGGCTCACAATAATTGTGAATTGCCTGTGGGGATTTAAGATATTTGTTAATGCTTGGTTTAGGTTAGACACATTGTTCAGGTCAGGTGTCCTGTTGACATCTGTGAATGACATGTTTATGTTTTTTATAGGGAATTTTGACACCAATTTGTTGTTGAAGCCTGTCAATGTTGATGGGGTGTTTTAACACTTTGGAGAGGTCTAATGACAAAGTTTAGTAACATTGCATAAGCCCAATAAATAGATCATGTCACTTCTGACATTGATTGGCATGATTGCACAATACATGTAGTCAATTATAAATATGATCTTTCTGGTGTGACTATGAGTCACTTCTGTATCTTCTGATTGGTTGATATAAATGGAAGGTTTCCTATTCAGCGGGCGCTTTATGGTAAACTTGAATATGATTGGTTAATGATGATGTCATAAGGTTGCGCTGTGGTCAGCTTCTATCACGTGACTTCATGATCAGAGCCTTAGACTTTGGTTAAGACTATATAGATTTTGGATGGATTTCGGAACTTTGGGTTATAGTTAGTTTCTAGAAGTATTTCAGTTTTTAATAAAATTGTGAAAACTGTTGCTGAAATTAATAAGACTAAGAAATTCTTTGTAAACACTACGCAAACTTAGAAGAGAATAATCGACTACTACGTTACATTTATACAGAATGGAATTTCCCACCATTATCAATTGGAACAGTGCATTTCTGTTTTAAGGGATGTGGGGTGGTAAAATTTTCATTTTTATTCAAATTTTAATAGAACATTCTGCAAGCAAACAGTGGATACCCTAATCAGACGCCGCATCCTGCAGCGTCTGATCTGAGCCATGTCCTACAAAAAGAACGCTTGGTTTATATGGGTTCAAATCATATAAAGTTTGTCTTTTGTCTGCTTTAAATATTGTATTGGCTTTTGCGGACCATGCGTTAGTTCATGTCACTGCCAATATTGATTCTTATCTCTAGCAAACAGCTTAGTCTAAACTCATATCAAAATATAGTTGATGACGTCATTGGCGGCAGGCGCAGTACCCTCCCACACTTTAACAGCCCGAAAATAGAGCAAAATTGTGAGACACTGGCAAGGTTTTCTATATTTAGTAATCTTTCTATAATCGGAATGAAGTTAATCATTAACTTGTCCAACAGTCGTTAATAAGAGTTACAGAACCACAGACGGGCACAAGCAATACTTTAATAGATGAATTACATGACGCTTGCCAACCTGTATTAATTCTTAATACCTCTATTCTTGGAGTTCAAAACAACAATCACTACAGAAATTTTAAGATGTGTCAAGTTGTCGTAAATGCAATCTCTTCGAGTGATTCCGATGCAGTAAATTGATATTGTCATTTTATTCGCAGAGTACATATGGGATGCGTTCAACTGAGAACCAACTATGAACATTACAGAAACAGCTCACTACCCAAGACTACTAGGGAATGTAATACGCTCCCCCGGACCAAGACCATGGAACTGAAGCTTGCTGTATGAAGTAATGTTCATCGGAAACAGAGAATTCAAAATCAGATAATTCTAAGTATCTGCTACATGTAAACTACGAACATTGTTTTCATTAAAGTGGGTGTACATTTATAAAATATTAAAAAAAATCATTACTTTTAGTTAGGGTAATATACCACTTCATGACCACTCCCATTAGTTCGAACCACTTATAATTCGAAGTAAAATTAAGGTCTCGAGGACTTCGAACAAACGAGATGTGAATATACATGTACACTGGATTATATGTTGGTGTAATATGCGAAGCAACACATCCTATCTATGATTGCTTTAAACGGGGTTTCAACTTATCATTCTCAGACACTCTTATATGTACTTTACTGTAGTATTGGCATATTGGAACAACAACTCGAGAAAGTGTATTTATATATTGTACATGCGTTACCACATCGGATATGCTGCAATCGAAAACGTTAATACTATCAGCGAGCGTAGATCAACAATCGTTAGAAACAGAGTTTTTGATTGCCATTTGTCGTCTCACTGGCGACAAAAGGCAATCGAAAACACTGTTTATACCGGTTTTTGGTCCGTTTTCGTCGATTGTTAAGAGCGTTTTGTTCGCCGGTGCGATCACGACGTAATATCATCCGACGTAATAGCAGTCTGGCTAAACTTATTGAGAGAGGCTTATACTTGTCAACGAGGGCTCCGGTGAGCCCGCACAAATGCGCAGACTCCCCAGAACCTTCGCTGCTTTCGTACATAAAGGATGGATGTAGATAAAGTATCAAACAAAAGTTTAGATTTCTAGTCTCGCTGGATACATGTAATACTTCAGCGTATGTGTTATAAGGAGGCAAAATCCTATGATAATGAACAGAAAATACCATACTCAGAGGTCACATTTGCAAGCCCAGAGAAGTCTGCAATCCTTGCGAAGAAACACAATGGAACGGTCCAATAAACTAGTCACATAAGCGAGTGCAACCAAAATAAACAAAAAAAAACTTTTCTTTTCCTCAGCGGGACATCTAATTCAGTGCCTAAAGGACACAAACTTTAACCGCCAACTCTCCTAAAACGCACACCATTACCATCACCAACATTCCATAAATAAGCCGCGACATGAGATTTCAAACAATGTGTTATGTGCGACCAGCAAAGGTTCAGATTAGCCTGCGCATACGCGCAGTCTGATCAAAGCCTAATTATTCTATGCGTTTTTAGCTACTGACCAAACACCATTTTAGCCAGGCGGCTAAGAGCCAAGATTGTGCTATTCCGGATACAAGCATGAAACTTTCCACACTTGTTAAGGTTGGTGAGCTGATGATTTTTAGATAAAGAACCACGTCGACAAATTTCCTATGCGCATGCGCAAGGCAAAATTCACTTCCGCTATAGAACATTTGGTCTTACTTGACTACACTGACCAGTATATGCGTTTAACATGGTAGAAAATCGACCACTATATCTCTGGATGTCCTAAAAGACATAAACAAATATATTTCAAAATTTTCCATAATTACGCATGCGCAAACTAACTAATACTTCCGGTTATTTCACTGGATGATGTCAAAATGGTAGAAACCATTGAATAAATAGAATACATATATCTTTTGACTTAGAAATAATTGTTTTTCTGCACAATCATTTATCTAGTAGATTTTGCTGTGCATGCATTCACGCTAGAGAACCACTGTACTAGAACAGTGCAGTCATCGTGGGTCTGTTGCAGTCGATAAGGGCACTCATTATACTGTAATCGATAAGCTAGTTCTTTACAGCTATTAATTTTCATGTGCAATTATCACTTAGGTATTGTAGTCCATTCTGGCTCAATTGGAGTATTTAAATTCTAAACTAGCTAAGTACTGGTCCAATTTCTGGAAAGCCAATGAGATTTTTATGCGTCCGAAATGTGTTCATAGACTAATGAGTGCGCTATTTAAGTCATTAGTTATGATTAAATGGCATCACATAATGAAGAATACAAATAAGTGAATAAATAGAAAGTTTTGCATATTTATGTTTATTTTTTGTGAGGTTGCAAACCTTTTTGTAGCTGTACACAATTTGAGTAGTCAAAGGCATTGTACCAGTAGTCAAGGGACTAAATATAATCAATTTGTATGCAATCTATGACCCGGTCACCGGGTCATAACAGCTGATATATGTAGTTCTATGCATACAGTCTGAAAAGCTTGAATAACTTTCAAAATGCACTACCCTCAGATTTCGAACTTTTGTGCATTAAAGTACACTGTACTAATATTTGCATTTCATCTAATCTAACTAAATCTAGCACATTCCAGAACATAACCAAACATGCCTTCCATCCTTTTTCAGGAAAAAAATCACCTTTTTTGCATAACTCAGGTGCTGTATCGACTAACGCTTATCTCACAACTGGATATATAAATGACAATAATAAGCGCATACTATTTTCAGAAGAAAAATATTGACAAAAATATTACCTATTTTGACAGCCATGTACACTTAAACGGTATATTTTGTGCCTTCATTGACAGCAGCAAATCTGCGATGACCATGCTGTTCGAGTATAGTGGTTCTATAGCAGAGCATTTGACATGAATGAATTTCTCTCGGTATGCAAGGGACACACATGGTTTACCAATCATGCTGTTGAATGACTATACATACGTAATGTAATTTCGACTGTACCTTATGTTATGGAGTTTACTGAAGAATGTTTGACTGTCTTTTGGATCTATGTCCATGCACTGTTATGCGTTTTTTTTTTTTGTTATATGGCACCTGGGCCAAGATGACAAGATCACGTTGATATTATATACTAACATATACATTTTCAAAGTGACATTTAACCAAGAGAGCTGGCAATATGTGCGATAATCTGTATGTATGCTGATACGCCACAGCCTTCTCTCCTTTAACATTACCTATTCTAAAACCAATCATCAGTTGACAGAAGTTAAGTGTTCAAAGTTGCCACAACAGGCAAAAAGGGCTGTACACTGGAGAGTTGCGTTGTCTTCACATTTGAAGACAGCCATATCTCACAAGATTAAGAGAACATATTGATACTTGTCGTATGGTGGTCCACAGTGGACTGTACATTCCAGTGTCTAGTAATATCCATCACAGTTTGCTGGACTTGGTAATCATTTCTCCTGTTCTAGCGCTGACCCCCACACATGCGCCTTGATATATGCTGCTTTTAAAATGTGCTGGTACAAAGCCACCTTCGTAAGGGCTGTCATTTCATCGAACAAACCTTTTTGGTAAACAAATGATTTCTACCCATGTCTATGTTCATGTAGGTGCTTACTTGCTCTACCATACAGTACTGTGATGAATTGTCCAATGGCGCAAAGGTAATCTGTAGGTGATTTTTCAGGGAGAGAGTTCATTTTTACAAAATACCCAGTTACAGCTGGAAAGCTTACCCACAGAGGAGAGAGGATGTTTATCGCGCCCTGTGAGTGGATGAAAAAAGCAAAACAATTTGTTTCATACCAAGGCTAGCCAGCGATTTTCGCCAACCCAACAGTTTAGCCACTCACAGCTGTTGCACCACAGGTATGACCAGAACTACTGCATCAGTATCAACAGCGCAACTGCTTATTTTCTTGTTTAAGCCTTTTAGCTGCTTCCATAGCATGAGCTAACATTCTTTTATCTGCCTCCTCATGCAAACAAGGCGCAAATGAAGACATATTGCAAGGTGGACACACTAAGACCGAGCTTCTTCTCCGGTAAAGTGCAGGGTTCACTCTAGAGTATTGTCACACTCTCATCGTGCAGCACCTGATCTCCATCTGTGGTAACTGTTTTTTCAGTTGGCATATCTTATGTCCAAGAAACACAGCAGTTTGAAAAATAATGAAATAGTTTATTGCCATCTACTCATAAGAAATCTTGCAAGTTTTTCTGTACAGCAATTAATTGATGGACCGACCCGCCGGTGGATGTCGTTTCCTGGTATTTCCCTTGTTGATGCTTTTTAAAACTGTCCGCCTTACATGTGTCGCCCACTAAATTCACTTGATCAACTGCACAAAAGATGGATATTACGTATTGTTTTAAAAACATTGTTCGTATACTGCTCACTGAGCAGTGCTAACCCCTACACCTTTAAGCATCTGAACTATGGAGGATCCATCCAAAATGACAATACTGACTCAAAATGTGATTTTTTAGGAGGAACTAATGCCTGGAAGCTAGTCAGTAGCTTTACAACCAAAACTATAAGGCATATCAGGCATTCCCCCTCCGCCCCCCCCCCCTCCAAGAATAAACGTAAAAAACAAAAAAACTTGAAATGTTATCATACCCACATAAAATAAATTGGCATAGACTAACTAATATTTTCTATGGTTTATTTACGGGAGGTGTGAGACTGGAAGCATATACTTTGAAGACAGTTCGACAGTCCATCGACAAACAGTGATACGAGGTCTGCGAACTAGAGCACGGCAAAATATATCTGTCTGTCTGTCCGTCTGTATGCCTGTCTGTCTGTCTATCAGAAAGGTATATTGTCATTGGCCAGTGACTTATATAAGATACGTCACTGCCTTGGCTTAAAACATAACTTTTTCAGACATAGACGTCCCTAAGTCAAAACAATCCAAATTGGTCAACACAAAGAAAATATGTGGTGGTGACTTGGGATCATCCTGGTAACTCAGGTGGTGAGCGAGTCTGTCCAGAGTTCCAAGGGCTTTGAGCACAAGCAACAAAATCTGATTGCATGTCTGTCTGTCTATCTGTCTGCCACAATGTAAGTAAGGTTGCAAAGATCAGGAATCGATACAATCAAGTACCACACCTGACCCAGGATACCAATGGGAAAGTGACAAACTCACAGAAGACACCACAAACGAGAGCCAAGAGGTCAGCCCTTTCCCAGCAGGTGACCACGAAGCACATATATACAGACGCGCACAAAACATAGCAAACACAAGACAGAACAAAAACATAAAAGATCCACAAAAGAAGTACCGCCTTGGAACGGTCAGTAAAATATTTTACTGGAGGGCTTAAACCGGTTTAACGGCGCCAACCTCACCCTTAATTCAGATGTGGATCAAGACACATAGATATTTGGTTTGCATGAAAGACCCCTAACTTATCAATGCATCATCTCCTAAAACATATAAATCAAGATATAACAAGGAGATAAAGCAAGGATAAGGACTCAACAGTAAATTAAACTGAATACCGGAGCAAAAGAAATCCAACAGGTAAACCCCGGTGGGCCCGACAAACAGCCAAAGCATCAGGCCCCTACCATCTCATCAATAGATAAGTCTTTAAGTCGGAACCATCATAGAGTCTGAAGTCCGACCCACCGGCGTGCAATTAAAGAGGAAAGCAAAGTTGCCAACTGTGATTGGGTTGACTACCAAGCATGCAGTCTGTTGCAATACATTAATGTTATAGCCAATCTTTTTATAATGGGAAATTATTTTAATGAACTGCGCTGAAAAATTATTAGAGCCAACAATCTTCTTCAACTTATACACCAAGTCACCATAGAAATCAGGTTCCGAAAGACCTTGGCGCAAGAGAGATTTAAGTCCAACTTGGAATTTAGAAATCAAATCAAAGTATCATCTATAAAATTTTGAAAATGTTTTACGAAGTTTATGATACCGATAGCCCTGTTTTAGAAGTTTCTGAGTTAACAATTTATTGCGAGTGTTGAAGTCAGTAACATAGCTAGATGCTCTAGCAAAACGAATGAGTTGAGAGATATAGACTCCATAGGATGTAGAACGAGGAACATCACCATCTAAAAATGGGAAATTGACAATTTCAAAATCAAAGTCGTCACGTTTATCATAAATTTTGGTAGAAACAATACCATTAGAAATTGACAAATGCAAGTCTAAAAATGCGGCTTCGGTATCAGAGGCATTGGCTTTATTAAGTTGGAGCTCTGAAGGGTATATTTGACTGATGCTTTGGCTGTTTGTCGGGCCCACCCAAGCCTACAATCCTCTTTGCTTAAAACTTGACTTTTCAGTCTAATAACTATTTTATATATACTTAGCGTAGAAAGAGCTTTTTGTGAAAGCTTATACTTGTAATTAAATGGGGCTTTGTTTATCATCTAAATAACATCCGGTTAAAAGAAACCAACTGCACATGCCCATCTTAAATAGGTATGTAGGTCCCTCCCTATATTGAAGACATGCTTCGGTCCTTTGATAGGGAATTGGGTTTTGCGCAGGTTACAATAAAAGAGAAACAGAATACCATTTTTGTACTATATTCAAATTTTATGCGCATGCGCAGCGATAAAATAGTAATGAAGACTAAACTACAAACAATTAACATCAGTTATGTCACATTTTATTATTCTACGGCCAACATGACCCCTTCTTTAAAGTCAAACTGTATGAAAGCTCTATGATAACAGCCTAAAATCAGAAAATGCTTTGCGCATGCGCAGTAGGTATTTCCCAGTGTGGTTCTATATCCTATTCGGCTTAGTCAGTCATGGTCTACAACTGTGCTAAATTTCATGCTTGTATCCGGAATAGCACAATCACGCCAAAATTTGGCTCTTAGCCGCCTAGCTATTTAGGGTTTGTGAGCTTTAAAGGAGGCTACGCAGGCTAGTCTACACTTTTCAAAATACCACATTGTTAGATATAACGTGTCACGGCGGAAGCAACAAGACAAGAACTGACCAATCGGAAAACTTCGGCTCAATTCGAGAATCAAGCCTCGGATATATGTAAGGCGTAGTACTATGTATAAAAAAGCTCCATTTTATTAACCAGAACTGGCGTGAGGAGAAATAGTACTGTAGCAACTGGGTCCAGTCCTATTTAAAGCCATTATTTTGGTTACCCAAAGTGTTTTACCAAAAGAGTAAATGCTGTTGTTGATTTTTTTCAATAAAATATCGCTGCTATAGCGATGTTTTATAGGAAAAAATAAACTTTATATCCGTTTGTGTTGCTGTATTCACACTAGCTATTGTATTGGCATGGTTTCTGTGACGCCTGCGTCACGTTATGTAACGTAAGCGTCACGTTATAAAAGTAGATTCTCGATATACATTCGAGGTCTGATTCCACGGAATTGGCCGAGGCAGTTACGATTGCTAGCAACCACTGAACCGCGATCTACTTGAAAGAACTATCAACAATCGCAGCCACTGGACGAATTTGATTTTCGCCCTAGGTTCCGCTGTTGTGAAACTAAATAAATGGTTTTGTTAGCGTTAAAACCTTTCAGATGTGGGTTTAGATTAAACGTCAAAAGTAAATTAAATATTGCTTATAGTAATGTCTGTGGAAAGGGCTCAGAGTGCTGCTCTGTGCTTTCATGTCCCTTTGCTTCTCAAACTGACGCTAAACGAGATGTATCTCAAAGGAGGCACATACAATTCTTGCAGTGTAAATATCTAAGAATATCTGTGCAAATTACCTGCTCGATTTGCTAAACGAGACGCTGGGATGGCCACCAATGTCAATATGCGCACAAATCACTGGAGTGTGTGCATTATCTGGAGCTAATCCATTAACTAATGTTATAATTTACATTCAAAGAACCAGTTATTCGTCTTAAAAAGACATCGGTCAATTGTTTAGGCATTAGTGACTGATCTCCCTCAATATCAAAATACAACTGGACAATAACCACGTGTCAGAGATCATATTTACAGGAATTTATAAAAGCATTTTCTTCACGAGTCTAGGAGCCATTCCATTGATTTTGCTATCTCATGAAGACAAATGACGCAAAAATGAGTTTTGTTTGCCCTTTGCTTTGTACGCTGTTTTGTTAACTTGTCTCTAGGCATGATGTACGACTTTTTGATAAATCTCTTTGCAAATCCCTTATGTACAAAGATATAATTCATATATCCGAGAGCACGCAATATTTTTAAATATTGAACCGCACAGACACTACTTCAATTGAAAGACGCAGATTGATACTAGAAAGCCGATATCAATCGTTTTCGTGTTGGCTTGAAGACGACAGTTCTTGAAAACAGCAAATAATACCCTCAGATCCCTGTTCTTGTGTTAAATATAGGGTAAATTCATTTATATCCATGCGCGGATCCAGAGGGTCCAGATCCCCAAATCACAAGTGGCTATAGGTTTCCTGACCCTCTGTGAAAAACGTTGATGACTAAAAATAGTGTCAGGACACCCCCACCCCATGTCGTAAGTTTCTGGATTTGCGCATGTATAAAACACATAAAATGAGAAAAGGGATTTGTATATAACAACCAATGAAAGCTGGGCCGCGTAGCCCAGTCGGTAACGTGTCTGGTAACAGATGCGAGTCTGACTACAGATCCAGGGTTCGCGAGTTCAATCCCGGTCCGGTTCCATACTTTCGTGGAGATTGATCATGAAATAATTTCTACGGTCATTCTCCTCCCTTCCGCTGAATCATTCAAGAAGAATTGTTGTCAGTTACAAACGAAAGTATGTGCACGAAGTACTGGTTAACTGCTTGTTCAAGCTTGCCCAGGAAAAAGTGTGGTTAGGTGAACTGACCGTCCCGCCATGACCATAGCTGTTGACTTGGGATGTAAAGCAACAAAACAAACAACCAATGAAAACCTTTGCTTTTGTTCACTTGATCCAATTATACAACACTATTTCGTGTTTACTATCCAAACAGGTGATTTATTAAATCGCATAAAGAAGAGTAGAGATCCAGAGAAATACATATTGAGTGAGCATGACCTGGAAATGCCACAATCCCAGACCAACATGTGGTGTCGTGAGAAAGAGACACCAGAACATATCAAAACAACAAAGACACACCTACAAAATGAAAGCGACCAGCTAATCGAGGTGATTGCAAAACTAGAATGGGGACAAAGAACTATCTCACTAATCACAAAACCCCAATAAAACACAAGGCAGGAAAAGTAAGCATCATGGGTGAGGATCTAAAATATTAGAATCTGCTTAATTCAGGGTATTTTAAATTGTGTTGTCATGGGTGAAAGTTCAAAGATTCCAAAATCCTGAACTTTTTGAAACTCCAATCTTAAAACTTCCGATATGCCCACTAAATATTCACAATACAATTTCAAGTTTACATGGTCAATTGTCTTTAAACAGACTAAAAATAATTCAGAAAAGCTATTAATATTTTATCCCTAATTCGGGATTTTGAGGTGGAAAGTCAGCCTCAAAATCCTGAATCAGAAATGATCCTTAAAAATTTCATCCATGGATTTTAATTCTGAATTCAGGATTTTGAGGCCGACTAAGGCCGACTTTCTATGACTTTCCATAGAAAGTCGGCCTCGAAATCTGAATTAAGCAGATTCTAATAGCTTCTTTGATATATATTCAGTTTATCTATAGACAATTGACCATTTAAACTTAAACTTGTTGATATCTGTAGGCATACTGCAAGTTTTAAGATTTGATTTTAAATGTTCAGGATTTTGGAAATTTTGAACTTTCACCCATGACAACACAATTTAAATTATCCTGAATTAAGCAGATTCTAATATTTTAGATTAAACCTATTTCATTTGAAAGAACACACAAATAAGTATAGTATACATACATACATCTGTAAACAGTAAAAAGGATAAGAACGAAAGCAACTTATCTCCATCATAGCATACAGTAAGTAGCTTTAGTTACGCACCACGTATAAAATGTAAAATTACTCGAAAAAGAATTATGATATTTTTATTCTAAGACTACCAGCGTAAAGCGCATTTTTATTGCATTAGTCATTGCAATTTTATTGTGATGAGAGCTGAAACGAATGTGAGAATGGATCTTGAAAGGCACTACCCTAAATACACCATTTCACATTGCATTATCTCGAATGAAACTCAGATCACATTGTATTTTTTTTTCAGGGTCGAATTTCTGCTATACCAGTAATAAGAGCCGATTTATTCTTGGTAATATCTAAGAATGGAATGTGCTTGTTAACTCTATCATTTTTTAACGTTTTACTATTTTGGTTTCCAGCTGGCCAAGGTTTAGAAAAAGTTGATTTTTGTACTTTTTTATAGTTAGATAAAATTTCGTATGGTTCTGAGTAAACTAGTTATCAAAACACCTTTTTTATAATTTCGTTTTAAAAAAACATGTGTTCGCCGTTTATTTTCGTAAAAAATGGATTTATTGGCATCATGGTGTTGACGTTAGTGATGACATCACTACTAGCAAGGCTATAAGACGTATCAATGGTAATATGTTTTAGTGTTTTGATACTTCTATGTCACCAAGTGACTCATAACAAAACAATTCCCGAAGAAAAATCTGTTTTATTATTGTAACTGACGTTAATATGACGTCAAAACGAGCATTTATTCACTAAATTCAACGACCGAAAAATGGGCTTTATTTGAATAAAATAATAATTTTGGTGTTGTTCTGTCACAGCGATCACCATGGATAATGCCTAGCGCAAAATGCAAATAGAAAATAGAGACGTTCAGGATGCATGTGCATTTTTGTCAAAATTGCCTTTGACGTAGCAGAATGATTCGCAAGAGTGATTCTGATATTTTTGGATGTCATCAAACAGCTAAAATAACTATAAGTAAATTATCAAAGAGAATGTTTGATTCCTGCATTTTTTATCAAAAATGTGAACTCTGAAAAGTGCTGCGTAACTTAAGTGGCTCACTGTATATGTTATGATTTAGCGGAGCATGTCGGGCGGCGGATATTCATTTGAGAACATACAAAATGTACAGAAAAGGAAAAATAGCATAAAACATACAACTTTGTGAAAACATAATGAATAAATACAATAATAAAATTAATAAAAAAGATGACATCATCGTAGAGGCTTGAAATATAACTTGCATTTGGACAGGGGTATGGGGTGGGGGATAAGAGTAGACACCACAGACCGATCGGAATGCGATTATATTTTATGGCATAGTCCTGATCAACATTAAAGTATTATATATCTTATGGAATGGTTCATATTAACGTTAAACTATTCTATCTTTTATCCCATGGCCCTGATTAACGTTAAACCATTATATATTTTATGCCATGATTTTACTACAGATTTCGCTGAGACAATCCCATGATATAAAGTTGTTGTCTATATCCTTGCTAAAATACTGACGTTTCGTTTGACAAGTGCGCACACAGTAGGCACAAGGGACAAAACAGTTTTTTCTCTTTCTCTTGTCTACAATGTCTACGGTTTCAAACATAAATGTCAATACTATACTGAGCATCGAGACAGTGTCAGTTTTTGTATTGTACCATGTATAAAGAGATAAAATAACCCTTCTGAGAATTAAGGGAAACTCTATGTGTGGAGTTGGTAAAACTTCTCCCCATGCATCAATATAGTGTTGATATGTTTTTATATTCTGGTCCTTAGGGAATATTGGGTTCTGATGGAAAACAGAATACCGCTTAAACCGATGCTAGAGGCGTGAGAATTGTTGCATTTTCTTAGTTCTCATGATCAGACTCAATAAAACCGAGCCTGCTGTTTTCATATATTGTAGGTTCTCTCTATTTCTGAAGGATCCGTTTTATCTAGATTATCTAAAGACATGCTATTTCAATTAACATGACACAACCTAGTACTATGTTGTTTGAAAGATACATTTATACCTTCGACCATGAAAACATTAACTATGAAAACATAAACTATGAAAACGGTATACTTCACGATATGGTTCAAATTGTAATATCAGAATAGTGAAAAAAATAGAACCAATGCAACATTCGAACATTTTCTTCTTTTTCACAAATAATGGATCAACCCATGGCTAGTGAGGAGCAGACACAGAATACAGACAACAACAGCGATCAGCTCTCTCTTCCCTTTAGAGATAATTGCAAAATAGAACATGTAGAACACAAAGAACTACCGTAAATTTTGTCTTAAGGGGCCACTCAAAAATAGACAAAGCAAATATCTTTATGACAAAGGAGAGCTTAATGAAGGTCGAAAGTATTGAAGAATGCTGGAGCATTCTGCAATACTTTTGATCTGCATTAAGCGATAATTGGTCTTAAAACCCAATTTTCTGTCTGTTTGAGAGTGGCCGTCTTACACAGGTTTTACTGTACATCACAAATAAAAGACCAAAAAGAAAAGTAAACATCAATACGTAAAAGCAGCAACAAACCATGTTATTATATGATTTCTCAAAGTATTTTCTATAGCAAAATGAAATGGCATTTTGCCAAAATCTTGGAACGCACATGCGAAATATTGTATGCTTACTTTAACAAGAAAAGATATGGCATTAAGTGCCATATCAATGAACTCGGCTTTAGCAAATAAAGAGTTCGTTCTTTCATTACATCACAAGCTACATGTGAGTACATGCATCAACAAACCGAATTATGTACACAAACACAATCAATCAATTATTCACTCAATCAATCAATCATTTTTACATAAACAGCAATGAAACCTTTTCTCCGTGATGAAACTATCTCCAGGTATTTATTCAAAGAAGGAGTCTTATAAGACAGAATCGCATAAGGCAAATCTTACCGTTTAAGTTGAGGCCTTTAACTGCTCATATACGCATGTAAGGAACTTATAGAGCATGGTTTTTGGCTCTGTATTTGAAAACAGAATAGACCTTGAGATTATCGAAATTTGCTTTATTTACCAGACGCCTATATAATTTTAAAGCCCCAAGAACCCCGACTTTGTTAAAAACAGGGACCACCCTGAGCGCCCGCGCAGTCCCATCGGCGCCCTTGTATTTACATGTAGATTCAAATGTATGATAAAAGAAGTCAGGAAAACCGTCAGGTTTGATCAATTTTAAACTCTTTGTCGGACCAGATCTGGGACCAAACTTTCTGCTTATGTTATCAGCAGACGCTCGCTGATAGCAATGTTTAAGATCAAAGAAGCCGCTATGGGTTCTGTTGCACGACGTGGTAGCAATGACCAGTGACCTACATATCGGTCACTGCCTTGACGCTGGAAAGCGGATGTAGCACATTCATTAAACATAGGTCTCCGGCCGTGGGTAGATTCGGCTGGGTCGTTTTCGGCCTGGTTTTAGGGTGGGTCGTTTCGGCATATTCTGATAGGATCTGATTATTTTATAAACTTGCCAAAGTTCCGACTGCATTGATTTTTCCACGAAATCGTACATGCGCGCATTCTCGCAAGAGCGTTCACTAGTACAAACTGGGCTCTTTTCTGAAACAATTATTGTGTACACAAATAGGTGCTGACTTTCTTTTATTTATTTATTTTTTATATAAATTTCAAAAGATCCGTCTGCATTAAACACCACCCAGGCCGAGTACCGAAAGCTCAAGAACAGACTGCACATGCGTGCATACTAGCAAGAACACTTACAGGTAAATAACTAGCAACAATCGGGCAAATAATGTTGTGGACAAAAATATGTACTGAAAAGAGAGCATTCCAGATCCGACTCTATTAAACACTTGAACACTTGGAGTTTGCCTCTGTACTAACATAAGCAAATAAAGTTATCAACTATGTGCAGCAGACGACTTAAGCAGGCACCATTTGGACGAACATATGAGCCGAAAATTATGTGCATAGACCCACTTAATAGCTGTGCATGCATGATTACTTCACGCATGTTAAATGCATTACGACCGCATTTATGTTTATATGAACAGCGTACACGCAGGAAGAATACAGAGACCGAAATATAGTGGATGGCTGCGCTTTCATGTTTAAAGGGTGTGATAAATTAAATGAGCTGGCCCATTACTATAACATTTACAAGAAATCTAATCAAGGAACGATGTGAAAGCGCCAGGTCATTCAGTTTATGACATGTATGCGTGACTGAGATATATCCTTATGCAATGACCAGCATGTGCACACTGCTGTTGGTTATACATGTAAGGTATGATAGCTCAACTTGTGACATCAAATTTCTGACTATTACTAACTATTGCCCCTGTATTAAACAGAGTACACAGTCTTTTAAAATTCTGAAAGGCAGGTTTTATCATGAAACGGCTTATCTCCATTCATTGGAATACACTACGAGGCGTGGTTGACCTGATTAACAGCGATATTCATACGCGCATCACGCTGTTATGCAGAGTCCATTCATAGAAAACAATTCAATAAGAGTTACTGTTCCTGAAATGACCGAATAACCGTTAAAAAGTGACACGGGAGCTTCCCAGTTCGCAAAAACACTTTTAACTCAGTAAAAGTTCAACTTTCGAATCAAAATCGGCAACAAAAGACATATTTTTGAATAACTGCACTGGGGTTTATGTTTCACTCACTATCATTTCAAAGCAAACAGCCATTTTAACACAAACTATTTCTTCAAAGTGTAGAAATTTCGAAAACAGATATAACTCTCTAGGATAGCTGATATTGAACAGATCCCGAGTTCCAAAAAAAATGCAAAATCCGCTATATTATATTTTATCATATAACTTTCAGAAAAAGCCTTCTCTGATTGTCTGAAAGTACCTTCCATTGGTTGTCAAGAATCGTGAGGTTTATCAGGTAAAGCAACTATAAATAGCATTTACCACTCAGAATTCGTGAACAGGTAGATGTCACATTTGTTAAAGCTAAAATGGATTGAGAAACAAACATCAGGTTCATTTTTTACACAAGGGAGGGATATATATGGACTAGCATGATTTCTTAATATGTTTTAACATCACAGGTAAAATATTTTAACTCAAGATTTCCTTTTTAGTTAATAATCGAAGTTTTATGAGATTTTTTTGTTCGAAAGGTGCAGTTCTTTTGGAAGCTTCAAAAATCATTATTAAGGCCAGTTGTTGGATTATGTCATTTTTTCAGCAGTTTAGTTTGAAGAAATAAAAAAGCTAAAAATGAAAATTGTGAAAAAGAGATAGAGTCATATAACAAAACAATTGATGCATTATTTTTCAGTTAACACCAGGATTTGTCAATCCTCGAAGGCTTTTATACAGCTAAAATAGATTAAGAAACGACAACAGGATTTTCAATCAAGAAAGGGGGTAAATTTAGAAATCGCCCTGATCAAATTCAAGGTAAAACATTTTTTTAGGATTTCTTAATTTGGAGTTTTATGAGAAAAGTTGTTTTTTTTTCAGCTCTTTTGCAAACATCACTGAAGATTATTAAAGCCAGTTGTTGAAATAAACTCTTTATTTCAGCAGTTTTTTTAAGAAAATAAAAAAGCTTCAAACAAGCAATTGATGCCTTCTTTTTTTCAATTAACATCAAAATTTGCCTACCCTCGAAAGTGATCTCCAACACAGCCACTGAGGTGAACATCACCTTCAGGGATGGGCAAGTCCTGATGTTGGCCTAAAAAGAATGCACCAATTGTATAATGACACGCTTGTCGATTGCTAATCTGTCAGTTGTATCCACCATTCCATTCAGTTTCCAGCTGCCCTTTAGGTCGGATCTAATGATATCATAGTATTCTTATAACATAAATAAAATAAAAGGGGCTCAAGAGGCCCTGACAAGCGCGGAAAATGTGAAGCATGTGTATATTGCAAAGGTTTGATATTTTACACATCTACCGTGATAGTATTTGCCAATCGGAACGGCCACTTCCATGGAATCAGACCTCGGATGTACATCGAGGATCTACTTTTATAACGTTACATAACGTGACGCTGGCGTCACAGAAACCATGCCAACACAATAAAAAGTGTGATTGCAGCAAAACACGAGCCTATAAGTGAAGTTTAAAATGATATTGCGATATGAATCATAAACTTTATTTATTCTGTTGATAAAACGTTTCAGGTTATCAAAATAATGGTTTTTAATAGGACTGAACCCAGGTGCTACAGTACTATTTTTCCTTATGCCAGTTTTGGCTAATAAAATGAAGCACTTTAATACATAACACTACTATTTACATACAACAGAGGCTTGATTCTCGAATTAAGCCGAAGTTTTACGCTAGAGTATAATATGTAAGACTAGAATAGAACAACCAAATGCAGGTTAAAAACTTCCAGTCAGCTAAATCTCAGTGCATCTGACTAACATATTTTTCCTGTCTTGTTTACACTGCACTTACTGCTACAAGAACCACTCTATTTGTCAATAAATGCATTTTCTCGACAAAGAGTTGCTCGGGCGGCATTATGCACTGTATCTTTCACATTCAATCCAATAAGTAATTTGTACTTCTGTGTACATATTGTTATTGCACTATCATGTTATACTATAGAAAACGGCTGACACACAAAATACAGCTACAAAATACTTAAAGCTTTCGCGATTTTAATTTGTTTGGTGTTTTTACGGGGTTTCTTTTAATTCTTTGTGGGGGGGTATTTTTGGGTCAGTTGTTAAGGATACGTGTAGTTACGTATATAAATGAGATTATATCGCTTCACACATAAAAATAACAAATATGCTAATTTGCAAGTGATATTCAAATTAAGAGTCAATGCCAGTTTTGAGATATTGCCACTCTTGGAAAAGCTAAAATAATGTCAAACCGAGAATTGCAACGCATTGCCTAATCGCTGAAATCCGTGGGTTTTATATTAGCCATTCTACGTTATTGTGCAGTGTAAATACAGTAAAACCTGTGTAAACGGTCACTCAAAAAAGATCTTTATAACAAATTGGTGCTTAATGAAGATCGAAAGTATTGCAGAATGCTCCCCTTGGAGCAGTCTGCAATTACATTTGACCTGCATTAAGTGATAATTAGTCTTGAAAACCAATATTTTGTATTTTTGAGAATGACCGTTTATCACAGGTTTTACTGTACATACTTTCAAGAATGAGATGTTCCTGCTTAAAACATGTGAAGTTAATTTTTGTTGTTACAAGTGCACGCAGTCAACAAATACACAAATGCACATACACAACAAATGTGTGTAGATGGAAAGTCAGACCAAAATTTAGACCTCTAGTGGTACACAGAAAGCAAGTGAATTAGACTAGGAATGCTACAGACGCAGACCTACCCAATGTGCCGTGAGGATGAGACACAGAACACAGACAGCCACAACACAATTAAATAAAACAACTAGCTAGCCCTTCAACCAGATGATTGCTTAACTTAAAAATATGCACGGATCGAATGGGGGGCACAGGGGGTCCGGACCCCCTGGAAAATCACAAAAATATAGGTTTTCTAAGCAAAACTGGTCCGGATTCCCTTAAAAATTACAAAGCTACCAAGCCAGCATTCAATGATGGGCAATCATCGGCACGCCAGCGAAACGCCATTTAAATGGCGTTTCGCTGGAGGAGCATATGATGGCCCGCTAATAGTGGTATTTTGATCCTTCCTCCCCTCCTCAAGCAAAAAAAAAAACGTTGTCGAAATTGGACCCCCTCTGACAAAAATTTCTGGATCCGCGCATGAGAAAAGACACCAAGAACCAACTAAAAACACCTCATGCGAGCAACAACAAATAATGGGGACAAAAGGAATCACCACCTCAGAACGCACAGAAAGTGAGGACGCGGAGGGGCTCAAATACATTTTGTTGTGTGTTTTGTTTCTTTTTTTAGAAAAAAAATCTTTGGAAAAAAGTCAGCAGACGACAACATAATCCAACATGTAAAGAGTTGAGCAGTAACACCAGCAACAGCCCTGCAGTGTAGCAAATACAACCAGGCAACCACCAAATTAGCATTTTGTTCCAATGAAACATCTAAAGAACAGCTGTCAATAATATTAAATTGACTGTCTATTATTGTCATCCAGGTGTATGCCAAACTACACAAAAACTTGTTCATTTCTTCATGCTTATTACACTGAAGGTTTATGATGAAAACACTCACTTATTAAACTGACATATGTGACATATTTTGTAGGTGCGCATTGGAATTGCCTCTATGGGGCAATTCCAATTTTTACCAACAACATAGGTTACTAAAAAAAAGAAACTTTTTTTTTAAAATAAACACTTATCAAGAACCATGTCCATTAGCCTTGTCCTTTTAAAACATCCCAAGCTGCCTATCATTTTAAAATACCTGTCAAAATATGCCAAATTGTTTGTAATCACACCAAATGTGATTTCATGAACTACACTTTTAAATTTGCTTAGTTGGTACTTGCATGGTTGTAATAACATTTAGTTGAAAGTTTTATTTCATTTGTGTTTAACAACATGTGTACATATAATACAATAAGTTCACATACAGATCATTTCGAGCCGGGCCGCGTAGTGCAGTCGGTAACGTGTCTGGCTACAGATGCGTGTCTGACTGCAGATCCAGGGGTCGCGAGTTCGATCCCGGTCCGGTCCCACACTTTCGTGGAGATTGATCATGAAATGATTTCTACGGTCATTCTCCCCCTTCCGCTGATTCATTCAAGAAGGGTTGTTGTCAGTTACAAGCGAAAGTATGTGCACGAATTACTGGTTAACCGCTTGTTCAAGCCTGTCCAGGAAAAAGTGTGGTTAGGTGAACTGACCGTCCCGCAATGACCATAGCTGTTTACTTGGGACGTAAAGCAACAAAACAAACAAACAAACAAAACAGATCATTTCGAAATACGAAAAAAAGGATTCAGAAGAAAGTCTATTGACTTTTGTAAATCTGTTTCCCAGCTATTCAATATTAGAAATACAATAAAATAATATAATTTTGCAAAATTCAAACTTTTAGGAGCTGGTCACACGCATGAAATACGTTCATTCGCTGTGTGAGTTAGTTCTATTACAGTTCTATATTTCCTCGGACTATGCATCATCGAAATGCGTATAAGTGAATACCTTCGGGGAATTACGGTCTTAAAACCGGTAGTTTATCGACAAAGTGCTCTTGATGTCGCTAAATGGTCTCACAAGTATTTTTCTAGGATAAAATACAAAATTGACAGGAGCGGTGTGTAAGCAATTGATTTTTGATATAATATGCGGCAGATGATTGAATTTAGTGGATCGTCACCGACAGTTCCTGCAATTCCATACATGTAAAGCAGATCTCGGGTTTCAAGCTATTCAGAGTACATAATAGAATATGAATTTTTGGTTACTGTAAAGGCGGCACCACATGAATGCGTAATTAGGACTGGTCAAACTTAGACATAGGTAAAAGCTGAAAATGCGGCGTGGTTTTATTCAAAAGTAGCTGTATCGTCTTGCGCTGTTACCTCAGTATAGATTTAGTCCTTGAAACACCAGCAAAATAACTGCGTATGAAAATGTCTATTTAACATAAGCAAAGAGGCAAACATTGTGGACACAGATCAGACTGCTCCACACTGTTTGTCTATGAGGCTTCAAATATTTTAGTGGACGACAAAAAACATACATTTTGTGATTATGCGCGTTAAGGATTAATGAATGTGAGTCCAGTGTGTAAACGGTTAGGATTTTCATGAAATGCATGCACGTTTGCGCGGCCCAAACAACTTATTAATGTTCACCAAATTATAAATAGAACCTGATTTCCTGAAATAGCCGAACTACACCCAGATATGGATATTAAAGTTGCCGCCTTTACAGCTAGCAAAAATTCCTATTATACCGGTCATAAGCATCTTGGAAGGTAATGTATACTGACTGACAAATAAACCACTAATATCATTTTTATCGTTTTCTCTGACACGTTATTAAAATGTAAAATGGCCGTCAAAATCCATCTCTACTTCGTTGCACGCTAGTGACGACCTCTCTTCTGCTACCCGGTTCAGTGTGTTTTCAATTCCCCTTATTTTTGTTGGTTAAATTTTATCGACGATACTACATGTACCATTCGATATCTAAATTCCAAATTGGACTTAATTCTTTCTTGCGATAAGGACTTTCGGAACCTGACTTCTATGGTTACTGTGTATAAATTGAAGAAAATTGTTGGCTCTAATATTTTCTCAGCGCAGTTTATTAAAATAATTGTGTATTATAAAAAGATTGGCTATAGCAATAATGTATTGCAACATACTGTATGCTTGGTGGTCAACCCAATCACGGTTGGCAGCTTTGCTTTCCTCTTTAATTGCACGCCGGTGGACTTCAGACTCTATGATGTTCCCGACTTAAAGACTTATTTATGAGATGGTAGGGGCCTGATGCGTTTTCTGTTGTCAGGCTCACCGGGGTTTGTCTGCTGGATTTCTCTTGCTCTGGTATTCAGTTTTATATACTGTTGAGAACTTATATTTGCTTTATCTCTGTTTATATCTTGATTTATATGTTCTAGGAGATGATGCATTGATAAGTCAGGGGTCTTTCATGAAAACCAAACATCTATGTCGCTTGATACACATCTGAACTAAGGGTGAGGTTGGCGCAGTGAAACCGGTTAAACAAAATAATTTTACTGACCGATCCAAGGCGGTACCTCTATTGTGGATCATTTGTGTTTTTTTTATGTCTTGTGTTTGTCATGCTTTCGCGTCTGTTCATTGTTGCCTTGTGGTCACCTGCTGGGAAAGGGCTGACCTCTTGACTCTTGTGTGCGATGTTTAATTGTACTTTTGTCACTTTCGCATGTGGTATCCTGGGTCAGGCGTGGTACTTGATGTATTGATTCCTGATATTTGCCCCCTTTCTTACTTTTTCATTAACTAACAATTACATGTAGATCAGTTAATGCGAGTCAAAGTTTTAATAATTGTTACATCAAAATCAAAATGTTGGGCGAAGGTTAGGCCAGCAAAATATTGAAGCCGACTTCACACCACCGCAGACCCACCATTAGCTGCAGTTGCTGCCGACTCTGTTGCTATAGTAAGTATACAGTTTACTGTTGTTCCCATATTTTGTGTGTGGTATAGTAGACAGGCCTTTAGTGCGTAACGAAAAAAATAATTTTCTTATCAACCAAAACAACATATAAACCAAAACAACATATATGTTTAAACAGATGGGGAAGAATATAATAACACTTTAACGCTCAAAAATTGTGTTTATCTAAACCTGTGAGTTCTTTGTGTCTTTTCTGGTTTCGTCATTGAGAGAGAGAGAACTGGTTGCGTTACTTTAATGCAGCATGCGCGGATCCAGAAAGTTTTGTCAGAGGGGGTCCAACTTCGACAATGTTTTTTTGTTTTGTTTTAGTTTGAGGAGGGGAGGAAAATTCCAAATTCCACTATTAGCGGGCCAGCATCGGCCCGCCAGCGAAACGCCATTTAAATGGCGTGTCGATGATGCCCCAACATTGAATGCTGGCTTGGTACATGTAGCTTTGTGATTTTTAAGGGGATCCGGGTCAGTTTTGCTAAGAAACCCTATATTTTTTGTGATTTTCCAGGGGGGACCCCCCCCCCTCTGTATCCGCGCATGGATTGTATTTACGAACCAAATTCTAATGAACTGGCAAAGTCCCTATGCTCTTAAGTGTTTCATATTAGTGACATACTGTGGCAATAACGAGTAAGCTGTGTATTTCTATTCCGCTTTCTGAGACTCTTTTACGAGACATACTCAATTACTGACCGCTAAAGGACGCGTTTATTGTATAGACCTTGTCCATGATAGACATTTAGCACCTCGCTGAGACTTTTGACGGTTATAGTTTTCCTCTGAATAATTTGCATACTGTCTGGTCGACCTAATGAATTACTGTATGTTCTCATGAATTTAACCCAATCAATACTTGTACTTTTTCACATTTTATTGATTTATCAATGAACGGATATGTCCTTTTTGTTTAATGCAAAAAAAACTTTATTTCCATATATTGTGCTTGGTTATTCCCTCCTTTTACAGAAAAAAATCACTCGTGTAACACACATTTCCTACTGTAACACATGTTTATCAAGTCTGTATGAGGAAATTAATTCTTTTAGTAATTTGATCATGTTATTACTGATTGAAAACATTACTACATTGTATTTATGAATAAAAAAAATAGAACTTGGTTGCATGTACTACATTTCAAAAATATTCTAAAAAAATATTGTTATGCCGCCCAATAAAGGTATTTTATTGAAATAACAGGTTTGGATGAATAAATATAATTAGAGTAGGAAAATGTTATATTTCAAACGCATACATGCCTAAATATTAATATTAAACATTCAATCAGATGCATTTGTAGAAATAAGAAAATCTTATTGTTAAAGTAGGAAATAGAGGACATGATTTACCATCACAAAAAAATTATACAAAAATAAGATTCATTAAGCCGTATCTCGACTGATTTTGTATAGCCATGACATCAAGCAACACAAAGAGAAAAGGAAAATTAAATATAAATACCCTGTATGTTTATTTTTTCAAAATTTCAAAACCAAATTTAAACGCAAATAAATTTTGACGCGTACACGATCCTAGTTTTGTTTGTTTATTTTGTTTGATACTTTCCGTCCGAGCCAGCAATTTTTCAGTCAGATCGGGACGATTTCCTGTCTTCCTGAGCGGATAAAGTGTCTAGCCCAAGGACCGCGGAGGGTGAGTCTTGAAATAGCTTCCCAGTCTCACGCCGGCTCTACCAACTTGGCCACAGCGTTCCGCAGGACATGTTTTACATTTTTACCAACGAAATGCAACGACCAGCGGATGATAGTAATGCAAAGCTAAAATATTTAAAGGAACACACGATTCCCTATGTGATAATGTTAACCCCTAGACATGCATTTCACTCGACACTGTTTCCTTTGTTAAGAGGACCAAAGGAATGCATTAACCATTTAATCCATAAGCTATTTTTAGATCATGACATCATTTCTATTTTTAGACAACATTGAAAAAAGGTAAGTTTTGGTTAGTTTTTAAAAATTAGGGAAAATGGAACATTTGGCCCCAAAGATCAAATGTTCTATTTTCCATAATATATTCAAATTTATGAAATTTCAAAGGCATCAAACGGTGTTATTATGGAGTAAAGGGTGAAATGAAATTTCGGATAAAACTTTCGATGCCCAGGGTTAGAAGTTTATTTCTAATCTTTTGAAATTATTTATTTCTTAAAAATGATTACTAATACTGGATGTCTGCAGAATTTTGAGGGCAAACTTTGATAACTTTTTTTTTCATTCTCTAGTTGGTGAGGGTAGAAAGGATCCAAATACCAGTTCTTGCGTTGGCGTTTCGCTGGCGTGCCGATGATGCCCCAACATTTAATGCTAGCTTGGCAGCTTTGTAATTGTTCAGAGGATCCGGACCAGTATTGCTAATAAAACCTATATTTTGTGATTTTTGCAGGGGGGTCCGGACCCCCTGTCCCTCCCTCTGGATCCGCGCATGTAGCAAGTCAAGTAAGCCGTGTTTTTAAATGGATCTGCACTGTTTGCCATCATGATGGTTCGGCAAAGCAAGGTAGCCTCCAAACTTTAAATGACTGTCACAAAAGAAAAGAAAAATATTGAATTGTATATTCAGCTTGGTATAACGGACTTATATATTAGTGTAAATGCGTCTAACAACCTTTAGATTACAGCCATAATTGAAGGCCAAGAAGCCGTTATGACGAATGCTTCTACAAAATGGAGATGACAGATCCGCTGTATCAGCTGAAGCCTTCAATTACTTCAACGCTGCATAAATTAACACCTTGTTCGATCAATAGTGTGCATAGTTCTCCAAGACAGCAGTGACGTCACTGCATCTAGCTGAGAAATACTATAGAAATAATTGAGCCGCGACATGTGATTGCCAACAATGTGGTATTTTGACAAGTGTAGACTCAGACGACCTGTGCAGCCTCATTTTAAGCTTAGAAATTCCAAATGCTGTTCGGTCCGTAGCCTAACAATCATAGATCTTTCCAGCGACATGCAAAGGCTCTGATCAGACTGCGCGTATGCGCAGGCTGATCTGAGGCTTTGCTGGTCGCACATACCGCATTGTTGGGAATCTCATGTCGTGGCTCAATTTTCATCCACACGGTCTTTCTTCGTTACTCGTAGTGAAATCATACCGAGCAGTTTACGATATAATTATCCCCACGCTTTGTTGAAAAAGCAAAGGGGATATTGTAATCGCCTCCGTCCGTCCGTTATGCTATCTCCTCTTAAACCATTGTACGAAATTCAACCAAATTTGGTGTGTGAGTCGCTCACATGAATTGGGGCGTGCAACAGCAAAAAAAAAAGATTGGTCCCGCCACCTTGGGTGTCAAAAGGTCAAATATCATTAAATTACAATAACAAAGTCAATTTCAAGGATTTTTATACAAAACTTTGTGTGTGTTCTTACAAATAAAAGATATAAAACATATTGAACGGGATTTTGTTTTGATGCCTGGTGTGACTTGGGAGTGCCCAGGAGGTCAAAAAATCGAATATGGTCATGTGGCATATCAAATTGCCAAGGATGATGAGAAGAACAGAATACAAGTAAACTTTTCACCCTTTGGTCTAACTGGTGGCCTTGGGTGAGATCAAAAGGTCAAACATCCCTTAATTTCAATTACAAAGATTTTTATACCAAACTTTGAGTGTGTTCTCACAAATAATAGATATAAAACATATCTAACGGAATGTTTATTCTGTCACCTGGGTCATGCCCAAGGGATGGGACTTAGGGGTGCCCACGGGGTCAAAAACTTGAGTCGGAGGATTTGCGATGGCGCCCCATCGACCGCGCGTTCTTGTTAAATTTTCAATTAGCTTGTGCAGGCATTATCTAAACTATCAATGTATTTTCTTACTAATCTTTTCAGATTTTTCCATATATCATTTGGACATTGTCACACGAAACCAAATTGTGTTGCATGCAAACAGCAAATGCAAATCTGCGCAGACTGAAAGTATGATAAATAACATATGTAATATTTCAATAATCTAGCTAGTGTCTGCAGCTAAGTTTAAGTTATACCATGGGTTGTCCGCATGTACGTGGAGATAATCCACGAGCTTTAGCGAGTGGATTATGTTACGTACAGGTGGACAAACATAGTATAACTATTGTGTACCACCTACATCACTGTAGACCTTGCACAGCACGAGATATTTCTTGCTAAAGTTGGTAAGAGTGGTATGCGAGGGCTTATTTGCTCCATTTACAATTTTCACTTCCTATTCCTAGCTTTTTGGGTGCAAGAACCTAGCTTTTAGGGTGCAAGAACCTACTTACTCAAACAGGAAATGGACGTGCAAACGAAATAGTGTGCTCGTAGAAATGTATGATCAAAGTTTACATGTATAGTGTATGTTCGCTTTCTAAAACAAAATCGAATTATTTAGAAGGACGGACTTTATCAGGGCCCAAAATTACAATTCCTTTTTAAAGTTAAATATTGATTTTTGGGATGGTAAAAATAACGTTTCGAACTTATTAAAATCAAAATATTTCCATTTTTTTCGGTAGATCACAATGCTATCTTTGACCATAAGTCCAGCATCGATCCTGGCAATATATTAAACATTTAATATAACATGGTTAAATATCGATACTTTACTTAAGGAGCCCGTACTTTTAAAGAAATATTGTAATTTTGGGCCCCGATCATCATATGTTTCGGTAAGAAAATAAGAAAAGCTAAATACGCACTGGTATCTGAAGATGTCGCAATTGTAGGAAATGTATAAAATAAAAAAACGTGCAAATCTGCACATGTTTCATATGTTGTACACTTCCAGCGATTAAATACCTTAAAGGATGTCCTGAATGACCAGGCTAAAATGTTTGCAGGATATTTGCAGTGCGGACAAGTACACTGATTTCCCTGAAGCTTTGGAGTTAGCTGTCCAACTATCACTTTTATAGATTCTTCTTCAGAAACAAGTATAAATATTTATTCCCAAGACCCGCGATATGAGCTAGTATATACCCACGCAGAAACAATCAGTTGTGAGCAAATATCAATGTGTAAAGTATTTCCCTTGTTCCTGGTTGTACATGTAGGTCAGTTACCGATTTGTCGTCAAAAACATAAAATAATGATGTTTCTGATAGTATTTTTTTATTTCTGGCCAAACAAGATTGATACGAGACATACGAACCAAGAACTATCTTTAAAAAGATAATTGACGAAGATTAAACGGATGTGTGTTTGATAACCTTCAAACCACGATGAATACCTTTCCAACAGCTCTATATTTTCTGCACGTAGAAGTTATGGCCAATTTAGACCAATATAACAGCATAAAGTTGAAACAGGCTTCCGGTGGAGAAAATGAAAAAAGCAAGATTTGATAACGTCACAAATTAAATATGCAAATTTCAAAAGGCCAACTTTTTATATCAACCAATAGATTTTTAGAAAAATAGGCTTAAGTCTGTGTCCAACTCGATTTCGTCGAGAAAAAAATGACCTACCCCCCATCTGCGGGTATCATCATGAGAAGTGCGCTTTAGAATAAAGTAAATATAAAACAGTATCCAATTCCAAAGGTTGCTTTAGTAAGATTTTTATATATTTTGTTGACCAGAATTTGATACATAAAAGGATAGACATCTGATACACCAACATGTTAACGCATTCATCGATTTATTATACAACTTTAATGATAGCATTTAAACAATATGTGTTAATAATGATAGCCACAGTACAAGCTAAACCTGCAGCCCCTCTACCCATTTGTGTAGGGATTAGCATTTCATGTAGTAAAAAGCAAGCATAAATGTAATTGAATCTCCTACCCATGTACTAATTTGCATCTTAAAAGCCTATGTTCCCCTTTGCTTAAAACATGACTTGTTCAGAAAAACAAGTGTACACGTGCTAAGCGTAGACATAGCTATTTGTGAAAGCTTATACTTGTTATAGAGATATGAATAGATAAGCAATTTACTGCTGTTGCAGTTATACAAATGTACATGTTAATCAAGAGCAGTATAGAGAAATAAATAGGTATTTTGGCATTGTCGAGTCTATTTAATAATATGACAAAAGAAGAAAGTGAAAGTAAAATCGCACCTTTGTTCACACACAACACAAATGTCCTTTGACGAAAAGGAACACTTGGAATATAATGTGCTTAGAGAGCAACCATTTGATTTTTATGGGGGCGGGAAGATTTTTTGAGAAAAAAAATAGTCAGGACCAGGCTTTGCAAAAAATATTTCCAGGACCGATCACAAGAAGAAGGAAAAAGGCAGGACCCGGCGGGCCTGCTGAGGCAGAGAGAGAACGAAAGGTAGCAAGATTGATAGAGCATGAGAGTAGTGATAGATATACTATGCACAGTAAGTTTAGCAATTTCTTATGTTTCTCATCTTTATGTGCTCATCTTTGTGCAATATCGAACAATTTCAATTACAATGACGAGAACAGCATCTTAGGCAAATGAAACCACGAATTTACAGACGTCATTCTTTAAATAGGCGTTTGGGGAGAGCAAGAATTGCAGGAGGGGTAGTAAGCAAAATCCACATCCGTTGTAAGTAATGCTAAAATGATAAGCATTTGATTTTTCATTTGGTGGTCTTACATCTTCCTCATGCATCATCGCCAATAAAACCTTTTGGTTATGTGACAGATATCATAGAGATTCCATGCAGAAAAAATCAGCTGCCATCAATGACATCAAATGATTAAACTTCTTATGTTAATTGGCATTTCAATTCAACAGGGACTCAGTTTACAAAGACGTCATAGGCTTACAATCTAAATCATCGTATGGTTGATTAAAACCTTAAAGTTACTGGAAAATGGTGCGACGCATTTGCGAGATGACGGTGACGTTAGATTTTGTCTTTTGGTTCGTGCTCTGTAGCCATGAAGATGTTTTATTCAACATTATTTGTCGGATTTGTTGGAAGGCATCACACAGTTTTTCTTGTCAATGTGGTTTAAGAAAAAACGACTAGAAACACCGTTTGAAGGCGATAACGTAAAAGCATTAATAAAACGTCAAATTGTGAAAAATTTGTCTTTTATTTCTCTGGAAAAAAAATCAGAAAATTGCAGCATTTGCTATGCTTTTTTGGTTTTCAGTGACCAAACAATCGCTTGAAAATATTTTTGGCTTCACCCAATGATCAGAGATACCCACATTATCCGCTAGTCTTAAAAGATAACGTCACTTTAGCACGCCGCTGCGTTTGACAATTCCGTATCTTTTTAAAAGGAAATTCTTGTCAGATGATCGACGCTGGTATCTTCATGACAGAAAATGAAGCTTAATATCTGATGTGGATGGGTTCATCCATACAAAACAATTGCTAAACTTATTGTGCATAGTATATTTATAATGTTAAGGTACATTTTGGCGGTCTGTATAATGCTGATGTCAAACGTGTACACACTGAAAAAGTATGTGTGGTGGGATTTTTACGCCAAGTTTTAGCAGATATTTTCTGTGTAAAAAGGCTTTGAGACCATTTTTTCACTTCAAATTATCGAAGTTTTCATTTTATTTACTAAGGCTTTTGTGACCTTGTCATGCCCAATCTATGAATATATATTTGGACACGCCCTACAGTCTAAACTGCAAACAGATGACCAATGAGACTTTCAAGCCAATACATATTCATTGTGTTGTTACTCAATATTAAATTTGCAGATTTCCAGGACCAATTTGAAAGTAAATCCCCACCCCATAAAAATCAAATTTATGCACTCTTATCTCGAACTCTGTGAGGGCTTCCAACATATTGTTATGCTGTAACTAGGTTTGGTTGGTTGGTTTTGTTGCTTTACGTCCCAAATCAACAGCTATGGGCGTTGCGGGACGGTCAGTTCACCTAACCACACTTTTTCCTGGGCAGGCTTGAACAAGCGGTTAACCAGTAATTTGTGCACATACTTTCGCTTGTAACTGACAACAACCCTTCTTGAATCAGCGGAAGGGAGGAGAATGACCGTAGAAATTATTTCATGATCAATCTCCACGAAAGTATGGGACCGAGCCGGGATCGATCTCGCGACCCCTGGATCTGCAGTCAGACACGCATCTAGGAACTAGGACATACTACTACTTTCAACGCTAGCTGTGTTTTTTCTGCAACTTAACTCATCAAGTGTCTGAACCAAAGCACTCTTGCAGAATAAACATAGCCTGACAAAACAGGCCCGGGTTATAAAAAAAATTTCGTGCTACTCAACTGAGCACAAAATTTTTCCTGCTCATAAATGTTAAAATGCAAACAATTGTTGGCATTTTAAAATTTATTAGCATGATAAATACATGTGAGAGACTTAAAACAAAACACATCTTTATTTGTCGTTTTTTTTTTACTTTCTATGAGCAGTTCAAATTTCGTACTCAGCAGAGTTGAAAAAAGTTTTATAACCCAGGGCTAGATTCAGGTCAGACTGCTCTGAGCGAGAAAAGAGGGAGCAGTATAATCAGGAACTTTTTGTTTGCTTTCTTTAACAAATTGTTAATTGTAACTTGAATTGATTTATCATGATCATCTTAGAAATCCAGAGCTTTAAGAGTCATTGCAGCCTATCCCACTTTATAAGGAGGAAAACTGCACTGATTAGGTACATGTAACGCTGCATTTCACAAAGTCGAGTTGAACAATTTTAGGGGGCGGAAAATCGTAAATAATTTGCTACCCGTCATTTTCAACATGTGTTTTGGCTGCTCAAAGGAACCGTCTCATCGAGACGGTTCCTTTGAGCACCCACAACGCATGTTTTGGTTGAAAGAGAACAGAAAAGGCTTTAACTAAGCATTCTTATCTAGAGACCTGATTAAATGTTCCATTATGCAATGCAATTGTAATCCATTCTCAACATTTTAATCCCACTACAATTCCCTATCCAAGTGTCTGGAATATAAAACGAGCATCAAAGCTCCCAGGTGAATTTCTGTTGACCTTTCTAAGGTGGTGAATTCGACATCGTCGCGCGAAAACTGTTTTCGAGGCTTACGACAAGGTAGTCATGCAGGTACCCACTCTTGCCTGTGTTGAAATTGTGTGTGAATAAGAAAAAGCAGCATAAATTCCAGACGGCAAAATCAAGAAAGGAACATGCTTTTGAAAATAGTTAATAAACCCCAAAAAAGGGTTCTTGGTGGCATTTGTATTCTATTCTCAGTTATGTTTAACATTTTGCTTTGAATGTTCAGGAATATCTTTTAAAATAATTTAACTAACTTTTTAAAGAGAAAACACATATCAAAATTATGTAAGATTGTTTTATTGTGTTTAATTTATATCCTACCCATGCCCTACAAATCCTTGTTTACACAATTGCTGAACAGGTTGCCAGGTTGACAAAATTGGCTATTGATTTAAGCATAATATTACCTACAAAATGGTATATAGCAACCTTGGTACCTAGAGGGTGCAACGATACTTTTTAGGGTCTCGCCTTACGGACTAAACAACATGACACATAATTACAGTCGCTCTTTATAATTTGGGTATTTTCAGATCCTACTTCTACTGTGTACTCTGATAACATGTCACGTGATTTATCAAATAAAATATTGTTTAAACAAATTGAGTAGAGTCCGTGCTCGATAAGAGTCGAGTTACGTAGTTGGTCACATTATGGTACTTTATTCACCTGATTGGACAAATATAGGGTTTTCATTCAGACTTCTAACTGTAAATTTGTGGCCCACTTCGAATCGAACTAAAGTTCCTACTATAGTTCTTACGTAATAATTGCGCGCGCAGGTTTACATCCGAACGGCTGCAATTGGAACGTTAGTTGGTTGCCAAGTAAACAAAGTGAATAGCCTTGCTGGCCCCTTTCAATTCTTCATTGCAGACAAAAATGATGTTCATATACTTCACATCCAACTTTAATTAAAAATTACGAATAAGTAGGACAGCAAATAAAGCACAGCGAGTATCTATTTTCTAAAACAAATAATTTTGAGGCTACTGACAGATCTTGAACCCATCTTGTTAGATAGGGCTAGAGGAGGGAACCAGACAATCTACTAGAGTATCGGTGCTCTGACCCACCGTTGATCTCTAAAAGAACTATAGTAGCGACTATCGATGTTCGAATCAAACTACATGTAAAGTTACTTTAGAAGGAACTATAGTTCGATTCGAAGTACGTCTGTTTCGTTACCCTACTCTTATCGAGCACGGACTATATTTCATAGTTTAGTATTGATCACCATGCTAGGTTCAGTGCACATCACGTGTTTTGATCAACATGAAGCAAATTTGGAGCTCCTCTTGGATCGCTCAAATCTTGCAGTATTTTGTTGTTGTTTTTTTCTTTTTTCGGCAAATTGGCTCTGGCACTGAAACAGTTAATGATTGAGTTCAAGGCTCATCATTTCGCAAGTACATTAACCCTTATCCCCCAAAGCTATCTTTCGTTCTGAAAAATATCGTTCGCTTATTAGGTCACGGAATATATTCATGTATACCCCCACACCAGTTTTACCATGAACTCAAACACTACAAACCCTGACCAGACTGTTCCAAAGGGAGCAGTCTAATATGGGTCTATATTGATTTGCATTATAGGCGACCAAAATATCTGAACACAAGAGAGAGCAGACAGCAATTGTTGTGAATGGCGGGCAAATAGTTAATGGTGCCTTCACTTCTGCTCTACCAACCGATCAATGCAATCAACTTATCAGATTTGCTGGTAAAAAGTTGATGTCATTACAAATATGTTGCTCTGCTAATATGTTGTTTGATGTCCTGAATCTAAATGAAACATAGGAGCGGTTTTGCGATGATATTATCACAATTAGAGACACTGTCAGCCATACTGGCGAAAATTTGCTACCGTTTCTACAATCTACACAGAACGATCATCTTGCATCATTTGAAGGACCTCTGACACTTTGAAAAGGTATCAGTCTATTTTAGACTGAATGATAGAGATAAACAAAATTTAATATAACAAAAACTTTTCCCTTTGTTTTAACTCTTAGAATGACAGAACCAAATAACGCAGACAGGAAAAGTACTTGCAATCAAAATAGTCCTAAATCAGACGACCTATATGTTCATTCATATTCCTGTAGTATAGTTCAGTAAACAGTGCAATGACTGATGAGATAGAGAAAAAGAGAGAGATGGGTGCTTTTGCTTGTTAATATTTCTTATCAAGTTTCTTGTTATTTTGCTTATCAAATTGCATGTGGTTTAGCTAACGAATGCTTCTTATCAAATGTTTTTGGTTTTGCTTGTGAATGCTTCCTATCAAATGGCTTGGCATTTTGCCTGTGAATGCTTCTCATAAAATGGCTTGTGGTTTTGCATGTGAATGTTTTTTATCAAATTGCTTGCGTTTTTGCTTGTGGATGTTTCTTATCAAATTGCTTGTGGTTTTGCTTGTGAATGGTTCTTATCAAATTGATTGTAAATGTTTCTTATCAATTTTCGTGTGCTTTTGTGTCTCTTCCAGTTGTGCCATACGCTAATCTGTGATCTATGAATGACATTTATTGGTCATACTCCCTATAAAAGCTTAGCAAAAGGTGAGAAGAATGGTGGGATATTTCCATATGCATGCATTAGGATAGGCACAGCGAATACCATCAAGCACCGCTATTTCAAAATAGCGTTTTATTGGTTACACAGAATTTGACACCCATCCCACAGCCTGGCAAATGCAACGATATAGCAGCTTCATGTACTTAAAGAACATTTATAAAATGCACTACCAACGTATCTTAACAATAATGTGACACGAAATAGTGAAAATTACTGAACAGAAAACCAGTTTAAAAGGCCACCTCCACGGGGAAAAGAAAGTGTGGAAAATTCCACTCTACCAGCCCCATCAATTCTCAATCAAATATTATAATCTCTTACAACAATCGACAAAAATGACAGATGACACTTGGGTATATTTTATTTATTATAAAAACTTTCAATGACCAGAGAAAACTCTGTCCTTTCTGGACTGCCCAATACTATATGAGTATTACTTGACTTTTCGATTACTGTAAAGGCGGCAACTTTAATATTCATATCTGGGCGTGGTTCGGCTATTTCATCTGCTAAGTAAGGAAAATCAGGTTTTATTTATAATTTGGTAAAGAGTTAATAAGCTTTTTGTGCCGAGCAAATGCGCGTGCATTTCATGAAACTCCTAACCGTATACACACTGAACTCACATTTATTAACCCTTTAAGCGCATATTCACAAATTGTATGTTTTTGTCGTCCACTAAAATATTTGAGGCCTCATAGACAAATAGTGTAGGAGCAGTCTGATCTGGGTCCACAATGTTTGCCTCTTTGCCTATGTTACATAGACATTTTCAGATGTAGTTATTTTGCTGGCGTTTTAAGGACTAAATAATGTATTGAGGTAATGGCGCAAGATGATACAGTTACGTTACTTTTGAATAAAACCACGCCTCATTTTCAGCGTTCACCTATGTCTAAGGTTGACCAGTCCTAATTACGCATTAATGAGGCGCCGCCTTTACAGTAAGTGAAAAGTCAAGTAATATAGTGCTCCAGTATAGCCCTGTTAATTTATGCACACACGATTTTAGAATGTGGATGGAATTCAAAACAACGGTCAATACTATATATATATATATAGGCCTGCTAGATTATTTGTGTGAAAAACTGGTTCATATGTTTGTGTTCACAACGAACCTTGTCATATACAAACCAAGAAGCAAGACTGCAGAGGCACATTTCTACTACATGTTACCAACTCACGAAATATAAGCGTATCCATACCACAAAACATTATAATTGAATGCCTGTGCTTTAGTGGTGTAGAACTGTCTATTCCGAATATAAAAGATTTTTACTGGTAATTTATATACATCTCACAGTAAATTTTTAGTTTTTACTGTGAGATGTCTATAGTTTGAATCAAAAGGAGCTATCCTATAATATGTTCTTAAAAGGGTATGGGTAATAATGAATATATGAGAAATCGTATTTTCCCGTTATGGGTCCAACCAAAACTGTTACAGAGAAATTGTTCAATTAATAACCCACAACATATGAGCGTGGAACTGGGAAAATGGTCCTTAAGGCATTCCAGCAATTATCACAGAAACATTTGAAAAACATCTAAAATTTCAAAATTTTCACATGCTTGATGGCACCAATAGGCTTTTCTGACTATATTTAAGGGGTTTGTGATGAGTGATGTTGCCATGGCAACGATTAGCCCATACCACCTACAAGGGCGTTTAAAATAGAGTGAGTCACCTTAATTGCTTATACTATAACTTAAAAGTATAAATTCATAGAGTTTCAGTTGGGTTTACATTATAACATGGATAATGCATGTGAATACATTTTATATATTTGTAAGATGTTTAATATACTGAGCCAAAATTCACAACCAAACAACTGGAGATCAGCAGTTTGACGTCATATTGGGGTAAACGTTCTTCTTGGCGTCACGTTTCAAAGCCATATTACATATGTCGCTTCTAACCTCCATATAATCGTTAATACTGAAGCTATGTGCTCAAATGCTTTAAAATGCTCTTAAGAGGTAGAATTTGGCAGACATAATATTAGCTAGAATTTGTTTATCACAACCATAAAGGAATCGTTGCCATATCCTGGCCCATATGTTTTCATAGTAATCTCGCTTATATGCACTATATTCAAGAAATAGATCAGCTGCAGCAGTGAATTGTTGACTAATAATTCACTGTTTGGAGGTCAGTTGTAAAGAAGATCAAATCACGAGCGCGCAACGCGAGTGATTTATCTTCGTATAGCTGACCGACAAACAGTGAATTATTACTCAACAATTCACGCACTGGAGCTTATCTATTTCGATTCTAACACACAATAAACGACGAAAACACAGTCGAAGTCTTCAGCTTCTATCAACTTTCCGCCATTGCACTGACAAAACTCCCGCCAATATTTAGACTACGTCGCATACGCTTACTTGTAATTGTAACGTCTTTCAAGCGTAAAAGCGACGTTATACCGTCTAACGCCATGAATGACGTCATTTTCCAGTGACGTCAGCTATCACACACTTTAGCTGTGAATTATTGTCCGATATATCACAGTTTGTTACCGTTGGCTCTATAGGCGAGGTGTGTTAGAATTGATTGTTTGATCACGGTGTACATATATGTATATGCATGAATATGTTAGAAGTATTGGTAGTGTGCTTCAAAAGCAAGTTTATTAGTTGAATGTTCCAAAAATGCTGTATGATAGTTATACCAAACATTCGAAGGCAACGTGGTGGAGTTTAATTTCCATTGGTATTTCATTTGTATGGTACCCAAAACAACACATCTAGCTTCACTAGATAAAAATGGGCATCGACGCAAGAAACCCTGACTTCGGGGGTTTGCGAACAACAAAGGTACAGACCAGCCTGCGCATCCGCGCAGACTGATCAGTACCTTTGTTATTCGCTTTTTGGAATGTATCATATCTAGTTTTGTTACAAGCGAAATTTCAGACATGTTTTGGCGCAACGAGGCCCTAACGTAGGCTACCTGAGTATACACATTGAAATAATGACTTTACGCATATGCGATCTGTACCATCATCCCAGGAGTTTGCCCATCCTAACAATACTTTACTCCTGGGATAAACACTCAACATATGCTAATGATGAAATATCATTGCATCGTGCTTTGATTTGAAGGATATTTTAGTACAGAATATTGAGTTAACAAACGCTTAATATATGCCACTTGTGGAAGATATACATGTAAGTAAAATGGTGATTTGGTTCCATTCAAGGCGGCGATCCCATGGTAAGCGTTTTTGTTTGGTTCCGGTTTAGTGGCATAGTTCTTTGAGCCCTTTTTAGTTTGGCAATCATCTCCCTGAGAGAGAGAGAGAGAGAGAGAGCCAATTGCCTTTCTTAAATTGTATTCTTGCTTTTATATGAATGACTTTGTTTATCATTGCTCTGGTGTATGTTCTTCTTGAGACCATTGTTTGGTCTGTAATTGTGGCATTTCCCGGTCATACTTGCTTGTTTTTGGGAAGGGTTATAAACAAATTGTGCTGCTTATGGATAAATTGAGACTAGAACCTCTACAGCTGACCAAATCTTTCATGCTAGCGCTGTTTACATGATATGATACAATTATATAACGTTTCAGAGCTGTCCCACTTAATTACTTCTCAGCGACATCTTCTTTCAGGCAGTATCCATCAGTGTCAGTAGCTCATTCAAGTCTCTCAACGGCCATTTGTGAATTCTTGGCAGAGGATCAGCGGTCATTAGATTGACCTCAGCGGGCATCATTGACAAATCAACTAAAGTGTCTGCGATCAGGAAATACACGAAATCTATATTAGTCGCTTTCAAAACAAAAATCTCCCTGCTCTAAAATCGGCCAATGAACGCGAAGACCATTCTGGACACTCGCGCTAACAGTCATAGCATGCTTTGTCATGTAAAGCTACATGCAATGTTATCTTAGTATACGCTGGTTAAGTTACTTTTCTTAAATAATAGCGATCTTGGTTTGGAACCCATTGCGCATTTCAAAAATATTTCGACATGGTATACTTGACATGGTACGGCATAAATGGTCGTTTGCTATACGAGTTCCTGCAAATGGCTTCTGGTAAATAAAAGCAGCTTGTCTTCTACGGTCTTAACACTTACCATGATGAATTTGGATATATCCTGTTTTGAAAACAGTGTAGGTCCACATCTGCTGGCTTCTGAGAAGCCAGCGGATGTGGAACCACACTGTTTTCCATTTTGCTTGTAACAACTATCTAATAACTTGAACCTTGCCAGTTTGTAAGATAAAAGTTTGGGAAGAAAATTGAATAAAATTCACCAGCATGGCAATGGTTTATAAGTAAAGTTCAGACATAATTGAAGCATAACGGCATATGGCGAGAGTCATTTGACGGGTCTTCTAACACAAAGTTGATTTAACTGCTGGAAATTGATAACATATGCCGCACTGTTTCCATTACAACTCTATTATACTGGCGAAATGTTGAAACCACATTTGACTAATTATATATATTTGTTGGACAATTCCAGTAATTTTACGTTGAATGATGAACGACTTGCATTAACCATCGCCCTGCCGAAGGCTGTAAGATATTTTTGCATTTTGCTTTTCTTTAAAGAAATTACAATAATTTGAATATGAAAAAAACACCGCTAATTCCATTTTTGAAATTTATAGAATTGTTTAGTAATCTCAAGTCGAATTATTTTTTCTGTGTGTGATACACTGATGAGGTTACGTGTATATTTTGGTTAAAAAAATATATATATTTTGTAAATATTACATGATGTATCTACAAGCCGAATCCTTAACACTAGATCTAAAGATTAGACCAAGGTGAGAATTTTTGTATCATGGTTTAGAAAGAAACGAAGTAGCCTTGAAATATATCCCCTTATATAGAGCCAAAATTATTGATGTACAGTAAAACCTGTGTAAAACGGCCACTCAAAAATAGACAAAACAAAGGTCTTAATGACAACTGGTAGCTTAATGAAGGTCGAAAGTATTGCAGAATGCTCCCTTTGCAACATTCTGCAATACTTTTGACATGCATTGAGCAATAATTGGTCTTGAAACCCCATTTTAGGTCTTTTTAAGTGTGGCAGTTTTACACAGGTTTTACTGTACTTGTATTTATTAACCCATTTTTGCCATACAGACTGCCCGACCATAATGTTTTATCATGTTAATATTACAAACTACCAATCATGAGGGTGCCCTACGCTATTTGCTTATCTCTCACCATTAAGACATTATATGCATTAATGGACCAATCAAGTTCATTGAACTTAGATTACCCATCAAGGATTTTTATTCAAGGTGTAAAAAGCACTTTTATGGAAGGAGTTGCGCTCAAAAAGTTTCCTAGTAAACACTTGCTGGAAAATTCTAAGTTAAAAATGCAGGAAAAGTTGGGGAAATGATTTCAGTATTCTATATCGAAATTGCACATCAGACCTATATTAAATAAAAGCACATGTTAAGTTTCAAAATGATCCTATATAAGGTTGTAAGGAGTATGGCTCTCACAGTACTTGTATGTATTTTTTATAGTTTCATAGTATTAATAAAAATGGAAAAATATCTAAATTAAAATGCATTAAAAGAAGGAAACTCATTTTAGAATCCTGACAAAAACACATGGACATCTTACGACCTAGATAACATCTATAAAGATTCATTTGGAATCAAATCTGCAGGAGGAGTTGCACTCAATATGCATGTGATACTTCATAAACACATTCAACGTAATTAGAAACAAATAAAACGTTAAAATGAGGAGGGAAAAAATGCAAAATTATTTCAACTTCCTGACACCATGTTTGAAAAATTAACTGCTGAAAATACTTTTGGTCGATTTGTTATTATCAAATTCTACTTTCACAATCGCAGAGAATGTACTGATATGAAACCTGTGCAAATTTGCACATATTTCATATTATGTACATTTAACGTGATAATACAGAAGAGATCCAAACCCGTGACAATGATTTATCAATTTCAGTTGGTCTGCTAATGGCTGTCTGCAAAAGTGTCCAGACTATACTCCTAAGTGCCGGTGATTAAATATACGCTGTGCCGTTATGAGACTGACATGATTTTCAGCTTATAAGTTTTTATGTGACCAAAGACCATCCATAAAATATATACAAAGGCAAAGCAGAAGTATACATTTATCGAAATAGTTCGGTTCCCCATTAGAGCAGAAACTGTCTGTGCATACAAGAGTAAATTATAAAGCTACCAGGGCCCAAAACTACAATGTCTGCTTAAAGGTTTTTACTACCTTAGTTAAGCATGGATTTTTAAGGATAGAAACATAACGTTAAATCAAAATTGTTTCATTGTATTTTGTAGATCACAAAGACATCTGTAACTATACTTAACGCCAATAAAACGCAACTTTTACAATATAACCTACCCTAGATTTAAAGCTCTTTTAGCATTTGTATTAAATGAAAAGCACAAAACTATAGTCGCGATATCAAGGCAATATCCTTTTGGTACTGATAAAGCACTCCAGATAAACCAGACTGCATGTTGTGATAAAGGGACACAGCCTCAATACTTTAAACAAAAAAGCAAAATCACCTCATTAACCAGGACATCAGATCTTAATATTGCCTGGCTGTTTTGGTTTCATACTTTCTGAAACTTTCAATAATGCTCTACGTTTTAACCACACACAGCTGGAAAAAATGTGTCTTGAAGCTTGACCTTTAAAATGTCCACCAAAGTTTGAGCATGAAAACCGGAGTTTGACGGAAATGCGAGATTTTCGATGGTTGATATCGTGATAAATCATAACCATAGGTAATGACTAAGCAACTTATGTATGCCAATTACGAAATGGTTCAATTTTGTTGAAGTTTTAGTCATTCCTCAAATTTAGCGAAAAATATGCAAGAACTGAACGTTAAAACATTATTTTAGGCCCCTTAGTTAAACGGAATTTTGGCTTCTATTCCGTATTTTTGTTGTTTGAGTGAAACAACGTTCATTCAAACTGAAATTGAGTGGAATTTAAAGATGAAAGAAGGTTAAGAATTTGTTCTGATGAATTTGGCATTTTTCACCAAAATTTTTAGTATATGTGCGTAATAAGGCTCAAGTTTTGCTAAACATTCTTGTACGTTAGGGAAGCTTGTAAATACACAGACAAGGGTAATTACGTTGCTATGTATAGGAAAAAAATAGTATTTGTATCAGTTGCGTTTTTAATGGCTTTATGTATACATATATACTGTACCAGCCTGCCAATTTATCAAACATTAAAATTATCATTTTGAAATATCAATACTTACCTAAGGCAGTACTTAACTTCTTGATGCCTTCCCTTATTCTATAGTGTTTTGATGTTTGCTTGTGTTTTGTTATTATCGTGTATCTGTTGCAGTTTTTTGTCCTATATTCTGGTTCATTATGATTAGGTTCAGACAACAGAGTACCGCCTAAGTGAGTGTTGAGGTATTAGAAATGCTGTGTGTTCCATTAACCTTCATGTGTATTTGTTCGATTTTGTGTATGTGTTTTTGGTGGGAGAGGGTGTTGATTGTAATGCGTGTCGTTAGACCGAGTGGAGTCTGTAAGATATCTCTCTTTCCTTATATATAATATTGGTGTTTTTCAGTCCTTTTCAATTTTCTGGTGCAGACACCTGAAAGCACAGTGTCACTGAAGTAGGGTATATGTTGAAGTGGCAGTGTGTGTGTGTGTTCAACAACAGTTAAGGAAGACAGAACGTATGAGTTCATAGCACGTAAAAGAATTCGTGATACATGGATTCAGCACAAAGAAAAGGAGGCGTAGTTGTATGGGTTTCAACAGAAGTAAAGGAAGCGGACTGTATGTGTTCAACGGAAGTAAAGGATGTGAGGTTATACAAGTACAACACAAGTAAATGGAGTGAGAATGTATGGGTCTGACACAAGTAAAATAAGCAAGACTGCACCAGTACAACACAAAATGTAAATTTTATTAAGTTCAATGCAAGTAAAGGAAGCGAGAAAGGCGTACATGATTAACTTCAACACAAATACATAATGCCAAATGCGAGAATGTTTTAGTTCTACACAACTCGTGGGGAGTTGAGATGTATGCGTTCAACACAAATATTTAATCAAGCTGCACTGCACGTATATGTTCATATGTCCAACATACTTTAGTAAAGAGGTAATGTATGTGTTCAACTCAAGTAAATGAAGCTGGAATATGTTTTGTGAAGTGGTTCTGTTTCCAGACAAATCTAATCTTTATTCCCCAATATAAGGCCCTATATTTTACCTAAATGGCGGAATACTAGAGCCTTAACCATAGGCTTTAAACCCGGTTAGACAGTTTACGATAACATAATATCATATCGATTTGTTCCACTTGTACATGTATATACAGAGAATTAGAGACTAGATAAATAGACAAGGCACCGCCATTAAAGGTTAACTACTGTTTTGTGTTAATAAATAAAAGACCTTGAACAGTCACAATGCAGTATTGCCCCTACAAATGGCCAAATAAAAGTTTCAAAGAAAATGATATTTAAATTGCATTAAAGAACACGCATTGGAATCTCTGTTTCTGCTATTTCAACATATATGAAATAGAAAAAAAATTTGGAGGTGCTTTCCACCATTGATCAATCTATCATTTTGCACACGGTTGCAGTTTTACATGACACGGATTATATAAAAATGACATGCTAGATCAAAGGGGGAAGGCTGTCAAAATGCTCAAAAATAAATTATTATAGAAGCTCATTAGTCACTAATTTGTACAAACCTGTAGTTTAATATCAATTTGCAATGGCACGCATACAATATGTAGTTATGATACACCTCATTGAACAGGTCAGACTGGTTGAGCGAGTTCAACAATGTGTGAACTCGCGGGTGCTCGTTGTTCTGGCATCAGTACAACAAGCGCTTGAAAATGCTTTCATTGTTGAACTCTCCTCCGGTATAATCTGTGTGAAAGACATGAACAGGTTATAGTCAAAAGTTATGTACAACAAACTCATTAATTAAAAACAATAAATAATCTAGACCCAAATCCTTTGCAAACACAACAGTTTTGAGCTGCAAACTTTATATTTCAATATATTTAAATGAATACCTGACAATACTTTCGACAAAACAAAATTTGGTCACAAAAAATATCCCAACCCCTAACCCTAAGGTCCTGGAATTAATATGCAATAGTTTCCAAATATTCATTTTGTTAGATGCACTGAATGCCAGCTTTTAATTAAAGCACAGAAATACAGTTGTCAATTATACATAATCCTAGCCAAAGACTCTCAACATTTGGGCAGATTGAATAGAAAATGTTGTAAACTAAATTCAGAATAAGAATTCCAGTGAAATTTTAATCATTAGACACATTATTGCTAAAATAATAGGAATATAATTTTACTTCCGAACGAAGTTTCTCAACACCCTTTTGATCGAACTCTCCGGTATTCAGTTGTATGTACTGTTGAGCCCTTATCTTTGTTGTATCTCCTTTTTATATCTTGATTTGTATGAACTAGGAGTTGATGCATCAATAAGTTATGAATATTTCATGCGAATCAAACACATGTGTCTTGATCTACATCAGAATGGTGCGGTTGTACCGTTAAACATGTTTAAGCCCTCCAGTAATTTCTTTACTGACAGTTCCAAGGCGGTGCTTCTTAATTTGTGGATCCATTTTTATTATTAATATGTCATGTTTGTCTTTGCTATGCTGTCTTGTCTTCCTTGCAACCTTGTAATCAACTACTTTCATTTACAATCTTTGGGACTGACCCTTTTTAAGAGAGACTCCATGAGCTAATCCAAAAGACAAATTCATTTTTATCGAAATTTATCATGCCAAAAAATGTTAAATACCAAAATCTGCGAAGCTGGTCTATTTCTGCCACTAGCGGACAGTTTCTAACCGATGTGTCATATATGTGTTGATCATTATATATATTCAGGCACCTGTCTAACCGATGGTTCTTTTGGGAGTCCATAACTAATGAACAAAAGATTTCAATATTTTAAATCACATTTTTTATTATCTCGACCTATGTCATTTTACTTGCCATAATATGGAGGATCTTACATGAGCGCTCATGTTTTATTGGATTTATTAAACGAGTTGAGCAAAAGAGATAAAATGCGAGGCTTGTCGAGCATTTTATCTCTTTTTCGTGACGAGTTTAATAAATTCAATAATGCAGGAGCACGAATGTTAGATTATATTTATCATATGACTTCAAAAGAAATTGAAATCATTTATTGGCGTGAAAACGTCAGGGGTTTGCCATATGCGTGACCTTAAAAACGCCATTTGATAACGTTTCCCGAAAATCTGTAAACCACTTGTGGTTTATCTATTTTAATGCATGGTGTCATTTCACTCCATGATGCGACGTCAAATGATAACATAGATTATCAAATCTCTGAGTTCCAAGATACCAATAATGCGATGCTCAAGACTGTTACCAAATCTAGGCCTGTCGATTTGACATTTTAATTGGATTCATACACAGCTCTCGGAATAAAACCATCAACATCCAGATTTTCTCTATCTTCCTGAGGGACCTTAAGCGAAACATCAAACTTTCCTCTCGGAGCTTCTTGTATTACACATAGTCCATTAAGCTGACACTAAATATGTCACCAATCGACAAAACAAGTTATTTATTGCCCACTCTTGACAGAAGAAAAAATCATTTTAACTAGAGATTCTCAATTCTTATTGTAATGTATCATACATGTAACACTCCTATCTTTGGGGTAAGCAAAACGTGTAAAACAGCACAAATTGACATAAAATTTCGATTGGGACATTCCTTGTAGTCGGTTTATCATCTATATAGTGTTGTTGTGTCTAACTTTTGAATATTTTTGGTTTTCAGTCCAGACAGTGAAAATTATGGCGCTGATCAAAAATCATAAATTTATGGCAAGGACGTTTTCAAGCTAATTAAGTAAGCAATGATGGCAAAGCTAGAAAATATTGTTAATTACAAATGGTGTTTACTCGTGAACACTGTGCCCACAACCATATGTTTGTCCATAAGGATGGTTCTCTTTCTTAAGACAAGAGTCATCTTAAGTTTGAAGCTTTTAGCTTGACTACTCATCACCCTCTATCAGCTGAACAAATTTGAAGCTCAAAGCTTTTATAATTTTCGAGATAACCTGATTACAAGTTTTCAAGGCCCAAATTTGCAAAGGGAAATTTCTCAAAAATAAAATAACTTTATTGAACAATTTTACTAGGTAATCAACTCATCATCCTATATCAGGTAACCAAGTTTGAAACTGCTAGTTATAGAAGTTTTTGAGATTTCAATACCCAAATTTGCAAAGGGCAATAACTCAAAAAAGTAGAATAATTTTACCAGGTAATTAACCCATAATCTTTTATCAGCTGACTATGTTAGGATACTGCTAGCTATAATATGTTTTGAGATATCTTTATTACAAGTTTTCAATGTGCAAATTTAAAAAGGGCAATAACTCAAAATAAATATAATAACTGTTTTACATATTTTCACTAGTTAATTTAATTATTATATTCTGTCAGATTAACCAAATTTAAAGCTACTAGCTGTAATGCTTTTCTTGGGATATTTTTATTGACCAAAGTTGCAAAGGGCATTAACTCAAAAAATACAGATAAACTATTTTGATGAGGAATCCATGTATGAAATTTCAAAGCCCTAACCTTAATGTTTTTGAATGGACAGACGGACGGTCGGATGAACAAGCGAATGGACGGACAAGCCCAAAGCAATATACCTCCTCAATGTTTTACAGTTTGGGGCATAAAAAGGAGAGAAACGACAAAATTGCGTTTTTTCTTAAGGCAAATTTCCACATCACTGGTAGCCGTCATTTGACTAAGTTGACAGCGCCACCTATAATTTGCAGTAGACGACAATTTCAAATTATGCCGTTTTTTCAAAAATAACAAATAAGTCATGATATTTCATGAGAAGCGTCTGCTGGCAGACGATTCTCATGAAATATCATACCTTATTTTTTTCGAAAATTGAGAAAGATGTTGAAAATTTGTCGTCTGCTGCAGTCGTGATTGGCGCTTTAAGGGTTAAAAACGTGGAGCCGTGACCCCAAACACACTACCAATTATAACTATTGTAAGACAGCATGTTTCAAAGAATAATTTCTGAAAATTCATGTGATAAAATTGATTATGCTGTTTCATGTACACTGGCACAAAATATACAAAATATGAAACTAGCACATTATTGTGTACATTTTAATGCGGCTGTACACGTCCAGAAACGCCATTTCATTGGTGATGGCCCGCTTATAGTGGTATTTGGATCCTCCCTCCTGTCATCAATTAAAAAACAAAACAAAAAAAAAAACGTTGTCAAAGTTGGACCCCCTCTGACGCGCATTATAATGACAGCGGAGCAGAAAATCAATACAAGTAAGACACATTACCTCATTGTCTTTAGTTTGTTCTGAAACCCCTGGGACCTTACAGACACTAAACCCGAAGACATTTACAGATCATCCAGAACTACAATAATCAGTGCTACTTTGTAATAATTTCTGGTCAGCATATCAAGTTGTGCTACATATCGAACCGACGTCAAGTGAAGGTTCAGACTAGCCTGGTATACGTGCAGTCCAGTCACAAAAATTGTGCTAACCGGAAGCTCTGTGATTCGGAAAGTTATGTAATAGTTATACAAGGCTTGTCCGCCTGTACGTTGAGATAATCTTACGTGCAGGTTGATACATTTGTAAACATGGCATGACTATTTCATACCACTTACACCAGTGTAGATCTTGCATATCAGGAGCTATTTCGTGCTAAAACTGGTTAGGATGGTATAAAGCTAGTCCTGACAAGAAACAGCCCCCAAACTTTTAGACAGAACTTTCAATCTACCTGTAAATAAGGCAGACGGTTTGACACCAATATAATTACATGTACAACACACGCAAATAAAATAAATATCGAAATGTTATGAACACATAGAATGAAAGTAACTGGTTCTCAAAACGGTGCTTTCCATAGTTCTGTTATGTAAACATGCACTATGTTTTGGTATCGCATAAGCGCAAATTACTTTAATAAAATCCCATCCTTAGGTATCCAGCAAAGCTAAAAGTCTAAATGAGTACTTACATCATATGGGCTTCGCCGCGAGAACACCTGTCTTCGGGGTTTCCTAACAATAAAGGCGCAGACCAACCTACGCGCGCGTCCACACATACTGTCATAGCCTATGTTATTCGCTTTTGGGAAAGTAACATATCAAGTCTTGCTACAAGCGAAATTTCACTATTCTAGCAGTCTCTGTAGCTGATCAAGTTGTGTTGAGTCTCACTTTCTTGGAAATCCACGAAGACAGGTTTTGTCACGCGTTGAGGCCGGAGCAGAAATGGGAAATGTAATGAACATGTCATGAATAGCCGGATGTTATCATTTCACAATTTCTCTTGGAATTATGTAAACGGGACCAAAACAGTCTTTAATATTAACGACTTCCAAGAAATCATTCAATATATTGGACAGAAAAACTGATTGCTGTCAAACATAGCGATATTGCTAATCGCCACTGACTGAATGCAAATAGATCCAAACATTAACATAACGCATGTACGCAGGCATATAGTGCATGATAACACAATACCAACTGGGCCTCGTAGCAAGACTTTGTTGCATGCGAACAACAAATGCGCAGACCAGCCTACGCATCCGCGCAGTCTGATCAGCGCATTTGTTATTCGCAGTCTGAAAGTACGACAACTAAATGCCACATATAAGAATGCAAGATTTTTGTTGTCTCTGTAGCTTAGGAGGCTTGTTTGGGCATGAACTGCTCGCAAATCCCGAAGACAGGTTTTCTTGCGATAATGCCCAATTGGGGATGCAATTTATGAGACCTGTTTTCCATTGTCTTTACCACTGAAAAGGAAAAAATAATGACTAAACCCAATAAGCATAAGAAAACAAATTTTACATCTGTAGCCTGACAATCATTTAATTCAGGTTATGTGAATTAGTAGAGATACAGCCCTTTAATTTGGTAAAAACTGACACTTTTTACTCTGTGTTAATCTTGATCGAATACTCTCATGAAAAATTGGAGAAAGCAAATGTCATAGTGAGTGTATAAGCCCCCCCCCCTCCCAAACACAATGGTGTCCATTGAAACATGAATCAATAGATTGTTACCAATGCATCATGACGTTTCTAATTATTCAGACACAAGATATTTTGACAACCAACAAAGATTTGAAGAATTGGCATACTTTTAAGAAAACTTCATTTTTTATATTTTAACAGCTAACAGCAGTGTCACGTGAAAGGGTATTCATATTGTCAGTAACTGTATGAATGGTTCATTCTTTTCTTCTGGTGACTAGCTTATACATCATACATTGTAAATGGTCTCCAGCTTTAAAATTTACATTTTTTTATTAATTTTATTATTCAAGATAATGAATCTGTTGATTCTCTCTTGTAACTGGGTCAGCAAATGACCATCTGTTTGAAATTCAAAACACACATCCCTACTATAGAACATGTCAATCAAATCTGACAATCAAAGTACTTCAATTCCCACAGATTTGTTCGATGGTGTGTTTTTAAAACACTGATATCAAATAAAATTTATTATTCCATGAACATTCCAAAAATTGAATTTAGTAATTATATTTACATTTTATTATAAATATTTAATATATAGAAAGTATTTATAATTTAGGAAACAAAACAGTATTGTATTTTATATGTAATCATATTAACGGCTTTTGTTGAAGTGTAAAACGGAAAAGCGGAACAGCCAATGTGAACACGTACAGCAAATGGAGCAAACAAGAGGCTTGTTTTGCACGTGCGACTCAGGTGTGGCTCGCTGTCAATCACAACACATGTGTCACTTCTGGCGTATGAGTTCGATGTTCGAAGCGTACTGCACCGGCAAGTGAGCTTGGCTGCTGTCATTCAAATTTGTGTAATTCATTAGGATATGAACTGTTTTTTAAAAAAAAACTAAAGATTCATTAAAGGCTTGCTTAGAAAATATAGATATTTAAGAATACGCCCCTACATGACTGTAAAAATACTGACTTATATGGACGTAAAGCGTCACTCCCGAAAATTTACAGTTCAACTCATTTTCCATGGTATTCGTTTACAGTAAAGTAGTAATTATAATAATGTTCTGAAACTCCAACTTGAATATTGTTCTTCTCGTATTTGTAATGAAAAAGTAATTTTAAAGCAATATTCAATGCATTTGACAGTAAATTTGGGACTCTATTTGTATACAGCCCAACATGGGGCACGGATCACTCTTATTATGTGTCAGTGAAAACAGTGTAACGATGTAATGCATTGTCTTGTCACACATTCCATATGATCATTGTTCTGTCTACAAAAGACATCTCGCAATTTGACTTCAGCCAGTTCTAAGAGAAAATTGGTTGATTACATTTGTGTCTTCAAGTCCGAAATTAGCATTGATTGATAGAAATTTCATCACGTGCGTGCCATGTCATACGAAAACAAGTGACTTGGTGAGTGCAACGATTAATATGATCGTCCTGCCCATCTACATTGTTTTTATTAAGTATAAGGTTTACACTGGACTGGGATACCGCCTAAAACTGTGACAGTCCTGATTTAATGAACTTTGTTTCTAGCTCTGTTCAATTGTAGGTGCATATGATCTGGCTTTTTCTCGTGGCAAGTCTGTGTTATTTGCTCTGTATGCCAAAGATCATTTATACATAATCGCTGGAAAACCTGTCTTCCTCAATGTGTCATAGGTAAGCCTGTGATCGTGGCATTTCCTGGTCATACCCACACGCATTTAGGGGGTTACAAGCTATAAGGAATTACTAATCTTAATTGTTGTAATAGAGTAAGTTACACTAAGCAGCATACGTTGGTCTTTGTCTTTCTTCCCCGCGTATAACAACAAGAGCTCCGCCAGCGGCGCAATATTCGCCCGTAGGGACATCACTTTAAAATTTAGAAAGAATGAGTATTCATTCTTGAGCCGGACACATAAACCTGACTTAATTCTATGTGAGTTATGGCATTCACAAGAAGACCACAAAATATGTCCATTTTTCCGAAATATATAAGCTCAACCATTTGTTGATTTTTTCTAATAAACAATTGTCATTATCTGTCCATTTTTTCAAAATATATAAGCTCAACCATTTGTTGATTTTTTCTAATAAACTTTTGTTCATAATCTGACAAGTGTCACACAAGTTTCGCTAACAATAGCAATTCTAAAGCTTTTATTGGAAGTTTTGTTTTCAACACGTTTGACATTTGTTTGTTATCTAATTTTAGGTACTCTTTTTTATTATTCGTTGCCAAGAACTGTTTGGCACAGGGAGTATAACACATCCATTTCCATTGCAATTCAAAATTCTTTCTGTTGACGTTTCATTTCTATTTGCCTATACGACGTATGAAAATGCATTCTCCAACTCATAAACGCTGAAACTAATTAAATCAGAATCAGGAAATATCTTACAAAATTTAATGTTATAGCTAAAATATTCGAGTTAAGATGGATGTAATTTAAAGTAAAATCTAGTTGAGGCAGGAACAAATCATGTATATAGGATCTATGTATTATCTTGCATAAACCCCATACTGTATTAGTCATTTTAATGGCAACATTTAAATGACGTAACAAATAAAGGTGTGTTTAGCAGGTCTCCGTGTACTAAAACCTTTTATACTCAGCTCAACTGAGTCTGATATCAATCCTGCTCAGTAATGTTAAAATACTTGTTGGCATATTAACATTTATAAGCAGGGTAATTACATAATCTGAGAGATTTAAAGCAAGAAATTGTTTATTTTCAGAATTTAAGTTTTAATGCACTGTTGAAATTATAATGATACCTACCCTTATTTTCAGTGCAGCTCCATTAACTTTCTATCTCACAGAGACGTCTTTTTAACACTTTTGCAAACAAGAGCTGCTTGATCAGGGTATACTCTGTTTGCTTATGTAAATATGATTAGATATGATCCTACATTAGTGGACCTGGCGAATATTTTCTTTGTTCTAGGTACAAACGTGAATTTTTATTTATATAATTATTTATAGTGGGTAGACTTAACGTGAGTCAACATAAAGGTAAAGGTTAAACGGATAAAAAGAACTGTGAGTATAACCAGTAAATACGACAATCGCAGACCAGCCAACCAACGACACAACGAAATAGAGGTACAGAACACAGACAGTCACACCAACAACGACAACACACTTATAATAATGCAATCAGCTCTCTCTCTCTCTCTCTCTCTCTCTCTCTCTCTCTCTCTCTCTCTCTTAGCAAGATGATCGCAAAACAAAATTGAGGTTCACTAAAATCCGCATAGCAAAACAAGGCCAAAACACTAAATCCCCACACAACATGGAATCAACAACAAGGAATCAACAACAACAAAATTCATTGCAACACCGCTTTAGAATCGACATCAGGGATTTTTAATATACATATACTTTAAAAAAAAAAAAAGAAACCATCACCCTAGATTCTGATGTTGTTGAACATGGCACTTAATGTCAAACAAACATACAAACACACATACATGTACAAATACTTCGATATACAAAACGGACACACCAATGCCTATTCTATTAATATGTGTGAAAGAAATAATCCATCAGATTGAAAGGGCTAATCAGGTTGAATAATTGATATTCAACTGTACATATCTAACTTAGATCCACTGTGTAAAGCCAACTAATTTCCCAAAGTATGTGTTGTGAAATGTTCAGTATTAATTCTTGCAGTGCCAAAACCAAATTGCTAGAAAAGGATGAGCGTGTGCAAACAAAAATGTCCCAGATCAGACTGTCCTTAGAAGTTGTCTGATCAGTGACTATTCTGTTGCTTTCATCGACAAATTGTATTTATTTATAAAAGTGGTGGATAGTCCAAATTATCAACTGGAATATCCCATTTAGAAATTCAGCACTTTGAGAGATAATAGGTTAACTATAACGAGCACTGACTACGGGGTGTAATAAAATTTCTCAGATAAAGAACTAGGATAAAGGTTCATTACAGACCTAATTGGAATATAGTTGGCAATTTTGCCGCATTAAAGTCCCTGAAATGAGACTAGATAACGCTATGCTCTCTCCAATAAAATGCAGTACCAGATATTAGCAATCAAATTTTGAACTTTAAACATACACAAAATTTAGCTAAAACAATGATTGTATATGCCGTTTATACTCGGTAGCTGCTTTCCTGTTTTCCATTCTGGTGTGGTTGCTTGGTTGTCATTAGTTACTTGTTTTCAGTAACTTCCCGTTTGTGCGGGTGTTTCTGTGTTAGGATCCGAGTTTTATTGTGTTTCATTTCTTCCCTAGTTTAACAGTCTTAAAGAAGTGTGAAATAATCCATCAGATTGAAATGGGTGACTTTACTACTGAATATTTTACTTGTTCAAGACAGTATGACCAAGAAATGCCGCTTTCAGAGACTAACCACAAGGAAGAGACATTGACACCCCGCCACAGCAAGAGTACTACAGTAAAACCTGTCTTAAGCGACCACTTAAAATAGCCAAAGAAAAGATCTTAATGACAAATGGTAGCTTAATGAAGGTCGAAGGTATTGCAGAATGCACCCCTTGGAGCATTCTGCAATACTTTCTACCTGCATTTAGCGATAATCGGTATTGAAAAACCAATTTAGGTGTTCTTTTTGAGTGGCCGCTTAGGACAGGTTTTAATGTATAAAATATAAACTACCAGATCTCTCTTTCTTTTATACCGAGACAATTGCGAAACTAACAAGCAAATTCAGAGATTGTCTGTCCCATTTTACTTAGTGTTTGTCTTTTTATATATGAGCTATCATAAACGAGTAAGTAAAATGCCTAAGTACACCAAACACTTGATCTGATATTTTATCCTAAGCACATCCATATCTTCAGGACATGACGTAAGCCAATGTAAAGTTTCAAAACGAACGATAAACACAAGGTATCGGCTATATATAGACATTGATAGCATTGAATGTCTAAGTTCACATCTTGGAAAAAGTGAGAAAAAGTATCTGCAGATAATATAAAAAAAACTGAAACCATGACAAAAGCACCAGTAAAAAGTAAAGTTTCAAAAGAGTTGGCATAAAAAGGTAGGAGAGGTTGCGCACACAAGGACCCGATATCAGATCTGGTCACTTTGATAGAAATAAATGTCTAAAAAGAGACTAAACTCAACTTGTAAAAAGTAACAAAGATAATCTGAGGATATTACCCAAGCATATGCACATCAAACAATCAGCATACACCTGTAGGAAGAGTCGGCAGACAAGGTTTCCGCTATCTGTTTACTTTGAATGTAATAACGCCTGAAAAATGAATAAGTTCAACTTGAAAACAGTGACAAAAATAATCTGAGGTTTATATGCAAACACTATGCACTTTTTCAGATCATGACCGTAACACCTGTAAAATTTAAAGTAATTAGCATAAACTATTAGATAAGTTGCATACACACGATACCTAGTCTCTATTTGCATGGGCAAGAAAATGACTAAGTTCATTTTGTGAAAAAATATCTGAGGACTATATCCAACCAATATGAATATAGTCAGACCATTCCTTAAACACCTGTAAGGTTTTAAAGGAATCAGTATCAAAATGTTGGGGGAGTTGCATACGCAAGAAGATGGGTAGAAGGACGGACGTACGGAATGCCAAATACCTTGTCCCTTAATGTTACTCTAAAAGGTGGGGGACAAATAGTGGCAAAATAATCTGAGGATTATATGCAAACAAATGTACATCTTCAGACAATGACCTAAACACCTGTAAAAGTTCAAAGATATCAGCGTAAAGTGCAGGTGGAGTTTCATACACAAGATACCTAGCATCTATTTACTTTGGCCAGAAAAAGGACTAGGATCAACTTGTGGAAAATGTTACATAATATTCGTAGGCTTATATCCAAACAATACACATTTTCAGACCATGACCTGTAACGTTTAAAAGGAATCGGCATAAAACTGTAGGAGGGGTTACATACACAAGATACTTAGTATCTATTTACTTTGGCCAGAAAATGACTTAGTTCAACTTGAAAAAAAAGTGACGAATATAATCCGAGGATTATATCCATACAAAATTCACAGCTTCAGATCACGACCCAAACACCTGTAAAGTATCAAAAGAATCAGCATAAAACTGTAGGAGGAGGTGCATATACAAGGTACCCACTACTTGAAGGACGACGTAAGGATTGACGGAAGGACAGATGGATGAAAGGACGGATAGTCGAACACTATGTCCACTCGCTTTCTTTCAAAAATCAGGGGACAAAATGCCTGCTTAGAACTACATCGGAAAACTAGAACAAAATCCAAAACTTACATGTGTATGTATTTGAGCGCTGGTGTCGCATTTTAACAATAACAGAATCTAGGGTGAATATTTAGCATGGAAAATATTTAAGCCCCACCGCGGTTGGACTCGACTGCTGTCCGTGCTAAGGCACAATTGGAAAAACTTGACTCAATTCGAGAATCAAGTCTCAGGTGTATGTAAGGCGTAGTATTATGTATGAAAAAGCTGCATTTTATTAGCTGGAACTGGCGTAAGGAAAACTAGTACTTAAGCATGTGGGTCCAGCGCTTTCTGATTACCGAAAACGCTTATCAACAGAATTAATGAAGTTTATGTATTTTTTTCAATAAAATATCGCTATATTGAAAAAACACACATAAACTTCATTTACAGCATATTCTGGAATGTTGTAACCGTTTGTTTCGCTGCAATCAAACTTGCTATTGTGCTAATATGGTTTCTGTGACGTCAGCGTCACGATATCAAAGAAGACCCTTGATGTACATCCGTGGTCTGATTCCACAGAATTCGCCGAGGCAGTTCCAATTGTGCTAAGGCACTGATTCTGTTGGTGTTTGTTATTTTGATGTGGCCCCCACTGTGTGTTGCATATACAAACAAAAGCAGAAACACAAACAAAGTTTAACGCATTTATGTCAACTAGACTTGCCAATTAGTGTAAGACAAGTCCATTGAAATAATTTACAATAATTAAGTGGCATATAAACGAAGGATATCATTATCCCCCCCCCCCCCCCCCCGAAATAGTATCTGCCTTAAAATATGCAGTAATAATAATTATAATGTTAGAAAATGGCATGCCTAATATATATTTCAATAAACTTACTGACCCAGTGACTTGAATGTTCTCATATTAAACGTCCAAAGGACATGTCGCCTGGCCATGTGTAACAAGTTAGCAATTATATGTCACGCTGGTTGTCCGACGGGACATTGCAAAATCGAGTAGTAAAAGACAAACCTGATTAAAAGAGTCAATTAACTGATTGATAAACCAAATGCTAGTATTGACAGTTTCATTACACTATTTCCCGAAATTAAGTTATAGTTGATAGAGCTCGTAAGAAGTGTTGTCTCTAATCGCCTCCAGCATCTATGAACTACCATTGGAAAACGTTTCTTCTATGAACTGTCATTGGAAAACGTATCTTTTATTACAAAAATGCGCCGCTCTGTTAGGACAAGGCCACCATTCAAGGTTGGAAGCTGTTAACACCTTTGCAAAATGCCTCCAGTCATCGAGATCGCAGTTTAATCTAGTGGTTGTGGGTCGAAGTGTTGTTAATTCACGAAAACGCATTTTTCTCTTGTTATTCATTTGGCTTAGTACTTTTACCTCAGCCGCCATGCTAATGCACTTGAAAGTGATCTAGTGATCATGGTGTGGTGTTAACTCTTAGCCGAATAGGTCGTCTGCTGAAAAACTTTGCAAATAGTTTGAATCCAGATCAGGCCCGACGGTTAGTCGGGCCTTACCTGGATCCAAACTGGTTGACACTATGACGGTATCCCTGAAAGACGTTTAAGAAAAGGAGGATTTTGAAAAAAAATAGCTAACGACAAAAAAGCATGAAAAATTACCCAGTAGGCAAAGCGTTAATGGCGGTGTTTGAAGTTATTGCTAAGTGTAGGCGTCATGGTGATCGATGGTTGTGTTCCTAACTTATCAATGAGCCTCATATCACCAAACAGTCAAATTTCACGAAAATTAATAACAATGGACAGGCTCTGCTAAAAGGAATTCCAGATCTAGTGACAACAGTTTGGCTTCTAGATGAGTTGCAGGGACGAATGCAGTTCTTTATGTCTCAGACACAGAGCATATTTCATTTGTTTTTGCTTTTACTTGTATCGAGCTGTGTCATGTGACACTTACGACTAAAATGATATGGACAAAATGGACCCTCTAGGGGAAACAAATCCTTAACACACCCAGCCAGCATGCAGTAGCGGGCTACTATCGGCCCACCAGCGAAAGGTCATTTTTCGCTGGTGAGCCGATGGTGACCCGCTTTGAGATGCGTAGTGGGTATTTTGAAACTAGACAAGGTGTCCAGAAGGTGCCCGTATACCTCGATCGGTGCCACCGCCTTTATCAAAAATGGCAAGTACATATCTTAAACCAACCCTCGCTACCGCGATGATCATATACTGACTACGAACACCCACACGACAACAAGACCACAGTTGAAGTATAGCAACCAGCTCTCTTTTCTGCAGTGGGCTTATTACAGAACTAGAAAGAACACTAAGTACTACCTAACAAAACAAGGACAAAACACACAAAAACACAAATTATGAAGAACAATAAACAATGACTATGCAACAACTGAACCAGCGCCTTAGAACGTATATTTGCCAGGGCCACCTGTCCCAGTAACCGTAACACTTGCAAGATAAAGATAGTTTGCTTTATAACTTGAATATACAAGTTTCATAGTACATATGTTTTACATGTGTTTTTTTTTTTCATTTTAGGCTTACTGAGGTTAATTTACTTCACACGCAAGAACAAGGGTAGTACACAAAACATACTAATACATTAAAGCAAGAGTTACTGTCTCTAATTATTATTTTACTATAATTTCATAAGGGAAAACTGCAGTAAAATAGCAAGAACATATTTTTTATCTTGAAAGCTCATTTTCTATAACCTGGGTCTTTGCTATGGCCAACTGCAGATCAAACGTTGCTACTACCAGACGATGATTTATCTTCAAATATTAGGTTGTGTCTCTGTACTGCATGTCATTACTTACATGATAAAATAGACAAAAGTCCACACTAACTTCATTAAATTTCACTGCGACTAAAATTATTCATTGAAATAACTGATATAAAACATTGCATTTATTTATTGTCCCTGATTTTGCGTTTTAAATGAAAATTAAATCAACAATACATGCATTATAAATGCATTAAAGCTTTAAACTTTTCGAACAAACATAGAAATTCCCTATAATTTAATAGATTTCCATTACTTCTGCAATTTAACAATACAATTGGATACTTGAAAACATTTGGACTAATATTACTCTTTTATCATGTCGTAGGTGAACAGCATTAAAAATGGTAGATTGAGTAATACTATTTATATTTGTAACGAAACTCTTTCAATAATAAGGTCAGTGCATTAAATAAAATCCTACATATCCAGACAATATATGTTGTGGTAGGGCTACGAAATATACATAGCGTTAAAAGTTAAGCACCACCTGAACATTTATTTCAGTGACGGTTTTCGTGTATATGATTTTCTTCAAAAGAACAATATATTTGTAAAATATTGTTTACCAAGCATTTACTTGGTCTGTCAAACCTGTCAGAATGCCATTTCATACTTTTGTTAAAGTTATACGGTGTACTGTATACACCAACCCCTATTTTGGGGTTATACCCTTATAAGCGGCATAGTGGACCCCAAAAATCTTCCTTTGATTTTGTATTAACGCGAAAATAAACTTGACCTAGTTTTCAGACTAGTGTCAAAAGGGTTCTTGCGAACTCACTGTGTCTTGCAAGTTACAGAGATAGTTAATCACATGATTTTAATTTTTGCGTTTTCATTTATATGAAACAAGTCATTCTTTACACCTCAATATCTTTTGTTCTATCAGTGATATTCATCAGAAATGTACAGACAGAACATGTTTTTGGTTTCTAAACAATATGGCACTAGCAATTTTTCATCTCGTATTGGTATGAAAATGTCACAATGGGACAGTAAGTAGGGACATTTTAGGGGTAAGTGTGCATTTGCCATACCTATTCGTCAATCTTAATGCTAATACAATCATTTGCTGTAAATTGTCATTACTTTATTGAATTTCATAAATATAACAAGTATACATTCATATTTAGAAAACTTAACTGTTTTTTTCTCAGAAAATATTTAGGCAGTGCTTATTTTTGACGCTGTGTATATATTTCTTTGACGTAGGTTAAGTTTGTTTTATTTCACATTGATATTACTAAAGTAATACTGTTTGTGATCTATTTGTTTGATATAGATCCATCTTGGAGAATTGCTTTAAAGTTATTGGGAGTAAAATTGCCAGTAATATTAAATTTTGCTATTTTATGAAAGTTAAAGTTAAATCTCTAATGGTAAGATTCAATTTATCTAACACCAAAACTGCGTGCATTCATATATTTATAACGATATGATATTAGTTATACTGTGTCTAAGAGAAGTATATCTAAATGGCTTTAACCCTTTGTATACTGGAAACCCATGAACGAGTACTTTTGCAAACAGTGCTGCATTTCATCAGGGTCTACACTGTTTGTTAAGGTAAAAGAGATCTTCAGACAAAAGAATACAATATGAGCCGCGACATGGGATTTCCAACAATGTGGTATGTGCGACAAGCAAAGCCTCAGATCAGCCTGTACATACGCGCAGTCTGATCAGATCATTTGCCTGTCACTTGAATATTCTATGAGTGTTAAGCTACTGACTGAACATCATTTGTAGTTTTTAAGCTTAAAAGGAGGCTGCACAGGCGCGTCTGAGTCTACACTTGTCAAAATGCAGCATTGTTGGAAATCACGTGTCATGGCTCATTTATTTTGAAAATTATAATCTGACACCCCTCTATATGTGCAATGGACCACCCCACGTTGATTGTATTAATTCAGAAGGAAAAGTCCATTAGTATTTTAGGGTTAATATAGATCAGGTAAGTATGACTAAATGCCAACGATCAGAAAAGTAATACTATTTTTCTATTACTATTTCAACAATAAGAGAAATATGTATTTATCATAGTGTGTTGATTTGATTTGATTGGTTCTCTGTGATGATATATTGCAATAATTAGTAAGCCTTCATGCGAGCTAAATATTATTTGTGTTTTTAACTACAACAAAATTTTGGGCAAAAATTTGGTACCAGTAAAATAAATTTAAGATGCCAGTGTCTTAGGCTGCTGTCCGTTCTCATGCGGCGGTTCTGTTGTTGTTAATTCAATGTTTATTGTTGCTCCTATAGTTTGTGGGTGGGGTTCTATGTTTGGTACTTGTTTTGTTATTCTTCTAGTTTGGCAATCATCTTGATGGGAAATAGAGAGGTAGTTGCTCTACAACTCTATTGTCTTCCTGATGTCTTGTGACTGTTAGTGTTCTGTGGCTCTTCCTCACGATGTCGTGGGTTTGTCTACAGTTTGCGATTGTGATATTTCCTTATCATATCCAGTGGCTTAGACTGCTTTTCGTTCTAAGGCGGCGATTCTGTTGATTTATTGTTGCCCCCTTAGTTTGTGTTTGTTCTAAGGCGGCGATTATGTTGTTGTTGATTTCTTGTTTATTGTTGCCCCCATTGTTTGTGGAGGTTCTATGTTTAGTTTTTATTTTGTGATTCGGTGTTTTGTCTCCTTCTAGTTTTGCAATCAGCTTGATGGGGAAGAGAGAGCTAGTAGCTTTACTACTTGAACAGTCTTCCTGATGTATTGTGACTGTTAGTGTTCTGTGGCTCTTCCTCACGATGTCGTGGTTTTGTCTACAGTTTGCGAGTCTGATATTTCGTGATCATATCTAGTGGCTTAGACTGCTGTTCGTTCTAAGGCGGCGATTCTGTTGATTCATTGTTTATTGTTGCCCCCTTAGTTCGTGTTTGTTCTAAGGCGGCGATTATGTTGTTGTTGATTTCTTGTTTAGTGTTGCCCCCATTGTTTGTGGAGGTTCTATGTTTAGTTCTTATTTTGTTATTCTGTGTTTTGTCTCCTTCTAGTTTTGCCATCAGCTTGATGGGGAAGGGAGGGCTAGTAGCTTTACTACTTGAACAGTCTTCCTGATGTATTGTGACTGTTAGTGATCTTTGGCTCTTCCTTACGGTTTTATGACTATTATAACGATCAGTGCAGTATGACTTAATGCCTATCATAACTATCAGTGAAGTATGACTTAATGCCTATTTTAACGAAAAGAGAAGTAAGTTTATGTTTCTGGTACTTTTCTGATGGTCAAAGAAGTATGACTTAATGACTATTATTACGATTAGAGAAGTTTGGCCTTATGACTATAGTTATAAAGATCAGAATAGTATGACTTAATGACTATTATTATAATCAGAGAAGTTAGACATTTTGGCTATAGTTATAAAGATAAAAAAAAGTATGACTTAATGACTAATATAACGACCAGAGAAGTTTGAGCTACATGTAATGAATATTATAAAGATCTGATAAGTATGACCTAATGACTATTATAACTAGAATAGAAGCAATAATATGTCTCTGTGACTTTTCTAACGATCAGAAAAGTGTGACTGAATAGTTGTTATAAACGATAAGAGAAGTTTTACCTTATGACTATAATTATAAAGATCTGATAAGTATGACTAAATCACTATTGTAACGATCAGAGAAGTATTATACTCGGTCTTTATGCCCATTCTGACGATCAGAGAAGTGTAACACAGTGTCTTTGTGAATTTTCCAACGATCAAAGAAGTATAACTTAATGACTATTATAACAATCCTAGAAGTGTTACACTATGTCTTTATGATTTATTGTAACTAGCACCGAAATTTGTCTTTATAATAAGTCTCATTTTTCAGTTTACAGTTGCATGCGTTTAATCTGATTTTATCAGTTTCTTAAAAAACAATCCCCATGGAATCTGGAAACATCAGAAAGAAAGAATTTAATCAATATACCATTTCAGTGTCTTATATTGACTTTAATACGTTACGTAAATAAAAGAAATATCATTAATTGCATTCTAGCGTGACAGCAACAACAAGGAGATAATTCATTACCCTGCACGTAGAATCAAGAATCTTTTGATCAAAATTGTAATAGATATGTCACAAAAAATTATACATAAATTGATTGTTATAGATTTATCTTTGTCTAGCTTACGATGCAACAGATTCTAATGTCACAGTAAAGCCAACACGTATACACGGTAATATATAGACCACCGCATTGTAATTCCGGGACCAGGGCGTCCTTAAAATTAAGGAAGACTTAAGTTAAGAATTGATACTTCAACATGCTATATTAAATGCTAAATAAATTGCCTGGATCGGTGCAGTACTTGTGGTCAAAGATATCATTGTGATCTTCAGAAAAATGAAACTATTTTGATTTAAATCAGTTTGAAACGTTATTTTTCGGATCCTGCAAATCAATACTTAACTTAAGTCTTCCTTTACTTTGAGGAGGCATTGTAATTCCGGGTCCTGAGCCATTGGTTTAAACCATATTGTATTTGTAACTATACATGAATATTACAGTACAAGAATATCATGGTACAGGATCTGACAGTAAGCAACCGCTTATATCATATAAAAAGTAAGAAAGACAGCAAGGATCAGGAATCGATACAATCAAATACCACACCTGTCCCAGGATACCAAATGGGAAAGTAACAAAATCACAATAAACACCACAAATGTCAGCCATTTCCATTCAGGTGACCACAAAGCAGCAATTAACAAACGCGAAAGCATGACAAACACAAGACACCGATAACACAAATGATTGACAAAAGAAGTACCGCCTTGGGACAGTCAGTAAAAATATTTGACTGGAGGACTTAAACCGGTTTCACGGCGCGTGAATCATCTCCTGCCTGGCCTCGAGGTTATCAAACTTTTTCATACTCAACTAAACTGAGCACGAAATTTATCCTGTTCATAAATGTTAAAATGCCAACAATTGTTGGCATTTAAACATTTATAAGCATGATAAATACAACATCTGTGAGACTTAAAGCAAGACACTTCTTTATGTGTCGGTATTTGAGTTTTTATAAGCAGTTGAAATTTCGTGCTCAGTTGAGTTGAGCATGAAAATTTTTTTATAACCTTAGGGCCTGATCTGAGCCTTTGCTGGTAGAATGTGCTATTCTGCAGTGGCTCATTTCGGCCTTGACGCGAGAAAACCTGCCCCCGAGGTTATAAAACGTTTTACATGCTCAACTCAACTGAGCACGAAATTTCAACTGCTCATCAATTCTAAAATACCGACAAATAAAGAAGCTTCTTGCTTTAAGTCTCTCAGATTTTGTATTAACATGTATCATGCTTATAAATGTTAAAATTGGCATAATAAATCTTGCTCAGCTGAGTTGAGTTTGAAAAAAAAATAATAACCTCGCGGCCTGACCTTGTTGCATGCAAAGTACAAAGAAGCATACGAAGCTGCACAACCGAGCAGTCTGATTATCGCTTTTATTTGTCTCTCTGGAAAGGATAATTGTCTGAACTTTGTACATGTAGAAATATAGCTATTCTCTGTCGCTGAGCAGGGCGGACTTTAGGCCGTATCTGGTTTTAAACACCAAGGACGGAACTCCGAGGTTATAAAAACTTTTTTCATGCTCAATTCACTTGAGCATAAAATTACAACTGCTCATAAAAATCAAAAATGCTGAAAAATCTGGACTGTTCTTGCTTTCAAACTGCCCAATGATGTAAGCAAGAATTTTCGCTCTCCGCATGAAGAAGCTTGTGTGCTTAAGTATCCGCTGATCGTGCAGCAAACTCCAGGCAGGTTAATCAGGCTGGGCGGATTGACCGCTTGCTACACACTCATTTTGCACGTTTTGTAATGCGATGGCTCAATTTGCTTTACCATTTATCATAATATGACAAGTCATGGAATCACTGGGGCTTCAACCATTAGCCCGAGATCCATCCGAGAGTGATAACATGAAGTATTTCCCATAAAAATCTACAGCACGAGTAACGAAAAATATTCCCTTTAGAATATCCCCTATTTGTCTATTATGACGTTTAGTGCCAAGGTGTCTAAAAGATATATATGTGCTTCATAAACATCTTTTCATGTTTGTCAGAAAAGCGTATCACTCAAAGTAAACCGTCCCCAATAAAGGTTTTGCTGCTGTTTCTGTTATTTTTCTGGACAAAAAAAATCTGGGAACAGCTACTTTTCAATAAAGCTGGTAAAAATATACAGGCCCTGAGATTATAAGCAAGTTAGGAGGCAAGACCAGGAATCGATACAATCAAGAACCACACCGACCCAGCACACCACACGGGAAAGTGACAAAACACCACACACAAGAGAGCCAAGAGATTAGCCCTTTCCAAGCAGGTGACCAAAAGGCTGCATTGAACAGACAAGAAAGCATGACAAACACGAAACATAAATAACAAAAATGATCCTCAAAAGAAGTTTATAGAAGGAAGAAGTAACGACAAAGAGAAGAATGCATCACTTATATATATTATACATGGTTATTCTAGAAACAAATATCTTGCAACGGCAAGAAAATAACGGCATACAACGGCTACTACGAAAGACACAGGGCTTTAATTGACGGTAAAGTAAAATAAATTGAAATTACACCTTAACAGAAACCCAAAACAAACACCACTTGAAACCAACAAAGGCTAGCCAGAAAAAAAAACACTAATTAAACGGTTGTCGTTGTGCCACGTGCAGGTCGCTTCAATGTGACGCTGTGGGTAGCCCACAAAATTTGCCACTTGTCAAGAATACTGATAGTTCAAAATACTTGCTCAAGACAAAGTGAAGAGGAGATCAATCGGATTCGGTTCAGATGATGTATTTCTGCAACCCATGTAAGCTTAGCGTCCATTTTATTGGACATTATCATATGACGTCGCGTCTGAGAATGAAATAACACCATGCAATAAAATCGATAAACCACTAGTGGTTTATAGATTTACGGGAAACGTTATGGTTGCGTACATAATAACAAATTTATGACGTTTTTACGCCAGAAATGAGACTTCAAAGTGATCTTAATGCCATATGATAAATAGAATCTAACATTCGTGCTCTTGTATTATTGAATTTATTAAACTCGTTGCGGAAAAGAAATAAAATACTCGGCAAGCCTCGCATTTTATCTCTTTTCCCCAACTCGTTTAATAAATTCAATCAAACATGAGCACTCATGTAAGATCCTCTATTAAGCAAACAATGCACTGTTCGGTTACATAATGTAAGTTTTAAAATTTAAATGAAATTGTACATTATAGTATACTTCCGAACAACCCTTAAATTTGTGATGGGTTCATCCATTTGATAGGGCGGGAAATTTCATGAGGCATAATTCGGTTAATGTATACATTATTAGTACTTAAAGAGACTAAGTCTGCAACTATGAACATTGTAAAAGCATAATTAAGTTAAGTTTTTGATACTGATAATTTGTAAAGATTTACGAAATTGGTAAAATGTATACCTGAATTTTAGTTTTTTACTGTTCTTGAAAAATAGAAACATTATTTCAAAAATTAAAAAGTTCAAAAGTTACAGACTATGCAGCTTTAAAATGAAAGTTGTAGCAAGACAAATGCCCAAATTTAACACTCAAGTGACGAAAGAATTTTTGAAACAGTTAATTTTGATAAAAGTCAGCTGACGATATCAAAATCATGATAAATTTCTCAGCATTGAAAGAGTAAAGCCAGCGAATGGTAATTAAAATTGCTCTTGCCTAGCCTCCATGCGAGCTTAACATTTTTTTGCCTGAACAACAGCAGAATCTAGGGCGACCAGTAAAATGCATTTAAGCCCCCAGTGGCTTAGGCTGCTGTCCGTTCTAAGGCGGTGGTTCTGTTGTTGCTGATTCGTTGTTGATTGTTACTCCCTTTGTGGGATTCTGTAATTGTTCTATGTTTTGTTGTGCGTTACTTCATGTCAATTATAGTTTTGCAATCATCTTGATGGGGAAGAGAGAGCTGGTTGCTTTGTTTAGTTTGTCTTCCTGGATGTTGTGATTGTTGTATGCTCTTCCTTGCGGTGCCATGGGTTTGTCTGCCGTTACTGATTGTGGTAATTCCTGGTCATACTCACTTACTATTTTTGAGGCAACGAGAGATGAATGTTGTGGGTTTTTTTTTCAAAATGAAAAAGAAAACACAAGTTAAAAATAGATGTAACGTCACACGAAATTTGGTGACAATTGAACTTCCTCTTGTCTTACAATACTGTAAATTGGGAAATTTCGCGAGGGTTTTACTTTCGCGAAACTTCGCATATGCAAACTTTCGTGAAAATAAGATCCTTGCGAAATGGTGAAACCACTCTGTCGTTTACTGAAATAGGTAAATCATGCCTAAGTCGCGAATTTCTAACGTCGCAAAAATGTCTTTTAACGCTATACGCGAAAATAAAATTCTCACGTAAATTTCCGAATTTACAGTAGCAGGCAGAAATATTTAACATTTATCACTTGGTGAAAAATTGTGGCATAAGTTGTCATTACTTGTCAAGTTAGGATGAAAATGTAAGTTTGCAAAAATAGGGGTAACAGCCCAAGTGCCACCTTTTTCTGTGTAAAATTACACCAAGTCATATTTAACAATGTACTTGACAACCTGGAAGGATAAAACTGGCCATCAATTTCTCTTTCTAACAAGACAAATGCGTATGCTATTGTCTCTTTAAATACAGTTTGTCTGCGACAATCTTATCATCAGCGCAATCAACCAGAATCGACCATCCATCTTATCGTAAATGAATAACCTTCTGAAACATTCATATCCAAGATAACTAGGTTTGATATTTGACCCCTCATCTGCAAGTCAAATAGGCAAACATTCTATAACAAGCAAATGATTTTTCAATCTATAATAAAATGAAATTTCCGAAGAAAGCGCTAACAAATGTATGAGTTAGTCTATAAGAGAAACATTGTTTGGCATGATTGAATTCCATGGCACGCTGCCTGGTTTATAAGTATGAGGAATTGGTCGGTTCCAAGAAAAACTCCGTTTGGGGCATCTACAAAAAAGCAAGGTAGATATTCTGCTATTGACATCCATACCCGTAAACGTTGTATACATATAATCTCTTATTTCATTTGTAACAAGTTTAGATCTTGCATGTTTAGCTCGCACATGTCTGCTAGCATGGGCACGCTTATCTGGGCCACTGACTGTACTTGTGTGCCCCTAAAGACACGGTTTATAATGACTCGGCAGAAATCAATAAGAAAAAAGCGGTAAGAGTCACAAGAGAGTTGGTGCTGCGGCGCTGTAATCCAGAAAGGCGGATATTGAGGGTCATTTGTTTTATTATAGACAATGGTCTTAGCTAAGACAATGTGATTCTTAAAGATATAACCTCACGAAATCAAGGATAAAAAGGGGGAATATCAAGAACTTCATTTGTATGTAAAATACACATTATGTAAAGAAAGGAAGAATGCAAAGATCTGGAATCGATACAATTCAAGTACCACACCTGACCCAAGATACCGTATCGTAAGGTGACAAAACACAAGAAAACATCACATACAGGAGAGCCAAGAGGTCAGACCTTTCCGTGCAGGTGACCACAAGGCTGCAAGACGCAGTCTGGACAATATGGCAAAGACAAACACAAAATGAAATAAAAAAGATCCACAAAAGAAGCACCGCCTTGGAGTGGTCAGTAAGGAAAATACTGGAGGGCTTAAACTAGTTTCACGGTACCAACCTCACCCTTAATTCTGGTGTAGATCAAGACACATGAATGTTTGGTTCGCACGAAAGATCCCGAACTTATCAATGAATCATCTTCTAGAACATATAGATCAAATTATAAAAAGAAGATAAAACAAAAATAAGGACTCAACAGTACATACAAATGATTACCGAAGCAAAAGAAATCTTACAGTTAAACCCCGGTGGGCCTGACAACAGACGCAACATCAGGCCCCAACCCTCTCATCCATAGATACGTCTTTAAGTCGGAACCGTCATAGAGTCTGAGGTCTGACCTACCAGCGTGCAATTAAAAAGGAAAGCAAAGTTTCAAACCGTGATTGGGTTGACCACCAAACATGCAGTAAACAATATGAACATATCACTTTTACAGTGCATTTTGACATAAATAGACTCAGATGAGCCTGTGCAGCCTCCTATTAAGCTTAGAAACTCCAAACGATGTTCGGTCAGTAGCTCAGCAGTCATAGAATATTCAAGCGACTAGCAAAGGCTCTGATCAGACTGTGTGTATACACAGGCTGATCTGAGCTTTTGCTGGTCGCACATACCACACTGTTGGAAATTTCATGTCGCGGCGCACATTGGCAGGTAGTGAAAAACGCAGGTAAAACTACACGTCTTGTCAGTGGTGTCCATTTTATTAGCAGTAATCAAAAGGCAAACAAATCTTGCCAATGGTGTATTTTTACCTTTAACCCTTAAGGACCAATGAAATTTACCATAAGATTTGATACAGTTAACTCAGGATGGTCCATTATATATATTGATGGGTTACAGGCTATAATTTCCGAAAACAATGTATTTCTTCCTCTGAGTATTGCTTTGTCTTAGCAAACAGTGCTGAACCTGATGAAATACCGCATTATGCTGCATTTTCATCTGGGTCTTCACTGTTTGCCTAAGTACCCATTTAGGGGTTTCCAGTCTTCAAAGGGTTAATGGTGCAAAAATCAGGCCCTGCGTGCTCATGATACCATGGGTTGGTTCCCGGTCTTTCATACTCACTCGTATTAGAACTCAGGCAAGTCGACTGTCTAATGCAACCATGAGAAGCACAAGTATAAGCTTTTCAAAAAAGCTTGCCATCTTTCATCACTTAACTAAAGTGGGTTGTTGGCGACTGAATGAAAGTACAGAAGCCATTTGAAAGCTGGTTCAAACGAAAGTGATGATCTATTAAATGACACAACCACCTCATCGCCATCTCCGCAGGTGGAGATGGCGATGGGCTGGATGTGTCATTTTAGTGTTGTTACACCAGTACAAAACATTCACAGCAGGTGGAGATGGCGATGTGCTGGATGTGTCATTTTAGTGTTGTTACACCAGTACAAAACATTCACAGCAGGTGGAGATGGCGATGGGCTGGATGTGTCATTTTAGTGTTGTTACACCAGTACAAAACATTCACAGCAGGTGGAGATGGCGATGTGCTGGATGTGTCATTTTAGTGTTGTTACACCAGTACAAAACATTCACAGCAGGTGGAGATGGCGATGGGCTGGATGTGTCATTTTAGTGTTGTTACACCAGTACAAAACATTCACAGCAGGTGGAGATGGCGATGTGCTGGATGTGTCATTTTAGTGTTGTTACACCAGTACAAAACATACACAGATAATTTTCACAGAAAGGGCTATCTCACGCTACACCACTTAGCCGGTGCTACCATACAGGTTGAAAACTAAGTCAATTATATTTGCCATCCTCATGTTTAAAATAAACGTCCTGAAACTGACAGCCTGCTAGATGTATTTAAGAAAGTCATTTGCATGCTCATGCTAATCGTCATGTCTGATACAATTTGCATGCAATTTTGAGTCTATTTTAAGTAAGTGCAGGGAAATAACATTCTCTAGTTTTCGCTTCATTTTCGATAATAACACAATGTTAACCCATAAGGCGCCAAAACTATAATTTGCAGCAGACAACTATTTTTTTAAAAAAAAAAATAACAAATAAGGCATGAGTTGCAAGGCGGTGCTTCTTTTGTGGATCCTTTTTGTTATTTATGTTTGACGTCTGTCTTGATTTTACTGTCTGTCTTGTCTGTTCATTGCAGCCTTATAATCACCTGCTGGGAAAAGACTGACCTCTTGGCTCTCTTGTGTGTGATGATTCCTTGTGTTTTTGTCACTTTCTCATATGGTGTCTCGACTCAGGTGTGGCAATTGATTGTACCGATTCCTGATCTTTGCGACCTTTGCCTTCTTTCCTTTTATGATAGTTCATGAGAAGCGTCGAAAATTAGGAAAGATGTCGCAAAATTTGTCGTCTGCTGCAGTCGTGATTGGCGCTTTAAAGGTTAATTTGACCTCCTAATTATTTGCTTTCTGTCTATAAGACTTTTCGGTGGTATTTGGCGATAAAACGTGTAAAAGTCAATGATACTAAGCTCTCATTTGGTAATGAAACTATACGCTGATGAATAACTCGTATTTGGTCATGAGAAACACACAATGATAAATAACTCTGATTTGGTCATGCAAACATATAATGATATTCAACTTTTATTTGTTAACACGAAAACACACAATGAATGATATGCCGCTTCGTCGTGGCCTCACGCTTCGTGTCTATTGTGACCTGTTTATTATGCCCTTCTCTTAAAGTTCTTTTTTTTTTCTTGTTAGTAAAAAGGATAATCATGTAAGTATGTTAATATGTATTACTTGACTTTTCGCTTACTGTAAAGGCGGCGCCTCATGAATGCGTAATTAGTTTGTTTGTTTGTTTGGTTCTTAACGACGCATCAACCCTTGTGGGTCATTAGCGTCAGACGGTATTTAACTAAACATGATGAAGATGGAAAAAGTAAAAATTTATAAGATAAAATAAAAGGAATGATGTTGATGAGATTGTATAATGATAAATAGTTGAAATACAATTGTTGACAGGAGAGACCACGTACAATATCTGACAGTTTCAAAGAGCTATTCAGATAACTGTACATGTTCTCTAACTGATCAGAATACAACATTAAAAAATCTGTGTTATGGTCTGATACAAATGTAAAACAAAACATGATTTTAAAAATAGCAATTAGATTTTGTTAAAAAGATTTATTTGTCTTAAAAATGTCATAATACTATCAATATGTATATCTTGAAATAATTCTTTCATGTTATCAACATGGAAGCAATTATTTCTTACTTGTGCTAAAATGGCCACATTTCAAAAGGAAGTGACGTACAGTGAATGGTGCGTCGCAACCAACACATTGTGGGTGCTCTTCACCTAGTAGTAAGTAAGAATGTGTGACTCTTGTGTGACCTAAACGGAGTCGAGCCAAAACAACTTCTTCTTTTCTAAGTTTCGAATGCGTAATTAGAACTAGTCAACCTTAGGCATACGTAAAAGCTGAAAAGGAGGCGTGGTTTTATTTAAAAGTAACTGTATCATCTTGTGCCACCACTTCAGTCATTATTTAGTCCTTAAAACGCCAGCAAAATAACTGCATCTGAAAATTCTATTTAACATAAGCAGGGAGGCAAACATTGTGGACCCAGACCAGACTGGAGCAGTCTGATCTGGGTCCAAACTGTTTATCTATGAGGCTTCAAATAGTTAAGTGGACGACAAAAAGCATATATTTTGTATTTATGCGCTTTAAGGGTTAATAAATGAGAGTTCAGTGTGTTTACGGTTAGGATTTTAATGAAATGCACGCACGTTTGCGCGGCTCAAAAAAGCTTATCAACTCTTTACCAAATTATAAATCTAACCTGATTTCCCTCCCTTAGCAGATGAATTAGCCGAACAACACCTAGATATGAATATTAAGGTTGCCGCCTTTACAGTGAGCGAAAAGTCAAATAATAGGATGTATGTTATATGATTGCATTGTACTTAAATCCGCAATTATGAGCGACGGACTTTTTTGTTTTGCCCGAATATCACACCTAAACTTGAACTTGATAATCAACCCATATTTGTTAACACAGAAACACGCAATGATAATTGACTCTCGTTTGGTCATGCAAACACATAATGATAATCAACTCTTATAATTGAGCCAGTGCATGAGATTTCCAACAATGTGATATGTGCGACCAGCAAAGGCTCAGACCAGCCTGCGCATACGCGCAGTCTGATCAGAGCATTTGCAAGTCGCTTGAGTATTCTATGAGTGTTAAGCTACTGACTGAACATGATTTGGAGTTTCTAAGCTTAACAGGAGGCTGCACAGGCTCGTATGAGTTTACACTTGTCAAATATCAAATTGTTGGAAATCTCATGCACTGGCTCAAATTTTGTTAACAGGAAAACGCACAATGATAATTGACTCTTATTTGGCCATGCAAACACATAATTATAATCAAAGTAAGTAAGAGGGCACAGATCAGGAATGGATACAATCAAGTACCACACCTGACCCAGGACACAACACGGGAAAGTGTCAAAAACACAAGAAAACATCACATACAAGAGAGACAAGAGGTTAGCCTTTTCCCAGCAGGTGACCCCAAGGCTGTAATGAACAGACGAGAAAGCATGACAAACACGAAACATAAATAACAAAAAAGATCCACAAAAGAAGTTTTGAAACGGTCAGTAAAACATATTTTCACTGGAGGGCTTAAACTAGTTTTATGGTACATGTACCAACCTCACCCTTATATCTGAGGTTGATCAAGACAAATAGAAGTTTGGTTCGAATGAAAGATCCCTAACTTATCAAAGTATCATCTTCTAGTAAATACAAATCCAGATATAAAAAGGAGATAAAACGTCGATAAGGAGACACTTCTTATTTGCTAACACGAAAATACACAATGGTAGTGGTGATGCGAAAACATACAGTGATATTTAGCTCTTATTTGTTAATGCCACGGACCCTATATGGAAATATAGTATCCGTGGTAATGCAAACATACAATGATACTAAACACTTATCCGGTAATGAGAAAGCACGCAATGATACCTAGATCTTATTTGGTAAATTAACACACACACACACACACACACACACACACACACACACACACACACACACACACACACACACACACACACACACACACACACGTATTAGGTAAATAGAACACGCACACGCATACACACGTGTCCCTTTGTCTGTGTTCTAGAGTCTCTTCCTCTGGATGACATACGTTGGTCTGTGATTGTGGTATTTCCTTTCATATTCACTTCTTGTTAGAATACATTTCCTTCAGTAGGCGAACTTGATCGTTAATTAGAAAATTTAAAAGAATTTGTGAGACAACACGAGGAGAGATGAACATCTAGCCTGTATTTTTCAGAGTTCTGTTTCATTCCGAGAGTCATTAAGAATCAATTTCGGTCAAATTAGTCGAAAAGTATGAAAGCCAATTTCTCGATAAGATGAGCGTACAGCTCGCTAAGTTTATGATTGCTCCAAGAAAACATATAAGGTGTCTACTTACTTGAAACGTCTCAGAAACGTATTTTTAATAAGCACCATAACTATTGTTTTCACGAACAAATAAGTAGTTAACTATCATTCTCATTTGGTAGAATGTCTTATCAAGCGCTCTGTCTCTGATAGGGAAGCGTCCCAGAACTTGCAATCAATATTGTCTATGAAACGAAATTATTTTCTAATCTTCTGAACACTATTGTTACCGGTAACGCTTTTGAAGTGGGGTTTGTTGTCAGAATAAATGACTCTATTGCACCCAGAAAGGCCAAACTCAATAGAGTTTTGGCCTTTCTGAAAGCAATATGGTTACTAGTAAATCAGATCCTGTTTCAGAGATAAGAAGAATCCATCATGAGTGTGAGGATGGGATAGAGTAAATCCGTCCCGAGGATCACTGATTGACATCACGAGGCTTTCCACTATCAGCCCGCCAGCGAAAAGAGCACCAAGCAAAAGAGAGACTACATACATGACCCCAACTTCTAAATTAGCTTATTTTAGATGGAACATGCTTTTCCAGCTTGCAAAGACAAAAGGGTAGAAGGTAATTCCCTGGAACTATATCAAGATCATTGTTCTTAGCCAATCCTGTAAACGAAATCAACAGCACCACTGAAAATTTGTCTCAAAATAAAATTACACAAAAACCTGTGTAAAACGGCCACTCTCAAAAAGACCCAAAATGGATTCCAAGACCGATTATCGCTTACTGCAGGTCAAAAGTATTAGAGGGGGCATTCTCCAATACATTCGACCTTCATTAAGCTACCAGTTGTCAGTAAGACCTTTGTTTTGTCTATTTTTGAGTGGCCGTTTTACACAGATTTAACTGTATTCGTTTTCCGCGTGTTTACAAATGACCAATCACAGACCATATAACACTAAGCTCAACGCTCTTGTTTGGTCCGATCACCGCCAATCTTACATTATCAGATCTCTGACAACTCGAAGTGCCTAAGGGTTAAGTAAATCAACCAGTTGTCTCACTGACTCTGGTAATTTGCAGAACAATATATCGATTCGATTCCTACGCACGTGGCAATAACTTTACACGAGATCAACGACCTGAAAATAATAATGTGAACGAAGGTTTTATTTTTGCGAATAACGTCAGGGGCGAATCCAGGATTATTGTATAAAAGGTGTGTGGGTTCGCTCATTCTCGCGAGACCTGACGATACCTCATCTAGATCTCTCGCATTTCGCCCTTTGCATTATGGGTAACTAGCGATATTTGGCTAGTCACGTCCAATTCTTGCCCTCCTGTAGTGACAGAATTTATTGTTAAAAATAGCAAAAAAATAATTTTTTGACAGTTTACCATTTCTCTTTTAGTCAATATTTTCTGAATGTAAAGCCCTGAGTCATACAAGCAGTGATCGCATAGTATATTTTTGGTAATAATGGCGGTTCAATCCCAGTGTGTACCGAGCGAAAGGCGACAGGTTAGTGTGTGCTAGCATGCTTCCTGTTTGCGACAATGGGGGTTCGCTTTGCTGATCTCATCTCATTTTTTCTATATACCATGCAAATGAAATAATTTGGTCTCACTGAGGCCTAATTATTTCATTTTCATTGGATACTGGGGGTGGGGGTCCGCCATCGAACGTTAAAAGACATATCTGTGGTGTACAAAATTCGCGACTGGAGTAGGATTAACCTACATCAGTAAAGACACGTAGCCGAGTGATTTCGCCATTTAAGCCGAATGGAATTTCACTATCTTTCAATTGGATCAGTCCATTTCAGTTTTAAGGGTCTATTAAGGGTACACTACTTTAACCATTTAGCCAATAGAGATGCCTTTTAACGCTTTTGCAAACAGAGCAGACCTAGACCAGGCAGCTGCCTGATCAGGGTCTACGCTGGTTGCTAATGGAAACATGATTAGATATTATGATCCTACACTAGTGGACCTGACAAGTAATTTCTTTGTTCTATGTACAAATGTAACAGTTTATTTACATGATATCATAATAGGTGGAGCTTTGCATGAATATTTATGAGGGAAATGGTTAATAGAAGTGTAGCCAATTCATATTATTAAAGATTGCAATTTAATGGTAGGCTTCTAAATGTAAGTGTGACGACATAAGCTCATTATGAGTCTGATGAGAGTAACGTCGTTTGTTTTCAGGGGGTGGGGAGTTTTACACAATCAGTTCGGCACAATAAGAGCTATTATAACCTCTAAATGTTGTGGGAGACAGTAACAACGAAAATACTTGTATGACAATCATGTGTTGATCTCTGAAGGTGTACACCCGATATCAGAGGAACATTTCATTGGAACATTATCAAGATCATCTTTTCTTAGCCACTCTTGTAAATGAATTGGAGCATGACACATGCGCATTGGAGTATGCCACATGCAATCTGATTGCAGCCTGCCGTAGCCTGCATATTTCGATCTTAAGTCAATAAGATTTGTTGCCTTTATGCACTAGTCTCATATTTGTAAGATATTCTGTATAGCATGTCATCGATTGGAATGGAAAAGGCTTGAGTTGGGTAAAATTACCATACATGCAGTAAATAATAGCACAAAATGATGATTATTTTAAGCACTCTTTGAACCGTATAGAAATATTAATGACCAACCCGAAACATGCTTCATGACCATGCTTACATTGAGTGTCAAATAAACCTGGTGTCTTTTTCCCCTGAAATAAGTTGGCTTGTTCCCATGTTCCCCAAAAATCGAAAATTTTGTTTTCTTATGTTCCCTGTTCCACAATATTGTCTTTGTTCCCCTGTTCCCTTCAAATTTTGGCCTTTTTCCTCTGTTCTTTTGAAATAAATGCCCTTTTCCCCTGTTCCCAAAGCCACTGGGAGGGCCTCACAAATGTTGGTCTCGTCCCGAGAAAGCCTTATCATGTTGCATACGGTCAAATACACAGTCCTTTGGATAGATTGATCAGCGTCTTAGCTAATTGCCACATGCAAAATTGCAATATTTTAGCTATTCCATGTGTCTTGGCATAATATGTACTATAAGCCTATCTGGATAGACCGGATCTGAGTCTTAACTGTCCACACAAAGAAGCCATGAGCTCTTAGCAAAATTGGTACCAATTACGAGAACTGACATAAGGTCAAGAATGATCGGAGTCTTCTCTCCGCTAAGACTCCGCTCACATAGCACTTTGTTAGTTTTGGCATGCTTTGACTCATATAAAATCGTTTGTTAGTTAAAACGAAGTGTTAGTCTCACAACGACAGAACGCATTAATGTCCTTGTATGGCCTCATGAATTATAATATTGTCTCTGAGGACCGATTTAAACTGAAGCATTAGCTTGGCCAACAGGCTTTATATTGAACCTGGAATGGCGTGGTTTGACCTAGAATGATGATTTATGACAGTGTCCAGCATTAGGTACAAGTTGGCACTTGGGTCGTGCCTGATAGTGCTTATATTATTTTTTTTTTTGTAAACAGTAGATGCTGGGTCCAAGACTACGTATTAAGAAAAATTGAGCCTATACCATCCCCCTTGGGTAGAATCTCTTTATCGCATATATGCATTTTTATTTAGGTTCACTTTCGATTTTGTTACCAGACCTGTGAAGATTTTGCTTCCTAGAAATATGCCTATCAACATAAGGAGTATGTCACAAGTATGCCAAATTGGCTTTGTAAAAAGATGTTTGCAACATGTGATTTTGCATTTTACTAGCAAATTGAGTTTGTATCTGTATCAATATATACGAATTGTAAGGGTTTGTACAACAAAAACCGCCAATATGCATCTTTGGCGCTTTATTGATGTTTTGAATTTTAAAAAAAAAAAAAACACAATTTTCGAGACTTCATACTTGCTATGTTACTTCACAATGGTGCAAGAAACTAGTAAACGAATGCAACAACAAAACAACATTTTTGTGCTAAATTCAGCTTGTACGGCTGTGACGCTGCATTGGTGATATATTGCATTTATAGATTTGGTCTTGCATGAGTACGCTGATTGTTTGGTTTCCGCACATGCAAAAAAACTTTGAGAGGAGAAAATATTTTTGCACGCCGGATAAGGATATCTGAGATTTTAACCCTGGGATAGAAAATCTTATATTACCCATGCTATCTTACCCAGGACGTTAAGTAACGTCATCATGTGAAATTGCATCTTAGCGTATTCCGGGACTTCTGAAAGCTTATTTTAAAATAAATACATAAATAAATAAAAACATTGGTGAGCAAGAAAAAGAATCCATTGTTCGTGTGAGGGTAGGATAGAAAGACCCATCCTTCGGGATCACTCGGCAAGCCTCGTGATGCCTGACGGCGATCCTCGGGACGGATTTTCTATCCTACCCTCACACCCATGATAGATTCTTATAGTCTTTTGCAGTCTGTTATATCTTCTCTCATGTGTTTTTGTATTCCTGTGACAACCTAGGATTTTTCAAGGGTTTCACTAGCAGTGGCTAAATGCAAAACTGATTTTCCATTAAGGTGAACGAAATTGTGTAGAAAAAAAAACAATCAGCTTTAGATTAGTTTTGTTATAGAAATATATTAACTCCAAATGGTGGGCTATCATTCTTCATTCTATTACAAAATACTTTCCAGTCAAATAATCTGTAATGTAAAAAAGGATCGTTTGTGTGTTTTTTGCTACAATGTACATGTACTTTACTCAATATTGCCTCACTGCCATAAATATGCTTATCATAAATAAAGCCCCTAAATTTTAGCAAAGCAGGTCTGACCCACCTCATATACAGTAATGGACGCATTCCTAATAAAATAATCCTCTCCTATCATTTCAAACGAAGTAAACCATTTGAATTTAATATAAGTCCCGATTCCCTGTAACAATTGAAATATAATGACTAAAGTATCTTTGTTAGGCTTGTCAACTAAATCTGGAGAAGCAAAATTTTGGACAAGCTGGCTATATGCCTAAATTATACATCGGTATGTCCCGAACACATTTCTACACATTGCCTCTGGGTTTTTAGATCCATCCCCTGAATTTCAGTTAAAGTGTATGTTCATGATTTTGAACATTTTACTTAAATCAAAAATAAATATTTCATTATGTACTTATTGATTTTTCTTAGAGCATTCCTTCATCTGCTTAGTTAATTACAGCAATATTTATAGGGCTTATCTAAACATCTGAGGGCTGACATCTTGCAGATGGACATTAACCTCTTTTTCACCGAGCTAAATGATTCACGGAATCACCTTATCTGTTAGATTATCAGTGGTTCCATACATTGCTTCATTTCAATATTGGATAATCGATATTCTGTTTGAATAAACAATCAACAGTCATATCAATGCACATAAAAATGTTAAAACTATTTAAAGAAAGGTATTTCGTTTTTCAGTAAGTTTCAGTTGAATTTGCTATGTTTTATTGTATCCAAAATGAAGAAAGTTGTTACAAAATATGCCATCTGCTTTTGCAAAAAATAGTGCTTTAAGGATTAAATTTTAGAAATAATTATCAAACATCGGCCCATGTATCAAAATATACTCATCAATGTACACACTGCTTCAAAAATAAAATATTACTCTGAAACATTGTGTTATTGTGCCATTATCAAGGATATACATCTCTGGTCTGGTAGTGTATAAGCATGTCAAAGTGATTCCAGTCCATTTGCTAGGAGCTCATTGACCTTTAAAATAGCTGGACCTCATTGGAGCCAGAAAGTAATTAATAATAGGATAATTGAAGAGATTTTACAATCATTAAATGATGTATTATTCCTACCATACCGTAAGCTCTATAATAAATGCATTTGAAAAAAATGTGAATTTTCCCTTTAAAGCTTCTATCAGAAATATTCAAGACCTGGGTGTGCTCAGAGTTGACAGGATGGCTTATTGGCAAAAAGTGCATTATAGGTGATTAAGTTGCCCGAGCCAGTCTGATTTTAGTGCAGTCTGACTGCTGTAGTGTGCTTATTATCATGAACAGGCAGGGCTTCAGATTTTTTTTCAAGATTGGTGGGCCAAAGTGACCAATGGAGCAAAAATGGTGGGTCATTGTCTGAAATGATGGGCCCAAGCATATCAAACTTAGCGCAGTTGACATTTGGGGAGTATACTATACCTACACACTGACACAGACACTTGTATGCATATTGATTGCGGTTTATACAGTAAAACCTGTCCTAAGCGGTCACTCAAAAAAGAAGACCAATTATTGCTTAATGGAGGTCAAAAGTATTGCAGAATGATCCAAGGGGAGCATTCTGCAATCCTTTCGACCTTCATTAAGCTATACCATGTGTTATTAAGATCGCTGTAAGATGAATAGTTTTATTAAAGAATTTGTTTTTCATAACTAAAAAAGGATGGGTCCACTGGGCCCACTGCCTTGTAAAGTGACGGGCTATATTTTGAAATCATGGGACAATAACCCGGGTCCACCATAAATCTGAAGGCCTGAACAGGTAGGTAAAAAATGTCTGTACATCTTTTCAAACTGAAGTCTAGTAAAACCTCGAAAAATTGAACTCTGATTGTTCGAAATACTCGCTAATTCGAACTGAAATTCGGACACAATGGATACAGAGAATGAGGCCTAAGACATTTCTTTTACGCACGCAAAACTTATGTTTGATAGGGAAACACTGAAAATAATCATGGCGAGGGTGTATATAATACGTTTATGTCTACCACCTTATAGTTAGAACTAATGAAAATTGCTAATAAAGTCTCTAGTCCCGCGGACTTCGAATTTACGAGGTTTGACTGTATGTAAAAGAGGTACGTATTTTGAACAATCTGAGAAAATACCTTAATGGATAATAAATAATCTAGTGTATGAGATATACATCGAAAACGTATAATGAATAAGAAACAGTCTTAGGTATGATAAAGATGTCCTTGTAATAAATAAGAAACAGTCTTAGGTATGACAAAGATGTCCTTGTAATAAATAAGAAACAGTCTTAGGTATGACACAGATGTCCTTATAATGAATAAGAAAACAGTCTTTCTTAGGTATGATAAAGATGTAGGTAAATCTTTCTTAGGTATGATAAAGATGTCCTTGTAATAAATAAGAAAACAGTCTTAGGTATGATAAAGATGTCCTTGTAATGAATAAGAAACAGTTTTAGGAATGATAAAGGTGTCCTTGTAATGAATAAGAAACAGTCTTAGGTATGATAAAGATGTCCTTGTAATGAATAATAAACAGGCTTAGCTATGATAAAGATGTCCTTGTAATAAATAAGAAATGGTCTTAGGTATGATAAAGATGTCCTTGTAATAAATAAGAAACAGTCTTAGGTATGACAAAGATGTCCTTGTAATAAATAAGAAACAGTCTTAGGTATGACAAAGATGTCCTTATAATGAATAAGAAAACAGTCTTTCTTAGGTATGATAAAGATGTAGGTAAATCTTTCTTAGGTATGATAAAGATGTCCTTGTAATAAATAAGAAAACAGTCTTAGGTATGATAAAGATGTCCTTGTAATGAATAAGAAACAGTTTTAGGAATTATAAAGGTGTCCTTGTAATGAATAAGAAACAGTCTTAGCTATGATAAAGATGTCCTTGTAATAAATAAGAAATGGTCTTAGGTATGATAAAGATGTCCTTATAATTAATAAGAAAACAGTCTTTCTTAGGTATGAAAAAGATGTTGGGACAATCTTCCTTAGGTATGATAAAGTTAACGTTGTAATGAATAAGAAAACAGTCTTTCTTAGATATGATAAAGATGTAGGTATAATCTTTCTTAGCTATGATAAAGATGTCCTTGTAATGAATAAGGGACCATCTTATTGAGCTCAAAAGAAAAGCAAATGATTAAATATAAGACAATTCAGTAAGGCAGTGTCTGTATGCCTTTATACCAACACAGTTCTTATATGAGCCAGTACCTGAGATTTCCAACAATGTGGAATTTTGACATGTGTAGCCTCAGACGAGCCTCTGCAGCCTCCTTGTAAGCTTAGAAACTCCAAATGGTGTTCAGTCAGTAGCTTAATAATCCTAGAATACTCAAGCGACTAGCTAAGGCTCTGATCAGACTGCGGGTATGCGCAGGCTGATCTGAGGCTTTGCTGGTCGCACATACCACATTGTTGGAAATCTCATGCACTGGCTCATATATGCTTAGCCACATGTATTGATTTTCGCTGCCAGGTCTTAATACTGCCGAAACAGTCAATATTTAAGCCATTAACGATTATCATTTTGGAATTCCAGAGATAAAACTGTCCAAGACATTTACTTTTACACCATTTTGTTTATTAGATTCATCCAGTTCATATTATACTAACCGTGGCTTTGTGAATTATGTGCCTAAATTGTGCTTTTTCGGTTGAAACAAATAAGTATGACTGAACGATAAAATCTGTCTGATAATACACGATAGGCTTAAATACACATGTATCGCGGTTTAGTACTTTAGAGACCTGGGCCCGGAATTACAATGCCTCCTTAAAGTTAAGCAAGACTAAAGTTAAGTATTGATATTTCAACATGCTATAATAAATGCTAAATAATTTGCCTTGATCGATGTGGTATTTGTGGTCAAAGATATCATTGGGATCTTCAGAAAAATTGAAACTATTTTTATTTTAATCAGTTTTAAACGTTATTTTTCGCATCCTGAAAAATCAATACTTAACTTAAGTCTTCCTTAACTCTAAGGAGGCATTGTAATTCCGTTGAAATCCGACTTTCTTTCTCAATGACGATTGCAGACCAATACAGTGTGGCTGAAACGCTTTTTTACTGCTCAAATAGTCATTTTGATCAATCGTCGTCATTCAGTAAAAAATGTCAACTATTCATGACAAAGAAGTAAACTGTCAAAATCACGCACATTGTCACTCTGTATGCATTTGTTTTTATTGGGTTTTCTCATTTTTTTCAGATACTGCCCAATAAGTAATTTGTGAGAAGTCGAGACTTCTCGTATACAACTTTATATTCGATATAAGAAGGTATTGACTTGATCAGATACACGGCGGTATTATATAATAGAAATTAAACACAACACTCGACAGATACTGTTTGATAGAATGGCTTCGACACGTTAAAAGTGTAAGTTATTGTATGGTTTGTACGTCTGTATGGGTAGATAATCAACAAGCTTGAACTCGTACAGACGCACGCACCATACATTAACTTGCTAATTGCACCTGCATGCATTTACGCTATAAATTAAAGGTGCAAAAACAGAATATTTTTTCGTCAAAGTTGATATTGTTAACAGCTTTAAACAGGTTGTATATATATATATGTGTGTGTTTGTTGTTGTTGATGTATTTTAACTTTTGTACTTTGCAAACTGCCATAATTCCTCGAACGATAGTTATCCATTCTTATGTATTGAGAATGAACATGTTCTATTTTCAAATCAAAGTCTACATCTATCTTTACATGTAACATGTTTAAATATTGCATTTATCTTAACAAGCGATGTAGCGTCATCTGGGTTAATAAATGTGTGTGCCATTGAAGCCCTTTAAAAGTTTTTTTTTATTGCACCTTTGAGTGATATTCGAATATTTTACATCAGATATCTCACAATGCACAAAGTGCACATGCATGCTGGTGCAATAAGGCAGATATTATATGGTTGTGCGCATGTACGTGGGATATAATCCACTCGCTAAAACTCGTGGATTATCTTCCCGTACATACGCCCAAACCATACAATAAACTACACTAATTTTCCTAGTCAAGAGACATACAACTGATTGTTCACAATACTAACATTATATGCTACATTATTTTTTGTGAAATACGACTAGTCCTAACAAGGTATATTAGATCAAGTCAGATCAAGTATTTTATTTTTGGTTTATAAATGTATAGAAATGATAACCCCTAGTTTAGCCCAGGTACTAAACTAACTTTGATTAAAGGAAATAAAATTTAACGCAATTGCGCTGTGTATCCACACGCAACGTTACCTTTGCGACGGCTTTAGTGCACTGGGACAACTAGCATTTACTGTACCCTCTCATTATCAACCAACTGCATATATTTTGTTTTATTATACATGTGTACACATCAAAATTCCATTACTTTTGAACTAAGATACAGAAATAGGGGTGTATTTATCTTCATCTCATGCCCTCAGTGATTGACAACAATTTTGAAGCGTGAACTGTGATGTTTGAATTTAGAACTTATAACAAGCAATCAACTATGCTGTGTGAAGTGTAAAGTAGAAACTGCGAATTGCGATGTCACCGGACTTTATCTATCATAGCCATATAAAAATATGAAGTGTGAGTTCAGCAGTATGAATCGTGACGTCTGAACTATGAAGTTGTGTTTTCTTTATATCTTTTACTGAATCACATCTCACATATCATAGTTTTCTGATCAGTGATTAGAAAACTATAAAATGTGAAGAGGGAACGACAGCTAATACTTCATAGTTCCCTCTTCTAACTTAATAGTTTTCTAATCACACTTCACAATTCCCTCTTCACACTTTATGACTTTCTAAACTCATTTCATGGTTCCCTCTTCACACTTTATAGTTTTCTAATCACATATCACAGTTCCCTCTTCACACTTTATGGCTTTCTAATCACGCATCATAGTTACCTCGTCACACTTTATAGTTTTCAAATCAGTGATTAGAAAACTATAAAATGTGAAGAGGGAACGACAGCTCATACTTCCCTCTTCACACTTTATAGTTTTCTAATCACACTTCATAGTTCCCTCTTCGCACTTTATAGTTTTCTAATCACACTTCATAGTTCCCCCTTCACAGTTTATAGTTTTCTGATTAAAAAATTATAAAGTGTGAAGAGGGAACTATGAAGTGAGGGAACTATGAAGTGTAAACATTAAAGTGTGAAGAGGGAACTATGAAGTGTAAACTATAAAGTGTGAAGAAGGAACTATGAAATGTAAACTATAAAGTGTGAAGAGGGAACTTTGAAGAGTAAACTATAAAGTGTAAAAAAGTAACTTTGAAGCGTGAACATTTAAGTGTGAAGAGTGTAAACTACAAAGTGTGAAGAGGGAACTATGAAGTGTGAGCTGTGAAAATGAAAGAAAGTAAGGGTGCAACGATAAGGAATCGATACAATCAAGTACCACACCTGACCCAGGATACCAATGGGAAAGTGACAAACTCACAGTTAGACACCACAAACGAGAGCCAAGAGGTCAGCCCTTTCCCAGCAGGTGACCACAAAGCACATATAAACAGACGCGCACAAAGACATAGCAAACACAAGACAGAACAAAAGCATAAAAGATCCACAAAAGAAGCACCGCCTTGGAACGGTCAGTAAAATATTTCACTGGAGGGCTTAAACCAATCTATTTAACGGCGTCAACTTAGGTTCAACCTGTCGTATTCCTTAAAATTTCCGCAGTTGAACAATATAATGTACAACTGATTTGTTCGTGGTAAAGGATAAAAACATATAAAGTACAAGATATAGATTATATTCGGTCACGGTCTAGACGATTTCATTTAGATGCATGTCTGTGTAGACGTGAGCAAAACACTTCATCACACTTTTCAAGCTATTAGATGTAAAGACAATTACCACATAACTGCTTTTCGTTTCCTTTTGACGTCACAAGATTAAAATTTATATCAAAATGAAACGAAAATAGATCTTTGTGTGACAGTCAGTTCTGATTTATTAATAAACGCCACAATCATGAATAGAAATACTTTTCTGTCATTTGAAAAATCAATATAATTCTAATGCTGGGAAATTATCTAATTGCTGTAACGAAGAGCTGAACTATGTTAGAAAATGGTAAACTATTTTAATGGATTTCAGTGGAACCATGCCATCAGAAATAGGTTGATTTCTGACATGTAGATATGTAAATGTGTAGATGCAGCTAACAGAGGTCCATTTCAGAAATGAATTTGAATTTTGGAATGTTCGTGGAATCATGAATACTTCGGGTCGGGCTCAATTTTGCAAAGAGACCCGAAGAATTCAGGATTCCATGAACATTCCAAAAATTGAATTTATTGCCTATATTTACATTTTATTATAAATGAATGAAATAAATGAATGAATAAAATATAGAAAGTATTTATATTTAGGGAAAAACAGTTTTGTATTTAACAAATAATTGTATTAACGGTTTTGTGGGAGTGTAAAGCGGAACAGCCAGTGTGAACATGGACAGCCATTGGAGCAAAGAAGAGGCTTGGTTTACACGTGCTACTCAGGTGTGGCTCAGTCACTTCTGTTGATTGAATTCGATGTTCGAAGCGAATTGCACGGGCAAGTGGGTTTGGGAGCTGTTGATTAAATTTATGTCATACCCGAGGCTATGAGTGGTTGCAAAAATCTAAACATTCATTAAAGGCTTGCTTTGAAAATGTAAATATAGTGGAATGCACCTTAACATTATGCATTGAATCACGTTGTCGTGCATCTTGCTTTGTAAGAGCCTGTTTATTAACCACCTTTATACCATCCTGACCTACTTTAAAACGAAACATCTCCTAATGTGCAATGTCTACGCTGATGTAGGTGGTATAAATAGTGGCGTGGAAGCTCGTGGGCTTAGCTCGAAGACTATCTCCACCTACAGCATGCGCGGATCTAGATAGTTTCGCCAGAGGGGGTCCAACCCTGACGTGTTTTTTTTTTTCGTGTTTTTTTTTTTTTTTTTTTTTTTTTTTTTTTTTTTGTGAGGGGAGAGATGATCCAATTAACACTAAAAGCGGCCCATCGTCACTTTTTAAACTCATTATGTCAACATGCGCTTATAACATCGAAATGATTTTTGCCTAAATACATGTGCAGTTTAATAGGCAAAAGTTAAGCGGTCTTTCAGAAAAGTTGTCCTTCAATCCACATTTGTTTTGTTAAAAATGCAAAAAAAAAGTTTGTTTTTTTTTTAAGAAAAATGGTTTTGAGTGAAGTTTTATATCAAATATAAGTGCAGTTGGTAATAAACTGGTCTAGCCGACTTCTTAAAAAACACCAGACACTTGAAATTTTGACAAAAGTAGAATTTTTAAGCGTTTTCTAAAATATCACGTTTTTCAAGATTTTTTAAAATTCATCAGTAGCTCGTGTTAAAATTGTGGCATTCATTTTATTTTATCTGAACAAGAATGGCCTAACAGAATAGAAATTGATTCGTCCATTTTGTGATCGCAAACATTTCACTACTGCTGCACATTCAGTTTTGAATGTAAAACTTAAAAAAATCAATTTGACGGCACTTTGCTTTTTTTTTCGATTTCCAAACTAGAACAGTGACGTCTAGTAGTAATAAATAAACGCTGAAAATTTCAATGCCATGTCGCAGATAATAAGGCAGACAGAACAGTGCGAACTGTATTTCTATGATTTAGCTGCTGGTAGTGTTTGTCTTCATTCTATTCCGTAACAGAAACGAGGATTCCTAGCGAAGCAAATCAGTTGAAGCTGTATTTTGACAAAAGTAGAATCATTTAAATCACGGCAGTCAGAAACATCGTCAAACAAACAAAAATACAAATGGATAGCGTCTCTGTGGAATATTTAACAGTGTAGAAAAAATGTGACTTTTGAAATGAGGGTACCTCTACTCTAGCATCGTCTGCGCAAGAAGTACCAGTCATTTTAAATGAAATTACTGCAGAGTCTCGGCAAACCCTTGGTTGATTTATAGAAGCATGAATTCTTACTTTCAAAACTAGCGTGAAAATGTAGGTGACCAATTAGAAATTTTGCTGAGTGTATATCCAAAAGGGAGTGTTGTGGCTGCTGTGGGAATCTGAAAATATGAACATGCAATGAACATTATTCTTGACAGTGATGAGTCTCCACACTTCCGAATCAACATTCATTCTTTGAAATATTTCGTTATCGGCAAAAAAGTAAATGAGTATGATCAGGAAATACCACAATCCCACACCGCAAACCAACCCACGACACAAGCAGGAAGAGCCACAGAACACCGACTGTCACTAGATACCAAGAAGACAGTTGAAGCCATGGGCGTAGCTACCATTTACGCAAAAACGCATCTGCGTACATATTTGAACCGAAAATATGGGGTCATTCTATCCCAGTTCTGAAGGTTTCTTGATGATATACGCATACAAAAAGTATATGGAAAGGCAATTCTATTGTTTCCAATTCCAATTTTGGTAGGGGTTATATATGATGGCATTATCTGCTGTAAGACCCCCTTTAAGGGATTTAGCATCCATTAACGTGGTGAAAGAGGTCCTGATTCATATAAGATTTAATATTTTCTACCGTTACCAAGAATGTGCTTAACATGGCAAATAGCACAGACCCTGATGAGACGCCGATTTTCGCAGCGTCTCATCTGGGTCTACGCTATTTGTAAATGCTCCCTTTTGCAGTTGTTTTGCATAAATTCATTAACCACGTCCCCACGATTGCGTACATTATTTTTTAGGCAAGCTACGTCCCTGAAAGCAAAGAAACCAGCTTATTCTTCCCCATCAAGATGATTGCAAAACTAGACGGACACAAACTACTGAATAACAATGCCAAAACAGGGGCCAAACACAGAGCTCCAGCAACAATAAACAATGAATCAACAACAAACCTAAAACCCAGCGATAACAGCTGATCAATTTACATCGCTTTGACATGAAACTTTACTAGGAAATTCCTCGGCTGGTATTTACAGTTATTTCCAAAGTGGTTTGGCGGTTTTGTTTCTGCCTCGCCAGATCGAATATTATCGACAAGATTGTATGGAAACAAATAACGATGTTGGCTACAATATTGGTAGACGTCTATCGCATTTATGTCCACTCTGGAGTGAAGTGATTCTATAGTTTGCTTTGCAGCTTGCAATTAAGTTTTTTCCACAGATAAAACTTTCCACCCAGAACTGGGTTTACTCTACAATTTTGAAATGAGTTTTTGTCAAACAAATATTAAAATCTACTGAACTGCTCACAATTCTTTATATTGTGTAAAAAGCCATATCACACGCTTTTTACAGTCATGTTTTAACATGCACAATCTCATGTATTGTCTTTTACAAGACAATACATGTCAAGCATGTTTCTTGAAGTCCATATATGGACTCTTGCAAATGACATATCATTGGCTTAGAGATACGTCACCATCTATCATTGCACAGTTACTCTGTAGACATCAATGCTGAATATCAAATAAAACGACAGGGGTGGTTTTATAGGCAGTGCAGTCTATTGCAATATCGAATATTAAGTGAATTTTTGTCAGAAACTTTTATACTTTAGTTGTAGCATGCAGTATAGTTGAAACCAACGCTCCCCATAGTAATTCAAGTATGTTTAACCCTTTGTATACTAATGGATTTTCCCATACAGATTGAAACAATCAGGATTGGATAGTCACAGGGGTCACAGATCGTAATTCTTTTTAATCATGATATATTTATATGGTTAAAGATTTGTTTTTACATAAACAAACAGGGAACCCCAGATGAAATGCTGCATATTGCAGCATTTCATCTGTGTAAATGCTGCATATTGCAGCATTTCATCTGTGTCTTCACTGTTTGCCAAAGTACTTCCCTGTGTGTTTCCTATCCAGTTTACGAAGGGTCAACATGTGGCACCAGCTACAACTGCAATATAACGTTGACATGGTTTCCATCTTCATTGGGGGTGGCAAAGAGATCCACGTATATCACGTGATTCGTCTTCTATAGATTATTCCACATGAAACATTGTGCATGCATGCTCCCAAAAGTGCCTTAAAGGCTTATCTGACATGTATAATACGTGGTTTCGTACATAATGCATAACAAGAACAAATTGTAATAAACGTTTGTTCTAAAAAACATTTACTCTAAAGATAATATCAACCCTTTCACCGTCAGAAAAAAATCCTAAACCTTTGTCTGCATGTGTCGTTTACCGTGAAACATTTCGGTCTGCATAAGATATGTTATCATGATGCAGACTTGGTAAGATTGCTTCACAGGGGGCAGTCTGATCTGCGACAAATCATTATATATTTTCAAATTTAAAAGAACAACAGCAAAGGACACTGCGATTAAAACGGTCATCTCAGACCTCAAGATCGGAGCGCGTGATTGTAAACATTTTTTTCTGATTTCTTAACTAAAGCATATATTGTTGGCTTTTTTAGCACCATCCTACATGTAAAGACTGGTGAATATGGTTTAATTACACTTTAATACACAAAATTACTTGGATTTGTGCGGTAGTGGTATAGAGTTAACTCTTTGCCTGCTAGTGTCGTCTGCTGATAGATAACCTTTGCAAACAGTTTAGATCCAAATCAGGCCTGACAATATGTCGGGCCTGATCTGGATCCAAACTGTTTGCCACTCTGATGGTATTCCTGAAAGAATTTTTCGAAAAAGTTGATTTTGAAAAAGATCAGCAGACGACAAAAAAGTGTGAAAACTACCCAGTAGGACCATCCTAGGTAAGCCAGGCGTGACCCATTCCGTACCCACTGCATTCAAGATGAATGCAGTGGGTACGGAATGGGCCACGTAAGCCTGGCTTACCGAGGTTGAATGCATGGGTACGGAATGGATCACGCCTGGCATACCGAGTATGCAGTAGATCAGGCAAAAGAGTTAACCTTTAAAATTACTTACAGTCAACCTTGCATTTTCTAAAGAGCCCAGTCCAGTATAGGTTGTAGATGGCAGTACCGTTGATGTCCTGGTCCAACTTTTCCCTAGTGAAGAGCCAATAGTCTGTTGCCACGGCAATACACAGAAGCCCGAAGGCGGCACTAGCACAGGCGCTTGTCATGACCATTAGCACCCGTTTTCTATCACAAACGTCCATGATACACACGTACACCTAATGCTATACACAAATAATTGTTTAACACAATACTAAACTGACCTAGATACCACCTTTCAAGTATAAATGATTCTAATAACTTATCTATATCCGATCGTAAAGATTTCCAGCGAGAGAGTCGTTTCAAAAAGCTGACTAAATTTTGCACGGGCGCTAAGTTCGATACACGAACTTTGTGACACCAGCAACAAGTGTGACCCGCGACTCTATCCCAGTCGCTGGAGATTGGTTCACTCGATAGTCCAAGCAGTGACGTAGAGGGATATCCTGTAGAAATCACCATCACCTGCTTGAAGTACAAGATTGCAAATCTGCGAAATGTTGATTTTGCAATTCTGGTAATCTTTCTGGAAGTCTGGTCTCTGACACTTGCAGACCTGTGTCTTGGAGTAGTAAAGTTTGCATACAGATCGATATTTCGTCTTAATTCAGAGCCACTGGCAAATTACTACTATAGACGAGCATGATTATATTACGCTAGCATATATTAATGTTCTGTGTTTGGAATTAAACAATAGCTGGTCTCGTTAATATTCCATTGGAAGAGCAGATTCTTAGGCTTAAAGAACAACTGAGCCTCATAGATTTATATATGTACAGTAGTAGGTCAGTCACACTTCCAGTGAATGTCTGGGCAGATTTTATTCTGAAAAGGGGAAGCGAATACATATTTCCAGATAAGGAAACCTTGTGAGCATTAAACAGTAAAACCTGTCTAAAACGACCGCTCTCAAATAAACCAAAAATTGTTTTAAGACCAACTATCGCTTAATGTATGTCAAAAGTATTGCAGAATTTAGACAGGCAACCCCTTAAAATCTCGCTTAAAATGCAAAATGGACAATTCCATAAATATTGTATTAATATGTAGGGGATACTCCATCAGAATGAAAAGGGTTAATAGGCCACACTCGCACAGAGGCTGAAATGGTCACTACCTATGAACGAACTATTTTAATATGTGAGTAGAAAATTTAAAAGGTCACTCATTACAGAAAAGCACGAACACAACGTTCACCAAAGGCGTCAAAGGTAAAGCAGTGTGCAAATTTTTAACAAAAAACAACTGAAGCAGAGCATTGCTCTATGATTAATAACATCTATTGGTACAGTGTACAGTAGTCTATCATGTCAAAATAGCAAAATATTAATCAACAAAACCAGAATCGAAGCCAGACCTTCATCAAACAGTTTGCCTTTTAAGCTTTATGTTCACTAAAAATACAGATCAGGTTATTAAAGCATATGACCATATTTTGGCGGGGAGATAAGTATTCAAATAAAGAGAATATTTCAAAAATAATTTGAGATGCCTTTGGTCAGTTTAGCTTTTTTCTTTGTCTGTTTTCCCAATTGTTTTATTGTTATATTTTAATGTGTGTGTTTGTTATTTGGTGGGGCAGGGTTAAATGTTTGTGATATTTTGGTATGTGTATACAAACACAGGATGTTAGCAAAGTTTTATGGTCAAAGGGGCCATGAAATTTCCAAATTTCCCAAATCACAAGATTTCCCAAATGTATTTGCTTCTTTTTTTTAAAGTGATGAAGTATGTTTGGTGTTTGTTAAATATATGTATACAAACACCAGATGTAAACAAGTTTCATTGGCAAAGGTGTCATGAAATTTATTCGAACTTTCCAAAATCAGAAGATATGTCAATTTCTAGGTAGTCAATCGTTGTTAAAGGTGTGATCGGATTTGCATGCTGAGTTTTATCTTGATCACATCAATTTTCCCATGTTTGTTTTTATTCTTTACGTCCCAGTCAATAATTCATTTCGGAACGGGTCTTCCTGGGTTGAACAAGTACTAAGCCGCGAATAAAGTGTCTTGCTCAAAGACACAACACAGTGGTTTCGCTGGCGGTGAGTGAAGATTGAACTTCTAATCATTCGATCCCCAGTCTAACGCTCTATCAAATGAGCCAATGTGCTCCGCTTTTTGCTTATCTGGAAATGAGCCCCCTAATACAAATGTTTAAACTGGTGGATAAGGTTATGAGCATATGTTTAGCCCTTTGTATTCGGGAAACTCCTAAACGAATATTTTGCAAACAGTGAAGACCCAGATGATATGCAGCATCATGCTGCATTTCATCAGGGTCTACACTGACACTGTTTGTAAAACTAAAAAAATATCTTAACACAAAAGAATACATTTGTTTTTTAAAATCATAACCTGACACCTCTATAGATATGTACGGTCTACACTGTTTTTAAAACTAAAAAAAATCTTCAGACAAAAGAATACAATACCTTTTTTTAAATTATAGCCCGACACCTCTAGATATGTACAATGGACTATCCCAACTTTATTTGTATCAAACCAGTAGGGAGAATACATTAGTACACAAAGAGTTAAGTCCAAAGGTTTGCTTATCTGGAACTATGCTAGATAATGGACATGCTTACATGAGACAGGATTCTATTAAATTGTCTTGCTATAAAAGGGGATTAATTCCTTTTATTCCAGCTTAATCGGTACTAAAAGGGAATTATGCGTAAAAAAAAGTATAGTTTTGGTAAGACTTAAGATAATGAGAAAATCAATGCATGGTTTTGTTTAAGCTAAATCGCAACACAAATATAGATGAAATAATTACCACAAGCTATGTATTTCGTGCACTGACATCGTAAAGCATCCGTATTAATGGAATCGGGAAATGAAAATACATAGAATCACAATCAGTAATTCCTCAATAGCAATAAACCTTTGTTGTTCCATTAAATATGTTTTTGCGCTGCTGTACACAAAGACGACAATTATCGAATTAATTTCATATGGTTAATCCACTCTATATGAATTTCTCAGAAAGAGATACGTTGTCCAGCCTTACACACAATCAATAGGGCTCCGCTAGAAGAATTAATAACACAAAAGCTGCAAAGCCACAGAATACGAATTCTTCCATCAAGAACTGACACATTAACTGATGTATTCAGAATACGTGCGCATACGGTATTGACATATTACTATCAATAAGAGAGACTGATGTTTGGCCTCCTCTGCGCACCGTATACTTTTGGTGCACTGTGTACTCTTCCGCTTGCTCACGTGTCATACGCCAAATTGGAGTTCCGTCTGTGTTCCTGCTACGCTCACTGTTATACCCACAGATCCCATAATATTTGTATCTTTCGGTATCCTATTACAATTTGATAAACCTAATCCGTTTCTTTATAAAAGAATTTCTTTCAATCATAAATCTGATTCATTCCCGAGCAGCAGCCAGTCGCATGCACCAAGAACATTGTCCGATTCGGCTTACCCAATGTCTAAGACAGCAGCTTATCCAATAGAAATCCAATCACCAGTCCACAGACGACAATCTATTAAACATGGCGTTAGCTTAAATCAAGCGATACAGCTTCACATTTTATGTGAATCATCTCCATCTCTGATGGAGATGATTCATTTGCAATGTGAAGCTCTATTTTCTCACGAGAAAATACGAGAGTTCATTTAAACTGTCGTCTGCAGATGCATGTAATTATTGATGGCGCCGTAAGGGTTGAGCAGAAATGGTGGCCGATTTCCAATACTATAACTCAGTCAACTGAAAGAATGAACAAGCAAGACAGTCAATTTTCTCTCACACTTCGCCGAAATAGGCGTACATGCGCAAAATGAGTTTGGCCACACCGAGCGAAATAACCCATTTAGCCTCTGTCATGTTTGTGTGCCACCAAAGTCAGAAGAAATGCTTGTATTAGATATAAGAGTATCGGCGTCTGAGAAACGATTCTCAAGACTGATCATGTTACCATATAAACTTGCGAACAGTTAATGTCTTGAATAGTATGTGAAGATATCAACTCTCATCACGGTGTTTATATTTTGCCTGCGTATTTTACCCATGGCTCGACTTTAGGTATTAGATTTTTTAGAGTGTCGAAATTCTTGTCATTGAATAAAAGCAACGTTTGAAAGTCTATGAATTATTCATACAGTTTTAGATCAAATCTGTCAAAATCCAATGCAGCAGGCGAAAAACGTAAATCCTCTTTTGGAAAATGATCAGATTAAAATAAATGGAATGAAACAGTCTTACATTTGACGGGCATTTATATCTCTGTCTAGTAGAGTTTTTGGCATCAGTTTCTGGGTCAGGGAAATGTGAGAACAGTCACATAATGTTATAATAAGTTTTAACTTGCAATATATGCCACCATGCGAGCTTAACATTTTTTTTTTTGCTCTAACAACAGAATCTAGGGCGAAGATTTGGTACCAGTAAATTATTTGAAGCCCCCGCCCCCACCCCCTCCCCCAGTGCTCTCCATTCTAAGGCGGTGGTTCTGTTGTTGTTGATTCGTTGTAGATTGTTGCTCCCATTGTGGGGCTGTGTGTTTGTTCCATGTTTAGTTGTGTATTCTTTTGTGTCCTTTCTAGTTTTGTCCTTTCTAGTTGTGATTGTTCTGTGTCTCTTCCTCAGGATGCCGTGGGTTGGTCTGCAATGTGCTGACCAAAGTTAACCCAGCAACAACATAGGGTGAACTAATCACTTTGCAACAATCAGCATCATGGCCAACGGGGGCTAATATATATACTCGGCAAAAATGGGATGTAGCACGACATTCATTTGATGTGTAAAAACTTTGTTACCATCCAATCGATTTTCAACAACTGCACATATCACACTGTTTAGCAATCACTTCCCGACAAAAACCATTTTTTTTTCGAAAATCTATTAATGAAATAATTTTGTACAGGAGCTGTTGAAAACAAGAAAGGCCACTCTGAAAAACGTGCAAATATTCATAGGTAAATACCGCCATATACCAGCACATGATGCTGATTTGAAACTACACTCGATTGGTGCCAAAAAGGGCCATTAAGGGGTGCTGCTAGAATTTCTGAGGTTCTATGATAGAAAAAAAATAAGTACTACATTACAAAACATAGTAGGTCAAACACAAAAAACCCATACATAATTTATGCAAAAACAACAACAGAATCATCGCCTCAGAACAGACAGCAATTGGGACCACCTCGGAGCTTTGGTCCGAATCCCCTGAAAAATTACAAAGCTACCAAGCCAGCATTCAAAGTTGGGCCATCTTCGGCACTCCAGCGAAACGCCATTTAATGGCGTTTCGCTGGTGGGCCAATGATGACCCGATGATAATGGTTATTGGATCTTACTTCCCCTCATCAGCTAAAAAACCGTCAAAAATGGTCCCCTCTGTCAAAACTTTCTGGATCCGCGTAGAGTCAGCATTTTGCTGGGAAATGACGTTAAAGGATACAACCCGGAAAGAACAACAATTTTGTTTAATGCTAATGACACTTAACTTGTGTCGCTTCGCCATTCGATCAGATTCGGAAGTCAGTGCCAGAGATCAGTAATAAGTATAGCCTCCACGACTGTCAGAAATTCAACAAGTTGATGGAACATCGAGAATTTTAGTAGCCTCCTTTATTTCAATATCTTGTGCCATTTCACATCAGCGCGTGCTGGTATCTGACAGTCTTTACCTATGAAAATCTGCCCGTTTCTCAGAGTGACCCTTCCTGTTTTCAACAGCCCCTGGACGAAATTCTTTCATGAAACAGATTTTCAAAAAAAGAACAAAGAAATACTGTGTTCCGTTGGGAAGTATTCGCTGAATAGTGTGATATGCAGTTTCTGAAAATCAATCTGTAAAAATGTCTTACATATCATCGAATGCCGTTGTCCAATACTTTTTGCAGAGTATATAATAAATACAATTATAGTAAAAATACAGATCAGCCGCCGAACTCCGTTCGCGCCGGAACCCGGGATCGAACCAGGGACCTTTAGATCTTCAGTCTAACGCTCTCCCAACTGAGCTATTCCGGCTGACGTTTATAGTCTGATGAACCCATCGATTGGATCAATTAAAGATATACAACCGAGTATAAATTGTACTTGTGTTAACCAAAGCGCTCATACTTTTCATTAACAACCCCAAAATACGAAACTCAACCTATTTTATTAAATCTTATATTTCTTATTATACTTTCAATATAGCTTTTATTTGTATTGGTCTAGGGTCCAAACTGAGATTTATGGGCTATTTTACGAGTATGTTGCACCCCCCCCCCCAGGAAGCAAATCATGGTAACTTTTTTCCATCAGGGACATGTATTGGGGCCTTAGAAACCCATGTTTTACTAAGTTTTCTGTGGTCGATTTTCTGTAAATGGCCTGTAATCAACGTTACCCTACTAGCATTGATAATAGCCGTACACAAAATACAAGGCTAGTAGGATATTTTACAATTGTATCAATGAAATTGTTTTAGCTTTAAATGTTTGATATAGTCATTAACATTAATTGCAGACATCTGTGAGGTGTATTTCCACTCATCAGTGTATGTTACATTTTAAACGAAATTGCAGATATTGACTTTATTGATTGCATAAAAGAATGAACCATATTCCCCAACCACAGGAAGAAAATCTTGGTTACTATTTTCAGTCAGGGACATGTGTCATGGTCTTAGAAATCCAAGTTTTACTCAGTTTTCTTTGGTCGGTTGTCTGTAAATGGCCTGTAATCAATGTTACCCTACTAGCATTGAAAATAGCAAGTAGATAAAGATAAAGTAGATAAAGTGAGGTAAGAAAATATTTAAAGATGCTTATAAGCGTGTCACTTCTACTGGCGTACAGAATTTCTTTTCAACCATTTTCATTGCATTTGAATGGGTGGTGTTTTCTTTCATCTCTGTCACAATGAACCTAAATAGCAACTATTCTAACAAGTTTAATTACCATGGATAATTAATTTCTGTCAGTTTATAAATAAGGTAACGTAGGTAACAAAAATGGTGTTTTGCATAAATGGATAAAGATACTAAAATTGTTGAGAGTAGGCTCACATTTTACTTTAGCCTGACGACACGCAAGGTTCGGGTAACATTTGAGATTACTCTCCACATATTTTTAATAACTTCAATTATAGACAAATTATTTTAAATAAACACTAATCTTAGAGAATTTTGTAATTTTGTTTGGTCCTGTTACTTTGATATGACAATTAACAGGGGGGTTTTTTTATCAATGGTTCATAACAATAACCAAGGTATTTACTTCATGATTCAAATATTGGACTGAATATACCGAACATCAATAAATAAATTAAAATAGCAAAGCAATATTTCCTGCATCTGGTGGCAAGGTAGGGGGATAGTGTCAGGTGTCTTTCAGATTTATGCTGATTTTACACAGAGAAGGACGAATCTTAAAACTAGTAAAGTTCTGGTTAAGCCTTCTTTTAACAAGACATGGGTAAAAGAGCTCTTTAACAAGCTATTAACCCTTTACACTTAATAAACATGTTAGGTAAGCCCATAAATATGTAACAGCAGCACATGTCATTGTTTTAGCTTAAATATGTTTTACCGGTGACTACTGGTTACTTTTAGCCAGTAGAAATATTCTATTATGCTTGATGCTAAAAACTGAGTATGACAGGAAATGTCACAGTCGCAGACTGCATACCAACCACCAGTACCATAAGGAAGACCAAAATAACAATTTAGGTATTGGCTGCATTTTGTTATGATCTAAAATCCCTCTATCTTTTTTTTTAAAAAAAATGCAAATATTATATCAGTCAAAGTACTTATCAGTACAAAAGTAGCATGGTTTATAACCAAATGTACCTGATGCCTTGTTTATCTAGCATTAACGGTTTTCTCATAAGCTAATTATGTTTAATTTTCACTGTTTACGTTTTGAAAAAAAAATCAATTGTCACAATTGAAATCTTCAATTCTTTTGTTGAACATGTTTTCATCATATCATATGTAATGCTTATTATCTTATTATTTTATACAGCAATTTTGAAAGAAATTATTTTGTTCTTTAACTAAGTAAGTTTAAGGTAGAGCTATCTCAGCCATACCCATAGACTTAAAATCATAATACGTGGTAACATGAATTACAAACCTATAAACATAGTTCGAGGTAACGTTAATTGCAAAGCTTTTGTCAGTTAATGAATTTATTTTTAAAGTCTATTTTATGAGTTATTCTAAAGCTTTAAAAATAGACATGACTCACCAAAATTCAACAACATGGTTCGAATCTCTGAAACTCACAGATTAAATTGTCGAATGAGTGTTTGTTGAAAAAGTAGTGTTACGGCTCACACGCAGGTATTGGATTCTTACATTGTTCACAAGGTAGTTTTTTGTGGTTTGTATTTTTGTGTTGAGCTATTTGTAACACTGATGTATGTTTACACATGGTCTATGAAATGAGAAGCATGAGACTTATGATCGATTTGTTGATTTGAAAGATTACTGATTAAGGCGTATTGTATTGCAAAGCCATCCGAAAATGTGAACAATACTGGCTTCCAGACAGCGCCTTAGTCATAAACTGGCTCATTCTTGTACCAATATCCTTGTAGATAATATGTTAATACAAACATTGTTTAAGGATTATCTTGCCTTCAGTGAAAGGAAATGATTTCAGTTTTATTTTATTTGCAATGCCATATTCAGATAATAAATTTTGAGTATGTTACCAGTTACACAAGTGCTAGCTAATCTCGTATATTGCACTGGTTTATACACGTAGTTCTATAACTGTAATGTAAAGACCAACCTTATATGCAACAAATCACTTTTTCAGCAAACTGATATGATTAAGCACAGATTCATTATATGTTAGGACAGGCGAATTTTCCACCTTAGGGATTTTTCTACATCAAGCAAATCAGATATATTAAACTATTTAATTATTAGATAAACGTTTCATAATATAATTTCTCCAAACATTAAACATGACTTCTTATTAACTGATGAAAGTCTGGGTGTACATTCAAGCTATCAGCTACTCAAATATGCTGAATGACAGCTTCGTGCGTAGCATGTATATATCATTGAATAACCTTGTTAAGTGCCTTTGTTAACAAATGACTTACCTAACAGGATATTTCCAATAGTATCAATGAACTTTTTTGAGATTTAAATTTTGACCTAGACATACACATCAATTGCAGACCCCTTCGAGATATGTTTCTGCTCGTCAGCGGTACTTCTGTAACGTATTATACGAAATTGCAGATAATGACTTTTAGATTGCATATTAGTATAAACATGTTCCTCAACCTTAAATCAATAATGTAGATCTCTATTATAATGGTAAATTTCCATTTTTACATGTTTGAAGCTGTTTATAACTTATAACTGTAATAAGATAAATATCTAAATATGCTAATTAGTATGGAACTTGTACTGACCAATGAATTCTCTATCCTGATTTTATACAGTTACGTAGTTTACAGGCCTATTATGAAAATTTGACAACTGGAAACATAGTTAAAGATTCAGTCCAATATTTGAATTATGAAGAAGATATGATGTATATTGTTATAAACCATTGATAAAAATATCTGCAAATTGTCACATCAAAGTAACAGAATCTCTTTTAAATTGGTAATTATTTAGAATAATTTGTATTTAATTGAAGTTATTTATAGAAAGTGTGGAGAGTAGACTCAAATATAGCCTTGTTGTAAGGCTATGTCGTCACGCTCAGGGAAAATATGAGTCTACTTTCCACACCTTTGAGTATTTTATCCATTTATGCTAGGGACAATGTTGTTACCTACGTTACCTTATTTATATATTAACAGCAGCCTAAAAATCAATGATATGGGAATTGGCTAATATAGTTAAATTCACTATAACAGAGATGAAAGAAGACATTGTACATTCCAATGTAATGCAAATGGTCGGATAGAAAATCTGTATGCCAGTAGAAGTTACATGCAAATCAGCATATTTAAATATTAACTTTTACTACTTCTATCGCCAGTTACAAATTACAAATAGTTTCAAGTATGTGGAAATGGGATTTTATCATTAGAATATAGATATTTATCACACATTTAAGGTTGGTAAACATGGTTTATTCTTATATGCAATATTTAATGTGATTAGCTGCAATTTCGTAAATAAATATAACGTAAGTACATGTAACTCTGATGAGTAGAAATAAAAATCAGAGTTGTCTGCAATTGATGTTTATGTCTAGCTAAGCATGTCTCAAGCTCAAATAATTTCATTTTTACCATTGGAAAATATCCTATTAGTCATGTACTTGTGTACTACTAATTTCAATGTATGGAGGGTAACATTGTTTACAGGCCAGAAAATTGACCGATGAAAACTTAGTACAACATAGGTTGGTTTCTAAGGTCCAAAGACATGTCCCTGCCAGAAAATAGTAACCAAGGTTTTCTTCCTGGTGTTGGGAATCATGGTTAATTCTTATATGCAATCTTTAAAGTCATTATCTGCAATTTCGTTTAAAATGCAACATACGTTACGCTGACGAGTGGAAATACATCTCACTGATATCTGTAATTGATGTTTATAACTAGATCAAACACTTATAGCTAAAATATTTTCATTGATACTCTTGTAAAAAATATTATTAGTCTTGTATTTTGTGTACTGTTATTTTCAAAGTTAGTACGGTAACGTTGATTACAGGCCTTTTACAGAAAATTGACCACAGAAAACTTAGTAAAACATTGGTTTCTAAGGTCCCAAGACATTTCCCTGACTGAAAACAGTAACACTCTTTTTCTTCCTGGGGGTGCAACAGAACTCAAAATTTGAAATTTGGTCCCTGGACCATAATTTATAGCGTGGCAAGATTGGTCTTTGGCATCAATATTCAATGACCTTTCCCACCATTGTTTTATTTACTGCCTAAGCAGTCAAGTATTGGTTTCTATTGTTGACGTTATTATCATTAGAACATACTCTTACAAATTAATAAGCTGCAAAATATATAAAGCAAAAGATGGGGGCGGAAGAAATATGGAACTAAGTTCATTGTGTGATCACAGGGAAACAATTAAATCAAGTTATCTTACTGTGATGAGACAACTAAAGGGGATCTGACTCAAGAAAGTCAACTTGTTGAGCTATGTTAGACCTAGCCTAAGGCAAGCATCAGGCACCACATATGCACGGTTTTCTAATCTTTGATTATCAGAAAAAGAAAGCTTTCGAAAGGTTCTTTGAATTTTTAAACAAAATCACCATGAAATACTGGCTCTGATATGCCCTGTTGCAGAGCAGTTTTCAAGACAACTTTGTAAATTGTATAAAACACTTAAGGGGATATATCTTTCAAAAGCTCTTACTTGCATGAAAATGTTCCTTTATAAACAAGAATTGCTTTTTTGTAAAGGAGATGGATGCTTTTGGCCACATTGTTGTATAGACAACTTATACATCTCACATAGATCACTTTACGCCCCAACACACATCTTTTGAGCAATCTGCAGCATGCTTATCAGTCTTTTTAGAGTTGCTTCCTGGTTTGATACCGTTAACAATGCTGTGACACGCTGGATGAACTTTAGAGAAAACCATTTGCATGAACATGACCTACAATTATTCGACTACAATATTTTGAAGTATTTTTGCCCAAAATGTGCAAATCCTTGGTAGAAAAATATAAATTTTCAATTTTTGCTTAAAAATGTTTCAAGGTTAAATTGAAAAATTGTAAATATTACCAGAAATACATAATATTTGGGTCAAAATACTTCTAAATATTGTAGTCGAATAATTGTAGGTCATATATGTAGCTTATAAATGTGCAGTTAAATGGGCAAAAGTCAGAAAAGTTGTCTTTCAATCCACGGTTTTTTGGTTAGAAATGCAAAAATATTCTTTTTTGAAGAAAATTGGTTTTTATTGAAGTATTATATGTTGGTAATATACTGGTCTAGTCGACTTCAAAAAACACCAAACACTTGAAAATTTTACTAAAGTAGATTTTTACGCATTTTTTATAATATCACATTTTTGAGATTTTTTAAATTCATTAGTAGCTTGTGCAAAAATTGCTGTATGCATTTTATTTTATCCGAACAAGATAGCCCAAACAGAACAGAACTTGATCGTCCATTTGTGTGATGACAAACATTTCACTGCTGCTGCGCACGTCCGGTTTGAATGTAAAACTTTAAAAGTCACAGTACTTTGCATTATTTTTTCTCTTTCTAAATTAGAATAGTGACGTCTAGTAGTAACACATAATCGCTGAAAATTTCAATACCGTATCACAGATAATAAGGCGTACAGAACAGTGCGAACTTTCTATGTAAACTGCATGCACTTTTTTATCTTTAGTTTTTTGGCTGTATTTTAGCCATTATAAGTCCGTATTACAGTCATAATATTAATATTGCTATAAAGCTAAATGATTTTCAGACTCTCGTTTAATTACAATTGAAGCCATGCTATAATTTCCGTATGGGTAGGAACCTACAAAGTCGGAAAGGAAACAGCATTGATTTAGTTAAATCTAATCACTGGAGACAATGGAAATATACAATATCCCTAGCGTCCCAATAAAATTGGTCGATAAGGTATTTTGTCAAAATGGTACTGAAGTGCGCGACTATTCTAAAATGCTGAGTCTCTTGTTATCGAATTTATAACAAACGTGGTCAAACTGTACTGTAGGCACTATACACCACCCACGGACAATCAAATCCTATGTTTCTCAAATATTAGAGCCATAGAAAATGTCAATGTTCGTAACAGCGACACCAGCATCGGTCAATTATTGCTAAATCGTGACAGACGCATTTCAGCTACGTCAGAGGAAAAGGAACTTTTACGTGTCTTCAATAAACAGTTTTGTTTTGTGATTTTTGTGCCAAGATTTTGCTTAATTCTTAAAGTACCAATCACGACTGGAGAAGGCAACACAGTTTGTGGTATCTTTCTTGATTGCTGCAGAAGATACACATGAAATATCAAGCCTTACTTTATTTTCTTATAATTAATAATTAAATTTGGAATTTTCGTCTGTTGCAAATTGTAGGTAGTGCTTTAACAGTTTTTACCTTTCTGATGTCTCTAAATGACGTAATTTGGTCTATGGCGTTACCTCAAATGATTTTTTCTCTCAAAAGATAAAGTATCAAAATGGTTTTCGAATATGTAACAAATGGAAGTATTGTCTGGTATATGAATGATGCTAAGAAAACTGCAATTTTCCAGAAACCACTCATATTTCAGACCACATTTCCAGATTATGTTAGCGGTTAATTTTCAATCGCTAAATACTATCCTGCCAGCCAAGAATGACAGTGACGTCAAATTTTGTTTATAAAGTTATCAGTGACTTAGAATCGATAGATCACTTGTGTTTTAATCCTATCCTGCGGATAGGATTAATAAACAAGTGATCTATCGATTCGCATAGCCTCAAGTGGAGTGTAAAAGTTCAAGTTTTACTTACCAGTTGTAAACAAAATTACGTCACTGTCAATCTTGGTTGGCAGGACAGTAAAATTTCATCACCATGCATAAATTATGTGATATTGCAACATACATGTATACCAACCAGACGTGGGGTCAGTTACTTAGAAAAGTACTTAATTATTTACAATTACTATAAAAAAATTGTATTCAATTAAATTACAATTACATGGCTTTTGAACAAAGTAATTAATTGCATCCAATTATTTTTCCCAATGTAAATAATTACATTACAATTACATTTCACTGCCACTTAAGAGATTCAACAGATTTTTATCTCGGAGATATTTAGAACGAGTTAAAGATTCCTTAAAAATCTTATTAACCTAGGCATTCTAAATTTAGCATGCCCATTCGGTTGAGTTTATTGTGAGGACTTCTTGTATTATTATGAAAAGTGAATGAATTTTACAAAAGCATGCAGTTGTTGTTGTTTTTATTGTTGTTTTTAGTTGATGACTTGATCACACAAGAGAAAAAAAAATAATAATAGTTTTATATCAGTAAATTGCCTAAGTTTCAAACTACATGTAATAGCTCGCCGAAGAGCAAAGTTTAGGAATACACATTGACCTAAGAAGACTTACAATTGTGTTACTAGTTTTGTTCCCACTGTACCATCATTTCTTTTCTTTTTGCTATTATATCAACAGTGATAAATCCAATTTAATTTTCTGAATCCCATATTATTATTATTATTATTATTATTATTATTATTATTATTATTATTATTATTATTATTATTATTATTATCATAGTGTAAGGGTTTAAACGGTATAAAAGAGTAGGATACAACATGGGTATCATGCAACAGCCCATGCTTGGTTGTAAACCCAATCACGGTTTATATCTATGGTTTCCTCTTTAATTGCACGATGGTGGGTCAGGCCTCAGACTCAATGACGGCCCTGACGTAAAGCTTTAATCCTTTGGTTGGTGTCTGATACTTATCCTTGGCTGGGTAACTTGAGGTTTCCTTTAGCTCTGACTATCTGTGAGTCATGAGCCCTTTTCTTTGCTTCATCATAGTGTGTTAATGAGATTTGGTTCTTTTTATGTGCTGATACACTGTATAAGTTAAGAAGCCTCCATGCGAGCTAAACAACTTTGTGTTTAACAACAACAGAGTCTAGGGTGAAGATTTGGTGCCAGTAAAATACATTTAAGCCTCCTGATGGATTGGGCTGCTGTCTGTTCTAAGGCGGTGGTTCTGTTGTTGTTGATCTGTTTTGGGGTATGCCTCCCATTGGGTGTGGGGGTTCTATGTTTGTCTTTGTTTTGTTGTGCGTTACTTTGTGTCCTTTCAAGTTTTGCAATCATTTTGAAGAGGAAGAGAGATTTGGTTGCTTTGCTTTTATTGTCTTACGGATGTCTTGTTACTGTAAATGTTCTGTAACTCTTCCTCGCGGTACAGTGGGTTGGTCTGCGGTGTGTGATTGTGGTATTTCCTGATCATAATCACTCTTAAAACTTATTTAGATGATAGACTAGGCCATGCACCTTAGCATAGTTAGAATCAATTCTGAGTGTGTTGATACTAGGTGTGGCAATTATCAAAACGTCTTCAAGTGGCCATTATACTAATCAATACCACTGTCTGAGTAAAATACTATTGTTAAGATTTTCACACTCTCTATATCTATATATTGTTTTGGTATCTCAACTATACTAAAGTTTGATTTTCACAATGACATATATTTTATAAGCAGGTGAACAAAGAGCATATAATATGGTTTAAAACGATGCTTTCAATTTGTTCTATGCTATTTTATGTCTACACTAGCATTACTAGTTCCAATTCACATTTATTTCATGTTGCATTCAACTTTTCATGAGCACATGTGACAGCAAATGATATACATTTCCGACAGCCAAGACAAATCCATTTTATAATAGTCTAAGTGTCTATTGGTAATCTAAGGTATTCTTAGAAGTTCTGAAAGTAATTAAAAAGTAATTGGAAATAATTGTTAATTACTCTCAAGTTTCACTTCAGACATACCTTTTCCTCGATTTTTCTAAAACCAATGCCAGAGGCTGCAGGGTCAATGTGACCCAGAAGCAGTATGCGACACTCCGCAACCCCAAAATGTATCCAGACACCAAATTTTGGATTCCTACCTCACATATTATACAGATATTGTCCGGGCTCTACCGACCTAACTGAAGCCAGACCTGAAAACAGTAGGTGGCACACCGCGGCTAATACACGCTTAGGGGTGTCTGTTTCTACATAAGGTGGTTCTGGACGACAATCCATTACTGGTTCATAACGACTGTGTTCTTGTGCTGGACGACAAGTTAAGATTTTGGGTTTTGAACGACAGTGGAAAGGGGTAACATACAAATATGTCGCAGAAAATGATAATAGAGTGTTATTTGCTTGTTTGGATCATTACTAACATTTAACTGTTTGTTAGATTGGCATTAGAAATACAAGCGTCGTAGATATTTGTAGTTAAATTGTAAAACCAAGGTCTAGTATACAAATTTCAGAAATACGTAATTTGTGGTCAATTACTTGCATTTCTGCCATAGAATTAGCATAAATCGTCTAACAATATAATCCTTATGATTTTTCAGTCAATTTTAACATGTACTTATTTAAAGAAAACTGAAAACCCCAGATTTCTTTTTTTTTTTCAAATGTTACTGGTCAGAGACGACTGTGTAACGTGTAATAGACGATGTCATATTTTCTGTATCAGGTTAGAGACGACAATTTTCTGTCTTGAGCAGGTGTAAATACTGCTCTCAACCTTTCCAACGCTGGTCAAATACAAGGCGCTGGTCTTCAAAATACAGGGCCGCAACATTAAGTGTACTCTTGATAATATGAAATAAATAGGCATTACCTATGAGACGAGCATAGCGGACCATTTGTTTGGAAACATTTTGCTAACATTAAGCCTAAACCAAGTGAAAATTGTGTTTTTACAACAACCACAACAGCCACTAAAGCAACAGATTGCAATATAATGCTAGGCAAGTGAATATGACCAACCGTGAAGGTAGTGCATGGAGTCTGTATACTGAGCCAAAGTTGTAATGCCTTACTCAGAAATGGCCAGCATTTGAGGTATGCATTGATCCAAATTTGGAGTTTCTGCGCAGGGCGCAAAACATCCTGTAGTGGAATTTTTGCGTATGTGTGCACTGAAAAGCTTTCTTTCGTGGATTATCTGCGTACAGCGCAAAAAATCCATTTGTACAGGATTGGAGTTTGTGCGTAGATACGCAGAACGCTATTAGCTATTTGGATCATTTCTGCGCACGCAAAGTTGGAGTTTTTGCGTCCTATCGAAATCTTGATCTAAAATAAAAAATTATCTGATTTTATACAAACACTTGCTTTAGGACAGTTTATGCTAAGAAAAATGGTCTACTATTCGTGAAGAGAGAACACATTGCCTGCAGCATGGTTCAGTGAGCTTTTATCTGAATGCTTGACATTTCGGCATAAATGGGGCGATTTTGACGAAACAAACGCCAGTTTGTTCAGGAATAAAGAAATCTTGAATATGCATACAATTTTCGAATTGGTTTGCAGAGTGGTGTGTATAGGTTCCCCATTGTATGGTGTCTTGCGATCCATCCTTCCTCATGTTTTACGACCCTATTTCGTCATTTCTTTTTCAGATCGTGATCAAATTTGTTTTAGCAAACATATACTAGACTGAGGTTGACGCTACACCATCGCAAATACCTGCATTTGACTATAACCAGCAAAAATTACTACATTTGACCTTTTACCCAGTTCTCGAGGTCAAGGTCACATGTAACGTCAGCCTGTATCCTCTACAGCACCTGCAAAATTTGTAGTTGCTACTATTAATGATTGAGGAGGATATACAAAAAATTAAAAGAAAATACTTTATCTGACCTTTGACCTTGACCTCGAATTCAAGGTCAGAAAAGTCGTTGCCCAGTATCATCTGCATAATTTGACCTACTGGTATGTATCTACAAAATTTGATTCTGCAAATTTCAACTGGTTCAAGTTCAATCAGTAGTCCTATCCATAAAATGACAAATGTAAGCACCTCCACAAAAAAGCCATGCATAAGAAACTATTCAGTGACATATCACTAACGGATGACCAATCACTCAAAAAGATATGGATTTGGAGCAACTTAATCATCTTTCTGAAGAAACTGGAATATCTGTAGAGCCAACTGCAGTGGCATGGATTTATCAGGTATTTCAGTTACTATAGATGATAGTATGGACCAAGATCAGGCCTGCATTTTGTCAGTTGTGAAAATGTTTGGACAGAGGCTGTCAGCATAGGACATCCGCATGCAACAAAATCAGATTTTCGTACGACTAGGTCAATTCATTTCACACTTATTGTTTAATAGCCCTATGCATAAAGTATCACTGGTTTCCTTTCAATAAGAAGTTTGATGTATTATGAACGAGAATAGGTTATAATTAGATAGACATGTCCCTGTGAAAGTTGATGGTATCAAAGGGGTGGGGATGCATAAATAGACTGCACCAAAACTTAGTTGTTTTTTTTCATTCGTAAGGTATTATAACATCAATACCCAATTAAAATCACATTTGGAAGTCTTTTAAAGCCAAAATCGTTAATATTTTAACGTTTATTTTTGCTGTTGTTGCTGTTGCTGCTTATGTTGTTGATGTTGTTGTTGTTGTTGCTGCTGCTGCTGCTGCTGCTTATGTTGTTGTTGTTGTTGTTGTTGTTGTTGTGTGCAAATAAACTCTAGTCTACCTTGATGACAATATATTTGTCTGGTGTAATTTTATGCAACAATGTACCATAACCATACATCCATGCATAAAGTACACCTATTCAGGGGCCATGTAGCTGATCTGTAAGTGTATGTACATAACCATCTATCAACAGAATAGTAACGTTAAAAGGACAATTTTCATAATGTATGAAACTATGCTAAACGCTGATATATTTCAGGACTAAGGAGCTATGCAAAGGAAACTTGCCATTTGAAGAAAAGAGTTTCAAAAAATACACACGAAAACCTAATTTTTGGGCAGGGGAGAAATGGTGCTGAAAATATTTTTTATATTTTCCTATATACTAAATACAAAAATGACCATTTTAGCTCAAAATAAAGTCGTATAGCCATTGAAATAGAGACTAACAACGAGACTATATATGTCAGGCCCGTCGTGGGTTTTTGAAAGTGGTCCGGCCATTGAACGCCGTCGACGTTCACCGAGTGCCGACGGCACGAGTGGGGGAGAGCACGAGAAGAGGGTCAGTTCGCCTCTCGTTAGGGGGTTTGGGGTACCTCCCCCATGAAAATCTTGTAATTAAAGATGACTTAAGAGGCGATTCTGTTGCACTTTGAGACCATTTTTTGCGAAACTCAGCTTATTTTACAGACTTTATAGCTATATTTCAAATACCTACCACATATTTTTCGACTGCCACCCGCCTCCGCCTGCCCCTCCCACAACCACCAAAATAACAACAACTATTTCGATTCCTCGGTGGGTCTCATCGAAGTTAACTGATTCTTCTAAAAGTACCAATTAATTCTGATACATATATCCCTGCTATAGTTGTTTCTTTTCTTTTCTTTTTTTTCATTTTTCTTTTTATCTTATTTTTTATCTATTGTTTTTTGTGTATTTTTTTTCTTTTTTATTTCTTTCCATCTGTGTATTATATTTACGTACATGTAATCGTATATACATTTAACCAGGGCAGAGCATTCTCAGGCCTTTAGATAAAAGTGCGTTATCAAAATATTGTCCCCCTATTTCTCAATAGGGTACTAATGGGTACTCAAAAAAAACGTCTCATCAAGGCGGTTTTTGTGAGAACTCAAAACAAATGCTAAATAATCAAACAAAAGATAAGCTTTAGATACACAAAAGAACCGTCTCCAAAACGCAACAAAACGAATGTTCAAACTGATGGATGAGATTATGCCTATCTGCATGATTCTGTAGAATAGTTGTGCGCCAAGATAAGTCTAAAATCAGGCTGTGCCTTTAAGCTGTCTGATTATGGGCGGATTATGAGGGTATTGTGCCTATAGAGCACACAGTGAAACCCTTTCAGACTGCGTTGGATGTGTAGGGTGGTCTGAGTTTTAAATGGACACAGGTGTAATTCTTTGTTATGCTATGTTAAGCATACGTCTACTTTAAAATATTAAAAACTTTCCAAACACGCACCTTCGTCGTTCGTTTCTTGCAGTGAACTCGTTCGCGATTGCTTTGAAGTCTAGAGCGTCTGTTCTTTCTTTGTGTACATGTAAGGTAATAAGATTGCTCAATCTCGTCTGAGTCATAGTACTCCCAAATAAGTTTTCAGTCTGCGCAAGGCTGAAATGTTCTCTCACTGGTGGCATTTGTTGCTGGAATCACCAAAAGTATAATGACGAGAGCCACAATTTCAGAATAGATCGCTCGCGTTGCTGGTTTTAGCTCACGTAGATAACCAAATACATTTGTATATCTGATAGTTTGATTGTGCCACTGCCTTCATTTTTCTAGCTAGTCTCTGTAGCTGAAGAAACTGGTTTGAGTCTAGCTTTGTCGGACAAACCAAATACAGGTTTTGTCGCGTCGCTGCCCAATTATAATTATTGTCTCTTAATCGTGTTTGATTAACCACTGTCTTTCACACCCTGAGGCAAACGAAATATTGACCAGCACACGGTTTATCATTTAAAATTATTAATCTTTGATCACCGGAAAATAGGTCATTAAAAGTAGTCTAGAAGGAAACGTGAGAAAACGGCCCTGCAAAAAAACATATTTGGCCAAAAACGTGGTCCGGCTAAAACCATTTCTGGCTAAAAAATGATCTGGCCATGGCCCGACCGCCGACGACGGCCTTGTATGTAGATGAAAACATTTGACCAACTTTGATTTTTTTCCAAACATATAGGCAGCGATGTACTGTGAATTAATTGCCACTGTAAGAGGTCCTTTGGACCAGTAAAGCTAGGGTTTCGCAAATGATCGAATCATTGTCCACATTCTCATACGTGCAAAGATTTCTTCAGCAGGTCCCTCATCAGCGAAAATATTAAAGGGCATTCCACCTTCACCCAAAATATAAGATATTTCGTATAACAGAAATCCAGAGGATCCATTAGATTGTCGTCTCTACCTGTGACGCTGTTGAAGTTTAACCTGTACCAAACTATTTGCAGTCGTTACACACCTGTTACATTGGAAAATGACTGAGGTAGCTGCAGGTTTTTTTTGGTTTTGAAAACTTGTTTGTCTAAAGTAAGCTAATTTATAAGAGAAAACTTATTTCGCCTATATGATGGACAATGCAATGCCTCATCATATCAAGTCATAAAAATACAAAGAAAACGAAAGTGAATGCAGAAAATAAGCGTATGCGGGCATATGTAGTAGTAAAATACAGTTTCAAGAACAATTATTGCATCAGACAAGCGTAAACTGGGTAAATTCGGCTTGCTACAGGATTAATTATGTTTTTTAAAATAGGTATCCTGAACAAATATACAACGATAAAATAAGATATTTGCGGTTAAGTATGCGTCAGGGATCCCAAACACATTACACATTCACTACAGAACTCTTTATTTAGTCAAGAACCTGTAAAATATTGTCGTCCAGAACCAACATACTGTCGTCCAGAACCACTTTGTGTAGTAATAGACATCCCTAAGCGTCTAATAGATGTATCCACATACCAAATTTGAGTCTTATGTCATATAATCTAGAAGATATGCTCAGTACACAATTTTTATACAACTGAGGTCAGAGGTCAAAGTAAGTTGCCCAAAAGTAGTACGCTACAATCTCCAACATCAAGATGCACTGAGATTGTTACCTCAAACATCCAACCACAGAGACAAAGGCAGGCAATACGGGCTATTCAATACATGGATTGCGAGCATAAAAACATTATTTAAACTATGCTACCAATAACTCAAAGTGCTTCTAACCAATTCCAGCTAAACAGAAAACTTCAAAAACTCTTTCTTTGTTTGATCAATTTATGATTGGAATAAACTGGATGCTAGTGTGGTCATCAATACAGTGGTAACAGTTTCAGAAAAAGACTATCAACCTCTCATTTTGACTAAACGCGCACTCACCCCGTCGTGTAAAAGCCAGCAGTTGTCACTTATTTTCGACTGTATTTTCCTCCTAACGATGGGAGCACATGTGATCACTCACAGTATAAATGTCACTACGAACTAGCCTCGAGGAACTAGCCTACCACTCAGATTATCTGACTTGTGACGTGTTGACTTGGGGACATTTTACTTCTGATTAAAAAATGTTTAGAGTAAGCTCCCTTGCTTGCGCAGGCGCAGATATCACATTCCTGTACAAAGTTGTTGTTTACGTTGGAAACTGAACCATTTTACAGATTTATTGGTTTTCACTTGTTCTTACAACATCATAGCCCTTCAAAATGGTAAGAAAAATATATTATGGTGCTTTCACAGAAAAGATGGATTCGTTCGGTGTTCGCTAACAATTATTTTTCCTCTTAAAACGCTGCCAAAATAAGTCTATTTGCAGTGGGTGGGGTATATGCATTCCAAAACCAAGCTCAAGAAAGGGAAGTAGAGGAAATTCTAGCCTAAAATGAAATGGCCCAGACAGTCATCAATCTTAAATTCATGACAAAAAATATATATTGACTATGCAGGACTCTCAACATGGAGGCAAATGGAGTCAAATCATTGAAGAAAAACACGTTTGGGATCGCATCGTTGTTGTATCAGGGATCCAGCCTGAGAAGGCTCAACTCCCAAAGCCTGGGAGAGGCTAGTTCTGGGACCACAACGTAGTTTGTAAGTTTGTTCTAGGCTCAAACTACGTTATGGTTTTTATGCACGATAGAATGAAAATTAAGTCATGTATTTTAATCCATGCAATTCCAGCTTGCGTGTACTGCTGTGCACTTCTTGCAATTAGTAGTCATGAAGAAAAATGTTGAAATATTTGAAATACAATAAGTATGTCGTATATTGACACTTACGATGTGTTATAGAGTGAAAAAACAAAAGTGTTTTGTAAACAGAGAGATGTTGTTGTCCTACATCATGGCGTGTGGTTCTCAGTGTCATCAGCGTCAGTATAGGAGGCAGGGTACCAAACTTGACAGGTATTGGGGTATAACTAAACACCGGAAGGAACGTTCCTTACGCGGAAGAATGCTCCTTGTTACTCTTCAGCAAGACTTAACCTCCACATTGGACAGCGGCGTAGAGGCAGACACGATTGTCTTGGAATTTTCTAAGGCTTTTGACAGAGTTCCAACAATTCAGTTTACCCGGGAGGCTACACCACGATGGCATCAGGGGATACCCAACAGTAGATCACATACTTCCTTTTTGGCAGAACCCAGTGTGGCTGTTGAGGGTTGTTCTTCAGAAAGCGTGCCCGTCTTAAGGGGGGGGTGGTCCTGTATGTGTCAGTACTGGGGCCCTTGTTATTTTTGCAATTTATACTGTATGTGCCAGATACTCCAAACACCTCTAGGAGAGTATTTACTATTACATGGAGTACACACTGAAATGGCTATGAATTTTTAGTCAAAATAATCAGAATATAACATGAAAAGGACAATCAAGAAAGATGTGTAAATGAATTGACAAAACGTAAATTTTGGAATTTTAACTGTATTTCGAACTATAATTAATTATTGTTGGAAAGGGGGGATGGCATGCTGTGAGACTGACACGACTAAAAATTCTAGATGATATTATGTGTGAATGATTGATGATAGATGATTAGTGTCATTAACGACCTCAAGACAATCTCATCTCCAGACATGTTTGTTTGCAGATGACTGCATAATGTATGGACCGTGATTATGTCGTCCTACAGCAAGACCTTGATGCTTTAGCAGAGTGGGAATCCAAATCGGGTGGTGAATTCCATCCTCAGAAATGCAGTGTCCTGAGTGTATCAAGATCCAGACCCCCTTCAGACCCCCTCCCACAAGCTAATAGGACACATCATGAATACTGAAGATGCAACAAAGTACCTGGGTGTCAACCTCAAGGCTACCGTTTCTTGGAAGACACACATAGAAATTATCTCCAATAAGCCCAACAGCATGCCCAGGATCTTAAGACGCAGCCGCAGGTCTTGTGGTGAGGATTAAAAAGCAAACACCTACTTCAGCATAGTCCGCTTGAACTTTGAATACTGCTCGTTTGTTTGGACCCAGCACAAGAAGTGTCAGATTCGGAAATTAGAGATAAATCAAAGAACAGCTGCCTGGTACACAACAAACCGAAACAGGAACACCAGCAGCCTGCCATCAATTCTCAAGCTTCTCCAGTGGGAATCTCTTGATTCCAGGCGTTCCAAAATTCAACTGATACAGACAGATAGTATAATGTGTCCTTATCATATGTACAAGGGAGTATGCAGGTTTATTTGTGTTGTTATTGCTTCTTTGGCTTTTATATAGTGGTTTTGGCTGCATTTTCTTATATCGTCTTTACAGTTGGTCAGGCCTTTATAATGACGATTGTGGCATAAAACTTTCATGGGTGGGTTAGAGCCTGGTGTTTTAGTTGGTTGTACTTACTGTGGTTAAACTAGGAGGTTTCTTTGGCTCTGGCAGAATGGGACTTAAGAGCTTTTTACTTTGTTTCATCTAAGTATGTTGATTTGATATTATTGTATGTATTAGGTGTCCATAGAAAGGCAACTAATGCAGCTGGTACTTGAAGGCACTATAAAGGATTTGTCTGCAGTTTGTGATTATGGTATTTCCTGACCATTCTCACTTACTTTGATTTATTCGATTGTTTCTCTGTGATGATACATTGCATTCCCTAAGAAGACTCCATGCGAAGTAAACAATTTAGTTTTAATGACAACAGAGTCTTGGGCAAAGATTTGCCCCCGGTAAAATGAGAAACAAAACGTTTTTGCATCTTGATCCACATCTGAACGAAGGTTGAGGTTGGTACAGTGAAACTACTTTAAGCCCACCAGTAAAGGTATTTTACTGACCCTTCCAAGGCGGTGCTTCTTTGTGTATCATGTTTGTTATTTATGTTTCATAGTAAGAAAGAGGGCGAAGATCAGGATTCAATACAATCAAGTACCACACCTGTCGCAGGATACCACATGGAAAAGTGACAAACACACAATTAGACATCACAAACAAGGGCCAAGAGGTCAGCCCTTTCCCAGCAAGGGACAACAAGGCATCAATAAAAAGACGCCCGCGAAAGCATAACAAACACAAGAAAGAAATAACACAAATGATGCACAAAAGAATTACCACCTCGGAACGTGCAGTAATAAAATCATAAATAAAGTTGCCATATCACGTAACGTCGGCACTTTTCAAAAGAATATCACAGCAGAAGTGAAACGATATCATATGATAACGATATTTTATCACATGTTACCTAAGAATCCATTGATCCATCTTCAGGATTCAGCTTTGATTAACTTATATCTGGTGCGACACGCTCTAGCTCCAATGACTTGCTGACACCTCTATCTCATTGACAGAACGTAGGTCAGTATGAATGCCTGTAGGATGTTTCTCCATTCCTGAATGAAGGACTGCTGCAGCTGTTGTTGGTTATGCCGAGCTTCGGTTTATCTCATTCTATAAATATTCAATAGCACTAATGTCAGGTGTCTTTGTCCATGGTAGCCGATGACTATTCTGCAACTGTACCAGTGCCTGTCTGTGATATTCTTTTGAAAATTGGCGCCATTATGTGATTTTGTGACTTTTACTTATGGCGTGATATTTATATTTTCTATGATTTGAATTTATCATTGAATCGATTGAAAATAAATTTATGCCAGGTATGTATCATGCCTATTCCCAATTTTAACGCAATCTGTACACACATTATTAAATTACATAACTTATATAGTAAGTATTGTATTAGCTGTGGTCTGGAGTGCATTTTATCTACGTCAGGTCTGGTACTTGATTGTATCTATCTGATCTTTGGATAATTCTTTACCTTTCCTTTAGCTGCAATCAAATACCTATTTATGCAGATATACTATTACTTACACACCTGAGTGCTTGTAAGTAACAAATGCTGTTTCTAAAACACGCATGGCAATAAATAAAGAAGGGATGGCTAGGTATGGAATGGTAACAGATGTCAGTCATATAACAGAGCAAAGCAGCATAATATTATATTTCCATATGCCTTATTTGGTAGGTAGGTAGGTGGTGGGTGGGTATATAGGTAGGTGGATGGGTGAATGGGTAGGTAGGTATGTTGACCTGTAAGAAGGTATTTAGACCTGCATGTAGGTGGGTAGATCTGTATGTAGGAAGGTAAATATTACTGTAGGTAGATAGGTAGACCTCCAGGTACGTAGGTGAATAGATAGATAGGTAAGAAGGTACAGATAGATAGGTTTGTACATAGACCTGTAGGTAAATAGGTAGGTAGACCTGTTGGTAGTCAGGCCCGTATGTAGGTAGGTAGGTAGGTAGATTGGGTTATGCAGCCCTTTGAAAATTCGTGGAAGAACAATTTCGGTATTTAGTATATCCCTAACAACCTCTTTCTCAAAATCATGACCGGCCATTCAAAACGTTCACAGAATGTGTAAACATATGATTGAGGTTGAATAAAACCGATCAGGTGAGGTTTTTTCCAAAAAACATTCCTAGCGGCGTAAAGATGAGTATCTAAGGAACATTTCTATATAACTTTTATAAGGTTACGTCATAAACTGAAGTGAAAATTGAGTCCACTCTTATCAATTAGAATTTTGAACAAAATGTGCACATAAATATTACGCCGTAGAATGTGTCAAAACCAAAAATGACATTCGGAGGCGTAATCTTACACCTAGGGAGAGGCCCGCCACAGCTAACATTCTGACACCCCGAGACCATTGTACGGTCAAAAAACTCCCAAAAAACTAGTGGGGTTTAATGTGAGTTTCCGAACCGTACACTGGACACGAAGAGGTCATGCCAGCGTAACGGTCGGAGTCTGTTTTTACCTTGTGGAAAGAAGCCGGAGTGCCTGGAGAAAAGAACCACGGCGAGCTTGCTCGGAACAGACAAACCGAAACAAGCTGGTTGAAGCTGGAGGGGTACACTGCATCAACAGCTCGACTAACGTTACACAGGAGCCTCAGCGTATGGGTCATAGAACAACACTGTTCTCAGCAAGAACCCCAAATGTCGCACGTGCTCGGAAAACCCCCCACCCACTGAAAAAGAGAAAAGTCCGAAAATTGATTACATTCAAAATAAAGCGCTTAGATGTAGAGAAACCACTTCTTTTACAAAAATGTAACACTCAGGTTACTAGAATGAATGCCAGTCGCAGATTAAAACATAAAATAGACAGCCAGGCACTAAAGCCAGGTGTTGGAACATTCGACAACAACATGGCAGTTGGCCCACGTGGCTTCACAAAAATATTTTTCGCTAAGGCATTTTACAAAAATATGGATATAATTATCCTTCCTAAATAAGAGGCGGTTTACATGTAACATCTAAAGCGCATATCCCATTAAAACCAGTAAAAGGGAATAAAAAATAAGCCCCATTTTACTGATAATTTAGAAATTTGAAGAGCACAAACAAACACATCCGAACAGTACGACAATCCAGCCGAAAAAAATCACTTAGGGAAAATGGAATTCTGAAACAGTCACTGAAGAAAAACCTGTTATTTGCAACCGGCAAATCTGCCCTCACAGGTGAGGCAGATTCTGACCCGCCTTCAAAAGGGGCTAGTCCATTCTCCACCATGGGAGAATTAACAGTTGACCCGAAAGGGGTCGCTTAACTGTTGGATGGACTTAATGTGCATAAAGCACCTTGCCCAGATGAACTCAATGCCAGCTAGAGTGCTCAGAGAGTGTAGTACACAGTTTTCACCTATCCTAACACTTATCTATAATGAATCTTTAGCTCAGGGCAATGTTCCAGATGATTGGCGACGCGCAAATACATCCCTGGTCTTTAAGAAAGGAGAAAAATATGATGCTGCTAACTACAGACCGGTGTCGCTAACCTGCATCTGTTGCAAAGCCCTAAAGAATTTATTTGGTAAGCAACATCAACAAGCACTTCGCCTTAGATAGCATACTTGCTGACTGTCAGCATGAGTTCCGAAGTCAGAGGTCTTGTGAAACCCAGCCAGTGCACGATATCATCAGCAACCTGGATGGTGCGATAAATTGGGGGCACAAGCAGACAGATTTGATCATCATGGATTTTGCAAAGGCCTTGGACAAGGTCCCACACAGGAGGTTATTACACAAACTCGATTACTATGGGATAAGAGGGTCCACCCATAAGTGGATCAGCTCATGGCTCTCTGGGGGCAGTCAACAAGTAGTCTGAGATGGTCAAGCCTCAGATCCAGTCCCTGTTTTATCCACTGTACCGCAGGGGTCGGTCCTAGGGCTGATCCTTTTTCTAATTTTCATTAGTAATTTGCGGAAATTTGCTCAACCAATTTGACTGAAACACACAAACTTCTTTAGCTGTGTGAACAGTTTCTGAACTTTGTGGCATAGTTTCTTTTATTTGGGTAGATGGACCACTAGTATCGGACACAGGATCTATTGCCTTTTCATTATTTTCATTGGCGCTTTTTTCCCAAAAAATCGAACAGAGTGTATTTGCGTTGGTTTTTTCGCTGCTATTTTGGAGAATTTACTGAACATCGATCTGTAAACTGCGCAGTGATTGGTTAATCGACCCTAGCAAGTTAGCAACCAATGAGCGGCGTCGTTACTTTGGCGAGCTCAATTGTATTACTATTCAGTGAATAGAATGGAAAAAAATGTACGGCCTGGCAGCATGTGATATTTACCTACATGTAGCTGGCAAACAGTCCCTATATACATGTATATTTCTTCACACTTTCTCTCGTTTTCATAAATTGACTGGGTCAAACACTCTGAATTGAATTTCACAGTATCTTTATCATTTTGAAAATGTAGTTCGAAGATATAGACACTGATGAAGCTAGCTGATTTGGATCTACACTGTTTAGAATGGGTTTAGAATTTTGAAAAAGTTGTGCACACAATGCCCTTAATATCTCAAACTCAGACCCAGTATAAACGGACTGGTCACTGATTGGAATACAAAGTTATGTTGTTGAGGCTTTGTTTTGGTGCTACTGCTACAGCCTATAAAATTTAAACTGAACATCTCCAAGCTTATGCAAAGTTATTCCCAATATGTAGAGTTGAAATATTACAAGTTACAGTAAATTATATTGAAGTTTTATCACCTTTTTAGGTTGATTTCCGATGATTTTTGGTTAAGAGTGCCGAAAATAACTAAAGATAGTGCCTTGGTTTCTTGCTGATGTTCAAAAAGACGGATAAACTTTCAATAAATATAACAATAGTCTTTTATTAGCATATTAAACCCTTGCTTTTTGTTGAAAAATCAGAGATATGCAGAGGAAAAATGGAGATAGTTTAATCTTCAATGTAGGGCCTAAATCAGTTTTGAAAGAGCAGCCTCTACAACATATTTCCAATGTATACATTTACCTGTATGTCAGTTACCAGTCTGTGTATACTTTGTCTGAGTCTCAAATAAGATATTTTGGTTGATTATTAAGAAATAAAAATAGAATTTATGCTCAAAAGTTCAGTGGAGCTTATTGAACCCTGGTTTTCTTTTCAGATGCTTTCAAGGCAAAAGCCGGCCATAGGGCCAGGCTCTTCAACACCTGCCAAGGAGAATAAGAAGAAGAAAAAGCTACCAAAGGTTGAAGAATTCTTAGAAAACAGAGACTACACTGGTGCCATCACACTTCTAGAGGTAACTAGAGTAACCTAGTCATGTTGTGAGAATTTTGGCTCATTTACATTCACATAGCTCCAGATACATTACAGTCCTTTTATAACACACCTCCTTATAACACAGAAATGGGTATAAGATGGTCATGTTATGGTGCCTAAACGTTTTTAAAGTGGAATTTTACAAAGGAATTATAGGAAAATGACCATGAAATGGTCATTTTCCAATAATTCCTTTATAAAATGTTCATGGTCATTTTCTTATAATTCCTTTATAAAATGATCCTTTTATGACATGATTTGCTTATAACACGGTCAATTCTTATGGACTGAACCGATTACAATGTATGTAAGTAAACACTTTGCACATAAATTTGAATTTATTCTGTTATCTACATATATTTGTTTAAAATATGTTTTGGGTGCTCAAAAGAACTGTCTCATTGAGACTGTTTTTATGAGTACCCACATCATATGTTAAGAAAATTAATTTTCAATATTGTGCACTGATCTAGAGGCCTGATATTCATCACTATTTTTGGGTGATAGTGATTTTTGTAACTTTTAGCTGTAAAAAATTGCAGACTCTGTTGAGATATTGCAATCTGAGTCATTTCATTATAGTCAGGAAATAAAATCAGAAAAGTTAACAAGTACAGGCATTTTGTGAAGAAAAGGGTTTGACACCTTGATTAGGGGTAGTTTGGTATGCTGAATCCAAAAACCAATGTTGGCAAGCTGAGAAATGACGGCCTAATTTGCATATATTCAAAATGGCCGCCAAAAATCATGGAGTTTGACTTATAACTGAAATATTTTATTTTTTGACAATGTTTTTGTATCCCAAATCATTTGTTTTATGTCCTAAGATCGTTTCACCATTAGAGTACATGGTTTTGGCGGCAATTTACATAATTATTCCAGGATATTACCGTATTCATGGTAATAATTGTCCATTTAGTCTATAAAATCATTATATAAACTTGCCTTATTCAGTATCCTGCTTTATGAATGTTAGTTTTATTTATAGCACGATTTTGGAATGTTTACCAGCTTTTCAAGTAATAAATTAGAAAGAAATTTCAATAATCAACAAGTTTTTTTTAAAATTAATATGTCATAATGTCCATGCCCAAATATATGGTACATTTTGTATCTATCGAAAGTAACAGCATGCTCATTTCTAGTACCCTAGGGTCTAATTAGTCCAACCTTGCACGATCAGGAAAATTGTTAATGTTTGCCAAATTGTTTTGGGAGACCCCCTAAATGAGGAAAAATATTGCCCTAAAGAATAAACCTATTTGAGCTATGTGAAATCACATGGTTTCCATGGCAACGCAAAATGCGCTTCTTAAGAATAGGGATGTCCGTACAAAAGTACTCATATCTCAGTAGCAACTCATCCGAAACTTTTTAACTTGGTACAAACTGAATGTTCAGACATAGGACTTTCATCCAATTTTCAGATATGCAAATTACCAAATTATCAAATTTGCATATCCATAAAAATATTAGAAATAAGAGAAAAATCATAAAAAATTAAGGGGGTGTACATGCAAATTTATCCACATCTCAGCTGCTTACTATCCTATACTACAAGTCTTGGTACCAATTTAATGCTAATACTTATCATGTTTACTTAATGGACCAGTATGCAAATTATCTGAAAATTGTATTTATGAATATTAATTAAATATTAGAAGCGAGAATAAATTAGAGAACAATTAATTAAATGTACATGCAAAATTACTCATATCTCAGTTGTTATTTATCATAGATTTCATACTCACTTACTTTTTAAACTTGTTCCCAAAATAAAGTCCAGAAAAAGTTCTATAATAGTGTTGTTTGATATGCAAAATTATTTAATTCGTTTATTAATGGGTATGTTTTGAAGATACAACCTTATTGATTCGTTTTCAATTTTTCTTTAGTTTTCTATAGTTTTCATCAATATTCATTAATATGTTTGTTAATTGATTGTATATCTGACCATTGGAATAAAATACTATGTCTCAGCCTTTATTTGATACTAAGATTAATTGTCTAGAACAATTTAAAGATGAGACAGGAGTAATTTTTAGAAGTAGACCCCCACTAATTTTTCTACCTTTTTTCTCTCATTTCTAATGTTTAAGTTAATATTACTAAATTTAAAAAATGGATAATTGCACATAATGGCTATTGGATAAGTAAAATGTCTTAGCTTTAAGTTGGTACCAAGTGTGGTAGTCAAGGAATATTAGCAGCTACGATATGAGAAATTTTATAGGTACACCCCCTTAATTTCATTACCATTTTTCTCTCCTTTCTAACATTTAAATAAATATTCAAGAATATAATCATAAAATGATTTGCATATCCGATCATAGCATAAAATGTGCTATGTCTAAGCATTTATTTGCTACCAAGCTTGTTAGTCTATGACAATCAGCAGATGAGATATAGGTTATTTTGTAGATATGCCCATTTTAATTTTTCTGCAATTTTTCTTTCATTGTTTAATGTTTTCATTAATATTCACAAATATGTAAAAAAGATTTGTATATCAGACTATTTTGTTAAAGTACTATGACTCTTTTTTCATTTGGCTACAATTTTGGAAGTTTAGAATAGTTAGCAGCTGACATATGGGTTATGTTGTACGTACACACCTTTAAATTTTCTGAAATTTTTCTCTTATTTATAATGTTTTCATTAATATTCATGAATATGCAAATTAGATAATTTGTATTTCATACCATTGGGTTAAAGTGTTATGTCTCAACATTTATTTGGTATCAAGTTTTGTAGTCTAGAAAAGTTAGCAGCTTACATTTCGGTAATATTGTACACTTCCTCCTTATTTTTTTCTACCATTTTTCTCTTATTTCTCATGGTTTCATAAATATTCATGACTATTTAAATTAGATTATTTGCATTTCGTACCATTGGATAAAAGTACTTTGTCAAGGCTTTGATTTGGTACCCAGTTTGATAGTCTATGATACCTATCAAATTACATATGAGTAATGTGTATAGGCACACCCCCTTATTTTTTCTACGAATTTTCTTTTATTTTTATTTTTTTATTAATACTCATGAATATGCAAAAACGAAAATTTGCATATCAGCACATTGAATAAAAAACTATGTCTGGGCTTCAATTCGGTACCAGAGTTGGTAGTCTAGGATGAGTTGCTGCTTAGATATGAATCATTTTGTAGGTACACCCACTTTCTTTAGAATCATATTGTGTATTTTCACATTATGGAGGAAGGGTAAAATGTTCTAGCCAGTTTTTTCTTTGCTATTTAGCGACCATTTTGTTTCCCCAGTAACTGACAGCTTGTTTTCCTTGATTTAGTGGAAGAGATAAAAAAATCTATGTAAGTATGTGCAGCACGCAAGTGTCAATCTTGGGTCTGCTTGCAAATGACCAAGCTACAGTGCCTGATGGGTTGCCATAGACAAAATGAAATTTTATGTAATCCAAATAGGTTTAATTGCGGAGACAATAAGAATTTTTGATATTTAGTGGTCCCATTGAACAATTCACATTCATAAATAATTGTCCTTGGGTGTAAGGTAAGTCCAATAAGCCCCCTCCCCTTACCGAGGTGTGTGTGTGTGGGGGGGGGTAGTTATTCCATGATTTTACCTCTATTTTTAATTTTCATAAATACTCATGAATATGCAAATGATATAATTTTAGTATATGACTATTGGATGAAAGGACTTGTCAAATTGTGTCATTGATGATATAATAATATGCAACAAGGACAGTTTGGGGCAGAATTTAGTTTATATTTGCTTTTTTATAATTTTCCCTTATTTTCTGAAATTTTCATCAGTATTGATGAATATGAAAATTAGATAACTCATCTGCATATCAGACCATTCCATCAGATGAAAGTACTATATTTAAGCTATAATTTGCTAGCATGTTTAATAGTGTAGGGTGAATTGCTGATGAGATACGAGTCATTTTGTAGGTACAGGCCCACTTTCTTTAAAATCGCATTAACCCCCTCCCCTAGCTGAACCTTACAGATTTTTGCTTTAATCGCTAGATTTTCCTGCAAACAATAGTAATATCATTGTGATGCATTTTTTAAAGTTCTCATTTTAATGAAATCATTCCTGACACATTTGGGCCAGATAAAATGCTTGGACTATCATGAAAAAACCTTAACTAAGTCGTAAGCAAGATTTTTTGCTCAAGTTGTCTCCCCTGATTACCTCTTGGTCATATTTTCTATTCTAAATGCATAAATTGATGTCAGTGAAGATCCCCAATCATGAGAAGATGCTTTTGGATTGATTTGTACCAGTTTGGCATCCTTAACATGTTACTCTACAGATTTTTTATAGATTTTTCTTCAATTTGGCGGCCATCTTGGAAATATGCAAATTAGACGGTGAAGACGCCATTTTTCAGCTTGCCAACATTGGTTTTTGGATTCAGCATACCAAAATACCCCTAATAGGCATCTCAAAACCTTTTCTTCACAAAATGCCTGTACCTTCTTAAATAAGCGTCTTTTTCGGATTTTTTTCCTGACTATTAGGGTCTAGAATGATTGTCAATAATCTTGTTATAGCATGCAAACACAGAAAATATGCAACAGTAATTATCAGATTTTAAAACAACTATTGATTGAGTCCATGTAAATTTCAGTTTGGAAGTTTCATATACTAGCAGGAATAGTTTTGTTTTCAAGACTGGCAACCCTATTCCATGGTGTGGCTAATAATCTTATGGTTATTTTCAATCTACTAATCAGCATACAGCCATACAGGTATTTAAGTAGTATGCTGTTTAATATTCGAATCATATATACTAACAAGCGCTTTTGTGTCTGTAACAAGTCTTAAAAGTACATAGAAAATCATTCTGCATGTGTATATTTAGACCCTCTTTTGTTTAGAATGTCATTTTATTAGTTGACATAGTGACTTTTGTTTCTTAAACACTTTATTTTTATTAGTTATAATTATATACACAGATAAGAACCACAATTTTTGCTGTGCAAACTAATGTAAGGTTTGCCATAGTTGTTTTTCTTTTTTCTTCACCACAGAATTATGGATACTAGTTTACAAATTTAGACCTATAAAGATGTGGGGTTCCCTTTGCTGATTTTATTTCATTTTTTTAAAATATCCTATGATTATGAAACAATTTGGTCTCAGGGAGTCTGAGAGGGGGTTCGAGCGAACCCCCTCTGGAGCCGTCACTGTTGTTGTTTATTTCAGTTTAACAGGAACAGTGGCCTAGGAGATCAAGACACAGATTTATGGATTGCCTACTGTGCTTTTCACCTAGCAGACTACAGGAGAGCTATGGAGGTAAGCTTCTTTCACATAAGCTTTAATATGGGTCATACACAAACTTTTGAACGAAAAATTGTGTGTATTTTTATCCTTAAGGTCAGAATTTTTTATTAGTTGATTTACGGGAAAACACTTTCAGATTTAGTGTCAAGGGGGTGAAAAAAAGCTCTGAAAATGACCAGTTGACTGGTCATTTTCATAGCTTTTTTTTTAATATCTCCAGTGAGGTAAACCAACAGTCTGTATAAAATCTTCAAATATTTCATCATTTTCCTAAAAATCTGTACAGGACAATCACTTTTAACAGTGTCACTCTCAAAAATACACAGACAGAACCTCAAAATATATATTGTTTTTTTGTCAATGAGACAAATAATATTTAGAGTCGGCGGATAAAATAAAAATATTTTTTTAGATATTTTTTTTCTACTTTCCGGAAAATTACACTAGGTGGGTTTGTGAATAAACTAATAAAAAAATTCTGGCCTTAGTATTAACACCTGTTTGGGTACTTCAAAAAGTCTCATTGAGATGGTTCTTATGGGTACTCACAACTAAGGTTTTGGTTGAGTAGTAGGGAAAATATTTTTTGATCACACACTCTTATCTGAATGCCTGAAAATTTAGCATGAAATTTCTAGCTTATATGGCCAAACAGCATCTTTAATTTATAAGTTCGATTTCTCCAAGCATTGCACATTTATATCATATGCAGTTAATCCTTTGTTTGCTTAGATTTCATTTGGGTCGCTATATCACCCCTTTTACAACTATATGTCTGCTAAGTTATTAAATTTCATTTATGACCATAGATCTGATGATATACCTCCTCAAATTAAAAAAATGAATGCAGTTATCCATGTTCTAATGAACTTATTTACTTGTTTTCTGTTAAAATGTTTCAGGGCTCACTCTGCCATTAGCCATTGTAGCCATTTGCTAATAAAAAGGTAGAGTGGCTACAAAAAAAAGTCATTGGCTAAAAGTAGTCTAGGTGGTTCAAATGCAAAACAGTGTATTTTGATCAGCTTGTGTATTTTCCAATATTCCTTCACACTTAATGTGCCATTATTACTCTTTGGATGCTGGATTTTTTTTTCAATACTATCTGGGTGTCAAACAGTTTGGATCCAGATCAGGCCTGACATTTTGTTAGGCCTTATCTGGGTCCAAATTGTTTTGAAAGGTTATCAGCAGACAACAAAAGTCATCCCCAGCTGGCAAAGATTTAAATACAAAACAACTTGTTGGTACTACTTTTTGGCTAACCCTTGGCTAAAGTTAATTGTTAATTTCATTTGGCTCCAACTTTTTCAATTTGGCTAAAGTGTTGGCTACAGCAAAATCTGAGCCAGGGTAAGCCCTGTAGTTTTGTCTCAAATCTGAGATTAACAAAATTTCGCACATTCTTATCTCAGGGATCAAATTTAGCACTTGCTAACTTGCTAAATGCTAGTAGTTTTTCAAAAAAAGCAAGTTGAAATTACTATCACTTGCTATTTTAACAAGTGAATACAAGTCGCTCTTTCCAAATTATGCAACATAGTATAAAATGCATTAAAACTGTGTGGATCCTGATCAGCCAGCTTCTGAAGAAGCTGGCTGATCTGGATCTACACTGTTTTAAAGATAACAAAAAATGCTTTCAGAAAGGTGATAATATTTGAAATAAACTTTTGGCTCACAATCTTGTCAGCACATACGCTAAATGAATTTGTTCAATTTTCTAATAAGCGATATATGGAGTGACTTTGCAAGTTGATCACCTTTAGCAAGTGAGAAAACTTATCACTTGCTATTTTTAGCAAGTGGTTAAAAATCTTAAATTTGATCCCTCTATAATCTGGAGGCTAAATTGTTTTTTTTTGTTTTTTTTTCGTTTTTTTTTTATTTATCTCCTCTTGTATTGTCACACAGGAGTATGAGAGAATTGTACAGAAAGGAGAATGTCACCCCGATGTCTATGTCAACCTGGGATGTACCTACTTCTTTCTCGGAATGTACCCAGAAGCTGATGACTCAGCCATGAAAGGTTAGTGCTTAGGCCTGTCTATTTTTAGATCTTTAGATATTTACTCTTCATGCAACTTGCAAATGATGGAGCAAGTCTTAAAAAGAAAGCATCTGGAAAGACACTGATTTATGTTTTTGATATAATCCTTCTGACCAGTTTTCAGAGGCTCCCTCAATCCCTCGGAAAATGAGGTCTAATTACCCTCTCTATATGAAATAATGAATAAGAGTGTTTCATTTAAAAGGCCAATTGAAAAGATTGGGGTTGGGTCATTTACTATATATAATACATGGGATCATTTAATAGTATAATTTTTGCTAGGCACCCCCAAATTTTAGGTAATAGAAAGATTGTGATCGAAATGAAATGCAGGATGATTTGCACTGTTTGCAACAATAAAAAAACATGATTATTTGGAAAATATTTTTCTTACATACAACATGAAAGCATATATGTTCATCGGAAGTGTCTAAACAAGCGCTGATTATTTCTTTTTTCACATTTTCCCTCTGTTACGCTGTCTCCTCCTTAACAGCTGATTGGTTTATAAAAGTTTTAAGCTAAATGTATGCAATAGGGTATTTATACTATTTGATTTGGACTCCATTGGTTGTCACACTTGCCAGGAGTAAATTATAAGGTAAAAATATGGGAGAAAATTCTCTGTCTTAGGTCATTATATGTTTCTGTCTATATCAAAAGTAACTATTCTTCCTATCAAAATAATTTAAAATACTCAATATCACTTTTTTCATTAACCCATTTCATTCTGGTGGATAATCCCATACATATATAGATACAATAAGTATGGAATTGTCCATTTTGTATTTTAAGAGGCTGCCGGTCATAATTTCTATAACATTATTTAATTATATCCATGACGATTGTTCTGTCTCTTTGTGCAGACCCTAATGAAATGCCACCATAAGTATCCGGAATTAAAAGGGTTAACCATAATGTTCATTTGTAGACATACATGTATTTATCATAATCAGATCACGACTTGTGAAGAGAACTTGTAATCCTTCATTGATAGTTGTAGAATTAACAACCTTGTATAATTCTGAATCCCATATTTACCGTACCCTAAACTAGTGTTAACACTTTGCATGCTGGGTAATTTTTAGTGTTGTTTGATTATTGGACTTTTCATTATCAATCATCGAAATTAATCGGTCAGAAGGTTTCGATTGATGATCGATTATAATCGAAACTTATCAAATGTAAGGGAAACACAGGTTCCAATACCGTTCCATCCCAAAGAATGTCTATTCTTGAACTGCTTTATGAAAATATTAAGACAAGTGTCAGTTTCATGCTGTTTTATGAACAGTACCTTACCACAAAAAGGTCCTGACAGCAATCTAAATTGAACAGCCATTGACATTAAAACCCTTTATGCACTAATGAATTCTTCCTTCTGGATTGAACCAATAAACTTGGGAAGGTCCATTGAATACATCAATGGGTCACAGGTTATTATTTCGAAATAAAATTGCATTTCTTTCTCTGAAGATTGTTTTTGTCTGAGCAAACAATTTAGACCCTGATGAAATGCCCCATTCTAAGGCATTTCATCTGGGTCTTCACTGTTTGAGACTATGTACCAGTACACATTCAGGACAATGTGCAAAAGGTTAAGGTGTGCACTTGCTATAATTACAGTTTATATCTTTAACCTTGCATTTTCTTGTAGCAAAGTGGCAAATTAAGAATATCAGCTTACAATAGAGCCATGTGTGAATCTTTCCGATTATAATCGATTATTACCAAACACAATTGATTAGTAGAATCAAAATAAATTTTCGATTGATCATCGATTATAATCGATCATCGATACAACACTAGTAACTTTTAAGGAATTTTTTGCCGTCTGCTGATTTTTTTCAAATCAACTTTTTCAAAAAAATCTTTCAGGAAATACCATCAGGATGTCAAACAGTTTGGATACAGACCAGGCCCGACTTTACGTAGGGCCTGATCTGGGTCCAAACTGTTTGCAAAGGTTATTAGTAGATGACAAATTCAAAGTGTAAATAAATTTTTAAGGCCAAAGGCAGCTGCATCCCAATACATTTGTTTATGAATTTTTACTGTTTTTAAAATTGTTAAAAGATCCAGTATAAAAATATAGCTATAACACCCAAGAACCTGTATTTGGTGGAGTATTGTGTTTTTTACAAAACATTTGTATTTTAGGGATGCATCTTGCTGGTATCACAAGCTTGGAGATGTTACAGAAAGACGAAAGTAAGATAGTGTTTATAGCTAGGGTCTGTCATATAGAAATTGTAGTCAGGGTTTTATCCAGCAATTTTGGGAAAGGTCTGGCCAAAATTGGGAACAAATTATTGACTTAACATCAAAATTGGGAGAAGTTAACGACATAGAACATGACAAGGGTAGCAAAAATATCCTAAAAATTAAGTTATTTTAGATTGTATTATGCCATGCATACCACTTAAGCACAAAGAAAAAGGTGGCTATTTCCGATTCCGCAATTTGGCCCCTTGAGAAGGGCAGAAAATCCCCTGGTAGTCAGGATTGGGTGAAAGCACTTACAAGTGTCAAAATTTGTTTCATAAAATCAAATTAATCAAGAATACAGAGATCTTAAACACCCAGCCAGCTTAGGTCATCCTTAAAAATATATTTGTGTGCCATGCTCCTACCCACCAATTTCAGCTTGGGTAGGTAGGTCTTTTTTTCTTTCTTTTTATAGAAATTCATCATAATTTTATGACCTTCTTACTATCACTTTTAGAGGTCTACAAATGCTGTATATAAGGTAAGAATGCATATAATAACAGTCTCTGTAACTTTTCTTTAATTAAAATACAACATTTAATGATTTTAAAGAAGGGTTTTAACAGAATTAGAGAAAAATAAAAAAAAAAAATATCCTCAGAAAGGCAATACAATTTTTTGGGAAGGGCCTGTTTTGGGTGGGTAGGTAGGAAGGAGCACCGCAAACCAACATTTTTTAAGGTCGGCCTTACTGTTCTTGGACGACTATTGACCTACCAACAAAGCCCCATTTAAATAGGTTTTGATGGCTGGCCAATAGTGGCCCATTTTTATATGCTTACTTAGATAAGTTCTGCCACATAGGGAAATCGACACTAAATTTCTATGATGTCCATCATATTGATGAATTTTCTTTCAAAATAATGTTCACTTTAAAAGCTATTAACTCCAACTTAAAATACCAATACATGTACAAGGAACAGAATCTTACAACCATCATTATATTTGAAATTCATTAAACTAGCCAAGCCAGGGTTGGATGAAAACACTAACTTGCTTGTGTTAAAATTGGTCTCATAAAAGGTTGGTCAAGATTATACAGATACAGATATGTTAACAAGTTTGTTACATGGGGATAGTGTAGGTTGGGTTGGGGGAAAACACTTGATAAATGTCTTTTTCTCGCGTGACTCTGATCTTTTGGTAATACAGTAAAACCTGTCTTAAGCGACCATTCAAAAACAGACACAACAAAAACCTTAATGACAAATGGTAGCTTAATGAAGGTCGAAAGTATTGCAGAATGCTCCCCTTAGAGCATTCTGCAATACTTTTGACCTGCATTAAGCGATAATCGGTCTTGAAACCCATTTTTGGTCTTCTTTTTTGGTGGCCGCTTAAGACAGGTTTTACTGTAATGTTTTTGTTTAAATTGGCACACTGGTATTGAGACTGTCCAGAAGGAGTTCCCAGGCTTGGTTGAACGGAATGGTGTTGGATACATGAAAATGCTTTTTCATCTGTTTTCATTAGCTCCATCACCAGGCCCTGAGGCTATAAAACTTTTTTGATGCTCAACTCAACTGAACACAAAATGATCCTGCTCATAAATGTTAAAATGCCAACAATTGTTGGCATAATTGTTGGCATTTAAACATTTATTAGCATGATAGAGACTTAAAGCAAGAAACTTCTTTATTTGTAAGTATTTTACTTTTTATGCCCAGTTGTAATTTCATACTCAGTTGAGTTGAGCATGAAAATTTATATAACCTTGGGGCCTGGCTTATTGTATGGCCAATGATTGTTCATCTGGTGGTTGGTCTATTATTACCTTTTCACTTTCAAAACTATAAGGTGGATAGAGCTGCAACTTTATATGAAGTATCATGTGGCCTGATTAGTCAGTATTGCCAAAATTGCTTTGCTCCAATATCAAAGATGATCCCCATGGTAGCCTTTATTACATATCCATGGGTGAAAGTTTTCAGGATCATTCCTGAATTCAGGATTTTGAGACTGACTTTCTGTGGAAAGTCAGCCGCAAAATGCTGAATTAGGAAGATTCTTATGGCTTCTCTGATTTGTTTTCAGTCTGTTTAAAGACAATTAGCCATTTAAACTTGAAATTGTGAATATTTAGTAGGCATACTGCAAGTTTTAAGATGGGAATTTCGAAAGTTCAGGATTTTGGAAAATTTGAACTTTCACCCATGCATGTCCTTCTTAGCAATATGTTGGATTGAACCAAAACTTGGTGGGTTGGGGAGCATCAGGACAACATAGAGATTCAGAATTGCTAAAGTTGTTCTGTTCAAGGCCATTTTGAAATTATTCAAACAACATCTGAACAGATTGGATCAAAACTTGGTAGAATGCATTTGGGCCACATTGAGACCTAGAATTGCTGAATTTAATTTGTTCCAATATTTAAGATGGCTGCTTAAGTTAGTAGTCATATTGGAATTCTTCTTCATATAACATCTCCTCCTGAGAGGTTAGGAAGATTACACAGGATGATACAGGCCTCCAGATAAGAGTGCTTATAGGAAAACTTTTTTCTTTATTTCTTACCGGTATCCAAAACATATGTTGTGGGTACTCAAAAGAACCGTCTCAATGAGAGGGTTCTTTTGAGCACCCAGAACACATGTTTAAATTAATGGCTAACAAAATAATTCAAATTTTACACAAAAAAAATCCTTATCTGGATCTATGTGATGGTAGGAGGCATCAAGGTGATGCAAAGTTTAAGAATTGCTATAAGCAATCTGATCTGATAATCAACAAACACAATCTAGTACATCATGATCAGTCTCACCCAGGTTAGTGATCTCTGGCCCACTTGGGCCTCTTACTAGAGGTGTTCAAAGAACATTGGTGTCATCAGGCTAGGGGACAGTTTGGTGGCAGTTTAGATCCTTTTTTCTAAATCTTTTGGCAGGGCTGTGGAAGTTATATGTAGGTTAATTGTTATACTTGTCCAGGGACAAGTACATGGCCATAATGTACAAGAAGTTTGCAAAATTTGTCCAAAGAAATTATTACTTGTCCCAAGGAACAGATTAGCTTATAAATACCTTACTGTGCTGAAACAATATACATATAATTTTAACCATTATGAATGCAATACATTTCAAAATTCTAGAAGAGTTGTATGCACTCAATAGTTTAGAGCATGTGTGGCAATTTTGGCTTTTACAATGTATGGTATTCTAATTTTTTCATTGAATCTGTTGAATGCAAAAAAGAAATAAAAATTTAAAGAGATTTAAAGATGTTTTATGTTCAAATGTTTGAGAGATTAAATTCTAAATTGCATGGTTAAAAAACAAGGAAGATATAGAGGGAATGAACTAGTTGTGCATAAAAATACCATTCATATAAATTTTTGTTTAATATTGATTTTTTACACTTGAGAATCACAATTACTTGATTTCATTAGATTATTAGAATAGAGAATGTGTTGCTATACAATGAAGATTACAGGAGCCAAGGGCATAGCCAGAACGCTGAAAAAGTTAGGCATATCAAAGGAAGACTACTAGATCAAGCAGTGGTTCTCTTCAATTGCATCCCTTTTCAAAATTGGAACTTCTCTTAAAGGAAAGAATTTGCTCCCAGAGAGAGTGAATTCTTTCCTTTAAGAGCAGTTCCTTATGGTATGGAAAATCACTTTTTCCACATTAGATGACCCCTTGAATGTTACTATTTCTATCATGCACGTGCCTAAATGTGTAATGGGAGCTATGCCAATGGTAGCGTGGTGGCTCAGTAATAGAGTGTTACACTTGAGATTGCAGGGTCACTGGTTTGAGACTCTCAGGAGGCACTTTGTCCTTGAGCAAGACACATTATCTTCTGCTTTAAGTGCTGGTTAACCCAGGAAGACAGGAAATCATCAGGACATCACTGAAAAATTGTTGACTGGGGCATAAAGCATCAACACAAACAAAACCAGTGAAGACTACGGATACCCTTATCATGATAAACCCTGATATACAGTGTTTCGGAAACATATTAAGATCAGTTGGCTTTAGGGTACACACTGTTTTCCACTTTGCCAAATAACTGGAAATCTGCGTATAATAGGATAAAAATCAAGGAGTAGTGTTGAAAATAAAAGAAATACAGAGAACATTATGAGTAGAATAAGTCAAATATTTGTCCTATAACAATGGCCTAGCCAGAACGCTGAAAAAGTTATGCACATCAAAGGAAGACTAGTGGATTAAGCAGTGATTCTCTTCAGTTGCATCCCTTTTCAAAATGGGAACTTCTCTTAAGGAAAGAATTTGCTCCCAGAGGGCTGTTGGACCAAATGTGATTGGGAGATTTCTCTAGCCCTGGTCTGGAGTGTATTTGAATATTTGCAACAGACATAATAGGAGCAGTCTGATCAAGGTTCTTAGTTTTTGCTAAATTGGACCCATGTATTTCTATTTAATTTGTACAGCAGATGTTATAAGCAGACAGTATTTTCAGGTCCAAAAATCTTAGCAGGGTAAGGGATAAAATACCAGCTACAACTCAAGCAAACAAATCATATGACTGTTGTTGTTTTTTTCATTCTATTATTCATATCATTATTCACCTGAATATTGATATAAAATCAGGCAACTAGCAATTTAGCAATATACTCCCATGAAACATCTCAAGATAAGCTGTCAAAAGCATAAAATAGGCAGTCAAGTATTGTCATTCAGGTACAAGACAAACTACATAAAAACTTGTTCGTTTCTACATGCTCATTTCACTGAAACAATGAAAGTAGTTGTCAATTTGTTAAGAAAAGCTTATGGTGAAACACTTAATTATTGGAAAGACATATTGTAGGTACACATCAGAGTTGCCTCTCAGGCAATTCCAATGTGTACCAACAACATATGCTGCTGAAAATAAGGAAACTAGTTTTAAGTTTACACTTAAACCCAGCACCATATCCATTGTCTTTGCCTATTCTAAACATCCCAAGCTGCCAATCAGTATTAGAATACCTGTCACTCATCTTCGCAAGCCAAGGGTACTAACTCCACTTCGTGCGTAAGGAACGAAGTGGAGTTAGTACCCTTGGCTTGCGAAGATGACCTGTCACTATACCACAAATTGTTTATATTTGCATGACAGCTATATCTCCCAATTCGAGTTCCTGAACTACCTCTTTGCTAACCTGCTAGTTGCATGGTTGTAATCAGTAAAAAATAGATTGAAAACACTGGAAAAAGATTTTTTTTTTCTAAACCACTGGGTCACGGCCACCAATCCATCTCCTTCATCGCATATACCAGTTGGATTAAACTTTCTGTTTCATAATTTTGAGAGCAAAATTTAGAAATCGGGCAATGCTATTTGATGAGACACTCATTATACTTTTTGACACTGATATTGGTTTTAAGAGGATATTCTGCTTGACAGCTTAAACTGATTTGTAATGAAGAAAAATAACATTTTTTCAACTTCAACACATATTCTAGAATTAGTTCATATGCGAGGGGACACTATTTCAGGTATGTCAAATGTAAACACCAAGGCCATTGAATAGCATTTTCGGATTTCTAAAATTTTGTATTGTTTAGGCGAAATAACGATTTTGCCAAATTTATGGTCCATCTTATTCATAGGAAACGGGTCCCTCTTCTTCATAACACAGTATTGATTTTATGTGATGAAGGAGATGGATTGGTGGCCGTGTAGGTATGCATGAAACTGATTGTCAAGCGTGTAATTATGTAATTTATGATTTCTATTCTATTCACGCGTAATTAAAAGATTTCAACTCTACACGAAAGCTAGCATTAATTTTGTCTCAACAATGGAAAAGATCTGAAACTTCAACTCATTACTATGGTTACAAACACTTGAAGAATGGAGTCAAATTAATATCAATTGATAGACCTGTCTGGAGTTGTTGGGATTTTAATGAAGAGTTGTTGTCGTCAGTCATGATCAAATTTTTTCCGGCTTTTTTTGTGCGGGATGTCAATGAAACCCAATAAAATGAACTTGAACTAATTATTTTGCATATAATTGGCAGTGAACTTGTCAAATTAAATTGCTTTTTGTCCTTGAATTCTTAGGAATGCATGACGATTATTGAGGAGAGCAAACTAAGATAAGACTGCTTTTGAAGATCGCAAATATTTTGATCAGGATAAAATGACATACCATTTTGATCGAAAATCAGACTTTTCTGTTAAATTGAGTCAAACTTTGCATGGCTATTTAAATTCTTAACCCTTTGTATACTGGAAACCCCTAAACTGGTGCTTTAAATTGGCAAACAGTGAAGACTCAGATCAAATTCAGTATAATGCATAATTTCATCAGGGTATGTACTGTTTGCTAAAGATTAAATTAAAGTAAGAAAGAGGGCAAAGATCAGGAATCAATACAATCAAGCACCACACCTGACCCAGGATACCAATGGGTTCTTTAGGGACAGAAACACATCATAATTTAGAAAATTCTACCTGAGACCCCTTAATTTAGTACACAATGGACAGTTCCATACTTATTGTATATCAACATGTATGGCAAAATCCATCAGAATGCAAAGGTTTAATGGAGCCTTTCAAATTAAAGGATAGTTTTAATGGTGCAGTTTATTCTTAACTTTTGAGTTATTTTACCCTTTCTTGAGGGAGAGCAGTGGCTCAGTGGTAGAGTGCTTGACTGGAAACCGAGGGGCCGCGGGTTCGAGCCTCACCGGCATCACTGCATTGTGTCCTTGAGCAAGAACATTTATCCTAGCTTAGTACTGGTTCAATCCAGGAAGACCCATCCCTGTATAACTGAAAGATTGTTGATGGGACGTAAAGAATCAAATCAAACAACAAACAAAATTCCTTTCTTGAATGATCGATTCTTCCATCCAGTTTGAAACAAATTAATTGGAAGAAACCATTATTCATTTTTTGGACTGTTTGACTTTTATTGTCTGCTGATAAACTTTGCAAACAGTTTGGACCCAGATCAGGACCGACAGAAAGTTGGATCTAAACCATTTGACAGAATTTTTGAGAAAAAAAAATCAGTAGGCAAAAACAAATGCATTAAAAAATACCAAGCATGCAAAGAGTAAATTCTTACAAACAATTTTTACAGCAAACAGTAATTCTGACCCTGACGAGATGATGTCTGTCAGCAGGCTGGTTTTGAGCATTACCTGGTGGCAAATCCACAAGCCAAGGATGGTCATGAATTTACCCTTAAAGCGCCAAGTAAAAAAATGCATCTGAAAATGTCGTCTGCTGAAGTTGTCTGCTGCAAACAACTGCCCAACATTACTGTCGAATCAAGTATAGAAGCAAACAGCGTGGACCCAGAACAGACTGCTCCTATAGGAGCAGTCTGATCTGGGTCCACACTGTTTGCCATAGAGGCTTCTTATACATTTCAGCAGACGAGAAAAGCAGATGACTTTTGTTGCGATTGGCGCTTTAAGGGTTAATATTCTTGCAGGTCCTCGCAGCAGGTTACAGAATCGTCTCCTTTTTCATCTGTCACACAAGTTTAATGATGAGAAGAGACTTATGGGGTATCACAGTAATCTACAAGATATTCTAGAGGACCAATTATCATTAGCATCAATACACTATCTTAGAAGTCATTATCAAGAAGCTATAGATATATACAAACGTATATTACTTGATAACAGGTCAGTATGATACTAGCTAACAGGTCAGTATATATGGCTCTGATTATTGTTAGGCTCAATACACTATCTCAGAAGTCATTATCAAGAAGCTATAGATATCTACAAACGTATATTACTTGATGACAGGTCATTTTGATACTAGCTTACAGGTCAGTATATATGGCTACATTGTCAAACTTAGATGAGCAGTTATCATTAGCATCAATACACTATCTTAGAAGACATTATCAAGAAGCTATAGATATCTACAAACATATATTACTTGATAACAGGTCAGTATGATACTAGCTTACAGGTCAGTATATATGGCTCCCATCGTCAAACTAAGATGATCAAACTGAGATGACCAGTTATCGTTAGCATCAATACACTATTTCAGAAGTCATTATTAAGAAGCTATATATATCTACAAACGTATATTACTTGATAACAGGTCAGTACAATAAAAGCTAACAGGTCAGTATATATGGATCTCATTATCGTTAGCATCAATAGACTATTGCAGAAGTCATTATCAAGGAGCTATAGATATCTACAAACCTATATTACTTGATAACAGGTCAGTATGATACATAGCTAAAAGGTCAGTTAAGTGCAATAATGCTCTTTTAGTTGTCCATAGGAATGGATTGTGAACCCGATGATGTACATTTTTTCAAAGAAATTATAGGAAAATGACCCATTTCATGGTCATTTTCCAATAATTCATTTGTAAAATTTCATGTTAAATTTGGGAACCATAACATGACCATTTTTTATCCAATTTCATGTTATAATGAGGTATGTTATAAAGGGACTGCCCTGTATAAGAGACTTATGGGGTATCACAGTAGTCTTCAAGATATACTAGAGGACCAGTTATCATTAGCACCAATACACTATCTTAGAAGTCATTATCAAGAAGCTATAGATATATACAAACGTATATTACTTGATAACAGGTCAGTATAGTACTCAATAACAGGTCAGTATATATGGCTCTGATTATCGTTTACATCAATACACTATCTCAGAAGTCATAATCAAGAAGCTATAGATATCTACAAACGTATATTACTTGATAACAGCTCAGTATGATACTATCTTACAGGTCAGTATATATGGCTCCAATGGTCAAACTTAGATAACCAGTTATCTTAGCATCAATACACTATCTTAGAAGTCATTATCAAGAAGCTATAGATATCTACAAACGTATATTACTTGATAACAGGTCAGTATGATGCTAGCTAACAGGTTAACATATATGGCTGCCATCTTCAAACTTAGAGGACCAGTTATTGTTAGCACCAATACACTATCTCAGAAGTCATTATAAAGAAGCTATAGATATCTACAAACATATATTACTTGATAACAGGTCAGTATGATGCTAGCTAACAGGTTAATATATATGGCTGCCATCGTCAAACTTAGAGGACCAGTTATTGTTAGCATCAATACACTGTCTCAGAAGTCATTATCAAGAAGCTATAGATATCTACAAATGTATATTAATTGATAACAGGTCAGTGTGATGCTAGCTTACAGGTTAATATATATGGCTGCCATCCTCAAACTTAGAGGATCATTTATTGTTAGCACCAATACACTATCTAAGAAGTCATTATCAAGAAGCTATAGATATCTACAAACGTATATTACTTCATAACAGGTCAGTATGATACTAGCTAACAGGTCAGTATATATGGATCTGATTATTGTAAGTATCAATAAACTATCTCAGAAATCATTATCAAGAAGCTATAGATATCTACAAACATATACAAGACATGTTTCATGTTTATTTGAACAGACTCGAATTTCATTTTTTGCGGTCACATTGAATACAAACAAACAGATTTCGCCTTTTCATACATGACAGACGTGACCCTGGTATTGCCAACTAGACAAGGTGACAATTTAAAGCACAGCAAAAACATGGGGGTCCTAAATACATCCCCACCCCCCTTTAACTGATTTTAAGAGCTAAAACGGGCGTATATTCTAAGAAAATACATATTTAAGTGCAAGACTTTCTTTTAAGTTTAGAGGAACATTTCAGTCTATTATTCAAATGAGAAACAGCCTATGAGTGCATGTTTTTGCTTGCCAACTGGGCTTAATAAGTTCTTCCATACAAATGCCCAAATGGGTATCTCATGTATAAAATGTGCCTTGGAAGAATTTTGAAAACAAATTCTCAAAACTCACAGCCAACTCAATTTCTTAGATATTTTAAGTATCTATTGCCAATAAAACTGATCACCAAATATTGCATTTGAGTACCTTTGCATACAATTTAGTGTTGCAATGGAAACTGTAAACCCTTAAATTTGATGTTCAAGTTGCTGCTAAAAAAATAATTATCCATCTAGAATGTTTTATTTTCTAACAGAACATACTTTAATCATTTATGTACAATATATAAAGGTTCCAAGAGAAAAACTTCATATATTTTAGAGAAATTGTTCAAGAAAGATTTGGTACATTTCGTTTCAGACAGCATTCTTAAACGCTTAAAATTTGTCTGCCCATCTTCAGAGACTGTTTCAAACCAGAAAATAAAAAATAAGAACTGTTTTCTCGATGGCTGCGTATTCCTGGAGATCAGACTAACTCATGGAAATCAATTATTACCAAATATAACGAGAAATTAATAATTAACAGCATTTTTAAATTTGTTCAAATAAACATGAAACACCTCTTGTATTACTTGATAACAGGTCAGTATGAAACTAGCTTACAGGTCAGTATATATGGCTCCCATCGTCAAATTTAGATGACAAGTTATCATTTGCATCAATAAACCTATAGATATCTACAAACGTATATTACTTGATAACAGGTCAGTATGATACTAGCTTACAGGTCAGTATATATGGCTCCCATTGTCAAACTTAGATGATCAGTTATCATTAGCATCAATACACAATCTTAGAAGTCATTATCAAGAAGCTATAGATATCTACAAACAAATATTACTTGATAACAAGTCAGTATGATACTTGCCTACAGGTCAGTTTTTATGGCCAGTTATAGTTAGCATCAAAACACTATCTTAGAAGTCATTATCAAGAAGCTATAGATATTAACATACGTATATTATACAATTATTGACTTATGTTGAGGTGGACAAATAGTGTTATTGAACATTAAACGATATTTTGCCCAATGCAGAGTGTAGGTCAATATGAATAAGTTTACTGTTCAATACCACTCCATGTCTACCGAAACATAAGTCAACAATTGTTTTATTATAAAATAAATGTATGTTATGCATATCCTATCATTTTATACCATTAAATCCATTGATGTTACGGATGGAACATGCGAAATTACTTGACGTTCTGACGTCACTTCCCGTAAGCCATGCAATATTACCTTGTGCCGTGTGCTTTGCAAAGTCAAGTACGGCAAACCATGCAATATGTAGTTTTATTGAATCGAGTTGATATGCATCTGGACATTCAGAATATGTTTGTTTATAGATTATATAATAATACTTGATAACTGGTCAGTATGAAACTAGCTTACAAGTCAGTATATATGGCTCCCATCGTCAAACTCAGAGGACCAGTTATCATTTGCATCAAAAAACCTATAGGTATCTACAAAAGTATATTACTTGATAACAGGTCAGTATGATACTTGCCTACAGGTCAGTATATACGGCTCCCATTCAAACTTAGATGACCAGTTATCTTAGCTTCAATACACTATCTTAGAAGTCATTATCAAGAAGCTATAGATATCTACAAACCTATATTACTTGATAATAGGTCAGTATAGTACTAGATAACAAGTGAGTTTATATGGCTCCCATCGTCAAACTTAGAGGACCAGTTATCTTCAATACACTATCTTAGAAGTCATTATCAAGAAGCTATATATATCTCTTGATAACATGTCGGTATGATACTTACCTACAGGTCAGTATATATGGCTCCCATGGTTAAACCTAGAGGACCAGTTATCTTAGCATCAATACACTATCTTAGAAGTCATTATTTAGAAGCTATAGATATATAATATACTTCCACAAAACACTTTGAGGCGTGATTGTAATGGTAAATGCATTGATTGATTCGAGGGTCATTACTTAGAGGTCGTGGCAGAAGTATACAAATGTATATAACTTGATAACAGGTCAGTATGATACTAGCTTACTGGTGAGTATATATGGCTCCCATTGTCAAGCTCAGAGGACCAGTTATTGTTAGCATCAATACACTATCTCAGAAGCCATTATCAAGAAGCTATAGATATCTACAAACGTATATTACTTGATAACAGGTCAGTATGATACTTGCCTACAGGTCAGTATATATGGCTCCCATCATCAAACTTAGATGACCAGTTATTATTAGCATCAATACACTATCTTAGAAGTCATTATCAAGAAGCTATAGATATCTACAAACGTATATTACTTGATAACAGGTCAGTATGATACTAGCTTACAGGTCAGTATATATTGCTCCCATTGTCAAACTTAGAGGACCAGTTATTGTTAGCACCAATACACTTTTCAAAGTGTGAATATAGGTTTTGTGAGATGTACCATTAGCCAACTGGCTGCTTTTATCCACTGCTAAGTACTGGTTAAACCCAGTAAGACTGGTCCCCACATGACTGAACAATTGTTGGCTGGGATGTATAGAATCAATCAAACAAACAAAACCTGTTGGCGGCCAATCCATCTGATTTAAATTTCCTTGTGTGATCATTTACTAAATAATTTGTCTCCTTTTTCTTTCCAGGACTGTAAATGAAAATTAATTTTCTTATTTCTCACCCAAAACATATGTTGTGGGTACTCAAAAAAACAATCTCATTTAGATGGTTCTTTTGAGCACCCAAAACATTTATTAAAACTTATAGTTAATAAAATATTAAACATTTTTACTCTCAAAAAAGTGTTTATCTAAATCTCAGTCTTACCTCATTCATGCATGATTATACTTGCATCACTTTTTCAGACAAGCTCAAATACGAGGAATTAATGATTTACTCTTTCCAAGATGGCAATTAAAATAACACATTTTCCAAGATTGGTACCAAAATGACCCCTCCAGTGGCATGTTCCCTTTTCTTGGTCCATATCAGGAAAAAAATTTAATATAAAATTGTAATAAATTACTTCCACATCATTTTTAAAATGTGTTTTGGGTGATCAAAAGAACTGTCTAAATGAGACGGTTCTTTTAAGCACCCACAACTTGTTTTTTGGTTGGAAAATAACAAAAATTATTTTCATTTTCACACTCTTATCTGGATGCTGTTTATAATGATTTACTTTTTCTTGTATTTTTCAGAGATTTTCTAGCTTTAAATGTCTATGTAGCCATGTGTTATTACAAACTGGATTATTATGATGTCTCACAGGTAACGTAACAGTATTCAACCTAATAGTTTTCCACTTTCTGTTTCAAATTTTCAACCATTTGGCAGCAACAAATTTACAATTTTTAAATTTACACACTAAACTACATCAATGTGTTTGTGAACCAACAAAATAATGCTCAATTCTCATATGCAGCATCACAATTTCCTATATCCTAACACAGTGGGTGCCTTCCTTTTGCAGCTTCATATTATCCTCCGACAAAGTCGGAAGGATATAGTTTTGGCGTCGTCCGTCCTTCCGTCCATTGTGTCCGTCCTTCCGTTCGTTCGTCCGTCCGTCCGGAACCATACCTCAGTACATATTGGTCAGATTTAATTCATTCTTGGTACAAATGATTAATACCATGGACTCTTGATATCCTATAAGTTTGGTCAAAATCGATCCCTTAACACTTGAGTTATTGCCCTTGTTTAAGTATAGGCAATTATAAGGCAAACCCTATATTAGCTTTTTTGTGTGATGATCTTCACATTTCATCAAAGCTATTATATTTAACAATTTCTTGCTATAGACCATGTTTACCAAGTGCCTGTAGATAAGAATGGCAGTGTCAAAGTTTTACCCCACCCCCTTTGACCCCACCTAAGATCAAATATTTAAATTTCGCAATAACTAAGGCAATTATAGATATTTTTCGCTGAAATTTTGCATGCAGGCAGAGCAGCAATAGATATGAAACATATCAAACAGGATTTCAGTTTGAAGGCCTGATTCCGAGCCCCTTTGGTGGACTTAGGGGGTGGGGCTGAGGCCAAAATTAAACTTTTTCAGAATATGGTCATGTTGCATATCAAATTAAAGCTGACGATGCTGGCAGCAACATGGTAGCAAATATTTTGCCCACAGACACACCCTCGACCCAGGGGGTGGGGTCAAAAGGTCAAACTATATATTTTTCTGAAAGTAGTCATGTTGCATATCAAATTAAAGCTGACGACGCTGGCAGCAACATGGTAGCAAATATTTTGCCCACAGACACACCCTTGACCAAAGGGGTGGGGTCAAATGGTCAAACTTTATCTTTTACTGAAAGTAGTCATGTTGCATATCAAATTAAAGGGAATTGAGCACAGAGCACCATGAAATCAAGTGTGCTGTCATTACACACACCAACGACCCCTGGGGTGGGGTCAAAGGGTCATTTTTGTTCTTTTCTAAAAGTGGTCATGTTTGCTTATCAAAGTAAAGTGGAAGAAGTGTAGACCTACATGCAAGGTAACACTTTGAATTAACACACAATCTTGACCTCTGAGGTTGGGTTTAAAGGTCAGATATTGAAATTGTGCAGATTTTAGTATATTTTATATTAAACTAAGCACTAAAACATACTTGACAGGCGTTTGTTATGATCTGAATGATACTGTAGGTGAACTAAGGGTTAGATAAATGGGATTTATGTTTTGTGATTCACATGTTTCTCTCAAATAGCCCTTCGTTGGGGGATATAAATTCGTCTTTGCCTTGTTACTCATGTTTTGATATGACCAATGGCGCTCGTGATTTGATCTTCTTTACAACTGACCTCCAAACAGTGATTTATTACTCAAAATTCACTGCTGTAGCTGATCTATTTCTAAATAAAACAATTGTTGACTTATGCTTCGGTAGACATGGAGTGTTATTGAACGGTAAACTTAATTATATTGACCTCTGCTCTGTGTCGGTCAATTTGACGTTAACTGTTCAATAACAGTCCATGTCCACCTCAACATAAGTCAATAATTGTTTACAATATAATATAATAATACCCAGGAGACGCACGACCAGAGTTTAAAATGTGGGGAGGAGCTTCAAAATCAGTGTTTGTTTTAGTGTTGAAAATCTGTCAACATCAATTTGCTAGCAAGACTCTCAGTTGTTAAAATAACAATTTGCATCCTGCATTGTGACAAGCATTTTTACAAATCTACACCAGAAAGCTTGATTAATGTTTAGCCAGCAATAACTTTTTTTTCTTAAAATGTTGTCTGCATTTCTAGTCTGCTGCACACATTTAAATGCACTTCAGACTAGATTTTTCATGGAGATTTCTTTTCATGGAAGACAATGTTACGGGGGAGCAGTCTGATCTGGGTCCATATTGTTTGCAATATAAGCTACATAAGAGCTACATAAGAACATCAACAGACTAGGGAAGCAGACGATAGGTGGCTAAATACTGTTTCATTTGAAGAAAAAAATTACATAACAGTAATCTTAATTTATGTGTGTTTTGTAAAACAAATGTGTAAGCTTTAAACCAAATTAGGTGGCAGCAAACCACCTCTTATAATATGAACTTACACTTATTTTGGTGCAATAAACAATCTGCGGCGAAACATTTTCCAGTGATAAGTCATTAATTTTTCTACCCGTTGTTAGGTGGCAGCTGAACTGTCACCCCTTATAGTATAAACTTATACTTATTTTTGCGCAATAAACAATCTGCGATAAAACACTTTCCTATGATGATAATTCCTTAACATTTCTACCTGTAATATGGTGGCAGCTGAACTGCCACCCCATATAGTATAAACTTACACTCATTTTTGTGCAATAAACATTCTGCGGTAAAACATTTTCCAGTAATAAGTCCTGAACATTTCTACCTGTAGTTAGGTGGCAGCTGAACTGCCACTCCTTATGGTATAAACTTACACTTATTTTATGCAATAAACAATCTGCGGTAAAACATTTTCCAGTGATAAGTCCTTAAATTTCTACCTGTTGTTAGGTGGCAGCTGAACTGCCACCCCTTATAGTATAAACTTACACTTATTTTTGTGCAATAAACAATATGCGGTAAAACATTTTCCAATGATAAGTCCTTAACATTTATACCTGTAGTTAGGTGGCAGCTGAATTGCCACCCCTTATGGTATAAACTTACAGTGAAATAGCATACATTTCAGAATTTGGTGACAGCAGAACTGCAACTGATCCTTGTGTAACATTACAATTGCTTTAAAAGCTATGTTTTATTCGATTGTCACGATCTAGATTACAGCAACAACAAAAACAGGTAGAAATGTTAAGGATTTATCACTTGGATTTTTTCATCTCATATTGCCTTAGTACAAAAATAAGTCTAAGTTTAAACCAAAAGGGATGGCAGTTCAGCTGCCACCTAATAACCTGTAGAAATGTTAAGGATTTATCACCTGAAAATGTTTACCTCGTATTGTTCAGAGTTGGGGTAATTAAAATTGTAATTGTAATTAATTGTAATTTAATTACATTTTCTAAAGTAATTGCATGTAATTGTAATTAAGAAATTTCTTTAATTACAGTAATTGAATGTAATTAATTACAGGGTCAAAAATGGGAGTAATTAACAATTACTTTCATTTACTTTTTAATTACTTTAAAGATCAGTTATGAACTTCAGTTATCTAAGAACATCATAGATATTTAAAATGCTGCTAAATGGTTCTTGGTCTTTGTAAATGCATATACTCAATATATGAAAAGTTGAAAGCAGCATGGAACAAATGAGAATTGGAACTAGTCATGCTAGTATAAACATAAGATAGCATATAACAATTTTACCTCAGACACAGACTGTATGTTACTGCTACTATTTTGAAAGCACCCTTTCTAAGCAAATAGTATATTCTTTGTTCATCTGCTTATAAAAGATAAGGCTTTGAGACAACCAACCTTTAATAGTTAAGCTACCAAAACAATACAAAAACAAAGAAGGTGTGAAAATCTCAACAATAGTATTTACTCAAACAATAGTGTTTGTTAGTGAATTGACTCCTTGAAGGCAATTTGTTAAATTTTCACACTTGGTATCAACACACTCATATGCTATGGTGCATGACACAATTGTGAGCGTAAAATTGTGATCATTTTCTCACCCATCAATTTAAACATGTGTTTTTATTGCTTAAAAGAACCGTCTTGATGAGATGGTTCTTTTGAGTACCCACATCATATGTTTTGGACGAGAAATAAAGAAAATAGTTTTCCAATACGCACTCTTATCTGGAGGACTGATGATAATAATAATAATAATAATAATGATAATAATAATAATAGTAATAAAATGTGATTCAGAAAATTAAATTGGATTTCACTCGTTCAGTGAACCTGGGACCTATCATTGTTGATATAATAACAAAAAAGAAAAACTAAATAAAATAGATGTTCCAGTGGGGACAAAAATAGCAACCTCTTGCTTGCAAAGCCAGCATTTTACACACAAGTAATATTTTAGTTCATCACTATCTGATATTCCTTTTTGTACTTTTTTTTATGCCAACTTTCATGTCCCATAGGGCAGCATAGATTTCTTAATTATCAACACTTTTTGAGAACAGAAATTCTCTGGCGTTTAAGCTAGTCTTACGAAATCATTTCCATGGTTTATCTTCCACAATTGGAAGACTTTTCTCCGGTCAATGTGTATTCATTTCTTTTAAGTTGCATCACTTGACAATAATACAAGAAGTCCTAAAAATGAAATCAACCTAATAGACATATATTTAATTTAGAATTCCAAGTTTACTCAGACTTTTTAGGAAGTTTTAACACATGAATTTCATATATCTCTGAAATTTAAATCTGATGAAGCTATCTAAGTGGCAGTGAAATGTAATTGTAATGTAATTAATTATATTTGGCAAAGTAATTGCATGTAATTAATTACTTTGCTAAAAGCCATGTAATTGTAATTGTAATTTAATTGAACAATTTCCAATGTAATTGTAAGTAATTAATTACATTTTCAAAGTAATTGACCCCAAGTCTGGTATTGTTTTAGTATAGAAATAAGTGGAAGTTTATACCAAATGGGATGGCAGTTCAGCTGCCACCTAATAACACGTAGAAACTTTAATGATTTATCGCCAGATAATGTTTTAACTCATATTGTTTTAGTACGGTAATAGTGGTAAGTTTATACCAATAAGGTAGGCAGTTCAGCTGCCACCTAATAATAGATAGAAATGTGAAGGATTTTTCACCGGTAAATGTTTAACCTCGTATTGTTTTAGTACAAATATATATCTGTTATTAGGTAGCAGCTGGACTGCCATCCCTTTTGGTATAAACTTACACTTATTTTCGTACTAAAGCTGATACATCTCTACCTGTTATTGTTGTTGCTGTGATCTATATTGTGACAATGGAATAAAACATAGCTTTTATACCAATTTATTAATGTGATAAGCATTATAACTTCCAGTTTCCCAGGGAGCACACTGTATAAACAATTAATCTTGCAGTTTTGAAGAGCAGTTGACATTAAATAAATAGTTGCTGCTGTGGAGATGGATATAATGTTAATTGACATACTAGAATCTAGTAAGGCAATTGGTCTCTGTCCTATGGGTAATAATATGTTATTGTTCAATTGCTAATGAAAAAGACTGTTTGACTGTATTTTGCCAAAAAATTGGTGTGAAAAGAGCAAAAGGAGAAGTTTTACTGTGTCAAACAATGACTAACAGACTGATCTAGGTTTGCATTGTTTGTCCAGACCTATATGTCAGATCAGTTATGGTGTAGTCTTAGAACATGTCATAGAATTTTACTATTAACATTTCTTATTTGTTATCCTTTGTAGGAAGTGTTAGCAGTATACTTACAACAGTACCCAGACAGTGCTATTGCCTTGAATCTCAAAGCTTGTAACCACTTTAGACTCTATAATGGAAAAGCTGCAGAGGTAAAATGAGCCGCAACATGTGATTTCCGACAATGTGGCATTTTGACGAGTTTAGACTCAGACGAGCCTGTGAAGCCTCCTTTTAAGCATAGAAACTCCAAATGATGCTCAGTCTGTAGCTTAACACTCATAGAATATTCAAGTGACTAGCAAAGGCTCTGATCAGACTGCGCATATGCGCAGGCTGATCTGAGGCTTTGCTGGTCGCACATACCACATTGTTGTAAATCTCATGTCGCGGCTCAAATATATTAGGTTTTCTTGATGCAAAAACCATCAGAGTTCCCTATGATAGTACAAAAAACTAATACGGAAGTGCAAAAAGGTAGAGTGCCTTTAGTCCATAAAGCAGTTAAGTCTGCCCAGTGCAAAGATTGTATTAGTCTGCCTCATTATGTCATAAAAACAAGTGCACTTTCCTGTAGTACAAGCAGTGCAAGTCTAAACTCCAGCTGTAATGTTTTTAGAACTAATTTTTTGCGATATCTTTTTTATCTTCAGTTTTAGCAAAATGTGTTCACATTGAAAGTTGTAGAGCAGACTTTCCGCCAACTTCTGCAAAAGGTCTGCTGTGTGTGGCCCAAACAGATTTTTGTGTACATAGATGAAGATTTTGCAATTAATTGAATTCGGCCAAAATTTCTTAGTCTTTTATTGATAGGTGAAATTCATATAGGCATGGACAGAAAGGGGTATTCTCAAAAAGTATTCATAAGTGGTTAATATTCCCTTATTTGAAGGTTATGTATAACATAACACTGCCCTTAACATACTCAGAATTTACCCCCCCCCCCCCCCATATGCAGAATCAACTTTGAGCAGGCTCATTGTAGAAACAAAGTTTGGGTTTTCACATGACGCGCCATTATTCTCTTTTGCACATGCTCCAAAATAGACAAGTTTGAGAACACCCACTAGTTTAACGCACGAGCAAATTAGGTGTGATTTCCAGTATTTTTGAACAAGCCATCCATCACTATAGTAAGTGAATTGGGGCGGTGCAATGTAACTTTTTGACTGACATCTTGGACTTGGTTTATTTGCGCCTGCTGAAAATGTTCAAAGAATGCATCTATGCACGAAGGTACCAGCAACATCTTGGATGTTGGAACCGTTTCGAGAAGTTGGCAGAAATGTTCCTGAATACTTTTCATCGGAAAATATGTTGAAAAATGATGCAGTAAGAAGCTATCGCGAAAAAAGTTCTGAAAACTTTACAGCTGGAGTTTAGTTTACCATATTCAACCTAAAAAGTGCACTGTGAGGGATTAGATAACTTTGTTTAATTTTCTTACTCTCTTGTGAAAACATTGTTAGTCATCATCAACTTGAAAACCGTTTAAGATACAGTGGAATCTCATAATAGGCAGTCCTAGGAACTAGAGATTTTATTTCGAAGTACCAAAAGTTCGAATTATAGGGAGGTAGACATAAGAATAGATAACCCCCCCAAAAAAGATTATTATCAGTTGTTTCCCTATCAAACATATGTTTTTGTGTGCATATAAGAACTGTCTCTGGGAGACGTTTCTTTTGCGCACACAAAACATGTGTTTTTATAGACACTATTTAGAATAGTTCATAAATTCTCTTAAATAGCCCTATTCTCTGAATCCATAATGTCACAATATTTCTGGCATTTATACTTTTTTTTTAGTCATTTCCCTCGGAACTTTGTCATGCCCACTCACCAAAAAGGACAGAAGATGTCATATCTGTATTGTTGTTTTTAAGAAAAACAAATTCTAGTTTCATTATTTATTTTCTCATTTGCTATCACCAGACAGGGGATTATCTGAGTAGAAACTGCAACTTACCTCTGGAAATTTCATTCTCAAATAGCCAAAAAATGTTTTTGTGTGCATATAAGAACTGTCTCTGGGAGACGTTTCTTTTGCGCACACAAAACATGTGTTTTTATAGACACTATTTAGAATAGTTCATAAATTCTCTTAAATAGCCCTATTCTCTGAATCCATAATGTCACAATATTTCTGGCATTTATACTTTTTTTTTAGTCATTTCCCTCGGAACTTTGTCATGCCCACTCACCAAAAAGGACAGAAGATGTCATATCTGTATTGTTGTTTTTAAGAAAAACAAATTCTAGTTTCATTATTTATTTTCTCATTTGCTATCACCAGACAGGGGATTATCTGAGTAGAAACTGCAACTTACCTCTGGAAATTTCATTCTCAAATAGCCAAAAATTTCCCCAATTTTACGAAAAAGGCCCCATTATCAAAATACCTGGGTAAAGCCCTATAAGATATATTGTGGATACTTAAAAGAAAGAAATTCACTGTATTTTTTCTATTTTTCAGGCAGAACTGAAGAACTTACAAGACATAGCATCACCTTCATTTATATTTGCCAGAGATCTCATCAAACATAATCTCGTAAGAAAAAATTTAAGCAAGCCATAAGATAACTGTTCTTATTGCATAGATGTCTATCGGTATAGCTGCTTACATCCATTGTCAAATGAACAAAAATCCTTGTTCAAATCAGGAGATTTGCGTGCTGTTTGAACATGGGTCTGAACTTGAAAATACTTAAAATGAGCCCTACATTATTTGCATGACGTAATATAAGGAAGCATTGCGGACCAGACTGGGTCAGGTGTGGTACTTGATTGTATCGATTCCTGATCTTTGCACCCTTACTTACTTTGATCATTTTGCCGACTTTTTTGTTCGCAAAAACGTTGTGTACGGCAGCCAACACCATTTTGGTTTCGAAAAATCTAGTGTAAGAAAATGGACAAATTCAATTTAATGTTTTAGCAGCGTTTTCAGTGCAAATTGGGCTGGAATAAGGTAAAATATGCAAGAATAATAGTCACACATTTTTGTTTCATTGCACTAACACTTGCCAGGTCCCTTGGACGATGTTAAACACTTGGCCTATCAGCCTCTTGTTAAAACAGCATCCTCGAGACCCAGCAAATGTTAATGCATGAAAAAACATGTGTGATCCCTATATTATTACATAGGCCTTGAGTCTTTCATTTAGGGGATAACTGTATTCAAAATTTTTATTTGGGGCGGTATATCATCAGATATACAGCCAGAAATTTAGTTTTACAGTGAATTTAGCAGTAAAACTAAATTTCTGACTGTGTATCAGACCATATACCTCCCAAAATGAAAATTTCAAATATTGTTATCCCCATACTTATGCTTCTGCAGTTTCATCTGAAATTGGAGCATTGCAAGCCCCAAAAGGCTGAACGTCATCCAACAAAATGTGACGTAATTAATGATGGCAGGATATACTGTCGCAAATGTTCGACGTTATCCAAATGGGAGTTGCGTTACAAAATCAAGTGCATTAGAATAACTCTTTCTATTCTCAGACATTGCATGCTCAGACTTTTTTGTCATCTGCAGATTTAAAAAAATCAACATTTTTCATAAAATGAAAAAATGAAATCGGGAAATTTCACCAGAGTTTCTAAAAGTTTAGATCCAGATCAGGCCCAACATTTTGTTCGGCCTGATCTGGTTTCAAAAAGTTACAATGGCTATCAGTAGGGGCTGCATTCTGAGAAATAATTTGACATACTTGACCAACTAACCTGTAGGACAAGCTGTCTGATTGTTTTATCTGTAGCCTCATCTACGTTCATTCTTTTTGTATGCAAGCAGGAAGGCTTTTGTGATACTTTATGTGTGCACATGCTAGAGCCTTCTCTGGTCATTTATGTGATAAGTACAAAAATCTTATATGTTTGCTCATTTGGTTATATAGAGGATTTTACATGAGGGTTAATGTTTTATTGATTATATTAAACAAGTATAGCAAAAGAGATATAATGCGAGGTTTGCAGAGCATTTTTCTCTTTTTCGCAATGAGTTTAAAAATTTAATAAAAACAGGAGAACGATTGTTAGATTATATTAATCACATGACATAAAAAATAATTAAAATAAATGCACTTTTGGTGTGAAAACGTCATTATTTTCCCTTATTTTATGCAACATTATAATGGACGTCATTACGTTTCCCGAAATTCTGTAAACCATTTTTATTGCATTGCATTATAACACTCCCAGACGCGACGTCATGTGATATATATATTTTCATGTGTTTTCCAGTAATTTCCTTTGTTAAAAATTGTAATGGTATATATTTGAAAAATTGTTTGATGTATGAGAACAATGTAGCTTGATTAGTAGAGTGCCAGACTAGAGACCAAGAGGTTGTGTTTAGCTGGTGTTGTGTTCTTCAGTAACATATTTATCCTCATTGCTTAGTACTGGTTTATACAGTCATGATGTACGTAGAAGTTTTCTGGACATGGCTGAAATATTTTTGACTGTGATCTAACTAAAAAAAATAACCTAATGACTAAATTTTAAAAGAATGGGATACAAATTTCTCGCACACCAGATTGGGATTTCCGTTGTTTTTAACCCATGTGAGATAATTCTATCTTGGAAAGATAAAAAAACGAACAGCCGCACGTTGACCGCACGCTAGCAGCATGTCAATCAGAGATGTCATTGTTATGTTAAAATGTCACCACCATGTCGCATCTCAGTATATTTAGGATTTTCTGGAAGTCTTTTTCATGTTTTTACAATATAAAATGAGGTATTTAGTGGTGTGCAAGCAAAAGAATCCATTAATTCTGTGAGAGTGGGATAGAAAAATCAATCCCTCACGATCACCGTTTGTCATCACTCTGCAAGCCTTGTGATGCCTATCGGTGATCCTTAGGACAGATTTTTCTATCCCACCCTCACACTCATGATGGATCCATTATGACAACCCTCGTAGTTTCAAGTTTTTATTATGTTTGATATGAGATTTGAAATTATTTGCCAAGGAGGTTGCCAAAAAGTGTTAGGGTTTATTTGGAATAACTTAAATTACCCTTTTTTCGAGGTTGACAATTTATATCACAGCAGGTATGTTTGAAGCATGCGAACAGCAACCATTGTGTTTTAACAGTGCAGAAAACCCACCCGTCCCAAGATGAAGTTTTTGATCACCACTTAGTCTTACCGTGCTGCACAGCGCAGTGGGTAACGTGTCTAGCTACAGATGTGAAGCTGACTGCAGATCCAGGGGTCATGAGTTCGATCCTGGCCCGGTCTCATACTTTAGTGGAGATTGAGCATGAAATAATTTCTACGATTATTCTCCTACCTTCTGCTGAATCATTCATGAAGGGTTGCTGTTAGTTACAAGCAAAAATATGTGCACAAATCACTGGTTAACCGCTTGTTCAAGCTTGCCCAGGAAAAAAGTGTGTTTAGGTGAACTGACCGTCCCGCCATGACCATAGCTGTTGTCTTGGGACGTAAAGAAACAAATCAAATAACCAAAACCACTTAGTCTTCAATGTACTTGTATAGGCATTGCTGTTGAATATTTTTGCATAGATGCTTAGTTTTGTCTGCAAACACCTCACTGCAATTACACATAATTATATAGGTAAAAATATTGGACATAATTATTTGGGCAAAAATATTTGGCACACTTTGGCATAAACTAGAGTATACAAACATACAAGCAATAAAGGTGCAGACCAGCCTGCACATCTGCATAGCCTGATCAGCACCTTTGTCATTTGCTTTCTGGAAAGGGTAAAAGCGAAACCTGCTGTATGTAAAATCTCAATATTCTAGCTAGTCCCTGTAGCTAATAAGGTACAGTAAAACCTGTGTAAAACGGCCACTCAGAAATAGACAAAACAAAGATCTTAATGGCAAGTGGTAGCTTAATGAAGGTAGCTTAGTGAAGGTCGAAAGTATTGCAGAATGCTCCCTTTGGAGCATTCTGCAATACTTTTGACCTGCATTAAGCAAATATTGGCATTGAAAACCATTTTCGGTCTTTTTGAGAGTGGCAGTTTTACACAGGTTTTACTGTAGGTTTGAGTGGTACCTTGTCTAAAACCCAGGAAGACAAGTTTTATCGCAATGAAGCCCATTTAATATTTCTGCATAACACTTTTTGCTCTAATAGATTCTTCCTTTTGGTTTGATACAATAAACTTGGTATGGTCCATTATATAATTTGAGAGGACACAGGTTATGATTTTCAAATAAAAATGTATACTGAGGGACTTTAAAAACGCACCATTTTACATTCTCTGTCTCTTCCACACGATTGATTTGAGGATGTTTTCTTTACCATTTTTTATCCTCTTGCAAAATGGACCATGATTTGCCATTATTTCGATTTGCTCATGCTGTTCATTCTGACGTAATATCAACGTAAGTGTTTTTCAACAATTGTCTCCTGACAAATGAGAATTTGATTCAATTTGAAAACAAACACTTTAGGTGGTAGCAAGATGTCTTAACAAATGGAAAAACACAAAAGTTTTCAGAAATAATCGTTTTATTACTCTCCCACTCGCAGCATTTCTTTGCTAACGTCAGTCTTAAATTTTCAAACATCAATAATAGGCGACGTCCGCGCAAGTCCCAATACTTTTGTCTTTTATGCAACTGATTGAGGAGTATCTGTTGGCAACAAAAAGATTTTGATTATTCCTGATCCTTAGTATATGAACGGCCAATTACGTCAAAAATCAATGACGTCATGTAGACGAATTGAACGTTGCCAGAGGCCCAACACTTCATGATTTGATTTTGTCTTTCCCTATGCTTTCAAGAACAAACATCAGTTCAAAACATTTTTCGTTCATAATAGAAGGTATGGGTACTCTGTGACTTTTGGAATTTGAGTTATCTCAGAATTATCACAACGTCATGGCAATCATAAGCCACAGCATTTCGATTTTTTAATGAATGCAAGCTAAATGACAGAAACGTGTCAATTTTATTTTTTACATAATGAAAATATCCAATTTTCAACATAAATTAGCATTTAAGCAGGTGGTGCGTTTTTAAAGTCCTTCAGTATATTTCCTTTTCTGGAGATTTTCTTGTCTTTGCAAACAGTGTTGACCCTGATGAAATGCCACATTGTGGGGCATTTCATTTGTTCCTCACTGTTCACCAAATTACACATATATGTGTCATTAGTATATGAAGGGTTAGATTGCAGTTCTGTCTCAATTTTAGGTTGTATTCCGAGGTGGTGAGGGTGCTCTACAGTGTTTACCTCCCCTTATAGATGTGATACCAGAGGCTAGACTTAATCTTGTCATCTACTATCTTAAACAAGGTAGGTATTCCCTTAATAGTTTTGATACCACAAGTTTGGCTTAATGTTGTTATCTATTTCAAATTAGATAAGGTACTCTATAATGTTGCCTCCGTTTATAAATGGATTTTCTTGTCATCTACTAGCTTAATCAGGAAAGGTACTTTTTATGCCCACCTTTTGACAAAGTTGAGGGGGCTGTTACTTCCAGTTTTTCCGTCCTTCCATCCAATCTTCCATCAAGCTGTTTATGCCTGGGTCTTGAAAATTCATATGTTGATTCCTCATGAAAAAGTACATGTTGCGGTCTCTATTTTTCTTACACATCATTTCTAATCTCTCATTCTTGAGTTATACACCTTTGATTAAAATAAGATAGGAAACTTGTTAATAAGATATATAAAAAAGTATGCTGAGGTTGTGAGAGGCAACTCAACTGCATTTTCTATCCCACAGATGATATAGCAGAAGCATACAACTTGATCAAAGATCTAGAGCCCACAACACCACAGGAATACATACTGAAGGGAGTAGTTAATGCTGCACTAGGACAAGAACAGGGATCAGTAAGTATCAAAGGTCCAGATAAGCAAATTTTTTGAAACCTAAACTTGCATGCATGTCTGACTGCTGATTCATGGGTCACAAGGTCGATCCCCGCCCGGTCCCATACTTTTATAGAGATTGATCATGAAATAATTTCTACGGCCATTCTCCTCCCTTCTATTGATTCATACAAGAAGGGTTGTTGTTAGTTACAAGCGAAAGTATGTGCACGAAGTACTGGTGGTTAACCACTTGTTCAAGCTTGCCTAGGAAAAAAGTGTGGTTAGGTGAACTGACCGTCAGGACATGACCAAAGCTGTTAACTGGGATGTAAAGCAACAAACAAACAAAACAAAACCTAACTTGTTATTATTTTCTCATCCATCATTTTAAACTAAGTATTTTGGGTGCCCAAAAAAAAACGTCTCAATGAGACGGTTCTTTTGAGTGCCCACAACATTTGGATTAGTTAAGGAATAAGAATTTAAGTATATTTTACACACTTTAATATTGAGACCTTTAATTTGTAAGTTATCTCCATCTTGGATTAACCCATTAAGCACCACCTATAATTTGCAGCAGACGACAATTTCAAATTTTTCCGCTTCAAACATTACAAATAAGGTATGATATTTCATACCTTATTTTTGTCAAAATTGGGAAAAAATATCGCAAAATTTGTCGTCTGCTGCAGTTGTGATTGGCGCTTTAAGGGTTAATTTTTTTTCCCCTGTTATTTAAGTTGGTGGGAGATTTAAAGTCTTTGTTTTTTTTTTCAATAGAGAGAACACTTGAAGATAGCACAACAATATTTCCAGTTGGTAGGCGGTTCAGCTAGTGAATGTGGTATGTACTACTGACATCTTTGTTATCCTTAGTCTTCTATTATGAATTCTAATGCACTTGCAAATGCAACGCGATGTCTGATTGGATAACGTCATAAATTTGCGACAGTATATCCTGCAATATACTGTCGGAACCACGACGTCATTACGTAACGTCGCTTTTCATTGGTTGACAGTGAATATATGCAGCTGGCAAGCGGTTTAATGTAGCTGGCAGCCGCTGGAGGTATAGGTGCAACAAAGTTTATTTTCACTGTCTTATTGAAGGGAAAATGTTTATAGTGCATTAGAATGGGGATAACCATATTCAAAATTTTCATTTGGGGAGGTATATCGTCGGATATACGTTAGGAAATCGCGTTTTACGGCTCTGCATAAGCGTCGCCGTAAAACTAAATTTCTGACCGTATATTCGATAATATACCTCCCACAATGAAAATTTTGAATACAGTTATCCCCTAAAGCTAGTATCTCACTGGGATGTGAGCAATTTACGACTATTTCGAGACTAATTTGAGACAGGTTTTGGCAACAGAAATACGACATTGCAACCATAATCACATTGCGGTCACACCGAAAAGGTGAATAAGACATATTTGCGACAGTCGCACAAATGTCGTACGATTGTCGCACGAATCATTGGCGAATGTTTCACGACATTCGCGCGACATTCGCGGGACACTCGCACGATGTTCGCCCGATGAAATTGCAAGCATTTATTACCATCGACCGCCTCACGACGTTCTCACGAACGTCGTGCGTCTGTCGTGCGAAGGTCGTGCGACTGTCGCACGATGGTTTTGCGAGAAATGATAAACCAAGAAAAATAAACATTCTAGCAAGCATTGAAACTTCAGACTAGGAAGGTACTACGCTGTTGGAAGGACTTAGAGGGCTGGCAGGAGCTAGATTGTTGGAAGGTGTCACGCTGCTGGGTGTGTTGGACTGTTGAATGGTAGCAAATATTGAGTAAGAAAAAAGTTACTCGTTTATACTGCACAGTTATGATGGCCCATCAAGCAGCTTAAGATAGTCAGTCGAGAACGCACATGCCCTTATTGCCCACACGTATGGCAAGATGAGCCCAATCAGATCAAAATTGCAATGAGTTCGGATGAGCCTCGTCCTGCGAAAATCTATTTGATACAGTTATGCGCACAACAAAGGCACATATCAGACTGCACTGATGCGCATTCAAATCAGAATCTTAGTTGTCCGCTGTAGTTATAATTTGTTTATAGGGTTCTGTATGCCAAATTCAACTCTTAGAAGGGCTGCTGAGACTAAGCAGGCTGTTGTAGTCTTACCAAGACACAATAACGATTCCTTTATACTGTAATAGAAATAGCAAACAATAAAGTAGGCCTTATAAAACATACTCAACAAAATTATCCTCTCAGAATGCAGAACCATTTTTAATAACTGAAATTACTCCAAACAGTATACATGTAAGTGAGCCGAATCAATACACCATACTTATATGAAACTATCCTCTCAGATAGCAAGAATACTTGACAACTGGAATTTGTCAAAAATGTATACTTAAGTATGCCTAACCAAGATCTCGTACTAGAGGGAACTATCATATCAGATAGGAGGAAATCTTTTAACGAACGCTTGGCGACATAATTGCGAGTAATTTAAGATACTTGCGCGATAGTCATGAGACGTTGGTGCAACTGTCTCACGACGTTCGCCAGAATATCGCTTAGTTTAATTTACTCGCAATGTTGTCGCAAAGTGTCTCATTTATGTCGTAATTGATTCGCAATTTAGTCTTATATATCTTGCAAATATGTCATGTTCCAAAATGATTGCGACTAAATTGCGAGGGGTCAGCGACAAGTTCGCGACGGTTTCGAGACACCCGCGATGACTTTGCGACCATTTTGCGAGGAATTTTGTCGCATAAAATTTTTGATCATGTTCAAAATTTTCGCGACTACTTTGCGCCACTTGGCGACACATGCGAGGAAATTACGAATCACTGGCGACTGTTTCGAGACTGCTTTGCGACCCACTCGCGATGTCTGTCGCCAGTTGTCGCAAAACAGTCGCAGTCCAGTGAGATAGGGGCTTTAGCATTACTTAAAATAAATCAATACATGAGTGAAAGTTTTCAGGATTATTTCAGAATTCATAGAAAGTCAGCCTCAAAATAATGAATTAGGCTAACTTATCCAATTATTTTCAGTTTACCTAAAGACAATTGACCCTTTAACTTGAAAATATCATATTTTATAGACATATTACAAGTTTTAGAGATATGAATTTCAAATGTTCAGGATTTTTTAAGTTTTGAACTTTCAACCATGTAGATTATACACATATTTCAGTTGGAATGATAGTGCAGTGTAGTCCCACAGGCTAAGCCATACACTTAGCACCTGCACTGCACCAATCCATGTGAATAAAAAGAAGATTCGGAATAAATTATGATTTATCATATGACGTCACATCTGGTGTGATATAACGCCATGCAATAAAATCGATAAACCACTAGTGATTTTTGGAAAACGTTATGAAATTAGCTTTTAAGGTCACGCATATGATATGTCAAAACCCTAACGTTTTCACGCCAGAAATATGATTTTAAAATAATTTTAATATCATATGATAAATAGAATCTAACTAAACATTCCTGCTCCTGTATTGTTGAATTTATTAAACTTGTTGCGAAAAAGAGATAAAATGCTCAGCTAGCCTCGCATTTTATCTCGTTTCCTCAACTTGTTTTATAAATTCAACAAAACATTAGAACTCATGTAAGATTCTCTATGTATTTCAGTCCAAGAAGATTGTTTTTTATTTAGGCATACTGTGCAGACCTTGTTGAAATGCAACATTTTGTGGTAGTTCTTCATAGTTTGCCAATGAACCTGTTTACTGATGTCTAATATATGGGCCTTGAAGTGAGAAAGCCTGTCTTCTGTGTTTGCGAACAACAAAGGCACAGATCAGCCTGCGCATCCGCACAGTCTGATCAGTGCAGTTGTTATTCCCTTATTTGAAAGTATCATATCTAGACTTGCTTTAAGCAAATTTACAATTTTCTAGCTAGTCTCTGTAGCTGAGGAGACTGGTTTGAGTCCCGTTTTGTCGGAAACCCCGAAGACAAGTTTTCTAGCATCAAGGCCCATATAAAGGGTTGATCAAGAGATTTTTAAACATTACTTACTTACAAACAATGATCCTAATGATTAATTTGTTAATGTGTATTCAGAATACAGTAAAACCTGTGTAAACTGGCAACTCTCTAAAAGACCAAAAAATGGTTTTCAAGACTAATTTTCATTTAATGCAGGTCAAAAGTATTGTAGAACGCTCCAATTCTGCAATACTTTTGGCCTTCATTAAGCTACCATTTATCATTAAGATCATTGTTTGTCTATTTTTGAGTGGCCCTTTTACACATGTTTTACTGTATAACAATAGAAAATATTATTTTTAATAGATAAGTAATGAAAAGGTAAAAGCTCCAGGCATATTCCGACATGCTGAGATTCTGCTGTAAAACAGCAATTAAGACCGCAATATTGAATGGGATGGGGGATTAACACCCACCTTGCACATGTCCCCAGTTGGAAAAAGGATGCAAACAAAGAGAAAGACTGATTGTTTCAGTAGTCACTCTTTGATGTCTGTAATTTGTTTGTTTGATTTTGATTCTATACATCCCATCAACAATCTTTTAGTTATATAGGGACAGGTCTTCCTGGGTTGAACCAGTACTAAGCTAGGATAAATGTGTCTTACTCAAGGACCACAACGCAGTGACGCAGGTGAGGCTCGAACCCGTGGCCCTTGGGTCTCGAGTCAAGCACTCTACCATTGAGCCACTGTGCTCCCTTTTTGATGTCTGTAAATACTTTATCTTTCTGGCTGTGTCTTTCTACAAACCCTATGGTACAGTAAAACCTGTGTAAAATGGCCACTCTATAAAAAGACTGAAAATTGGTTTTCAAGACCAATTATTGCTTAATGCAGGTCGAAAGAATTACAGAATGCTTCCCTTTCTCCGAGGGAAGCATTCTGCAATACTTTCAACCTTCATTAAGCTACATTTGTCATGAAAATCTTTTTTTGTCTATTTTTGAGTGGCCATTTTACACATGTTTTACTGTATATAGCTTTGAGCAAACTAGGTTGAGTTATCAAAATTTAGTTTACTTTTTCATTAATATTTGACTGCTGTTAAAAAGATTTTGAAAGAGAATCTAAAATGCAAAACTTAAATCTGGCTGCTCAGTGTCTCCAGTGTGAATTTAGAGATAAAGGTTAGAGTTGGCAGCCATGTTGTTTCAGATACAATACCCGGGAGGCAGTGTATGTCCGCCTGCTTTTTCTTACTGAAACAGTTTGAAGATGTTCTCATCTATCTTAACTCTGTCAAGGTAACTGATATATCGATGGACTAGGACTGCTGTAGGGGACCATAGCCTAAGACATGAGGGTCATTCAAATGCTTGCTCAAAAGATCCTCTTAGAGAAAGATTAGAGGGTCATTCATATGGCGTCCAAGAACGTTAAGAGGGTCATTCAAATGGCCTCCCTAAAAAGATAAGAGCTTCCAAAAATGATAGGCGGTCGTTCAAGTGGCTTCCAAGAAAGATAAGAGACAAGAAAGATATGATGGGACTTTGCATATTGCACGCCTATCTAACTCTACTATGCTCCCCTATCATTTTCAGGTCTAAATATTTTATTGGAGAAATAGAAAAAAGGCCATTTTGATTGTAAACAATTCCTATCTTGGGCTATGGTTATATTTACAAGATTTACACATGATGCATAACTAAGGGATAGGAAACGTTAACCGAGTCAACCTGTCTAGTTTGCACCATGTTTTCTTCTCAGTATCCCTTACAGCAGGTCAAAGGTCACTAATCAAAGAGCTTTGTTACTGAGCTCAGGTAGTATTTAGCTGTTGGTTGTTTTTCATATTCACATTAATTGACAATAACAATTGCATAGGCCCAGAAAGCAATTTTAAATGTGTAAAGTTGAGATTGTTTTCTTAGCCATTAGTTTGAACATGTGTTTTGGGTGCTCTCATTGAGATGGTTCTTTTCAGTACCCACAACTTATGTTTTGGTTGAGAAATAAGAAAATCAAGCTTGAATAACAAACTCTTATCTGGAGGTGAATTTTGAAAAAAAATTTATTTGAGCAATGACATGAGATTTCCAACAATGTGGTATGTGCGACCAGCAAAGGCTCAGATCAGCCTGCGCATACGCGCAGTCTGATCAGAGCCTTTGCTAGTCACTTGAATATACCATGAGTTTTAAGCTACTGACTGAACATCATTTGGAGTTTCTAAGCTTAAAAGGAGCCTGCACAGGCTTGTCTGAGTCTACACTTGTCAAAATGCCACATTGTTGGAAATCACATGCCACGGCTCATATGCATAATGTGCTTAATCCTATTGCACCTGTCTGAGTGCTACAGGGTAAATAGGTTAAATGCAGTATTCCAAAACAGATATCCCTTGTGCAAGTATAAAAAATCAAATGCTAGAGAAATCATGCTCTTAAATATCATCTCAAGTGGATAAAAAGATAACCATCACTCAATACTACCTGTTTTTGCGCCTTAATTATCACATTTTGTTGCTTTTTGTTCCCGTGGCAATAACTGTTATTTTCAGGAATTAAAAAAGGGAGACAATTGAAGTACCATATTTTCTTTACAATACTCTAACTGCGTATTTTTTGCATGAATCTCTGTAAATGAAGAACATTTAATTTATCTTTTTTACCAATTTCAGTTTTGAAAAAAATCTTATTAGCACAAGTTGCCTGACAAGTGTCAAATAAACCATTTATTTCTGACAGCCTTTTACCAATCATATTTTTTTTTCAGATACAGTAAAACCTGTGTAAAATGGCCACCATAAAAAAGACAAAAATTGGTTTACAAGACAGATTATCGCTTAAAGCAGGTCAAAAGTATTGCAGAATACTCTTAGGGGAGCATTATGCAATACTTTCAACCATCATTAAGCTACCATTTGTCATTAAGATTTTTGTTTTGTCTATTTTGAGTGGCCGTTTTACACAGGTTTTACTGTATTGACAATTGAATTACTTTGAATTAAAAAAAAGTATGACAATCTCTTATCATTTCTCATGAACAAGCTCTTTTAAAGGAATATATATAGGGTTGATGCTGGTGGCCAGTCACTCAGATTATTTTTTTGGAAAGTATGGTACTGTCAATCATCACATAAAATGTTGTTTCACATTCACCATTTGAGCCGCACCATGAGAAAACCAGTTTGGGTTACATTCAAACAACAAAGGCACAGATTAGATTGAGCGGATGCTCAATCTGATCTGTGCCTTTGTTGTTTGTTGCTGTTAAAATAAAATAGCTATGCTTGATGCATCCAAAATTTTAAGATCGTAACTAATCTCTGTAACTGAGCAGATGGGTTTTAGTCTATCCTGATAGCAAGAAGGTTTTCTTATGCTGTGGCTCATTTTTGTCGGTCCATTTTTCAGACACAATCCCGGGTCGGCAGTGCATGGGCTCGTGTTTCTTCTTATTAAAACAATTTGAAGACACGCTTATCTACTTTAACTCCATTAAGGTAAACCTCATCTGGGAGTTGTTATTCCCAGTCACATAGTTGTGAGCTCTTTATGTAACTTGTCACATATTTGTGAGCTCTTTATGTAAATTGTCACATAGTATTGAGCTCTTTATTTCGGTAATCACATTGAAGTGAGCTCTTTATTTCTGTAGTCACATAGTAATGTGCTCTTCATGTCTACATGCACAAAGAAGGGAGCTCTTTATGTCTACATTCACATAGTAGTGAGCTCTGTGTCAATTCACATGGTAGTGAGCTCTTTTTCTTCCCAGTCACATAGTAGTGAGTTCTTTATGCCCATATTCACATGGTAGTCAGCTCTTTATGTCTCTAGTCACATAGTAATGCGCAATTTAGGCCCCAGTCACATAGAAGTGAGCTGTTTTGTCTCCAGTCACATAGCTGTGAGATTTTCTGACTCCAGTCACATAGTATTGAGCTGTTTATGCCCACAGTCATATAGTAGTGATCTATTTATGCCCCCAGTCACATAGTAGTGATCTATTTATGCCCCCAGTCACATAGTAGTGATCTATTTATGCCCCCAGTCACATAGTAGTGATCTATTTATGCCCCCAGTCACATAGTAGTGAGCTGTTTATGCCCCCAGTCACATAGTAGTGATCTATTTATGCCCCCAGTCACATAGTAGTGAGCTGTTTATGCCCCCAGTCACATAGTAGTGATCTATTTATGCCCCCAGTCACATAGTAGTGAGCTGTTTATGCCCCCAGTCACATAGTAGTGATCTATTTATGCCCCCAGTCACATAGTAGTGAGCTGTTTATGCCCCCAGTCACATAGTAGTGAGCTGTTTATGCCCCCAGTCACATAGTAGTGAGCTGTTTATGCCCCAGTCACATAGTAGTGATCTATTTATGCCCCCAGTCACATAGTAGTAAGCTGTTTATGCCCCCAGTCACATAGTAGTGATCTATTTATGCCCCCAGTCACATAGTAGTGAGCTGTTTATGCCCCCAGTCACATAGTAGTGAGTTGTTTATGCCCCCAGTCACATAGTAGTGAGCTGTTTATGCCCCCAGTCACATAGTAGTGAGCTGTTTATGCCCCCAGTCACATAGTAGTGATCTATTTATGCCCCCAGTCACATAGTAGTGAGCTGTTTATGCCCCCAGTCACATAGTAGTGATCTATTTATGCCCCCAGTCACATAGTAGTGAGCTGTTTATGCCCCCAGTCACATAGTAGTGATCTATTTATGCCCCCAGTCACATAGTAGTGAGCTGTTTATGCCCCCAGTCACATAGTAGTGATCTATTTATGCCCCCAGTCACATAGTAGTGAGCTGTTTATGCCCCCAGTCACATAGTAGTGAGCTGTTTATGCCCCCAGTCACATAGTAGTGAGCTGTTTATGCCCCCAGTCACATAGTAGTGAGCTGTTTATGCCCCCAGTCACATAGTAGTGAGCTGTTTATGCCCCAAGTCACATAGTAGTGAGCTGTTTATGCCCCAAGTCACATAGTAGTGATCTATTTATGCCCCAGTCACATAGTAGTGATCTATTTATGCCCCCAGTCACATAGTAGTGATCTATTTATGCCCCCAGTCACATAGTAGTGAGCTGTTTATTCCCCCAGTCACATAGTAGTGAGCTATTCAGGTCCCAGTCACATAGTAGTGATCTATTTATGCCCCCAGTCACATAGTAGTGAGCTGGTTTGTCTCAATTTATATAGTAGTGAGCTATTTATGCCCCCAGTCATATAGTAGTGAGCTGTTTATGCCCTGTCTGATTGAAGGGGGTGAGGCATATTGCTTATGACATATATGTATGTAAGTATGTTCCTCACTCATTTTAGAAAAAATGTTGACTGGGATGTAAATCTCAAACTAAAAATGAACTTTGAACTTGATCAGAGATTGCCAGCTTTGCTTTTGACACAATGCCGAAAAATGTTTACAGAGTTATGACCCTTGTTTAAATTTGAGTACAAAACTTATGGACAGGCATGTGATTGGGCGCATATTGTTTTTAAAGTACAGCTTCTAGTTTACATCTCTTTATGCTAGTACATAAAGTCTCTGTTCTGTTCATATCTCCTTTAGAAGTCTTTGTAGATCTCACACTTACTGTATTGGACCTTACAACCACACAACTAGCAATTTACTCCCATGAAACATCTCAAGATAAGCTGCCCAAACCATAAAATAGACATATTATTGTCATCCAGGTGCATGACTAACTACATGAAAAGTTGTTCATTTCCACATGCTCATTTCTTTGAATAAATGAAAGTGGTTTAGAGTTTGTTTAAAAAAAGCTTATGGTGAAACACTCATTTATTGAAAAGACACATGTTGTAGGTACACATTGGACTTGCCTCATAGAGGCAATTCCAATGTGTACCTTCAACATAAGGAAGAAGTCTATTTGGAAATTTACATTTTCCAAGTATCATACCTCTTTTAAACATCCCAAACTGCCAATCAGTATTAAAATTCCTGTCACTACTGCAAATTGTTTATACTTGCATGACAGCTATATCTCCAAATTTGAGTTCATGAACTACCTCTTTGCTAACCTGCTAGTTGCGTGGTTGTATATAGACACTGTCTGCACTTTGCACGTAACATTTTCAAAATTCTATACTCTATTTTAATAAACAAAAAAAATGGATCCAAAACAGTGTGGATCATAATCTGTTCTGATGAATCCAACTAATTATGTTCCACACTGCTTTTCATTTGAATCCATATTAGCAATGGCATGGCACCACTTGACTAAGGGAGCGCAGTGGCTCAGTGGTAGAGTGCTTGACTCGAGACCAAAGGGCTGCGGGTTTGAGCCGCATATTGCGGCATTTCATCAGGGTCTACACTGTTTGATAAGGTAAAAAAGGTCTTCAGACAAAAACTTACAATATTTTGTTTTTATTTATAACCTGACACCCCTAGGTTTGTACAATGGACTATCCCAAGTTTATTATATCAAACCAGAAGGAAAAATCCATTAGTGAACAAAGGGTTAAAGGAAAAGTGGCAAACAGTGCAGACTCAGTTAAGAGATAAGTTCCTTCTTTTCATGGTCCACAAAGTTCATAAATAGAAAATAGAAATTTTCAGCAAAAAGATTAATTTGATCGAGTTGCCGCCAATATTTTATAATTAACCCTTTTTAATCTGATGGATTTTCCCATACATATTGATACAATAAGTATGGGACTGCCCATTGTGTACTTTAAGGGGTCACAGGTAGCATTTTCTAATTTATGATGTATTTCGGTCCCTGAAAATTGCTTTATTCTTAACATGCAAACAGTGAAATGCCACATTATGCAGTATTACATCTGGGTCTTCACTGTTTGTCATTGTACCTGATATACAAGGGTTTAAATATAGATAATATCATTGTAGTGGCATTATAGAACAGAATGGAAAATTCAAATGAAAATTGGAATCATCATCCATTGAAAATCACCTGTTGTGTCCAAGTATAGGTTTTTTTTAAGTTTTGTTTTTTGCTTAACCCTTTATATTCTGGAAAATGATACATACACAGCTATCCAGTGGACTAAGTGAAAATTAGTCTGAGCCTTCCTTTACTTCTGTAGTGTAGATAAGAAAGTGAAGGCTCCAGCGAGACTGAGCAGATACATAAGCTGGTCTGAACCATCACTGGTCGCTTATACAATAAGTACCAAATTCTGATGTGCTGGTGCATTTGATTTTTATTTGCTCAAAATCTTTATTTTTTGGTAATGTTGTGAATTTTGCTTTTGCTTAATGTTGGTGTTGTTTTTGTATTTTGTATAACACTGTGAAAGGCTAATAATAGATATATACGCCGTAATAAGTATTATGTTCAAAGTTTCCAACACTAGTTGCCTGACAAAAAGGCCTAGACAAACAGGGCAGACCCAGAAGGCTTTTTTTTTTTCAAAAAAAAAATAAAAAAAAAAAATCTACAGCTAACTAAAACATGCAAAACTACCCTACACCCAAAATGTTATATGGGCCTCAAGGCGAGAAAACCTGTCTTCGGGGGGTTTGCGTACAATGCAGGCACAGACAAGCCTGCGCATCCGCGCAGTCTGATCAGCACCTTTGTTATTGGCGTTTTGGTAAGTACCATATCTAAGCTTGCTACAAGCGAAATTTCATTTTTCTATTTTCTAGCTAGTTTCTGTAGCTGAGGAGACTGGTTTGAAACTCGCTTTGACGGAAACCCCGAAGACAGGTTTTGTCGCGACGCAGCCCATATAGTATAAATCAGACATTAAGCATATCCTTATTAAATGTTAAAACTTGCCTAATTCTTGCCAGAAGCTTTCTCTGTCTGCTCTGTAAGTCAAAACAAGTTCGGTTTAATTTCCAGCATATTTGTCTATTTTTCGCTGCAAAAATAGATGGTCCAAATTTCAGCTAACTTTTGCAATGCAGCCTCTTGCCCCAATATTGAATGAATAACAAATTAGTTATTTCAATGTAACATAAAAGAGATTTTGAACACATGTATAGCAGATCATCAAGAATCTGAATTAATCCTTTACTCCACAATAACCCCTTTTGACGCCTTTGAAATATCATGTATCTGAAAATGTTATGGAAAATGGAGCATTTGCTCTCTTGGAGTGAATGCTCCATTTTTCATATTATTTTCAAAAGTATTCAAAACTTTACTTAAATTTTTCTTGAATTTTTTTAATGTTGTCAAAAAATATAGGAAATGATGTCATGATCTAAAAATAGCCTGTGGAGTAAAGGGTAATTGGCATGGTATGTTTGCGACATATAGTTCGCCACATGATGATAATGATCTCTTTTCCATGTAACATTAGCTTGTTTAAATTTTATAGCTAAAAGTTGACTTTAAAAAAATGATTTGTAATTTCTACATTCTATATTTTTTTTAATGTGTCTATAACACTTGTACATAGACTTGCCAAATTTTGGCAACTCTTAAAAAATATTTAAAATTTGCATTATTGTTGATGAATTGCTATCTTTCAGAGTTACTTCTACAATGATGACACATTCAATTTCAACTATGCACAAGCTAAAGCTGCAGTGGGTAACTTCAAAGAGGCAGAAGAGGTACAGTATTTATCCTTAGACCTTCACCTTCATACATTAGGCTAGATTTTTTTTTTTATTAGTTGATTTACGGGTATTTTTTTTTTCAGATTTAGGGTTGGGGGGACGAAAAACAACAACAAAGCTCTGAAAATGACCAGTTGACTGGTCATTTTCTGAGTTTTTTTTTTTTTTAATTTAGAAAAACAGTAAAACTAGTAAGGTAAACCAACAGTCTGTATTTAATCTTTAAATATTTCATCATTTTTCTAAAAATCTGGACAGAACAATCACTTTTGACAGTGTCACTCTCAAAAATACACAGACAGAACCTCAAAAATATATTATTTTTTTCAACGAAACAAATGATTATTAGAGTCGGTGGATAAAATAAAAAAGTAATTTTGGAAATTGAATTTTGTTTTTTCTCCACTTTCCAGAAAATTACAGTAGGAGGGTTTGTAAATAAAATAATAAAAGATTCTGGCCTATTAACATCATGACCAGATGTTGTCTGCTGTGTGTCGTCAGCTGGTCCTTAAAAGGTCTCCGCAGCAAATAGTGTGTACCATTAGGAGCAGTCTGATCAGGGAACCCATTGTTTGTCTGTATGCTGAAATTAGACCTTGACACAAGCATTTACACGCAGCAGACGACTTAAGCAGATGACATATTCAGATGCATTTTTTTCATAGCAGGTAAAGGGTTAACCTTGTTGCAATTTGAGTGTTTTGTTCAAATTAGGCACACTCATCTGAGTCTTCCCTGATCATATATTACACAATAAGTAATAAAGTCTCTCAAGCTTGCCCATTTATTTTATACCGTAAAACTGTTTGCTTAAAAGTGTGTTTCTTTTAAAGGTGTTCCTGTTAATACAGAGTGACAAGATCAAGAATGATTACACATATCTCAGTTGGCTAGCAAGATGCTGTGAGTTATCTCCCTTTGTCAAAACTGTCTTGTTGACATATTGCTACATTGATACAATCAAGTACCACACCTGACCCAGGACACCATATGGGAAAGTGACAAAAACACAAGAAAACATCACACATGAGAGAGCCATGAGGTCAGCCCTTTCCAAGCAGGCGATCACAAGGCTGCAAGGAACAGACAAGACAGCATAAAAGAACCACCGCCTTGGAACCCTTCTTTGGATGTATTTGCAACTAGTGTAGATCCAGATGAGATACCACAGAATACAGACTGTCTCATCATGGTCTTTTCTTTTGTCAACATATAATCAATCTTCAAGGACAGACATGCAATACACTAAAGGGATATCAAGCCAAGCTGGCTTAGAATATAGTTAATTATCCAAACTAAATCAGGCCAACTGATGTTTCAAAGATGCATAATAATAGGATTATACTATTTTTCATTGAAATAGGTAAATAGCAGTAAATGTATTACTGCAGTTAGAGGTAGTTTTTGATATATACTTGTTAAATCACCCGTTACCTTGTTTAGTTCATATTTTTGTTTACAGCGATTTTCATCTATCTTTAAAACATCAGTAGAGTGTAATTGAAAATTATTTTTCTCATTTCTCAACCAAAACACACACTATGGGTACTCAAAAGAACCATCTCATTGAGATGTTAAACTAGTGTGTAAGAAAATAATTACATTTTTATGCTAAAAATTTTGCTTATCTGGACTTATGTAAATTGTATATTTATAAGTCCCGATGACATATTCAGTTAGTGTCAGGCCCCATGATAAGAGTGTGTGACTGAAAATTATTTTCTTATTCCTCAGCCAAAACATATGTTGTGGGTACTCAAAAGAACCATCTCAATGAGACAGTTCTTTTGAGCACCCAAAAATGTTTGAACTGATGGATAAGAAAATAATCGCAAGTTTACGCTGACTTTTTTTGCTTAACTGGCCCTATGATTGTAGAATAGGTTAAACATATTCCTTGAAAAAAGATTTAATAGCATGGACATCCAAGGTCTAATTTTTGGATTATCCCACCATGTAACTGGCTCTAACACACCATCACACCACTTAAAAGTTTTTGTAGGAACTAAAAATAGGTTTAATCATACCGGATAGGCGGCAATCAAAAATGTTAATACTATCAACAAACGTAGATCGAAAATTATTAGAAACAAGTTTTTGATTGCCATTTGTCACCCGACTGGCAACAAATGGCAATTGAAAACACTGTTTCTAGCGATTTTCGATCCGCGTTCGTGATTATTAAAGCTGCATACTCTGTAACATTGAACATTTTTCGAAAAATTTTATTTTCTTTTTAAATCATTTGTAAAAGTTGAATTAAGTTATGTTTTCACAGTAAAACTGTTCACTAGAGCGGAAAACTGCACGGAAAAGTGAATTGTCTTATAAACAGGTGTGTTTTACTCGTGTCGATAATTATTTGCGTCCCTCCAATAATTATAGACAGTTAAATTTAACATAAATGCTGTTGTTTCGATACTGATAATTTGTTAAGATTTACGAAATTGGTAAAATGTATACCTGAATTTTAGTTTTTTTACTGTGTTCTTGAAAAATAGAAACATTAATTCAAAAATTAAAAGATCAAAAGTTACAGACTATGCAGCTTTAAGAGCGGTTTTGATTGCGGCCTATACAGTGTGTTAATGCATAACATAAGCCAGGTTACTGAGTGGTGTTAAATATCATGGTAAAGAAAAGGGCCTGATATAATTATATCTTAACACTGCATAAAACTTTCTGTGATGCATGAAAACTCTGACACTTTAGGTAGACCCAGATGAGATGCCGCAAAATGTGCATCTTTCATCAAGGTCTGCTCTGTTTGCCAACATGTAAACAACCTTTATACTTTAGGGAATATGGTAGAAATCCAAAAGATCAAGGCCACTTGATCAGCTGATAGAGATTTCCTGGTTATTTACTAAGGTCATGGCTAAATGACATGTGATAACAAATAGCAGCTTTGGAATCTGGTAGAAGTGTGGTCAGAGCAATAAATTGTCTATTGAAAATTTATACTTGTCTAAAAGTTAAACCTACTTCCAATATGGTTTGACTGATCCTTAAAGAACCAAACCAAATATTATTCTCAAATGATAATGTAAAACTAAACTAGAAATGGGTGTTTAGGGCATACTTGTATCTAAATGCCTTTTGTGCCTAGGTTTTATCAAAAAACAAAACTCAGGCCCCCTAGTGGAACCTTTAAAACCTTTAAAAACCTTTAATTTGGTTGCAATCCTTTAAAACCTTTAATTTGGCTGAAAAACCTTTAATAACCTTTATTTTGATTAATAAACCTTTAAATTTTGCAAGATCAGTTTGAACATAAGAAATAGACCATACATATGTTGACAAGTAATCTAGAAAGAGACCATTGTGTCTATATATACTTCTTGCACCCGGGTGACTCTTATAGTCAAATTTTCTGATGCTTCAGATTAGGCAGCAATAAAAAAAAGAGTGAGGTAAGGTAAATATAAATGCTTTTGGGTTGATTTCTTGCTTTACATCCATGCAAAACAGCTGAGGTCATGTCGGAATGACTAATTGATCCCCCGATTAATCCTAACCACCCTTTTCCTAGGCTGGCTTAACCCATATCCTTTTACAAGTACTCAGTGCTTATCTTTCACTAGTAAGGCTAGCAAACTGACAACTAGTGAAAAAATGTGCCTGACCTGGGAATAGAACCTGCAAAACTCCAAGCTTTAGGTTGGAAACCCAACAATGTACCACCTGTTATAGCTGCGCCAATGAATATTAATGGATATCATCTATTGGGTTATTTGACTTCTGAATAATGTCCTGATTTTCTAATGTCATTGTCTAAGGTTGTCAAATCTTAACAGTGTTATCTACACCCCAAGACTAATACAGACAATATGCATATCTGTCTAAATTTTATATTTAAAAAAGAGCATACAATAAATGGGAGCAATATCCTCTGAAGTTGTTCATTTACTGAAGGTAAAATTGCCCTTACAAAATGACCAGAGATGGCTTCTCCTGCTTTCTTGGTTTTCAAAATTTTCCGGGGGAGGGCCCCAGTACCCCCCTTCCAGATTACAAAATATCTGATTTATAGAAAACATGTGATTTATTTTGTCAATTTAACACTGCTCACACACAAGACTTTTGTGGTAGTGTTTTTCTATTGGTATTTGATTAATGGGCTATACATTTATTGGCTAATGGTTTGCTGCACCCCTTTCATACCTTCATCTATCATACATGTAACATGGGTTTAAAAGATTGGGATCTGATAAAAATACTAGAAAATATGATGTTAATTGCTCTTTATTTTGTTAGAATTTCAATGAAACAACCTTTATTTTGCCTAAAATAGCCTTTATAAAAAACCTTTATTTTCATGAGAGTCTGCTAGGGGGCCTGAAAACTATTACAAGCATGCATAAGCTTCATCAGAGATCTCTACCACTAGACCCAGCTGGAATAATTATAAAAACTTGCTGTAACAGTACAGGGGTCCTTCAAACTGTTTGTCAACTACTTATAAAAATAGATCTTTCTGGTGAGGAGGTTTTGTACCTTGTTCCTAGAAGTGTTTAAGGACAGAAGTGCAATATAATTATGAAATTTTTAACTAAGATGGCTTAGAATATATTTGATTTTAAAGCTATACATGCACTTTAAACATATTTTGTTTCCAATAAATAACAATTCAATACATTACAGTATAGACAATTCATAAGAAAATTAGAACAAGAAAGAAAGCATGGGCTCATAAGGCACTTTATTTTTGTTTGATTTGATTCTTTACGTCCCATCAACAATCTTTTAGTTATAAAGGGACGGGTCTTCCTGGGTTGAACCAGTACTAAGCTAGGATAAATGTGTCTTGCTCAAAGACCACAACGCAGTGACGCCGGTGAGGCTCGAACCCGCGGCCCTTCGGTCTCGAGTCAAGCACTCTACCACTGAGCCACTGCGCTCCCTATAAGGCACTTAAAATGAACAAAAAATTGAAACATGTGAATCTATGCTCATTGTATGTTCTTATGTCTGTCTTACAGATATAATGAACAGGAAAGCTAGGTTAGCCTGGGAGCTCTACTTAAAGATGGAAACATCCGGAGAATCCTTCAGTTTGTTACAGCTCATAGCTAATGACTGCTACAAGGTACGTATTCAATCTTATCAGCTACCTCTCATATTTACAGCATTGTTGCATGTTGACCAGGCCCCGAGGTTATAAATAAAGAATACTAGGTGAGTTTCTTTTGATATCAAGTTTACCAGGCAAGGCTTCGAGAAAGCTTGTTGACATCGCTGGGTTGTGGAGCGATTCAACAAGCATTCTTGAAGCCGAGCCTGGTAAACTTGATATCAAAAGATGCAAACCTGGTATTCTATTTATCAGCTTACGAAGTTGATTCACTCTTCAAACTAGCAAATATGACATAATGATTGATTTTTGTGTCGATTCAGCGCCATTGGCAATGTCATTCAAAAAGTGCAACATCATCATGACCTGATAAAGGCACATGCCGTTAAATAGACAAAGTTTATCAGGCAACATGCGGCGCTGCAGTTATATGAATGGTAACTGATCAAACTTTTTTCATGCTCAACTCAGCTAATCACTAAATTTATCCCGCTCATAAATGTTAAAATGCCAACAATTGCTGGCATTTTGACATTTATTAACACGATAAATACAACATCTGAGAGCCTTAAAGCAAGAAACTTCTTTATTTGTTGGTATTTTAGTTTTTATGAGCAGTTGAAATTTCGTGCTCAGTTGAGCATGTACCTCGGGCCTGATGATAGTTGGCTATCTCACAGCATGTATCTTAACAGGTCAACATGACGTTGCACTTTTTCAATGATGTCATCGGTGATGTTGAATTGACATGAAAAACGATAATTACATCATAAGCTTGTTTGAAGATTGAACCAACTTGGTAAACTGATAAATAGAATAAAAGGTTCATGTCTTTGGATATCAAGTTAACCAGGCTCATCTTTGAGAATACATGTCAATTTATCACTCGGCAAGCATCAGGGATCAACAGGAGTTCTCAAAGCCTTGCCTGGTAAACTTGATATCAAATGACACTCACCTAATATTCTCTATTGATATGCCCACAGACTTTGATCAGTGCTGACTGAGAACTTAATTGGTTGCTTAAATTTTATGAATTTCTGAGTCAAGCTGAAGATAACTCTTGTAATAGCAAACGCTGATGAAATGCTGCATTTTAAAGTCAGTAATATAGTGAAGTATGTTTATCACATTTTGCTTGAATGTATGGAAATGGCCTAATTTTTTTACCTTGTTTTTGAACAAAAATTGAAAAATCTGTTTCTGCAATTTTGATGTCAAGTTCTAAATTTTCAGAAACCAATATAGTCATTTTACTAGAGTTGGAAAATGTGAGAAATTGAAAGTATCCAACTCTTTGTATTCTTTGGAAAACCCCTAAATTGGTACTTTTACTAACAGTGAAGACCCAGATGAGGGTCTACACTGTTTGTAAAGGTAAAAAAGATCTTCAGAAAAAATAAAACAATATTTTTTTTAATCATAACCTGACACCCCTAGATATGTACAATGGACTATCCCAAGTTTATTGTATCAGACCAGAAGGAAGAATCCATTAGTATACAAAGGGTTCAAGTATTTTGAGTCAGAGGTGATATTGAAAATGTTCACTATCTGTGTTTCAGATGGGCCAGTTCTACTATGCTGCTAAAGCTTTTGATGTGTTGGAGCGACTTGATCCTAACCCTGAGTATTGGGAAGGAAAGAGAGGGGCTTGTGTGGGTGTTTTCCAGATCATCATAGCTGGACATGAACCTAGGTAAGTTAAACTCAGGTCTGATCCCAACCCTGAGTATTGGGAAGGAAAGAGAGGGGCTTGTGTGGGTGTTTTCCAGATCATCATAGCTGGTCATGAACCTAGGTAAGTTAACTGAGACTTGATCCCAACCCTGAGTATTGGGAAGGGAAGAGAGGGGCTTGTGTGTGTGTGTTCCAGATCATCATAGCTGGACATGAACCTAGGTAAGTTAACTGAGACTTGATCCCAACCCTGAGTATTGGGAAGGGAAGAGAGGGGCTTGTGTGTGTGTGTTCCAGATCATCATAGCTGGACATGAACCTAGGTAAGTTAAACTGAGGTCTGATCCTAGTCTTGAGTACTGGGAAGGAAAGAGAGGGGCTTGTGTGTGTGTTCCAGATCATCATAGCTGGACATGAACCTAGGTAAGTTAAACTGAGGTCTGATCCTAGCCTTGAGTACTGGGAAGGAAAGAGAGGGGCTTGTGTGTGTGTGTTCCAGATTATCATAGCTGGACATGAACCTTGGTAAGTTAAACTGAGGTCTGATCCTAACCCTGAGTACTGGGAAGGAAAGAGAGGGGCTTGTGTGTGTGTGTTCCAGATCATCATAGCTGGACATGAACCTAGGTAAGTTAAACTGAGGTCTGATCCTAGTCTTGAGTACTGGGAAGGAAAGAGAGGGGCTTGTGTGTGTGTTCCAGATCATCATAGCTGGACATGAACCTAGGTAAGTTAAACTGAGGTCTGATCCTAGCCTTGAGTACTGGGAAGGAAAGAGAGGGGCTTGTGTGTGTGTGTGTTCCAGATTATCATAGCTGGACATGAACCTTGGTAAGTTAAACTGAGGTCTGATCCTAACCCTGAGTACTGGGAAGGAAAGAGAGGGGCTTGTGTGTGTGTGTTCCAGATCATCATAGCTGGACATGAACCTAGGTAAGTTAAACTGAGGTCTGATCCTAACCCTGAGTACTGGGAAGGAAAGAGAGGGGCTTGTGTGGGTGTGTTCCAGATTATAAAAACTGGACATGAACCTAGGTAAGTTAAACTGAGGTCTGATCCCAACCCTGAGTATTGGGAAGGAAAGAGAGGGGCTTGTGTGTGTGTGTGTTCCAGATCATCATAGCTGGACATGAACCTTGGTAAGTTAAATTCAGGTCTGATCCTAACCCTGAGTATTGGGAAGGGAAGAGAGGGGCTTGTGTGGTTGTGTTCCAGATTATCATAGCTGTGCATGAACCTAGGTAAGTTAAACTGAGATCTGATCCTAACCCTGAGTAATGGGAAGGGAAGAGAAGGGCTTGTGTGGGTGTGTTCCAGATTATCATAGCTGGACAGAACCTAGGTTAGTTAAACAGATAGTGGACTCCAACACTGATTATTGGGAAGGAAAGAGAGAAGCCCTTTAGGCCTCATGTTCTCACAGCATTAGTGAAGAGCATGCTTTCTAGATGATGCCTATGATAAAAGCCATTTTAACAAACAAATGAAGAAAATAGGGCTTACTTTAAGAATCTATCATGAGTGTGAGGGAGGGATAGAAAATCCATCTTGAGGATCACCATGCTTTCCGAGTGATGACAACGGGTGATACTGAGGGACTGATTTTTCCTATCCCATCCTCACAAAAATAATAGATTATTTTTCTTGCTCACCATTAAATTCCTCATTTTGTATTTTTGAAAAAAGGCTCCTAAAGGTTCCTTAATCATATGCTGAAATATGACATAACCGGTTAAATAGTACAATGGAGCAATTCCATGCTCTTTGTACCGACTCGGATGAATCCATTTATATACAAGGGATTAGCATATACTTATATGCTTGATTAGTGTCTTGTAAGCCATCAAAGGCTTGCACTGCCTATAATTACTTACATTATAAACAGTGGTGACACTTTAATAAATAAATTATTCAGTCATTCATTACTTAATGTGAGGGTCATCTCGAGAAGAATAGCCCTATAAAGGAGCCCAGTGTACTGACCGGCAAGAAAGGCCCTAGTTGGCTCCAATTCGGTGTACAGACTGCTTAGAGTTTCCACATACAATATTTGCCATGTGCTTTTTCAAAACCTTATACATGTACCCTCTTTTGAAAATAGTGAAGATCCAGATCAGCTGGCTTCATCAGAAGACAGCTTATCAAAACTACCACTGCTTTTCATCAGCACAATGTATCCATATTTTTAAGGAAATTAAACCACTGGATTTACTTATACCCGCAACATGAGATATCCAACAATGTGGTTTGTGCGACCAGCAAAGCCTCAGATCAGCCTGCCCATAGGCGCAGTCTGATCAGAGCCTCTGCTTGTCGCTTGTCTACTCTGTGACTGTTAAGCTACTGACTGAACACCATTTGGAATTTCTAAGCTTAAAAGGAGGCTGCACAGGCTCATTTGAGTCTACACTTGTCAATATGCCACATTGTTGGAAATCTCATGTCACGGCTCTGAGCCATGACATGACATTTCCAACAATGTGGTATGTGCGACCAGCAAAGGCTCAGACCAGCCTGTGCATATGCGCAGTCTGATCAGAGCTTTTGCTAGTCGCTTGAATATTCTATGAGTGTTAAGCTGTGAGCGAATGACTGAACAGCATTTGGTGTTTCTAAGCATAAAAAGAGGCCTCACAGGCTCGTCTGAGTCTACACTTGTCAAAATTGCCAAATTGTTGGAAATCTCATGTCGCGGTATTATAGAACAGAAGTTCATTAAGTATAAATAACAAAAGTACTCATTGAGCGCTTATAGGAGCATGTGTCAAATATGTACATATATTATATACCTAGCATTAATTTCCTATTGTTTTGCAGTGAGATAATTTTCATATCTTGAGGAGTGAAATATCTCACTAGTGATGATATCAAAAAACTGATATCATCACTGCGTGTTGCTATTCTTGTCGGAACTACTTTTTTCAATACGCATATGCACAAAACATTTATGAATAGAAAATCACTCACCATATTTGATCCATCCTGGTCTAGTTTAGAGGAATTTGGGAGTTTTGATGATTTTACGGCATATTACATAAAAATTGACAATGCTGATCCGATGTTATTATACCTTGATCAGACACCAGCCAAATATTTACATCTCAGCTGTACTTTTTCTCCCTGTCATGGCGCTTGCTCTTGTTCAATTCTCTGACCTCCTCTCACATTCCTGATTCCAGTCCATCTTTTGCTCCTCACAAAACCATCCTCATTTTGTGTGACAAACACATTTCAGTCAATTTCTCGGGCTATTGCTGTCTGATCTGGCAAGCAACAGACTAGCGAATGGCTAAAAAAACAACTGAAATGGATCTCGATGTGCAAATGTTTTTTTTTTGTCAGCGACAGGTTTTAAGAGTGCTTTCCCTTGGTTACATTTGCAACATTACGTTGTAAGGGAAACAACCCAAATATATAAAACAATGATAGCGCTAGACAGTTACATTTCTTTTGCTTCTATTAATTAAGGGAGACAATGAGAAAAGCTTTTGTGGCACCATAGCGTTAACCATGTTAACATGCCGAAACATTTTAGTTACGTGTGACATGTAGGCGTGGCCAGGTAATTTCCATGTCAATGGATTACTACGCACCGGGTGGGGCGGGGAGGGGGTGGCGAGTTCGTAAAATTTGAGGGTTTTTTTTGTGTTGTTTTTTTCTTCTTCGATTTTTTTTCATTGAAAACATCACCGGAAAGTTATATAATATACAGAATAGTAAACTGTGTTTCCGTGATATGAAAATTATGTCACTCAGGAATGGTGGTGATTTTGGTAAACAACTCGTCCTGCGGACTCGTTGTTTACCGAATCACCACCATTCCTTCGTGACATAATTTTCATATCACGGAAACACAGTTTACTATTCTCTATGTATTTCCAATTAAGTAGCTGCTTTTGAGCCCTGTGCCTGTGGTTTATGTATATTTTCTTTTTATCCAGGGATCATTTAAGTGAAATGCTACAACATCTTGGCCATGAGCCTGTGGTTCATGTATATTTTCTTTTATCCAGGGATCATTTAAGTGAAATGCTACAACTTCTCAAAAACACAAGCAATCCTCAGGTTGAAATGATCTCAAGAACCATGAAAAAATGGGCGCGGGAACACAAAGTTCATATCTAGATACAGTAATATTCTCTGTATATCTGCATGCATGTACTATATTGTATATTGTCACATACTAGCCAGTAGACAAGGAACTTGGGACTATTGGGTTCTGGCAAAAAGCAGAATACCAGTCAAGCCAGTGTTAGGAGTCCTAAGGGTTCAATATGTTGCACTTTCAATAAAACCCTTATCTGCTATTTTCAAATTTTGTAGATTCACTCCATTTCCACATTTATACTAAAACACAAGTTAACAAAAGAAAAAATTAATTGTTATTCAATTGTGTAAATATAATCATTCTTTACATATCAGTAAATTAAGTGTGCAAATTTTAGAATTTTCAGAAATTATTCAAATGTCAACATCATTTACCCTAAAAATTAATTTAAAAATTGTCTTTTTGCCACGAAAGAATATCTGATTTAAGTATTTCAAAGCGTAGCCCAGGAATTTATGGAGAAGTTACTTCCCCCTCAAGAGAATATTAAGAGAATTTCAAACAACCACAGAGAAGTCACCAGTGCACTGTCTGCTACACATTATGCACTCTGCCTCACAAGGTTAATAATCTTTGTACAAAGAAAGAATCTGATAGTTAACATGATTCTGCATAGGTTTAGATAAACACAAATTTCAGGGTAAAATTGAAAATATTTTCTTACCGATAAATTTTAACAAATGTTTTGGGTTCTCAAAACAATTGTCTCATTGAGACGGTTCTTTTGAGTACCCACAACATATGTTTTGGTTGAGAAATAAGAAGATTAAATTTTCGTTACACTCTCTTAACTAAAGTCCTGATCCTGTAAGGTACATGTTATGCATGTTCATCTGTTTGTGTCACAAAAGTTTTTTATCTGATATAAATAATAACATGTATAGTTTTAAGGCAAGTTTATGAATATTACACAAAAGGCAATACACAAACCATCATCAAGTCATAAAATCATTACCACTTTTGCACTAAAAAATATCATGATTGTCGTTATCATTTTATTTTCATATTAAAATTCTCTTCATTTCTAAGGACACCCTTGCATGCTATTATATTGTTGCATGTTTCTTTCATTTTCTTTATTATACCCCCCGCAAACTTTGTTTGTAGGGGGTATACTGTTTTCACGTTGTCCGTCCGTCCGTCCGTGCGTCCGTGTGTCCGTGCGTCCGTCCGTCCGTCCGTCCGTAACGCTTTGTTTCCTTAATAACTCGAAGAGTCATTGCTGGATTTTCATCAAACCTTGCAAACATGTTCATATATGCAAGACAAATACTTTAGACAAAAAAGTAAGGGCTAGGGGCCAAATCTATTAGAGTTATTTCCCTTTGTAGTTCTAAATGGCTTTTAATATAGTGCTTTTTCCTTAATAACTCGAAGAGTCATTGCTGGATTTTCATCAAACCTTGCAAACATGTTCACATATGCAAGACAAATACTTGAGACAAAAAAGTAAGGGCTAGGGGCCAATTCTATTAGAGTTATTTCCCTTTGTAGTTCTAAATGGCTTTTAATATAGTGCTTTGTGCTTATGCTATTATAGGCCATATACGGGCCAATCAACTCCTACCACAGCTTTCGATAGAACAATTTGATACTTTTCCTATACAATGTAGACACATTGAACATATGCATGAAGGAGTTTAGTTCAGAAAAGATAATTTTTGACAAAATGACAGCTGTGAGAACTTAGACAATTTTTCCCTAATAAGGTGTTTGTATATGCATAGACAGTGCCTTTATGGGCTGATCAACTCCTACCACAGCTTTTTATGGAGCAATTTGATACTTTGCCTATACAATGTAGACACATTTAACATATGCATGAAGAAGTTTGGTTTAGAAAATATATTTTTTGACAAAATGACAGCTGTGAGAACTTAGACAATTTTTCCCTTATTAGGCTTTTGTATATGCATAGATGGTGCCTTCATGGGCTGATCAACTCCTACTACAGCTTTTGATGGAACAATTTGATACTTTGCCGATACAATGCAGACACATTGAACATATGCATGAAGGAGTTTGGTTCACAAAAAATAATTTTGACAAAATGACAACTGTGAGAACTTAGACAATTATTCCCTTATATGGCTTTTGTATATGCATGGATAGTGCCTTTATGGGCCGATCAACTCCTACTACAGCTTTTGATGGAGCAATTTGATACTTTGCGGATACAATGTAGACACATTGAACATATGCATGAAGGAGTTTATAATTTTTGTTTGCACAGATTCTACTGAAATCTTCTTATCAAAACTAAGGTCTTCTTGTTCGAACTATAACTTGCCAAGTTTTTTCACTGACTCTTACTGTGCGGGGGGTATCTAATAAGCATTGCTTATTGACTTTTTTCATTTATATTTTATTTTCATGTAATATGACTTATAAAGTTCTCTATATCACTGCTAAAAAGATATTTACCCAGTCAGTTTCATAACTGCATCCCATATACTGACAACAAGATTTCACAATCAATACTCAGAAAATGCTAGTATCACGCTTAGATTTTTCACCCTCACCCTCGAGTAATTCTTCCCAAAGCACTCGTCCTACAGGACGAGTGCTTTGGGAAGAATTACTCATCCTTTCTAGATTTTACTCGTAATTACGAGCGGACTAGTTGAATTTTTGTACGCTGCCAAGCAAACAAATACCATTATGTGGGCCATCTCTTGCTGCACTTCATAACTCTTTGGCCTACTGGGTAATTTGCATGCTTTTATGTCGTCTGCTGATTTTTTTTCAAAATCAACTTTTTAAAAAAATTCTTTCAAGAATACCAACAGTTTGTATCCAGGTTGGGCCCAATGTTTTTTTCGGGCCTGATCTGGGTCCAAACTGTTTGCAAAGTATTAGCAGACGACACTAGTTGACTAAGAGTTAAAAATTAATGGACATCTATTTTGTGGGAATGAGATATGTAGTTGTGTGTCTTAACTTGTATCTACATGTACTCCCAAACTTTGAGTGTGGCGGTCTTGCAAGATAAAGCTTGTGTTTCTACATGTACTAGTTTAGTGATATGCTCAGAATCTTTGACTTAATCTTTTGTTGGAATAATCAATGAGACTGAAGTTTTTTGAATACCCAAAACATGGGCCAGCACACCAGGCCCCGAGGTTATAAAACTTTTTTCATGCTCAACTCAACTGAGCAAGAAATTTCAACTGCTCATAAAATTTAAAATACCGACAAATGAAGAAGTTTATTGCTTTATGTCTCTCAGATGTTGTATGTATCTTGCTAATGAATGTTAAAATCCAACAATTGTTGGCATTTTAACATTTATGAGCAGGATAAATTTCATGCTCAGCTGAGTTGAGCATGGAAAAAGTTTTATAACCTTGGGGCCTGATTTTGTAAATTATCACACCGATGAGCAAGGATGGCTCAGATGAACTTCACAAATGGGCAGTCTTGTCAGATCCTCAGCTGCTTGTAGGGGCATGGATGAAGGTTCAGGCCAAATTAAACCCTATGCCCTCACTAGATAGCTACATGGGTGAAAGTTTTCGGGATTAATCCTGAATAAGGGAGATTAAAATAGCTTCTCTGATTAATTTTCAGATTATCTAAACACAGTCAACCATTTAAACGTGAAATATTTTTTTTTGTAGGCATCCTGCAAGTTTAAGAATTTGAATTTCTAAAAGCTCAGGATTTTGGAAATTTTGAACTTTTACCCATGTAGCTAAGCATGCCTGTATGAAGAATGCAATAAGTACCAAAATCTCAGGAGCTGGCCAAATTATTTTTAAAAAGGTGGATAAGAAAATATCACACTTTTTCACTCAAATGTTTTCCCAATAAGACCTATGTATCTGTATGCATGGGTGAAAGTTTACAGGATTATTCCTGAAATCAAGATTTTGAGGCTGATCAAAAGCTGAATTAGGCAGATTATTATAACTTCTCTGATTTATTTTCAGATCATCTAAGGACAATTGACTATTTAACTTGAAGTTATTAATTATTTGTAGGCAAACAAAAAGTTTTAAGATTTGAATTTCAAAAGTTCAGGATTTTGGAAATTTTGAACTTTCACCCATGTGTATGAACCCTCATTTGGTATATAGGGACACTCATTATCTTACTATCTCATGCCTTACATTATCCTAGCTTCAGAAAATATTCACTAATACCTGTCTAATAATGTTGTTATTTTATTTCAGAGAAACACTACGAGATGTGATCAACATGTTACGTAACACCAGTAATCCTCAAGTAGAATACATGGTGAGAACAATGAAGAAATGGGCCAAAGAAAACTTAGTGCCTCTGCCTTGATAAACTATGGACAACAAAATTGACTCTCAGTAATATGAATCCTGATAGCTTAAAGTACCTGACTATGACACGATCAATTGAGGAAACATTAAATTCAGATCAGAGCATATATGAGCCATGACATGTTATTTCCAACAATGTGGCATTTTGACAAGTGTAGACACATGCGAGCCTGTGCAGCCGCATTTTAAGCTTAGAAACTTTAAATGATGTTCAGTCAGTAGCTTAACTCTCATAGAATATTCAAGCGACTAGCTAGGGCTCTGATCAGACTGCGCATATGCGCAGGCTGATCTGAGGCTTTGCTGGTCGCCTATACCACATTGTTGGAAATCTCATGTTACGGCTCATATTTCCTATAAAAAGATGTGAAATCAGTACTTTAAAACTCTTTTCTTGATGGGTAACTGTGCACACTTTCTAAAACACAAGAGTCAGGAATACCATCAAAGTGACCTAGAGTTTGGATTCAGACCAGCTCAGAAGTGTCAGTCCTGATCTGGGTTCAAACTGCAAAGGTTATTAGTAGCATGCAAAGAGTTAAAAGAACTGTTTCAGCGAGAGGATTCTTTAACAATACCTTTTGATAGGAAATAATTTAAAACATTTAATTTTAGCTCTTAGAGCCCCAACAAAAAAATGCATCTGAAAATGTTGTCTGCTGAAGTCGTCTGCTGCAAATAATTGCCTAACATTACTGACATTACCTAACATTACTGATGAATTAAGTATAGAAGCAAACAGCTTGGACCCATAACAGACTGCTCCTATAGGAGCAGTCTGATGTGGGTCCACACTGTTTGCCATAGAGGCTTCTTAAACATTTCAGCAGATGAGAAAAGCAGAAAACTTTTGTTGGGATTGGCGCATTAAGGGTTAGATTAGATATATTTTCCTACTCCAGCTCAAACAACTGATTACTCCAAGTAAACTCTAGCTATAGTCCCATGCACCAGACCTTTAGATATGATTGTGCATTAATTAACCCTTACTTTGTATTCTGGTGGATTTTCCCATACATATTGATACAATAAGTATGGGATTGTCCATTTTGTACTTTATGGGGTCACAGGTAGAATTTTCTATATTATGGTGCATTTCTGTCGTTAAAGGTTGCTTTACTGCAGACCCTGATGAAATGCAGCATTATTCTGCATTTCTCTGAGTCTTCACCCATTTCGGGGTTCCCAGTACATAGGGTTTATTTTTTTATCCTCTCAACCCGAACATCCATGTTTGTTGTGGGTAATCAAAAGAACCATCTCAAATGAAGCAATATAGGCTTCAAAAGTACATAAGCAGGTGAGAGAGCAGATGTGGTGGGAATAGAATTAAGATGAGGCACACAGATATGCAACATGTACATCAGCCTGTACATCCTTGCAGTCTGATCAGCATCATTGTTGTTGAATGTCTAGAAAATATAGTTCCTATACTAACCCTTAAAGTGCCAAGAAAAATGCATATGAAAATGTTGACTGCTGAAGTCATCTGCTGCAAATAATTGCCTAATATTACTGGCGAATTTAAGTATACAAGCAAAAAGTGTGGACCCAGAACAGACTGCTCCTATAGGTCCACACTGTTTGCCATTGAGGCCTTTAACATTTCAGCAGACGAGAAAAGTAGACGACTTGTTGCAATTGGCGCTTTAAGAGCTAACGAAATCCAAATTTCTAAGATTGTAACTAGTCTGTAGCTGTACAGGCTGGTTTGAGTCTATCCTGGGTACATATTTTCTGCACAGAAAACTAGTATATTCTAGGACATTGCTCAGAAATGGGCCTAGATGCTAACAAACCCAGTCTCTGGGTTTGTGACCAGGTAAGGCTCAATCCAGTCTGCTCAGCTACAAAGACTAGCTAGAATTGGTATGATATTGAAATTTGCACATAGCAAGTTTAGCTATTTTAGTTTACTGAAAGAGACAAAGCCAATAGAGTATTTGTGATGTCTGAGTCATTTGTGTGTCTGACCAAAAGCTTGTGGTTTAAGATATATATGTGTGACTCGTTATATACATATCTATGAATGCATTCCGTCCAAGGTGTATGCGAGAACTTGAATGTGAGAAGTATGTACATAAAATTATTTATTTGATGAGATGACTTAAGATGCATTTACATAATTTGATGAATAAAAAGTGTCAACTTTAACAGTCATTTTCTCTTACCTTTCTTGTTTGATTTGCTTGTTCGATTTGATCCTTATGTCCCAGTCAACAATTTTTCAGTCATGTCTTGACAGTTCTTCCTGGGTTGAATCAGTACTAAGCAATGGATAGTGCCCTGCTCTAGGACACAACACAGTGACTCTACTGGCAGTGAGACTTGAACTAGCAACCCTTTAATTCCCAGTCTAACGCTCTACCAACTGAGCCACTGCGCTCCCCATTACCTTTCAATACATTGTTAGTATTGATTCTTTACACCTCAGACAACTACTTTTCAGTTATGTCGGGATGGGTCTTCCTGGGTCGAACCAGTACTAAGCAGAGGATAAAGTGTCTTGCTCAAGGACATAACACAGTGCCTCCAATGAGGCTCGATCTGGAGGCCAGCACTCTACCACTGAGCCACAGGGCTCCTCTTCATGACATTGAATGCAAAGAAATTAGTCTTAACTTTACACGTAAAACTACTTTAACAGGCGACACATTTTATGAGATCTTGCTTCATGTCAGAGGGATTGTAGCTTGATGATACATAAAATTTTGGTGGAGTGCAATGGCTCGGTAGAGCACTAGACTGGGGATCGAAGGGTTAGAGACTGGCTGGCCAAAAGAGTAGCTGTGTTGTGTCCTTGAGCAAGACACTTTATCCGCTGCTTAGTACTGGTTCAACCCGGGAAGACAGGAAAACGTCCAAACACAGCTGAAAAACTGTTGACTGGGATGTAAAGCATCAAAACAAACAAGTCATAAAATTCAAAATATCAAGGGCCTTAACACTGCTAAAGTCAGAAAAGCGGAAACTCCTGATCATATGCACTATTAGACATAGCACTGACCATTTTGTAAAGTTTGGTGGCAATCTGACCAGTGGTTTTCAATTGTGAGTTTGGCAGACATCTAGATTTACTGAAGGACAAACAACAGCTAACAGCACTTTTTGTGGTCTGTTGATGACCTTTGCAAACAATTTTGGCCTAGAATGTTGGTCCTGATCTGGATCCAAACTATTTGACACTCTGGAAGTGTTCCTGAAAGAATTTTTTGAAAAGGGACATTTTGAAAAAAAGTCAACAGACAAAAACAAAAGCATGAAAAATTACCCCACTCTGTATTGGGAGACATACATGTAACAAGCAGACTTCAAAATTAAATTTTTCAAAAAATTCTTTCAGGAACACCATAAGAGTGCCAAACGGTTTGGATCCAGATCAAGACCGATGTTTTGTCAGTTTTGTCATCTGGGTCCAAACTGTTTGCAAAGGTTATCAGCAGACTAGAAGTGAAAGCAGCAGTGAAAGTCTTAAGTTAAACAAAGGTTCACAGTTTTAGTCCCATTGGATGAGACTACGCTGCAGCTTCCATCTCCAGTATGATCTTAGATGTTGGTAGGATGATAAACAACAAACACATCAAATGAGATGAGATCAAACTAATAATAAACAACAAAGACACATCATCTGAATTATATTTTATTGCGATGTCTCTATGTTAGGAACATGGAATGATTCTGATGCTTAACAACTAGGAATACAAAAAGCTCTTATTTACATTAACATACAAAAATATAATCCTCTGGTAAAATAATATCACAACTTAAACTCATATGTATTGTATTCTAACTCCATAATAGGGCCCAGTTCTTCAAGGCATTGTTCCCTAAATGCATGGGTGAAAATTTTCAGGATAATTCCGGAATTCAGGATTTGAGGCTGACTTTCCATAGAAAGTCAGCCTCAAAATGCTGAATTACTGTAGGCAGATTATAATAGCATCTCTGATTTATTTTCAGTATGTCTTTATACAAATGACCATTTAAACTTGAAATAGTAATTATTTTGTAGACATACTGCATGTTTAAAAATTCTGATTTTCCATGGCGATGACTATGCTGTTCTAAGTGTCATAAGGTTAAATTATCAAGAATCTCTATGTTTGTGCTATAAAAAAATATTGTGTTACCATCAAATTATTTTTTTTTGGATTTGTTTCAGGTCAATTAAATTAGCAAAATTTGTATCACAATTAATTTTAGCCAACTTGTTTGAAAATACAGTACAGTTGTTTTATAACAAACCTGGTTATTATAACACAGATTTGAACATAACACTGTCATGTTTTGGTTCCCAAAATTGTTTATCATGGAATTTTACAAAGGAATTATAGGAAAATGACCATGAAATGGTCATATTCCTTTAAATCCTTTGTAAAATTGTCCCTTTATAACACATTTCACTTATTAAGTTATACCACTGTCTATTTCTATGGATGCTAAACATACTGATATATAGGGATGGCAGTGTATACTTTTTGCAAATGCAATCAATGAAGTCTCAGACCAGCTTGCTCATTCACACAATCTAGCTTGAGCCTTGGCTGTTCACACACACTAACAGTGGAAGTACAGTAAATGTTCTAAAATTTTGAACACTAGTTGCCAGCCAAATAGGCCTACACAAACAGTGCAGTTCCAGATCAGACTTAAACAGTCTAATCAGGGTCTTCTCTGTTTGCTATTCTGACAAGCATTTTGTGAATTCCAGCCTTGATAACCAACTTTTATTTGAGAACCAAACGAGAAAGTGTTCGAATTTTTTTTACTTAATGTAGGACAAAACAAAGAATACATTAAGCTCAAGACATAGCTTTAAAAATTGATGATAACTTCATATCAGGACAGTTCAGTGGATGAAGCTTTGAACAACTGAGCCCTGTTAGCATCATGATGGCAAAATCAAAAAGTCATTTATGACATTATGACAAAGGAAAAGTTTCACATCTTCACTGACAACCTGAATTAGGTGACTTATTATGGTTAAAACAATACCTTATTCACAGTGCATCTAGAAATTTCACTAACCATAGCAGGTCTGCCTTTTAACCCTTTGTATAAATGAAAACCCCAAAACAGGTACTTTGACAAACATTGAAGATCCAGATGAAATGCCACATAATTGTGGCATTTCATCAGGGTCTGGGCTGTTCATAAAGAAACAAATTTTTTCTTCAGGGACAGAGAAACACATCATAATTTAGAAATTTCTAACTGTGACCCCTTAAAATACAAAGTGGGCAATACCATACTTAGTCTATCAACCCATCATACTGAAAAGGGTTAAAAAGTTCTACAGACTATGCCTTATTGGCCATTAATCATCAGGCCCCCAGATAATAGTGCATAACTGAAAATTATTTTCTTATTTCTCTATCAAAACATATGTTGTGGGTACTCAAAAGAACCGTCTCAATGAGACGGATCTTATGAGCACCCAAAACACATGTTTAAATTGATGGATTGGATATATATTCGCAATTTTACTCTGACATTTTATGCTATGATCATGTATACTAAACCTCTAGAACATGATAATTCACCTAATAGGTGTGATCTTGTTAAAACATTTGTAATCATTAGGGTGCATTAACTTTTTGCCTACTGGGTAATTTGGCATGCTCTTTTGTCGTCTGCTGACTTTTTTGAAAATCAACTTTTTTCGCTAATTTCTTTCAGGAATACCATCATAGTGTCAAACAATTTGGATCCAGATCAGGACCGACATTTTATCGGGCCTGATCTGGGCCCAAACTGTTTGCAAAGAGTTTCAGCAGATGACATGATAGCTAGCAAAGAAGGAAAAAATGTTACATAGCCATTATTAGATTCTGGGCTAAATACATTTTTTATAATAAATCAACTTTTCTATGTGTACTGGATTAATTATTTACCTAAAAAATGATGAAAACAAATGTAAAACAAACTAGAAATAGTGTTTATGAAACACTGTCCCCCAAGCATATGCTTGCCCATAAGGTTGGTACTCTTTATGGTAACATATCTCCAATTTTTTCAGAATTGCCTCAAATTGAAAAGTTCATAAGGTATTTAGCTCATATGGGCCTCGTCGAAAGAAAATCTGTCTTTGGGGGGTTTGCGAACAACACAGGCGTAGACCAGCCTGTGCATCCACGCAGTCTGATCAGTGCCTTTGTTATTCCCTTTGTGGAAAGTATCATATGTAAACATGCTACAAGTGAAATTTCAATTTTTCTAGCCAGTCTCTGAAGCTGAGCAGGCTGCTTAGAAAATCGCTTTTTCGTAAACCCTGATGACAGGTTTTCTCGTGACGAGGCCCATATCTCATCAGCTCACCCACCAAGTTTTAAAGCCTCTGTAGCTCTCATATCTTACGAGATATCCTGCTACCAAAGAACAAATTATATGACTTTTTGATTACTGTAAAGGCGGCGTCTCATGAATGCGTAAATAGGACTGGTCTACTTTAGACATAGGTAAAAGCTGAATATGAGGCGTGGTTTTATTCAAAAGTAACTGTATCATCTTGCGCCATTACTTCAGTATAGACGCAAAACACATTATTTAGATCTTAAAATGCCAGCAAAATAAACATCTTTAACATAAGCATAGAGACAAACATTGTGGACACAGATCAGACTGCTCCTACAGGAGCAGTCTGATCTGGTGGGTCCACACTGTTTGTTTATAAGGTTTCAAATATTTAAGTGGACAACAAAAAACATACATTTTGTGATTATGCGCTTTAAGGGTTAATAAATGTGAGTTCAGTGTGTAAACGATTAGGACTTTCATGAAATGCACGCACGTTTGCGCGGCCCAAAAAGCTGATTTACTCTTTACCAAATTATAAATAAAACCTGATTTCCCTTCCTTAGCAGATGAAATAGCCGAACCATGCCCAAATATGAATATTAAAGTTGCTGCCTTTACAGTAAGCAAAAAGTCTATAAATATGATGGAGGGAAGGCTGGACAAACTGAAAGCAAAATGCCCCATTAACTCTTTGCTTTCTGTGTATTTTTCATGTTTTGTCGTCTGCTGATTTTTTTCCAAATCATCTTTTTCAAAAAATTCTTTCAGAAATACCATCAGTGTCAAACAGTTTGTATACTGATCAGGCCCAACATTTTGTTGGGCTTGATCTGGGTCCTAACTGTTTGCAAAGGCTATCAGCAGATGGCACCAGTAGGCAAAGAGTCATTTTTTTAAGTTTGAACATATAAAGAGATTTTAGTACTGTTCGGGATTATTATCCAAGTACACAATATATCGGTCACATCATCCCGTCTTTGCAAAGGAGCATTTTTCCTTGTACTCAATAGTATTAAACTGTATTCAATTGTTATGTACGCCTACCTGTTCATGACATAATTGAGCTGTGACATGTGATTTCCAACAATGTGGCATTTTGACAAGTGTAGACTCGCACGAGCCTGTGCAACCTCCTGTTAAGCTTAGAAACTCCAAATGATGTTCGGTCAATAGCTTAACAGTCATAGAATATTCAAGCGACTAGCAATGGCTCTGATCAGGCTGCGCGTATGCGCAGGCTGGTCTGAGCCTTTGCTGGTCGCACTTACCACATTGTTGGAAATCTCATGTCGTGGCTCTTATCTTTTTCATCTCACAATGCCATATTCAACCTGGTATGCCTGACCATATATTCAAATTACCTTTAAACTGCGTGGAAGTTATATAATCAGTGCCTAAAAAGTAAATTCTTGTGTCCTTCATACAAACAAGTGGATGGTTACTACTATGCACAACAATAGCTTTAACATTTTAAGCAAAAAGCAACCTGCTCTCAACAACAAAGCCAACTTAAACATGAAAATGAATGCTGTTTTGAAAAAACACAACCAAACTTAAACATGAAAATGTTGTCTTGAAAAGTCTATTTGAGGCATGACATGATATTTCCATCAATGTGGTATGTACGACCAGCAAAGGCTCAGACCAGCCTGCTCATACAGGCAGACTGATCAGAGCCTTTGCTGGTGGCTTGAATATTCTATGACTGTTGAGCAACTGACCGAACAGTCTTTGGAGTTTCAAAGCTTAAAAGGAGAATGCACAGTCTCGTCTGGGTCTACACTTGTCAAAATGCCACATTGTTGGAAATCACATGTCGCGGCTCAAATGTTGACATAAAAAGTCTATATGTCACAGTGCAATGAAAAATTATAGGATTCAGATCATTTTTTTTGTAATTGAGGAAAAAGGCACAAACTATAAATTCCCTTTTAATAGTTTCAATTATTGAGCAAACAAATTTGTAAAGCAAAAGGGAAGCACAAGAATCAGCTTACCAATGTCCATGGTGCTGTAATTACATGTAAAATTTAAAATCATTGCAAAATTATGGTAGATTTTCTAAAATTTCAAACACCAGCTGGCTGCCAAAAAAGCTTAGACCCAGGTCCTTGATTGATGTCAGAATTTTGTTTCTGCCTAATATCTTAAGAAAAAATGGAAAGAGTTTCATTGAATTTTGAATATGCATTCATATTGACAAGATCTAGGTTGGAATTGTTACCTGTCATTTTTTGCATATTTGTAACAGAGTTATAGCCCTTGTCTGATATCAGAATTTTGTTTATGCTCAATATCTTTAGAACAAATGGACAGAATTTGACCAAACATTGTATATATTTACAAGATATTTACAAGATCTAGCTTGGGATTGTCACCTGTCATTTTTCCCAAAATTCTAACAGATTTATGGCACTTGATTGAAATCAGACTTTTGTTTACACCCAATATCTTGAGAACATATGGATAGAATTTCACAAAATTTTATACATTTATATTGGATCAGTTGTGTTTTAATGAGACCAGCTACACATTTTGAAAACAAGAATGTTTCAAATTTTGGGTGAATGTTGTGTGCCAGTGTTGTTTAAAATCTTATGTACATCTCTCTGAAAACATACAAATAATATGTTTAACTACGAGTTGATCTCAGTTAAATTGTGAAAAATGTCAAAATTAAAAAAATTAAAAAGTGTAAATAACTGAATATCAAAGAAATAAGGCTCTAAAAAGCTTGTAAACAAGTAAAATGAGTACAGAGACGCTAATGTAAATTCAAAAATTTTTGTATGAATTTAATTTTCGTGAAAAATGTTAAAACACACATTTGCGACGTAAAAAAAAAAAATTCGCGAACAGGGCATGATTTACCTATATCGGTAAACGACAGTGATATCACCAATTTGCGAGGGTTTGGTTTTCACGATCGCATATGCGAAGTTTTGCGAAAATTAAAATCTCGCGAACAATTTGGAATTTACAGTATGTGATTAAGCAAAAGGACAAAACCTGTTTTACTGTAAATGTTGATTCATTTCTTTAATTGTTCATGACCCTTACCATACTGAGCCCATATGGGCCTCGACGTGAGAAAACCTATCTTCGGTGTTTCCGACAAAGTGAGATTCAAACCAGCCTGCTCAGCTACAGGGACTAGCTAGAAAATTGAAATTTATCTTGTAGCAAGCTTTGATATGGTACTTTCCAAATAGCAAGTAACAAAGGTGCTGATCCAGATGCCCAGGCTGGTCTGCGCCTTTGTTGTTCGCATACCCCCAAAGACACGTTTTCTTGCGACGAGGCCCAAATATATCCTTATTTGAAAACTGAAGAGAGCCAGCTGGTAAGGATGAACACTTTCTTCCACTCTGCTTGTAAAAACATGATAATAACTGGAATATTATAAATTGGATGAAAATTGGGGAGGGGTGTAGTGTATTATAAGAATCTATCAATTCATGTGTGTGAGGGTAGGACAGAAAAATCTGTCACGAGGATCGCTGTTTGGTATCATGAGGCTTGCAGAGTGATGACAAACAGTGATCCCCAAGGGTTGGATTTTTCTGTCCTACCCTCACATCAATATTGGATTCTCTTTCTTGCTCGCCACTGTTTTTTTTTTAATTTCAAATAAGCTTACAGAAGTCCCTGAATACACATGATGACGTCACTTTAACATAATAATGACGTCACTTGACGACCATGGTTCCAATACAACCAATGTATGTAGCCCTCACGTGACAGCCTGGGTAAGATAGCATGGGTAAGATAAGATTTTCTATCCCAGGGTAAAATCTCAGATGTCCTTATCCGGTGTGCAAGAAAAAAATATCCAGCATGGTGATTTATTTATCTTGGTTATCATTTGTTGGACACAACACAGGGTCAGTCTTGTGAAAGAGTTTAATGAAAAAAATCCATATATGAAATTCGGAAGAAAACAGGTGATATGACTAACTTAGATTGTCCACAAGTGCAAACAGACAGGTGGCAGCCATTTTTGCAGCTAATACAACCTGTCTTCATTGTTAGTAAACGGTAGGCTTAAACAAGCCTGCGAAACTAGGGTGCTGAGCTGCGTAGACTTAATAGAATCTTGAAATTTTGACATAGCAAGTATACTGTGTATACTGTATTTTGATGAAAATAAGCAATTGCGTTCAATTTATGACTTCAAAATTTGGTAAAAACTGACAATTTCTCAAGTTTCTGGTTTACAATGTATACTTAGGTCATTCTGTCCGAATATTTAGTGCAAATACATTAATTACATGTAGTCTATATCCCATGGTTGACAGGACAAAATTTCCGAAATCCGGAACTTTAGAAATTCAAATCTTAAAACTTGCAGGATGACTTCAAAAATGAAAAACTTCAAGTTTAATGATTGATTGTGTTTGATAATCTGAAAACTAATCAAAGAGGCTATTATAATCTTCCTAATTCAGCAGTTTGGGGCTGACTTTCTATGGAAAGTCAGCCTCAAAATCCTGAATTCAGGATTAATCCTGAAAACTTTCACCCATGATATCTATAGGCAGAGAACAACTACGGCACTGGTTAGACTTGTCTAATCAGATCTGAGCTTTAACTATTCATATGATATCATCTTCGTATATAGAGAATACTAGGTGAGTGTCTTTTGATATCAAGTTTACCAGGCAAGGCTTTGAGAGCGCTTGTTGACATCGCAAGGCTTGCCAAGCATTTCAACATGCCTTCTCAAAGCCAAGCCTGGTAAATTTGATATCAAAAGAAGCGAACCTGGTATTCTATTTATCAGTTTGCACAAGTTTCACTCTTCAATCTAGCGATTATGATGTAATTTTTTATTTTTGTGTCGATTCAGTGTCATTGGCGACACCATTCAAAAAGTGCAACATCATCATGACCTGATAAAGGCACATGCCGTGAGATAGACAACGTTTATCAGGCAACGTGCAACAATGCAATTAATATGAGAGGTAACTGATAAATGATAGTATCAGGTTTTTTCACGGCAAAGCTCATTTAGAATCCATGTGATATCCTCACACTAAAACATACAAATCATGGTCAATATCCAAACAATACACCATATTTCACCTTATAAGTGTACAGTGCACATAACTTTATACCAAAATTTGTACCCTCTTTACAAAAGAGTAGATCGAGATCAGCTGGCTTCTAATGAAGCCAGCTGATCAGGATCCACACTTATTTTCATAGACACGATTTATTCATATTTATTATGAAATTGCAGCCATGGATTGACTGAAAAAATAAAGTTTGTATAGTGTTAACAACCCATCTTAAAGAACCTCTGACCAATTAAACACTGAGTGGTCACTTACATACAGGTAAATGTATATATTGGAAATACGTTGTTGTGGCTCAACGGTGGCTGAGCTTTCTAAACTATATTGAATATCATATTATCATATCATCTTTCTTTGAATTTTCTTCAAAAAGCAATGACTCATTATACTATCTTTGAGACTGTATTGTATTATTTTTTTGAAAATGTAACCGTCTTTATGAACTTTAGCAAGAAACATAGGTACCTTTGTTAGCTATTTTCGGCACTTTTAGCAGAAAATCGTCAGAAATCAACGTAAAAAGATGAGAAAAACTTCAATTATATTTACTGTGACCTGAAATTTTTCAGCTTCACATACCGATAGTAATCACTTATAATATCATGTATTTTCAGAATCAATTTTATAGGCTGTAGTACTTTGAATTAGCGCTTAAATAAAGCCTCGACAACATAACTTTGTATTTTCGTCAGTGACCAGTCCGTTTATACTGGGTCCGAGAAAGAACTGAGAGTGTGCTAATAGGATCTTATGCACTTATTAGGTTTAACATGGTATGTAAGCAAACCATCACATCATACACAAACCAAAACATTAGTTACACAAATAGCTGCCTTCGAAGACTTGCTCACAACACAACAACACAGCACAAGCCAACTGCAAAGTAGAAAGAAATGAAGCTACACTCTAACCCTGAAGCATCCAGATATATCTTATTTTGAGAACAGTGTAGACCCTGATCAGTTGGCTTCTGATGGAGCAAAGACCAGCTGATCAGGTCCACACTGTTTTCCATGCTACCATTGAAACCACTGTAATAAATGAGCCGCGAAATGAGATTTCCAACAATGTGGTGTGTGCCACCAGCAAAGCCACAGATCAGCCTGCCCATTCGCACATTCTGATCAGAGCCTTTGCTAGTCGCTTGGCTATTCTATGAGTGTTAAGCTACTGACTGACCATCATTTGACATTTCTAAGCTCAAAAGGAGGCTACACTGGCATATAGTATCACATCAAGTGGATTAGCCCATATCATCAGATCACCCTCGATGGTCGCGTCTCATGTGATCTGATGATATGAGCTAATCCACTCGACCTGATACAGTACGCCAGATCAAGTTACTATTATAAAAATATGTATATATTCATACATATATTTAAACAGTTACAGCATCAATGGACCAGGATCTAACTGTAAGCTAGAATTTCATTCCTTAAACTAAAGCAGGTATCAAAGATCATTTACAAAACATTTATAGCTCACACTTCATTAATAGCAACATTAAACCTGTAAACTTTCAGTCAACATTAACCCGCACAAACATTAATCAGCACTTATCAAAGTCAAAACAAATTTCAGTCTCACTGGCAATATAAAGCATAACAAAAATTAACTTTACAAGTATTTACAAAATCTCTAAAACTGTAATAAATCTAAATTTAGAGGAAATACTAGCATATGGCTGTGAAAATTATAATACCTTATTCCGCCAAATAAGAGCACTGGACATAGAACTTTTTGATAATTTTATTCCCACTTTTGAAAACAGTGAATATCTAGTAAGCGCACTGGGAACATAATATTTTCAAAATTCTATTTTTAACTTTTGAAAACAGTGTAGATCCAGATCAGCTGGCTTCTGATGAAGTAATGGCTTCAGGATCCACACTGTTTTTCAATATTCTATCCCACTTTTAAAAACAGTGTAGATCCAGATCATCTTGCTTCTGACTAAGTCAGCTGATCAGGATCCACACTGTTTGTCATCCACATGCATGGCGTATCCGTAATAATGACATCACTGGATTGACTAAAAATCAGAAATTCATGCAGTGTAAACAACCCACAAAGTACTTTTAGGGGCATGTGCATTTTTTAGGTTGGATACGGTATATCCGGCGCTAACATTTATCAAAGGCCCAGCTGTGCAAAAATTTTTAGCATGAAATTGTAATTGTTTCTTACCCATCAGTTTAAACATATGTTTTGAGTACCTAAAAGAACCGTGTCATTGAGCCGGCTCCTTTGAGTACCCATTACATAATTATGTTTTGATTGAGAAATTAAAAAAAGAAAATTCAATTATGCACTCTTATCTGGAGGCCTGTTAACCTCACAATATGAAAAAGTATCATGATTTGTATTATTTATCAAGCGTTTACTAAAGATGATACAAGTAAAGGTTGATTTAAACCATCAGTTTTCACAACGCTGTAAAATATACCATGTGAAATTGCTACCTTCATGACTAACAGTGGAGACTCAGAGTAGACTGTTTGACAATCTGTTCTGTGTCTACAATGTATAATCAAAGTAACCCTGTCTAAACACCACAAATTTAGCATTATTACAGTAATAATCTACTCCTATTTAATAGTGACTAATAAAATGCCATTTCACCATGGAGGTATGAACACCTTGAGAATCAAATAACAAAATTTACCATAACCTCACATTCTAAGTACATAGAGAATACTAGGTGAGTGTCTTTTGATATCAAGTTTACCAGGCAAGGCTTTGAGAACGCTTGTTGACATCGCGAGGCTTGCCGAACGATTCAACATGTGTTCTCAAAGCCGAGCCTGGTAAACTTGATATCAAAAGACGCGAACCTGGTATTCTATTTATCAGTTTACCAATTGTTAAACACTCTTCAAACTAGCGATTACGACGTTATTTTTGATTTCTGTGTTGATTCAGCGTCATTGGTGACGTCATTCAAAAAGCGAACGTCATCATGACCTGATAAAGGTAACATGCCGTGAGATAGGAAACGTTTATTAGGTCATGTTGAAACAATGCAGTTCATATTAGGCGTGACTGATAATTTGTACTACATATACTTTAGAATCAAATTAAAATTACCATAACTTCAGATTCCAAGTTCTATGACCTTGTACATATACTTAAAAATCAAATTACAATAATGTTTTTTTCTGAAAGCAAGTACATTTAGTTTGGTCATATACTTTAGAATCAAATTACAATTACTGTAACATCAAATTACAAGTACTGTTACTTTGTACATGTACTTTAAAATAAAATTATAATTAATGTAACCTTCAATTCAAAGTACTGTTACCTTGTACATTAACTAAAGAATCAAATTACAATTACCATAGCCTTTAACTCTAGTACATGTACTTGAGAATTAAATTAAAATTACTGTAACCCCCAACTCAAGCTACTGTTACCCTGTACATGTACTTTAGAATTAAATATTACAAATACTGTAAAATCCAATTCCAAGTACTGTTACAAAGCACATGTACTTAAGAATTTAATTACAGTTATTGTAACATCCAATTCCAAGTATTGATACATAGCAAATGTACTTAAGAATTAAATTACAGTTACTGTACCATCCACTTCCAAGTACTGTTACATTGCACATGTTCTTAAGAATTAAATTACAGTTACTGTATCATCCAATTCTAAGAAGTGTTACATAGCACATGTACTTAAGACTTAAATTACAGTTACTGTACCTTCCACTTCCAAGTACTGTTACATTGCACATGTTCTTAAGAATTAAATTACAGTTACTGTATCATCTAATTCCAAGAAGTGTTACATAGCACATGTACTTAAGAATTGAATTACAGTTACTGTACAATCCACTTCCAAGAACTGTTACATTGCACATGTTCTTAAGAATTAAATTACAGTTACTGTATCATCCATTTCCAAGAAGTGTTTCATAGCACATGTACTTAAGAATTAAATTACAGTTACTGTACCACCCAATTCCAAGTACTGTTACATTGCACATGCTCCTAAGAATTAAATTACAGTTACTGTACCATCCAATTCCAAGAACCGTTACATAGCACATGTTCTTAAGAATTAAATTACAGTTACTGTATCATCCAATTCCAAGTACTGTTACATTGCACAATAGACATGTACTTAAGAATTAAATCATTGTTATAGTAACATCCAATTCCAAGTACTGTTACATGCACATGTACTTTAGAATTAAATTACAGTTACTGTACCATCCAATTCCAAGTATTGATTCATATTCATGTCCTTAAACCTAAATTACAGTTATTTTAACTTCCACTTCCAAGTTCTGCTACCTTGTAAATATACTTAATAATTAAATTACAAATACTGCAACCTCCAATTCCAAGTACTGTTACCTAGCAAATGTACTTGATAATCAAATTACAATAATCGTAACCTCCAATTCAAAGTACTGCTACATTGTACATGTACTTGGTAATCAAATTACAATTTCAACAACCTCCGATTTAACTATTATACATAGCACATGTATGTTAGAATCAAATTACAATTATGTGTATTTGTAATTAACAACTGGTATCAAATAACAAGGTTTAATGTGAGATAAAATGTAATAAGTGAAGTAATATTCCCACAACTAAAATTAAACAATCACTTGGTGATTTCCAATTAACAAATTTAAGAAAATTATTCTCTGCCAGGCAGCCATGTATTGTGTAGACCATAACAGCCTGTGTGTCAGCAATTTCTAACATACATATTAATCCTAAATATTTGGACACAACAGTGCAAATCTAGATTAATTACAAGGATTTGTCTTTATAGATACATTGTATATAACTGCTGGAAATGAACAAAATATGAAACCTGTGCAATTTTGCACAGGTTTCATATTTAGTGCATTTCCCGCTATTGTTACATAGTACAGGGGAGCATAGTAGCTCAGTGGTAAAGTACAGAGGGGCTGTGGATTTGAGCCTCAGCGTCACTGTGTTGTGTCCTTGGGCAAGACATATTTATCCTTGCTTAGTACTTGTTCAACCCAGTAAGACCCGTCCCGACATAACTGAAAAATTGTTGACTCCGACGTAAAGCATCAAATCACACAAAAAGCTATTGTTACAGCATAATAAAACTATCATGGTCTAGTTTATTTTCAAACATGTTGTCAGATTATTCTTGAAAGTATTGGTAAAGTCCATCTAATTTTCCACTGCCCTATTGTATAGAAAGGCAAAGCTACCCATATAGTGCATACGGGTGATTTAGCAATTTTGAACATTGCATTTTATAGTGACAAATTTTACACCCCCGCATTTACCGGTGGCATTTACGGGCATGGAAATTATGGCTCAGGCCCCCAGATAAGAGTGTGTCGCTGAAAATGATTTTTCTTATTTCTCAACTGAAACATATGTTGTGGGTACTCAAAAGAATCGTCTCAATGAGACGTTTCGTTTGAGCACCCTAAAAACACATGTTTAAACTGATGCATAAGAAAATAATCCCAATTTTACTCTAAAAATGTTGCTCAACTGGCCTTATGGCAAATATTAGCAAATAACAAATAGTTTCCAGAATGAGCTGACAAAATGTTAAAATAATAAACTTCTGAAAATGTAAGTGATAGTTTATTTTCCTGTTATATTTGCCAGAAATGTACAAAAAATGAAATCTGTGCAAAATTGCACAGGTTTCATATTTTGTACATTTCACACAGCTGCACACCTAAAATTATAGTGCTTTGTCTTTATCGGGTTGTTTGAACTCTAACAATTTCATAAATTGCTTCCTGATTGGTAGCAAGTTTCATCTATTTACAAGTTTAGTCATATATGTACACAACATAATCTCAACAAACAAAAACAAGCCAAATATGTGTTATGCTTGGCTATTAAAGTGTATACCAGATATTTCTGAAAAACTTGACTGATAGCCAGTGGAGACCTACAGAACCAAGTATATTTATCTACAGGCCCAGTGTATTTCTTTGCAAAGCCTCAAAGCCCCATAAAAGTTACCTTTTTTAATTGAACAAAAAGATTTTTTCCCCATCAATGCCTTACTGTGGTAATGCTCATTGGAGATTAATCATTGAGACATTCCGAATGAGTACCCACTACATATGGGCAATGTACATAATGGTGGTCATGTTAAGCTAAGAATTAAAAATATCAGCAATTACAAATACTGGTTACCGATTCAAGGTAATAAGCACATAGGTGTAAGTTCTAAATTTCCAAAATCCTGAACTTTAGAAAATCAGAATTTAAAACTTGCTGTATGCCTCCAAAATATTAAAATTCCAAGTTAAATAGTCAAATACCTTTAGATAAACTGAAGCTAAATCAGAAAAGTTTTTATTAACTGCAGAATTAAGCATTTTGAGGCCGACTTTCTATGGAAAGTCAACCTCAAAATCCTGAATTCAGGAATAATCCTGAAAACTTTCACCCATGCTATCACCTGTCACCTGTTACTGATTCAACCTAATAAGCACACAGGACATATATCTTTTGTCCATAACTTTTTTCAAAGTTCTAAAAACCTTTTTGAAAACAGTATAGTTCCAGATCAGCTGGCTTCTACAGAAGCCAGCTAATCAGATTCCACACATGTTCATCAACACAATTAATCCATACAAATGCTGAAATGCCACCAATAGATTGACTGGTAATCTGAAGTTAATTTTGTGTTAACAGCCCACAATTAGGCCAGTTGAGTGAACTTTTTGACCTTAAAATAGTGATTATTATCTTGGAGATCAGTTTAAACATGTGTTTTGGGTGCTCAAAAGAACAGTCTCATTGAGATGGTTCTTTTGAGTACCCACAACATGTTTCGGTTGAGAATTAAGAAAAATAATTTTCAGTTATGTACTCTTATCTGGGGATTGAGATGGATCTTTTGAGTACCCACAACATATATTTTGGTTGAGAAATAAGAACATTCATATTCAATTGGGCACTCTTAACTGGAGACCAGCATGCACTTTTAAGAGCAAGACTTTTTGTGTTTGTTTGATTTGATTCTTTATATCCCAGTCAACAACTTTTCAGTTATGTTGGAGCGAGTCTTCCTGGGTTGAACAAGTACTCAGCAAGGATGAATGTGTCTTGCTTGAGGACACAACAAAGTGAGGCTCGAACCCGGGGTCCCTCGGTCTTGAGTCAAGCACTCTACTACTGAGCCACTGAGCTCTTAAATGGCCACTCAAAAATAGATAAAACAAAGGTCTTAAAGACAGGTAGTAGCTTAGTGCAGGTTAAAAGTATTGCAGAATGCTCCAATGGAGCATTCTGCAATCCTTTTGACCTGCATTTAGCAATTATCGTTCTTGAAAACATATTTTTTTGGTCTTCTTTTGAGTGACCACTTAAGACAGGTTTTACTAGACAGGTTTTACTGTACCTACTCTTAATCTTCATACAAACACTATTCTTAACAATTCAGTGTTCTGTAAAACTTTATTATTGCAATTGTGTGACTGGTGTTTTCAATAACAAATCAAAATGCATGGAACAAATAAGAACAAAAGGGGTGTCCCAAATATTTAACAAGTACAATGTATGTTTACGTCTCATTTATAAAATTAACTGTTAACAGAGACAGCAAAATATTTACAATCAGAGTAGTTCTACTTAACCCTTAATGCGCCAATCGTAACAAAAGTCGTCTGCTTTGAATGTCTGCTGAAATGTTTAAGAAGCCTCTATGGCAAACAGTGTGGGCCTAGATCAGACTGCTCCTATAGGAGCAGTCTGTTCTGGGTCCATGCTGTTTGCTTCTATACTTAATTTGTCAGTAATGTTAGGCAATTATTTGCAGCAGAGGACTTCGGCAGACATTTTCGAATGCATTTTTTTCTTGGCGCTTTAAGTGTTAAAATAATGCATTTACCCTAAATATTTGGAAACTTTGACTTTGCAAACTGAACCTAAAATCTGAACAGAGTTCACTAAAGTCTTAGCAACTCATTAAGGTGTGTAAAGAGTGTTGCTGCATAAAAAGCTGTGTCGCATGCTATTAAGTCATGTTTTAACCAGCACAAACCCATGTACTAACAAGGTAATTCACATGCTATTAATGCATGGCTTTTTGACTTTACGTAAACCCATTCTGGGGCTGTCATAAAAATTGATGTCATCAACAGTTTTATGCATGGAAGTGAGCATTACTTAGTGATGTCAGGATGACTAAGTCTTTGCTCTAGAATTGGTGTTTTTAAAACCTACACATTTTTTCATGCTTTTGCTTGTCATTATTATACTACAGAAATTCAACTTTTCAAAGTGTTTTCTCCCAAGTTTTCAAGCAACAAAATGACTTTATGCAATAAGTAGCGATCAAAAAATTGAGCCATGACACGTGATTTCCAACAATGTGGCATTTTGACAAGTGTAGACTCAGATGAGCCTGTGCAGCCTCCTTTTAAGCTTAGAAACTCCAAATGGGGTTCGGTCAGTAGCTTAACACTCCTAGAATATTCCAGCGACTAGCAAAGGCTCTGATCAGACTGCGTGTATGCGCAGGCTGATCTAAGGCTTTGCTGGTCGCACATACCACATTGTTGGAAATCTCATGTGATGGCTCAAATGTTTTTCAGACACATTAACATCTGCTAAGCCCCTCAGGTGCTGTTGAAAGCAAAGCCTTTCAGGCTTGGGTTACAATACCACCCGAGGGCCCAGTAGATATTAATGCATAGAAAATCATGTTTGATCTCTATAGTGATGGAAAGCAAACAATGTAGACCCTGATCAGACTGCTCCCCAGGAGCAGTCTAATCTGGGTTTACACCTTTTGACAGTGACAGGCCTATCTATGCATACATTGGTTGAATTTGTAGTAAGAATGTTTCATCAAACAACATACTATCTGTACTTCTTCAAATACCAGAATATGGCTAAAATGTTTTAACAAGATATTCTCTTAAGAACATGTAGTCTTAAACAACATAGTGTAATAAATCAACAACTAACGCACAACCCATAATTGTTAAAAATCACAACTCAACATGTTTGATAAATAACGAAAAATACTCATTTCCTAAAAATTTCTACAATAAATTCTAAATTTTGGCCGCATAGACCGAAATGGCTTTTATGCAATATCTAATTTTGGGTTTAAATAATATCATAAGTAGCATTATTTTAGGACTGTCCACTAATTGATGCTTTAAGCATCTGCTTCCTAAATTTACATTGATACTCTAGATCCTTTAAACAATCAATTTCCAGGAAAGTATGCGGCCGGGCCGAGATTCAATTCACAACACCTGGATCAGCAATCTAGTGTGTAAATAATGCAAGTTGCTACTGACTGAGCTATAGGGCCATGTAGTTTGTTGGTGAAAGCAATCAAATAGTCACTGATCTTATTCCTATTGATCTTATTCCTATATTTACTGTATTTACCCTTATAAGCACACTTTGCATATGACTTTCCAAAATTCTATACTCTCTTTGCAAAACGATGTAAATTCAGATCAGCTGATCAGAATCTGCATTGTTTTTTATCTACCATCTACATGATGATTCAATATTTATAATGAAACTGCACAACCTAGATGACCAGTCTGATCAGGGACTATTTGTTCGCATTTTAATTTTTCCCATCTATGTAATTTGGTTCTAGCAATCAAAGAACTAAAAGTAAACTCCATATCTAAAAATAGAGCTTGCGTTATTTACACACTAGATTCTTTTAAATACTGGGATTTCATCCTCTTGTTAAGGTACATTTGTTCTTGAATCGCCAATCGTGACAGAAACTTGGCTGTTTGAAGATGTGGCTGATATCTCGGATAATCCAAGCCTCTTTCCTGATACCTGTATGGATCATAAGGTATAGGAGCTCTCGATCTCGGCTCATGTACCACATTTGGGTTCACTTGGTGCTGCTGCTCGACAAACTGACGTGAAAGATAGTGTAAATCATCATTTAAATGGCGGTCTGTCGGTGCAGGGTGTCTGATTGTGGCGTAATTTGACGACCTCTCAAATCTCGTCATGTCGTCAATGTCATGGTAGTTGTCAGATGACATCTGGTGGTATGATTGGGGGCGCTCATTTCTCACTCTCATGCTTCTCCTGTAGTCTAGATATAGAAAGAAACAGAGAATATGAGCCAGGTTATGTATTCATGGGTGAAAGATCAAAATTTCCAAAATCCTGAACTTTTGAAATTCAAATTTTAAAACCTGCAGTATCATCGCCAGTACGCCTTCAAAATATATATATTTCAAGTTTAAATGGTGAATTGTCTTTAGATAAACTGTAAATACATCAGAAAAGCTATTATAATTTGCCTAATTCAGGATTTTGAGGCAGACTTTCTATGGAAAGTCGGCCTCAAATCCAGAATTCAGGAATAATCCTGAAAACTTTCACCCATGTGTATTTTAAACAGTAAAACCTCGAAAATTCGAACTTCAATTTTTGGAAATACTCGCTTAAATTCGAAATAAAGCTGGGACGCACCAAATTCAGAGATGAGAGACCTATTCATGATCTTTTTTAAAAACTGTCTATGATAACATATGTTTTGGGTGCGTAAAAGAAATGTCTCCTTGACGTGTCAAAACTTAAAAAAAAAAAAAAAAACTGAAAATATTCATTATTGGGGGTTATATATTTTTATCACAGGAGCTTGTCACAATTTTTTTTTATCAGATAGTAGGCGTGTACCTGTAAACATAGAGAAGGACTGTAACGCTAGTTGTTAGGGTACATTGTTTGACTCATCAAAACAGCCCAAAAACTTAACTTTAAATGCAAAACTATATAGTATCCTGCCTTCAGGAGAAAATAGCCTGTCTAACCTTTTGTTCCTACGTTGAATAAGTCCCATGAAATAATCAAGATCAACTCAGATTTTAGCGTCTGCTTGAAACTCCTTTGTTTGCACTTTCCTCTGAAGACTGTTAAAAACACAGTTCAATCACTTTTTCCCAACTTCCAATGATTATATGCCGCTAAAATTGGTAAATCCTGGTTTTCAATAACTTTTTCCTACATGCAGTCGTTAAAATCTTGAAAATTTATTCTAAATGAAAGCCAAACGGCGACTTTTTTACAGAAATTACGCCGACCTTTTCTACCTGAAATCCATGTTTGCAAAAATTCAGCTCTGAAAATTTCACAACCACTGATTGGTTATAATTCTGGGCTGAGATTACAAATACATAGCATTGAAAAGGTTAAACCTGTTGGGGGAAAACCCCATATTCACGTGGTGTATTTTTGGAGTGTGTCAATTTACATAATTACACTCAATGGATTGCATTACTTCTCTTGATATAAAATCGCAAAATCATACCATGACAATGATGTCACAGGGCCATAGTGAATGGGATTTCCGAAAAAAAATGGAGGACGGGTAGAAAAAGGTTGGTGTAATTTCTGTAAAAAAGGCGCCGTTTGGCTTTCATTTGAAATAAATTCTCAAGATCTTAGTGACTGCATATCGGAAAAAAAATTGAAAACCAGGACTTATCTTTTTTAAGCGGTATCTCTTTGATGAAAGTCAGAAAGGAACAATTGAAATGTGTTTTTACCATCGCCAGAGGAAAGTGCAAACGAACGAGGATTAAGAAGATGCTAAAATCTAAGCTATTCTTGATTATTGCATGGGACTTACTCAACGAAAGAACAAAAGGTTGGTATCGTTAGACAGACTTGTTTCTCTTGAAGCCAGGGCACAAGCGTCTTGCTCATATAAGTTGTGTTTTCAAACTGTTTTGATCAGTCAAATAGGGTACACCCACAACAACCGTTACAGTCTTTGTCTATAAAAGTAAATATAGGCCTACTTTTTGTGACTAGTTCCTGTGATTTTTATGGCTACCTCCCTTTAATTTGATGTACTGATAATTCAAATTAAACCTCTAGTTCGAAGGATTCCAATTTACAAGATTTGACTTTACTTATATTAACTTTGCGTGTTCTGTCACAAAAGTGAAAGTGTAGATAGCCTTGGGAGGGGAACTGTAAGGTTTATATTGTGTGAGGGAAGTCTGTAAGCTGAGGCTAGAAAATGATCCACATGATTATGGTTCTAAGGATATAGATCCGATATTGCAATCATCTGTCAAGAGGAAACCTAAACGACACAGGCAGTGTTATCAACACTTCACAAATCAGAACAAACTTGCAGGGTTGTCCTGAGGCTGCACCATTGTGCCAATCGCGCATTTTCTGTCAGAAACAGGAAGCTTTCAAATCACTGGATAAATGCTTGTTCAGTGGAACACACCCTACAAACTATTTCTTTTAACTATAACACAAACATATTATTCGAAACAAATTATTTTATGATCTTCTTATTATAAATTACAACATAAAGTTATGAATATCGTGTGAATATTACATGTTGGTGCTTCCATTGTATTAGTACTGATTTCATAAAACATTATTACTGACTTTGTGATCACCAGAAACATTTTACAGTTTTTTTGTCTCTTGTTGTAACTTAACTGAGCATTTTTCATGAAATATACCTGCTATATTCTTTGCCGTATTATGTAATCATAACAACTTATTTTTTTAAAGATTTACTGCATGCTAAGTGCGCATATAATAAACTATAATATTTGCAAAAAGCATTTTGTTCCCTCCACTTATAAGGAAAATAATACATTCCATACACCCCCTTTTACGAAATTTATAAGAAACTTATTTACCCATACTTATTCATGACCATAATAATCCACTGTAGATAAGTGTATCGATTTATCAAATATTGTCAAAATAACCCTACATAATTTTTATCTAAAATGCTTTAACTTTGTTTGAAAATATACAAAACTTTCTGAGAAATTTAAGTTGATATGAGGCTTTTAAAAGGAATAACTTCAATTTTGATATTTGTGACGTCATACTTTGAGGCAGCCTAGCGAGTTAATGCCCTTGATTTAATCTTGGCAACATGCAAATGTATTAAATATAACCTATTATATAATCATTTTTACCAAAAATATGCTGTTATACGCTAAGTCCTATGCTACCATATTTTGGCACGTTTGGACCCACACTATATATTGGTTAAAACAATATTACCTTGGCCCCTGTCTCGCTCCACTGATCTTGCTCTTTCCATTCTTTCTGCTTCCAAAATATGTTTTCTCATGGTGTCATTCTCGTAAGTCCTTCTATCATCTCTCGATGTTCTATACTCAGCTTCAACTCTTGAATTTATCACCGCTTCCATCACCCGATCTCTGTCTGAGGAATCGTAAGATTGAGACAATATCTGTTCTTGACTTTTCTGCCTTACTTGTACCCTTTGACTGGTACCTGGTCTAGGTAATGGTGGCTTTTCAGAAGTGTAATTTATTTCAATTGGCAAACTACTTGGCTGACTGTCAAGATCTTGTCGTTGTCTCTCTAGCTGTTGCTCAAAATATGATGGCTGGTGATTTTTATTGGGAACTGAGGACTGTCTTTCCATCACACGATGGCTTTCTGAATTTGATGGATATTTTCTCTGTGGTTGAGGGGTCAGCCAAGGGCCCCTTCCATTCTGAGCAGGAGGGGATGGAGATTTCCTATTCTGCTGGGGTGTGGCATATACATCAGCGCGAACTGTTTGAGAATTGTTGGAATCTGGTTTTGATTTATTGTTGTTCTTGGTTTGATTGTATTGCTTTGGAGGAATGTGTGGTTTTTCCAACTGTTCTGACCTACCACTTTTTATTGTTTCACTTTCTTTCTCCAATTCATTCTGATAGAATTTAAGTCTAACATCATTAGAGATTCCGCTTTGTGAATTTACATTTCTTTCGTTGTTTAGTAATGCTTTCTTCTCATAGCTTCCAGCACTATCTGGCGTCCCCGGTGAAGGAGGACCACTCTTAACATTCCCTTCAGTAACTAACGAAGGATTACTTACATGACCGGTGTCAATACTTGAGGTATATGTACTATCAATTGCGTTCCTGTATGAATCTTCACTAAAAGACCTTCTGTAAGTTTGCTGATTATTTCTAGTCACATCAGGGATCTTCACTTTTTCTACATAATATTTTTCACGTATTTGTTGTCCACTGTCGCCATCTTGTTTCACAGGTGGCTTAGTCTTATCAAGATTAACCTTTAACTGTTCATAATGCATTGGCTTTGCCTTGTTTAAATCATCCGACGTATGCCTGTCATTTTTCACCTCTTTCACAGGAGAGTTCCTATCACGTTTATCTTGCCTTGGTGAGTTTATTTCTCTATGTAAGTCAGTATAATTTTGTTCCTGCTCACCATGCACATTTCTTTCAACACTTTTAGAGTTTCCATTTACAGAACTATTTCTTTGATCCTTGTCATCATATGACTGGACGGTTGTAGGCCTGTCATACAGAGTGAATATCCAGTGTGTACCATCATGTAGGGCAGCCCTGGAAGCATTAGTGATGGGTCTTCTCTGATAGAAGAGAAGATAGGCTGCTCTAGATACAATGTCTCTACCACTGATAGGCTTTACATGAGTGTCATCAAACTCATACCAATGGAAGTCTATTGGATTCTTACAAAATGCTGAAATTCAACGAAAGACAATCAATATACTATGATATACACAAGCATGCCTACAGATATCATAAGAGTGTGTAGCTGAAAATTAATCTTCTTATTTCTCAACCAAACAGTGTGCTATGCCAGGGTACTCAAAAGAACCATCTCAATGAGATGTTTCTTTAAAGCACCTAGAACATATGTTATGATAGGAAATTATTAAAATTTGATACTTGTCCACAAACAAGTATAAGACCATAATACACTTGTCAAAAAAAATATTACTTGTGCCAAAGAATAAACAATGCACAAAATAACCCTTACTGTGCTGAAACCATTATAGATTCTTTTGAAGACAGTATGAAACCAGATAGTATACCAGGGTTTGTACGGAAATGCGAAAACAGAATTCCAAGACTTTTCCAGGACTATTCCAGGACTTTTTTCATTTTTCAAGGACTCAATTTCTTCCCAATTTTGTATAAAACAATGCGAAAAAATGCTCTTTTTCAGCCGGAAGCGTCCAAATAAAAAGGCCCACTCGATTTCTTCGATTCTGACATGGGTGATAAAAACCGAGACTACTGCACAAATTGAATAGAATAGAATATGAGTCGCACCACATTCTTCCATGTATATCTAGCAATTTTCACTCAGTTTTTTTTGCGATTTTCACTCAGTTTTTTTTATTTTTTAGTTTTCAAAAACTAATTCATATTTTCAAGGATGATTTTACAAAATTCCAGGAGTTTTCCAGGACAAAAGGCACTTTTTTCAAATTGCAGGAGTTTTCCAGGACCAAGTTCAAATTCAAGGACTTTTCCAGGTCTTTGCGAACCCTGTATACTCAAAAAAATGTGTAGATCAGGCCTCAAGGCTATGAAACTTTTTTATGCTTAACTCAACTGAGCATGAAATTGATCCTTCTCATAAATGTTAAAAGGCCAAGAATTGTTGGCATTTTAACATTTATTAGCAGGATAAATACAACATCTGAGATTTTAAAATCAGGATTCACACATTTTTCGTACAACAGAAGAGCTCATAATCATTAATCAAACTGCCGTTAATAGCGATTATGAAGCATATACGAGTACATGGGTGAAAGTTCAAAATTTCCAAAATCCTGAACTTTCAAAACTTCAATCTTAAAACTTGAAATATGCCCACTAAATATTCACAATTTCAAGTTTAAATGGTCAAATGTCCAATAGACAGACAGAAATAAATCAGAGAAGCTATCATTATCTCCCTAATTCAGCATTTTGAGGCTGACTTTCAGTGGGAAGTCAGCCTCAAAATCTTGAATTCAGAAATAATCTTGAAAACTTTCTCCATTGCGAGTCAGGGCTTACCCTGGCTCAGAATTTGTTGTAGCCAACATTTTAGCCAAATGGAAAAGGTTGGAGCCAAATTAAATTTACTTTAGCCCAAAGTGAGCCAGAAAGTATTAGCAAGAAGTTGTTCTGAATTTAACTCTTTGTCGGCTAGCGGCCACTTTTGTCATCTGCTGATAACCTTTGAAAACATTTTGAACCCGCAGATCAGGCCCGACAAAACGTCGGGCCTGATCTGGATCCAAACTGTTTGACACCCTGAGGATATTGAAAAAAATCCAGCATTCAAATATGGCACATTATTAAAGTGCGAAGGAATAATAATAGCAATATTGGAAAATCCAAAAGCTGATCAAAATACACTTTTCCACAGAATATGTAATTTTTGAACTCTTAGCCAATTATTTATATTTGTAGCCACTGTACATTTTTAGTAGCAAATGGCTACAATGCCTAATGGCAGGGTGAGCCCTGCAAGTATTGCATTGACCAGTAGTCCAACCAGAGCCTTCACTGCTTGTTTGACTTTGTTTGATTTGATTTTTTACGTTCCATCAACAATCTTTCATTTAAACAGGGACGGCTACCCCCCCGGTCTCGAGTCAAGCACTCTACCACTGTGTCACTGCTTGTACACACACATTATGGCTGCAGACTGCGCAAAGGAATGATCAGACTAAAATCAGTCCTCTTGTACCACTAGATAGGTGTGTATGCACATTTAAGGAGTGACTTTACGCAGATAGGATAAATACTTAAATCTCATGAGCTGGTCTAGTGGCCCATATGATAAGTACACATAACACATGGGTCGGTCCAAATTTTTTTCAAAAAGATTTAATAAAAGAAAATGCAAATTTTTGGTTAACTGTTGCATGCTGGGTTATTTTTCACACTCTTTTGATCATGTCAAAATTCACTTTTTCAAAAAATTATTTCAGGAACACTATCAGAGTGTCAAACAGTCTGGACCCAGATCAGAATGTCGGTCCTGATCTGGGTCCAAACTGTTTGCAAAGGTTATTAGTAAATGACAAAAGTTGCTCCTTAGCCTAAAAGACAGGCTCCGAGTTTATATAACTTTTTCCATGCTCAACTTAGCCGAGCACGTTTATCCTGCTCATAAATGTTAAAATCCCAACAATTGTTGGCATTTTAACAATAGCATGATAAATACAACATCCGAGAGACATAAAGCAAGAAACTTCTTTATTTGTCCATATTTCAGTTTTTATGAGCAGTTGAAATTCCATGCTCTGTTGAGTTGAGCATGAAAAGTTTTATAACCTCGGGGCCTGGAGTTAAAAATATCAAAGCACCTGTATAATGTCCACCATTCATGTTTCCATAGTGATTAGAAACTGCATACAGATCATATAAGTCAGAAACACCATGACTAGTTGTGTCTTCCTTCTGTAATATATGTCGACCCATCTCTAACCCTGTCACTGGGAAATTCACCAATATGTTAAGCTTGTTCCTCCGAAGACCAGTCTGTAAGGTAAATGATATAAATTATATTTGTCTGCTCTCAGTCTCTGAGTCAGACACGTAAAAACCTGGCCTTAAGTTTATTTTTTCATCAGGTCTGGGGAACCTTGGAAAAGTGTGATCGTAAATTATCCCTGAAATGTGCAACCATAAACTCCCCATATCAAGTGGAATCACTCCAAATGGCAGTTTCCGAATGAATTTTACAGCATCAGCTTTCGGTTGTAATTATTGATTGTGCATTTCCGTGACCTCTGATGGTTTCCAGCCACAAGGTCCCTTCTTTAAGAAAGATTACCACCCACAAGTAAAAGATAACAAGTAAATATTTTACCATCTGAAACTCCTTCATAGAACTAGGATGAAAATAATGTAAATATCACAGGGGAAAAAAATTCATGATTCTGTTGGCTTAGCGCTGAATTGTCAAAAACAAGGCTAAATGGAAGATTTGTAAGAATGTTATATCACATAGAAGTGCAAGAAAAAACTCCAAATGAGATATGAAAACTTCTGTACTGTCAGTTCATGATGTCGCATGTTTAAGCGCTAATTTAATTTGCGATTTTTCAAGATTCCGTGACCAGCAGACCAGCTCATACTCAAATTAACTGAGAACGATATTTATCCTCCTCATATATTTTTAATTGTAACATTAATATGCAGGATAAAAACATGTACTGAGCATTTAAAACAAAACTTTATTTTCAGTATTTTAGTTTAGATGAGAGCATTTAAATTTTTTTTTTTCATAACATAACACCGGAGACTAATTTTTAGCATGCAAACGCCAAAGGCACCAACTACTCTACACACTCTCAACAGTCTGATCAGAGCCTTTGTTATTCACTGTCAGAAAAGGTGTCAATTTTGCTCAGTGCTTAATAGGTGTTTGGGAGCCCATTACAGTGGCGGATCCAGAGCCCCCACCCCCTCTCCCCGCTATTAAATATCCCATGAAAATGAAATAATTTAGTCTCATTGAGACCAAATTATTTCATTTTCATGGGATATTTAAGATAAATTAGATAAAACCAGCAAAGCGAAAGTGAACCACCACACCTTTATACTTATGCACCCTCTTTCCAGAAAGCCTTGATCCACCCCTAAATCTGGAAGTTTACCTGGAATATTAGCTCATTTGAATGATATAAACATTCACTCTTTTGCCTTATGGTTCTCGCTCTTTAGTAAAAATAAATCTGCTCTTTCGTATTACGGATCCGCTCTAACGTAAATCTTCCCAAGACATGACCACTTACAAACCACTTAGTGGGCACATACCTGTCTAAATCTCTTTAGGTGTATTACTAATACATCAGGACATGACCAGAGTCCTAGCTTCTTTACTGCTCCTCTCTGCTCCTTCTGACAAAATGGACATGACCAGGCATCTTCATCACTTAACTTTAGGAAACAAAACAGATAGTTTTATCAAAATGAAAAAGTACTAATTTATTAAATGAGTTGGGGAAAAGCAATAAAATGTGAGGCTTGCTAAGCATTTTATAGCTTTTTCCCAACGAGTTTAATAAATTAAACAATACGGGAGCATGAATGTTAGATCCTATTTATCATATAAAATGTGAGACTTGCCGAGAGTTTCATAGCTTTTTCGCAAGAAGTTTGATAAATTTAATAACACAGGCCCACAATATGTTTCATGCTATTTATGTGTGAAAACGTAAAGATTTTGCCAAATATATGCAACGTTGTTATGTTCCATAATGATACCTAAATATATTATGGAAGCCATTATTGGTTTATCGATTTTAAAACATGACAGTATATCAATCCCAGACGCGACATAAATATGATATTAACATTTTCAAAGCCTTTAACTAATCTTTTTGTTTTTGAAACTATTCATAGCCTCATGAATTACACCAATTTGATTGACAGCTGCCAAGCTCACTTGCCCGTGCAATACACTTGGCACATCAAATTCATTCACCAGAAGTGACACTGGTGTTGTGATCGACAGCGAGCCACATCTGAGTTGCACGTGCAAAACAAGCCTCTTGTTTGCTCCATTGGCTCTCCGCGTTCACACTGGCTGTTCCACTTTTCCATTTTACAATCAAACAAAACCGTTGCTATGTTAACATATTAAATACAAAACTGTTTTGTTTCCTAAATAATAAATAATTTCTATATTTATATGTTAATATATAATTGTATTAAGGGTTTTGTCTGTCAGAGTGTAAAACGGAAAAGCGCAACAGCCAATTAATTAAGGTACTGTGACATTCATGAGGCTATGAACGGTTGCAAAAATCTAAAGATTCATTTAAGACTTGCTTCGAAAATGTTAATATTATTTAATGATATTTTTTTATATATTCCATTTGTATAATATACATATACATATAATTATATCATAATTTGAGCAGACATGTGAGAAAAGGATTTGCACCATACCTTAACCATTAGACAATGCATGTTTGGTAGGAAAAAAGGGACTGAATGATCAGTTTTGCAAAAGTTATGCCATTTTGTTACTCTTACTGTATGGTGTTTGCAATATGGCTAATAGTGTGTGGTGGTAAAATAATACACTTACCCTCTCCTCCTTCGTAAATAATTTGAGACATTCATCCAATGAGACGTGAGACGGTTGTTGTTGGTTCAGTCGAACTTTGTGCACCGAATTGTGTTCTTCTAACTGCTCATCATCATTTTTAATAATCCTGCAATAAGACAAATGGTCTAAAATTTATGACACTTATTGCTTGACTAAAAGGCCTAGACAAACAGTGCAGACCCAGATCAGACTGCTTTTCCAGTACAGACCCCCCCACGGTACAGACCCATTCCCAGAGCCAGGGAATTTAGGTAACTTTTTTTCCCAATTCTGAAAAAAAATCCCAATCTTCAAAAAAAAATTTTTTGAAGATTGGGATTTTCATTCAGTCACAACACACACAAGGTACATGATGACAATCTACTAATGCATCTTATTTCTCCTTCAATTTGTTGATGGTAAAAGTATCTGTAATTGCTAATTTGTTTTTTTTATTGACAAAAAATGACATAATTGTGCACTATAACAAAGTTTCCAATTTAGGGGTTTACCGCGCTAATTTTCCCAATCTTAAAGGCCCTAGGGCCCCTTCCCAAAATTGCAACAAATTCCCTGCAGAGCCCCCCGGTGCTCTTGCACACCCCACTTGTGTAATCAAGTCACTCAACAATTTTATTATTGGATTCGATCCAAGCATTTAAGAGAATATATATAGCATAACAGATGAACGGACAGCTCTAGGCAATAACAATGTCTCTTCAGGCTTCACAGACATTAAAAGCCTTCATGTTTTTCATCACCCAGTCATAGCAACAGATAAGGATTTGGGTTGATTAGTTTTCACTACAAGATATTTTTGCAGATTTCTAATAGTTTTAATTAGTTTATTCTAACCTTTCAGTTTTCCATCCCAACAGCTGTTTTTCAGAAACAAAATATCCTCGATGCTTGGCTTTTGCCACCGATTTTCTGATTCATCTATGACTTTGGAAATCAGATCAGCAAAGATTTTACTTACAATAGTTTTTGCTGTAGGTTCCTGACAGGTAACAAACCTAAGATTGTTTTGGGAGCTTGTAATTGGAACTTTTTTCTGAAAGCGCCCACATTTAGCAGTCGACATTTTTGGAAGCAAAAGCGGAAACAGACTCTTTGATCAGCGGTTTCTACTAAAACACAGAATAGTGTCTCAACACTCACCTATCTTTTATTTTAGGATCCCATTCTACAACAAACTTCACATGCTTTGGACCAAATTCTTCGTTGTAAGTATTCAAAGCCCTGCAAGAAAACAGTCAATCAATGTATGAAAAATCAGTGTGGATCTTGATTAGCTGGCTTCATCAGCATCCATCTGATCTTGGTCTATATAATGTTTTCAAAAATGAAAATTAACTTTTGAAAAAGTTATATACATAGTGCACTTGTTAGAGGAAATAATAAAATTTAACCCATTTATGCCTAATGTATCTTCCCATCCTTATCAATTGGACGAGTCCATTTCCAATTTTAGGGTTGTTGGGTGGTACTTTTCATTTTTATTCAAATTTTAAAAGAAACGTCTGTAAGCAAACAGTGGAGACCCTGATCAGACGCCGCCTTTTGCAGCGTCTGATCTGAGTCTGCACTGTGTTTACCTACAGATGTCCAACAAAAAGGACACTAGGCTTTCATGTATATGTCGTTTAATAACTAAAAAAGTTATCCACTAGTATGAGTTTATCCTTGGACCTGGATCACTAACCTGAGAGCTGGTTCAAGAAGAAATGTTGTTAAAAACAGGTCTAATTTGAGCTCTGACAGCCACTTTTCTCCAGAGCAAACTTTTTTAGCAATTTGGGTACAAGGCATTTATGCAGAACAATAGTTTGACATGTTTTTATTTGAGCCACTGTGCAGGCGCAAAGTTCATACAGACAATGCTGTGTAAGATTCAAGGATTTTTCAGGGATTCTAAAAGCCTCTTCTACAATTTTCAAGGATTCCATACATGTAATTATGAAAAATACTGATAAACAATTCAAAATTCAACTCGGTAAATGATAAAATGATTAATAGAAATTCTGAATAAATAAGACAGCATTAGAAAATAAGCATTCTAATACATATGTAAATGAAACACAACGTCTGATTGGAAAACCTCAAAAATTTGTGACAGTATACTGATTTACTTAAAACTAAATTTCCAACCGTATATCCGATGATATACCTAACCAAATGAAAATTTTGAAAACAGTTATCCCCTAACTGAATCGCTGTGCCCTTATTTGGTGCAGAATATGCTTCACCAAATAAACACACAACAATTTTCCACAGATTTTGATTTCCATTAGGCTCTAGTATAGTCTTACAGAAAATAATAAATATCAAGTGTTTTAAGGTTTTAGAGTGATTCTCCAGTACTTTTCAAGGCAGATTTTATTTTCAAGGACTTTTCAAGACAGTCCTCCATATTCAACCTCTTTTCAAGGCTTTGTTAATCATGTGTTGTCATTTACAGATTTTTCAATTTTTAATTCTGGCAGCCACTTTGTTCTGCACAGCAAATCAATTGGTGCATCTGGCAATATTTGCATGTCCTAATAGAATTAAGGACTGCCTGTCCTAATAGAATTTAAGACTGCATGTCCTAATAGAATTTAGGACTGCATGTCCTAATAGAATTTAGGACTGCATGTCCTAATAGAATTTAGGACTGCATGTCCTAATAGAATTTAGGACTGAACAAATAAAATATAGATTAACTCTTTCCCATGCTGGTGGCAATGTGGTTGTCTGCTGATAACCTTTGCAAACAGATTGACCCAGATCAGGCCCAACACTATGTTGGGCCTGATCTGGATCCAATCTGTTCAACACTGTCACACTTATAATGATAGTATTCTTGACAGATTTTTGAAGAAAAAATTTCGGTAGACTAACACTTAATGCGCCAATCGCAACAAATCGTCTGCTTTTCTCGTCTGCTGAAATGTTTGAGAAGCCTCTATGGCAAACAGCGTGGACCCAGATCAGACTGATCCTATAGGAGCAGTCTGTTCTGTGTCCACGCGTTTTGCTTCTATACTTTATTCGTCAGTATTGTTAGGCAATTATTTGCAGCAGACGACTTCAGCAGACGACATTTTCACATGCATTTTTTTCTTGGCGCTTTAAAGGCTAATAAAAAATATAAAAAATTAACCAGCAATTAACCAACATACCTATCTACAGCCTCAGTGTACAAAGGCATTTCAACATCAGTTGGTAGACAACAGTCTTTGGTTCCACTGTCAATTACCCTGATTCTAAACAGAACTGGATACTCCTGCAATACATAAACGAACAGGTGCACCAGGACCTAGGTCCAAACAAACAACATTGGGCGTAAAAGTGTAAATATTATTTTCATATCCATCTGTTAACCCTTTACTCCAGCGATTTTATTGCTTTTTTGGGGATACAGTCTGTGCCTTTTGAATTTGGGAATAAATCCCAATAAAATCCTCAGTTTGGGAAAAAATCTCCTAAATTGGGAAAATACAGGCCTGTTTTGGATTGGGAAGCAGCCTGTATTTGGCTGTAAAATAGACAAAATAAAATCACTGTACTCCATAATAACGCATTTTGATACCTTTGAAATACATGTATTTGAAATTATTATGGAAAATGGAGCATTTGCTCCTATGGAGCAAATCCTCCATTTTCCATAATGTTTTCAAAATATTCAAAACTTTACTTCAATTTTTCCTGAATTTTTTTCAATGTTGTCGGAAAATAGAAAATGATGTCATGATCTAAAAATAGCCTATGGAGTAAAGGGTTAATAGATTTGTTTTGGAAGCTCAAAAGATCTATCTCATTGAGACTGTTCTTTTGAGTACCCACAACATATGCTTTGATTGAGCAATAAGAAAAATATTTTTTTGATTTTGCACTGTTATCCAGAGGCCAGATGGGATTATAACAATTTCTTGCCCCTAAACACATGTGCGAATAACTGTTTGCAGTTCATGTATTGTTTGAGAAGAAAGAAATATGGCCCAGATTGGCATATTTTGTCGCTGCATTTGTTCGTGAATATGTTGATTGAATTGTTTGAATGTTTGCAAAATAATTGGAAATTTCTTAAGTTTTGTTGAATCAAAATCTTATTGCAGACTTACATCAGCTCTATAAATAACATCATCTGGTACAGCTGGTCCTAGACTACGGAGAATCTGTTTCTGAATGTACCTGTAATCCTCCTCCCGAGGTACTCGTATCACCTGGGGACTGCAGATTCTGTAACTAAAAACAAAGTCCATGTATACCCGACAAAAAAAGAAACACACCAGTACAATTTTTCCCATTAAGTTCCCTTTTGGTAAAAAAATGTAAAGTGCCATGATATATTTATATCTGGTCAAATCTTACGAAAACTAAGAATGACGTAGATGAGTATCTGTACCTTCCCTGTGTAGGAACAAAACTCATCAAGCCAAATGGTAAACGGGTTTTGAAAGTGTTACTGACTTCATGAAATTCCGAGAATTCTTTACTTTTTCAAAGTTTGAAAATGATGTGTTGTCGTTATGTGAGACAACCAAAGTGTTAATTGACGAGTTAGCGCTACTCCAAAATACACTTGCATCATTTAGGACCGTTTAAATTGATAAAAAACAATGTTGAAATATTTACATGTTTTGTAAGGTTTATATCCTGTATGGAATCGCTATCCGAAGGGTAATCACAATGCATGGGCTACTTAGCATTCAATAATCGGGTATGGTGAATTTAACGATAGAATTTGCAAAGAATAAGTGTCTAAGTACAATTTGGTCTACTATGAGGATTCTCAATGCTTGAACTTATCCTGCAAGAGAGCATTATAAAAAGGCTTATTTTCTGTGACTTTACAATATGACCCCCACTTGGTTCATGACCAATTTTCTTTAACACATTTTTGACACCTGACTGCAAAAGATGTGTAATGCATCAGTATCTGGCATACCTTTAAACCAATATAACCGAATCTGGCCTATAACATGTGATCTTCCTGAGATCTGAATAGTTCTATGTGATGTGTTTCTTTTTTTTGTTGGGTATATAATCATACATGCAGGCTGATATAGACAATTTATTTTTTAAAAAATAATTTTGTAAATATTTTCTCATCCATCAGTTTTAGGTTATTATAACATATATTTTGGGTGCTCAAAAGAACCGTCTTGTTGAGACGGTTCTTTTGAGTATCCACAACATATGTTTAGGTTGACAAATAAAAAAATAAAATTGTAATACACTCTTATCTGGAGGCCTGATTAAAAATTCATAAGCACACAAGAATCCTCACAACAATCATAGGCTAGAGCTTCATACTCAATTTACTATAAAAATTCTGAGAGCTATATTTCATCAAAATTCAGTTCAGAATTTTCCATGTCCTGTCTTGTCTTTTAAGTATAACTCTCACAATTTGTGACAAAACTCAAATACAGCCACATGGGTTAAAGCTAAAAATTGTCAATAAAACTAGAATAACCCTTAATGCGCCAATCGCAACAAAAGTTGTCTGCTTTTCTCGTCTGCTCAAATGTTTAAGAAGCCTCTATGGCAAACAGTGTGGACCCAGATCAGACTGCTCTAGAGTACATGAATCTTATTATGCTTTATAAGTCACATCAATCAAAATACAATGAAAACTATCTTTCAAATCTTATCTATTTGACTTTTGTGGATTTAATGAGGAGGTTATATAGGAGCAGTCTGTTCTGGGTCCACGCTGTTTGTTTCTATACTTAATTAGGCAATTATTTGCAGCAGACGACATTTTCTTATGCATTTTTTTTTTCTTGGTGCTTTAAGGGATAAGCAAGGAAACTACAGTCTATATGATTGTTCAAAATTTTCAAACAGTTCTCAAATAAAATGTTGGTTTTCGGAGCTTGTCACAAAATGCTTGTCATAATAGCAAACAGAGAAGAAGACCATGATCAGACTGCTTCTTCAGAAGCAGCCTGATCTGGGTCTGCCCTGTTTGTCTAGACCTTTTTGGCAGGAAACTTGTGTTGGAAATTTTAGAACATTTACCGCAATCAAGAACCATACCTCTTAGTTGAAGAATATTGCTCTATATGAACAAGGAGAATTTGAACAACTTCATAGGAAGAGCTGGCGCTGTTGACTTCACTCAGAGGGTAGGTCTCAAAGGCAAACACATTCTCATTCTCATGGATATCTGACAATGGTTGCTCATCACCAAAAGTATTTCTAAATCCATCATCACCGACTTGACAAAGAACAAGCTGTGTAAACAAAGAATGTTACATTATTCATGAAGTTTTGTATATGAACTTTCAAGCTACAGTCGTGCCAACCAAGAGTGACAGTGATGTAATATTTTGTTTAGAATTGCTTAGGAAAACACAAACTTGTACACTTCAATTGAGCTAACGCGAATCGAGAGATCACTTGTATATTAATCCTACCCTGTGAATAGGATCAATACACCAGTGATCTATCGATTATAAGTCCCCGATAACTTTGTAAACAAAACATGAAGTCAATGTCACTCTTGGCTGGCAGGACAGTACATGTACATTACAGGGTAGTTAAAATGCTTATTTTCTTTTAGCAGAAAGAACATATGCTATGATTCTCATTGAAAAAGTCTCAGCTACAGACATCACAAATGAATACAACAACAGACATTTGCATTGAGAAATAGGGTGTGAAAAGTTGTTGTTTTTTTTTTAAGAGACTGTCAATATAGCTGTTCCGGGACCAATGTTTATGAGAGCTGATCAGTCATACATACAATAATTGCTTGTTTTTTGAAGTGAGATAGAAATAAAAATGTGCACGCCTTGCCCGTCAAATGATGACAAAATTGGGTGCATTATGGTTAATATTTTATTTATGTAATAACAGCCATTGAATATTTTTCCAATAGCAGAGTGCAGTGGTTGTTGGTAGAGCATTAGACTGGAGATCAAAGGGTTGCTAGTTCGAGTCTCACTGCCGAAGTCACAGAGTCACTGTGTTGTGTCCTTGAGCAAGACTTATATCTGTTGCTTAGTACTGATTCAACCCAGGAAGACCGGTTCCGATATGACTGAAAAATTGTTGACTTGGATGTAAAGAATCAAAACAAACAAACATTTATGTTCACTACTGACAAGGTTTGATGGGAGATGTTGAAAACTGATGATAAAGCCCCACCCCCTCCCCCAAGACCTGGCAAATATTAATGCAAGAAAAGTCATTGGTATCATGGGTCAGGTGTGGTACTTGATTGTATCGATTCCTGATCTTTGCACCCTTACTTACTTTGATCCTTAAATCTTCAACCAAAATCAAAGAAATAAATGCAGGGTTCGCGCTACCGATCGCCATTGTCGCAAAATGCGAAGAAATAATAAATTTGGCGCAAAAAAAATTAATTTGGCGACAACTATTGGCGAAAGAAAAATCGCAAGAAAATTTTTTTGTCTGGCGTCGTAATCGTCACCTCCGGCTACAAGTCATTGCCTCGTGCCGCTTAATGGTCATCAATGTGTATCTTAATTGTCAATTAACACCCCAATTATCGACCACACAATTCAGTAGCTGATCGAGTCAAACCTGGACACGCGCTGATAATCTCGGACCCAGTATAAATGTTTATTGGGTCCGAGTGATAACCTACGGCGATCGGCACACTCTTTTTACAGCTGCTACCGGTAACGGTCATAATTACAGAAGGTGCCATGCTTAGCATGATGACTGCACTATCATCGTGACATCTTTGCTTTTTGTGGTCAATAATAATACTCATTACATAGCTTTCTGAATTCGTAACTTTAAACATGTTGAAAAGACCGCTACATCGACGTCCACGAGGAAGAAAAAATCAAGTGTCGCTTGCAAGCTCACTTTCCACTCGTAAGAAGATAGATATATTGCTTCGAGCTTTCCATCAAGCGTTGTGAGAAAGGAGAAATATTTGCATGGTGTTCACTGTGCCATTCTTTCATCCGACGGCATCACTCAGAAGACATTACCAGGCATGCGAAAGGATCCGCGCATCTCGCAAAGGCCGACAGTAGCATTGCTTCTCTTTTCAAGACAGCAACTGCACACGCTGTTCAAAGTGCTTTTCTCGACAGTTTCAGATATCTGAACCTATCATTTCTAAACAGAAACCTTTTATTTAAAAGGTAGATGATGTTATGGCTCACTTTTGTTTTGTCAGAAAAATTCGGGCCTGTATTCCGAGGTAAAAATTATGCAATTGTGCTCTCCCCTAATATTTTTGAATTAGCTCCCTTGTTACAATATTTAGCATAATACTTTGGCAATGCAGTTATTCGTTCTATTTAACATATAATTTCCCAATTTAAACATTTTAATCAAAGTATTATATGATATTTTATAATTTTATATTCAAGCGAGAATAACATTGATTGCAAACTTTTAATCACTAAAATCAAATACCAAAAAAATCGAAAGAAAAAAAGTCATATTATTTTAAAATTGGCGTCATACATATATTATCAATTACTATTGATCAAATGCTGTGTTGAAAAATACCATGTGTTCAAACCTGAATGGAGGTTTTCCATACGGAAAGAATGACAATTACATAGATAGTCTGATCATTATCATCCCTGTGTAATATTTTTTGCCTGACACCTTCAAAGTACAATGTAGGTTAATCCTATTTATTCTGAATACTTGCAAACAGGTACTTTGGCAAGCAGTGAATACCCAAACAGCATTTCATCAGTGTTTGCTCTGTTAAGAAAAATCAACAATCTCCAGGTACAAAAATACATAAATTTAAAGATTGTCAACCGCTTTAAATACAAAATGGACTATTCCTTAGTTATTTTATCAATGTGTGTACAATAACCCACCAGAATTAAGGGGGTTGAAGACAGAAGACATTTTTTTGCGAAAAATGCCCCCAAACCTGGCTCTTTTTGGGCGAAAAATGGCCAAAATCTGGCTCTAAGTTCGAGAAAATGGCACAAAAAAAATCTGATTGGCGAAAATGGTGGCGAAAGAAAAATAAATCCTAGCGCAAACCCTGAAATGAGTCTTTACCTATTGGGAATACTATAAAACACTTATATTTGGCGGGTATTTTTATTTGGTGCTATTGGCAGTAATATGAGACCATAAAATAGTTTAAAATTCAGATACACAATAAGCTGAGAATTTAGCTACAAATGGACACACACCCTTAGTATGTTGGTATCAGTATTATCACTAAAAAACAATTTTTGAACGGTAGAGAATGTTTCAACATAGAGGAAACCATGTCTTTAAAAGACTAGTACTACTATCAAAGGGTCTGGATAGAATATGCTCGTAATGCTCCCCATAAGGAGCATATTCTTTCCTTTAAAAGTAGGCCCTATGACAGTGATTCATTTACAATTTTGAGCTTATGGGTGGGCCCGGTCCTGGGACTCGCTGTTTCCCATATCAATGAGTCCAATTGCAAACTTATGAGTCCAGAACACTATTTTTAATGACAAGTCTGCAATACTTTTGCATCCTGGGACATGCTGAAATTAAAACTTTGCATCCCAGAGACAAAACTATGCGCAAGATGCAGGATGCCCAGGTAACAAAATCACTGCTATGAGAATAGAAAATAACTTCAAAGGGCATTATATTGAGAAACTGAAATTAAACTACGCCAGTATGGCAGTCATTAAAATCACTAAATTTTGATCCCCCGAATGTGGGTGACAGTAATACAGAATCCACTCTTTGACTGAGAGAGCAAGGTGCTACTTTCTTTATTGTACACTAGTTATAAGATTGATTCATCCACAGGTTTTAAGCGTTTAAAATTTGTTGTGGTTTGAGATGGGTATTAAGTTATTAACCCTCTATCAACTGAACAAGTGTCACCTACTGATAACCTTTGCAAACATTTTGGACCCAGATCAGGCTCAACAAAATGTAGGGTCTGATGATGATCTGGATCCAAACTGTTTGACACTCTGATGGTATTTCTGAAAGAATGTTTAAAAAAGGTAATTTTGAAAAAAAATCAGCAGACAACAAAAAAGCATGAAAAATTTCCCAGTAGGCAAAGAATTAATGACAGACAATATTTTTATGCACTCTCATATGGAGGTTTGATTATTTTTAAGTGGAAAAAGTGTGGGCAGGGAATAAGCTAGGAAGCAACTAGGGCAAAATAGTCACCCCAGGGGTGGAAATTTTGCCCTAAATGGGACCCAGGGAGAAGTGGAAGTCTCATTTTCATTCTGTCACCACACAAACGCAAGCTGCAATCTACTACCACTGCAATCGTATTTCTCCTTCCATGTAATGGCAATAGTATGTGTAATGGCTAATTTGCTTCTAAACTGACAGAAAATGTTGAATTTTTCGCAATAACTTCCCCCTATCTAACTGTCACTTCTCCCTAATTTTCCTGGAGGGAGAAGTCACTTCTCCCATTGTCAGGGCCTAGCTTGAACCCTGGTGGGTTGAAAAAAGACAAAGATTTTTTACCCGTTTAGGTACAACATCTAACTCAAATGCCAGCTTCTCCCTCAGTTCTTTCACCGTCTCAAACATGCTCATTTCAAGAGCTATTCGCAGTTGTTTGGGGTCATCATCTAGATAAACTACAGTGATATAAACTGGACGTAAACAACGTTGAGGTACTGGCAGTGAAAGACAAAGGTATGACTCGTAGGTATTGCTCTGTTTCTCACAGTTTGGACAGATCAAAGATGACCTATAGAGAGCTTGAAACTTGTTGAAAATCTCACACCCTTGTGCCATATTGAGAACAGCTGCAGGACTTGACTCTGTCAATGATTCATTTTGCTGAAAAACACAATATAGAATCAACCCACCATAAAATACATGCATTAACCTTTATCCTGCTGAGTCAATGTATATCCTCATAAATTTATTGTAGTCTAGATCCTGCCAAGTTGGCTTCCACCAGCTGATCAGGATCCACACTATTTTCCATATAACTGATTCCTGAATGGAAACAGGAAGCTGATGTGATATTTAAAACGAAGATGTATTTATTTATTTGGCAAGACAATGGTCAGTGTCAGCAAACAATCTGTCAAAATCAGGAAAAATGCTTAAAATCCAGTACTAAATTCAATTTAATTACTAGCACATTATGTGCAAACTATTTTTCAAAAAAAAAACAACAACCTCTACAACATTATTAAACAGTACTTTAAATCCAGACCAGTTGGCCTCTTACAGAGCCAGCTGGCCAGGATCCACATCATTGAATTTGTAATATAATGAATTTACGCGTTCACCACTTCATTGACTGGAAATAAGAAATTCTACAATATACAGACTTCAGAACCCATAAAGTGCTGTTTTATTATGTAAGAAATCAAAATAAGTAACATTTATTAAATATTCAAGTTGTGCATTCATATTTATATATTTTTCACACAAGCAGATTTTTGTGAATTTATCCCTATATATTAATGATGCTTTGGTTATATGGATTAGTTACATTTGTAAGAATATGATCCATAAGTACCTTCTTTGATCTTGAAATGGTGTCTTTTGACTTCTTCTTTTGAGAATGATGCAGTTCCTCATTCAGCCTATCAAGCAACCAAAGCAGAAATTCTTGTGCGTCGTGCTGTGAAGATCCTTTGTACTGTGAATTGTACTTACTTATCACAGATTTGAATTGTTCTGACAAAGCTGGACTATAGTTTAAAGACCATAGACTTTCAAGAAGCTGACTTAGGTGTTCAGTAATATCACCTTTCAAGCTTCCAACAAGACGCTTGGCAATGCCTTTGACATGAAGTATCTCTTTAAAATGTTTTAGTACAAAATATTCAGCACATTGGTCTGTGTTACTTATACACTGCAAGACTGTATTCATAAAGCAAGTATTTCCATGATTGTAGATACCAAGTGTTCCCGGTGTTTTGTCCCATTTTGGTAAATTTGCTATTTGTGAATTAGGCTTGGTCATTAGTGGTCGACTTTGAGAATCTGTATACCCGTCTGTTTTATCATTGGAATCAGATTTCTTGTCTTGATTTTCTTCATCTCTTGTTCCCGCTTCTGACCAGTTTTCTCTTCTTCGAAGTGTTGGAGTCAAACCCCCTTTTACCAACCCTTCTTTATTTGCTTGTTTTGAGCGTTTCACAGTATTGGAACCAACTATACGACTCATTAATTTCTTCACCCCTCGTAACGACGGTTTCCTGATATGAATCGTTCTGCTGTCACTCTCATTGTCTTTAGAATCAAATTCATTGACACTTGTTGACATAGATTGGCAACTTCTGCTCACTTCTTTGTATGTTTGAGAAGCACTAAGCGAACTATTTCGGAAATCATTTTGCTCTAAGAGTAAAATATTTCCTTCTGAAAATGTTCGATACGGTTTTGAGTCCGAATATCTTTGCATAATACGTTTGAATTGAATAAAATTAGTGTTTCCGTGTTCACCTGTTAATTATGGCGGCCATGATTGATACGCATTGTGGGAAGGCAGGTGATTTTTGACTAGTTGCACAAATGTCGTGCTCTACTGGATGGGCCCAGCCTCGGACACGGTAACTGACATACAGGTATATGCATATATTGGAAATTCGTTATCGAGGCTGCGCTTTCGAAACTGGCGTAACGTTGAAGATTGGTTGGTCCATCTGTAAAAACGAAAAGACTCGATCAGAAACCGTGACAGGCAGATCAAAGTAAAAGCAAAAGAAACAACATGGAAATACATGTATAATAAAACTACGGAGCCCACGGAACAGTAATGAATAGGATACCTTTGCATTTTCTAACGTAGTAAAAATGTTAAAATAAATTGTAATTACGTATGTCCGTCTACCTTCCAGTCGTCAATCTTGAGTGGATTTTCGGTGTTTAATACAAATAAATCACCACCAGAAGGATGGAAAGGGATGCTAGTGACAACTTCGTTTGACTTAAGCAAAGCCAAAATTTCTGTTGTTGCAATTGGCATAATGTTTCGATTTGAGCGAGCCATTACCAAGAAAAAAATAAAACCGAGTTTGAATTTCAGTGCATGTCTCTGATTGCGCGATTTTCAATCCTATAGAAAATTTGTGAAATGAAACTGAATAAAATTAAGCAAGTTAAATGCATGTTAAAGATAGAAAGTAAACCTTTGCATTTTCTGTTTATTTCTTTTCTATAGAAATTGACTCGGTCTTAGCTAAGCTATTACCTTAAAGCTGCATACTCTGTAACTATGAACATTTTTCGATTTTTTTATTTTCTTTTTAAATCATTTGTAAAAGTAGAATTAAGCTATGTTTTCACAATAAAAATGTCCAGTGCAGCTGAAAACTGCATGGAAAAGTGAATTATCTTATCAAATAGGTGTTTTTTCTATTGTTGGTAATTATTTGCGTCCCTCCAATAATTCTAGACCGTTGAATTTTAACATAAATGCAGTTGTTTTGATAGTGATAACTTGTTAAGATTTACGAAAATGGTAAAATGTTCACCTGAATTTGAGTATTTTTACTGTGTTCTTGAAAAATAAAAACATTATTTTTAAAATTAGAAGATCAAAAGTTACAGACTATGCAGCTTTAAGTGAATAATATGAATCTTACACACAGCACAGACTTAGTGGTGTTTTATCAGGTCAGACTCATACCAGCACGCTCAGCCATAAGGGCTAGTTTAAATTTCGCGTCTCGCTAGTTTAGCTATCGAATTTTGCAGAGAGCGAATAACGAAGGCACTGATCAGACTATCTTGTGGGTCGTCAGCTATCTAGTGGGTCTAGAAGTATTATTTTTGCCTGAATAATCATCTACTTCCTTATTGTATGTGTATACGAGCAGCGAACGCTCCGACGAGACTTTTCGAGCGGCGCAGGCTCGACTGACCGTTCGCGATGAGTACCAATTTTTTTTTTATAAACTGGTTCTTGCAAACAGTGAAGACCCAAATGAAATGCCGCATAATGTGACGTTTCATCAGGGTCTACACTAGCTGCTTGTAAAGACAAAAGTGATCTTCAGAGAAAGAAAATAAAAAATATATTTGTTACACTGATCTTGAAATTTTAGTAAGCAGGACCATTCAGACACGCTCAGGGCGGGCACACGACAATCAATTAACACTCAATCCATCAATAATCGATAATCGTTCACAGGCTTTGATAATCCAATTATCACTGATTTGAGTTGAATGGATTATCTTAAAGGCTCGTCCGCCAGAGAAGTGACAATTTTGATGGTTACACTTTTGATAATTTTGTTATGACCGAAAATATGTTGCTCTATCGAAAAGTAACGATTCTGAGGGAACGCTGCAATCTGCAGTTGGGTACCTTTTGTATGCTAAGAATGCAAGCGATACTTAACGTTTGACAGATTGTAAACAGGATAAAGAGAAGAAGGGGAAATACAGATATGAATAATAATAATAATAATAATAATAATAATAATAATAATAATAATAATAATGAAAATAATAAATCACAAAAACCATTCACCTGAACTGGGTCCGGGGCCTAAACACCAATTGTTCGATGTCAAGAAACTGTTTTTATAGCAGTGTATATACGCGATATTCGTAAGTTGATTTTATACGAAAGATGACAGTGCATATCAGCCTGCACAGCTAGCTGACTTGAAACTTATTTAATTATTAGGAGTATCCTTGCTATCCATACTGATTGTTTGCGAAAAACAAGGGCGCACATCAGCCTTTACAGCCGTGCAGTCTGCTCAGTGCCTTAAAATTTGTTGTAAGCTGTCTAGTAATAGCAAAAAGCTTCTGCCAGAACACAGCTAGTTGAAGCCTTTGTGAGCAGATATGAAGGTATTGGCCTATATATGATCTGAACTTTCATCTGCTATCCTATTTTGTGTATACATACGAACAGCGAAGGCTCTGGTCAGACTTTACAGATGCACTGACTCGTCCGAGCCTTCGCTGCTCGCCGGTGTAAAATTAAAATCCCAAATCTCATATAATTGTATGAAATTGGATTTCTTACAGTCTAAATTGAAATATGTCAAACCTTTTCAATGAAATGTTACCTACTACAGGGCGACGTCGGACCAGAGTCCGTACTCTTTACATTTCCCCAAATATTATAATATCTTCAACTTGAATAGTACCTTTTGCGAGTAATAAGACATGTATAGGTCCGACTTCACACGTCGGGGCGCCCGACCTTGGTCCCCACTGTCTGCAATATTCTTTAGACAAAATAGGGACATCTCTGAATCCAACCAGACGCCGCATGAAGCAACACCTGATCTGGGTTTGCAATGTTCGCCAAGTCAGACATACTGCCAACCTCGGGAAAAAGAAATAAAATGACCACATGAAAATGATTTGGATCCAGATCATCCCCGGTTTCTCACGTCTAACCTGGGTCAAACTGATAAATCAATGTGAATTAGCATGGATGTATAGCATATACATGTATCAAGAATAATTTTCACATTAAAATTCTTAGGTGAAATCTGGCAGATTTGGTGAGTGAGTTAGTTTGTGCTTAACGTCTCCACCAACAACTTGTGCCATATGGAGACGAGTCTCCCGTCCAACAGACAGGGGGGGATGGGGCTGGGGAGCGAACTAAGGACCCCTGGACACAAGGCAAGTGGATTATATATCCATTACAACACGGCGACTATATATGGTTATGGACCTAAATGGTTCTACACCTTCATCTAAAAGTTGAGTATCGTCTGTCAACATTATGTATCCAATTGCTCAGTGAGCCTATCATCAAACCAAAACAGTTGAAGATTTGTATTATTAATATTTTATAATTAATTTACCATGCATCGTTATTAAACATATCTATAAAGGTATCATGCAGCATCCTCTGGTATCCTGAGGTTATCATACCGACCCCCGCCCATTCATCCAGTCTGTCTGTCCATCCACCCGTCCGTCCACCTATCCATCCACCTATCCATCCACCCATCCTTCCACCAACCACGGATCTTAAATAACCTAATATAGGGTCCGTGCACCAACCTAGCTATTTATGACAAATAAACAATAACTAAAATATTTTGGGGGCGAAACGACTAGGGGGAAGTGGTATTGGGGGGGGGGGGGAACGTCTTGGGAGCGAAACGTCTTGTTACCGTTTTAAGTATGTGAATTGAATACAATGGAAAATAAAATACATTTTAGGGAGAATTGGCTTATATTTTTGGGAATTTGGGGAGAAGCTGGATTAATTTTAAGGATTTGGGGAGCAAAGGAAACACACTTTCAGGGAGCTGAGGAATTTTCTTTCAGGGATTTGGGGAGATCAATGCATTATTTTCAGGGATCAAGGGAGCACATCCCCCCGGGGAGGGGCCTCGATGATAGGAGACCTTGGCTGGAACACCCTTCAAAAGCGTAGAGATCTTACTAGACTCAGCATGATGTATATACAGGATCGTGTACAATTTAGTCGACATACTGTACCAGTAGAGCCTTACCTGACTCCATCGACTAGCATGACTAAATCCTGACCACGAACAACACCTACCATCCTACCAACAGAGCTTCTTCCCAAGAACCATCGTCTTGTGGAACCAACTCCCTCAGACTGCAGTAAGCCAGACAACGCTGGAGGCCTTCCAGAACCAGCTGGCAACCCACATCTTCTTAAACGCCAACCTTGTTTTTTTTATCCGATTTTAACTACTGTAGGCTATCAGTGGCGGATCCAGGACCACTAATGCTGGGGGTGCTTGATAGGTTGACACCGACAGTCATTGTATACAGACACTAATAGCACAAATCAGTTTCCATATAAAACTGTACCCCATAGAAGCAAGAGACTCAATTAGCCTATATACCACTCCCCTGAGCATCTGGCCTTCTGGTTTCAGATATTTTTTTTTTTTTTTTTTTTTGGTTTAAAAAAAACAAATGTCCCCGGCGAGTGATCAATTTGGATCCGAGGTGCGTGGTTGGATTAACGTTTAAAAAACACCGTTAAAACACTAAACTTTGCTACATATTAAAAGTATTTGCTGTGGACAGAAGATTTGTTTTAAAAAAAAGTTTTTCCCCCATTATGATTATGGGAGCTATTAAAGTCTAATGACCGTAAGTATTTGCCTTTTATCTTACTTAGACCCAACATGCATGGTTGGCAGAATTTATGGGTCTACAAGCTGTGGGTCTCATGGTTTCAGAGAAGATGTTTCTTAAGTTTTCCCCCATTTTAAATCAATAGAACTTATGACTCCATGGCTAGTATAGACACCAGGAGCACGGATGGCAGGATTTATGTAGGTGACCACAAAGTAAGAAGAAGGACAAAAATCAGGAATCGATGCATTCAAGCACCACACCTGACCCAGGATACCAATGGGAAAGTGACAACTTCACAATTAGATATCACAAACGAGAGCCAAGAGGTCAGCCCTTTCCCAGCAGGTGACCACAAAGTAAGTAAGGATGCAAAGATCAGGAACCATTCAATCAAGTACCACACCTGACCCAGGATACCAATGGGAATGTATCAAACTCACAAGGCGTCAATAAACATACGCGCACGAAAGCATAACAAAAACAAGTCAGAAATAACATAAATTATCCAAGACATAAATCTATAAGCTGTTTGGTCTCGCTGTTTCAGAGAAGAAGATGTTTAAAGTTTTTTTTTTTTTCCATTATACGTCTATATATGCCAGAGTTCTCATCCAATCAGCCCAAAGAACCACATGCATCCTTTCCCCTTTCACACCTGATGATGCGGACCGCTAATATACGTCTTTAAAAACGTGAACGGAAGATGCCGTGACGAACGTTGGACCATTGGTAAACCTTACATGAGTTTTCGGGCTCATGTGAGTTAACCAAACTGTTGCTCAACTGGGTCCGCATTTAGATTATTGCCTAGTTGATTGGCGGCGAAGGTAGTGAAATAATTCCTAAATACTCCTATCTAATAGATACAAAAGGGCCTGGAGTGGGGTTTTGCCAGTAAATGGCAACTGTCTTATTTCAATAAGAAGGAATGCGAGTGACTGTAGATAATAGTTCATGACCAGTTTCAGCAATAGAATTGTGCTGGACAGGAAGAGCGAACCCGTGACAGCCTGATCGCTAGTCAGACCCACATCCCACAGAGTTCACACACACAGACACACTCACACACGCACGCACGCACGCACGCATGCACTTTATGCAAGACTAGCATCGCTGATACGATAGTGTCAAAATCAAATGTGCAATTTTAATTTTGTTTTTAAAAAAAGTCTTATCGCACGCAATGCTGCCCTGAGAAGGCTTTAATGGCCTGAATCAGAGTGCGCATCCATGTTTGTCAGCAAAAATGAAGAGTCCAGCAAGACTGGGAACAGGTCATGGAAAGAGCACGATGGCGAATATTTGCGGCTATTTTTAAAAAGAAAAAAAATGTGGTTGGAGAAAAAGCATTAATAAGTGCTCATGACAAATTATACCCTCCGATTTTAAAACTATATTTCACATTACGAGGAAACCTGATTTTGCTGTGCAGTGTCACGCACGCACGATATGCACAGACTCGCAGTGCTGATACGCGCGTGTGCTAGGACATTTTTTTTAAAGCATCTTGTCCCACGCAATGTTGCCCAGCGAAGGCTCTCGGTTGGATAACCCAAATCAGAACATGCATCCGCGTATATCAGCGCATCATGAAGACCCCAGTAAAACTGATAACAGGTCATGGACAGAGCAGCAAGCCAAATGTCTGCGGCAATATTTTAAAAGAATAATGTGATTGGGGAAAGCTAATTCTACCGTCGATTTTAAAACTATATCCTTTGAAAAATTTAAAGTATGGCAGATAGCTGCGAGAAAACTTGATTTCTGAGTCAAGACTGCTTGCTAATGTTTTCAGTGGTGTTACCACCAGTGGTAATTCATGATCTAAGAGACCGACAATTACAAAACAGACCACAGGTATTTTATCAGGTCGCGCACGTCGTGTCGGTGGCCATGACGCATGAAAATATACATTACATTTGAAAAATTGTCAAACCGCTAATTTCAGCGGTTTGCAGGAATATCATTTTCAATAATGAACACATAATTTGAGGGTGCTCAAGACTTGCTTTCAAAGTTATACAAAATGTATCAGAGTTTAGAAATTCTCTTTTTCGCACTGACATGAAGATAAGGCTATCCAAATTTATAGGGTACCTGGTTACGCAGTCGGTCAGCTGATTTGCTCAAACTTAATTTTATGATTAGGTGTGACAATTAACAGCCGATTTAATCTCTAGGGTGCTGACTTCTTAACCGGGCTTACAGAACACGCAAAAAGATACCTACCGTCAGTGACCTATATAGGTCACTGCTACCGTACATTGAGAAGAAAAAAGGTAGGTTAATATTTTTTTTACCATGGACTCAGCTGGGGGTGCTGAAGCACCCAAAGTACCCCCTAAATCCGCCACTGATTATATACGTCTTTTATCCGTGGCGCATGGGCATCACCACATTGCGAGAATACCCAAGTACTGAGGGAGGCAAAATTTTACTGATGATGATGATGATGATGATGATGATGATGGTGATGATAATGCTAGGAAGGTAATAAAACACACACGGCGGTCAAACTAATAGTCAAACTCATTACGGACTCTGATGGCGGGAAGATATGTCAAACTAACCAGGCTTATCCACTTTTCATCTTTTGGTTATAGCAACTGTGTATGTTCTCTGGGTTGAAAATAATTATGATCGTGTAACCGCGGCTTGTAGCATGCCGCGGATCCTGGGGGGGGGGGGGGGGGGGGGGGGGAGAGAGGAATAGGGTTGGACTTCCCCCTGGAAAAATCACTTAGCAATTGGACCCCCCTCCCCCCCCCCTTTGAAAAGTTGGGGCCCCCTGGGAAATTTTGGACCTCCCCCTGGAACCTTGGATAATTAAAATGCCAGATGTTTTTTTCTATCAGTTGGGCCTGGACCCCTCTGACGAAAATTCCTGGGACCAGCACATGTAGGGCCTATTGCATGTTTTGTTTGATTTGATTCTTTACGTCCCATCAACAATCTTTCAGTTAAACAGGGACGGGTCTTCCTGGGTTTAACCAGTTATAAGCTAGGATAAATGTGTCTTGCTCAAGGACCACAATGCAGTGACGCTGTTGATGCTCAAACCAGCGGACCGCCCCTCTGTCTCGAGTCAAGCACTCTACCACTGAGCCACTGTGCTTCCAGGGCCTATACATGTAGCATAGATCTATGGGCGGCAAATGTGCGGTTGTTTAATGACCTAAATGCAATAAAATTGAGGCAGCTTTGGTAACGATAAAATGGATTTTAGAATTCTTATTGCATTGTTTAAATGATTTTTATCTTTACCAAAGCTGTTTTAAATGGTTTTTAGAATTCTAAAATCTATTTTTATCATTACCAAACCTGCATTGAGGGTGCTCAAAATAGATGGAAGCGGTATGGCAACTATAGGCCCTAAATGATTTACTGGATGAGCAGTCTGATCTGGGTTGACACTGTTTTCCATTCCAACACCTCAATATTAACTCAACTCATTTTAAAAAAGTAGTCAAAATATTGCACAAGTTCAAAATTTAAAATAAATAGGATGAGAAATTAAGTCCAGGTGTCAAATTTGTTAGGTCAAGCTAACCAAAAGGTTTGAGCATTCTCAGCCTACTGTCATCTGCTGATTTTTTAAAAATCATCCTTTTCGAAAATTTCTTTTATGAATACCAGAATGTCAAGCAGTTTAATTGGATCCAGATCAGACCCGACATTATTTTCTTATCCAACAGTTTAAACAGTGTAGTTGACTGCTGACTGCTCAAAAGAAACATCTCATCAAGTGATTTTTAACACAATAAGACAATTAATTTTTGATTATTCATTTTAATCTAAAGACCTAGTTGGTATTTGTGTGTTTTTCAGAGAGATTTCTCAACTAAAGGAAGCGCTTCCAGAGCTGTTCCACTCTATTTAACAAAAATGCCTGCTTGTCGGTATGGACCAACCAACACATACAACATCAACACACCTATTGGTGAAATGATACTTAACTGCTGTCCAAAGGGAATTCACAGTCTTGAGTTGGTAGATGATATCACAGATGAAAACTTCTCTCCTGATCCTGGGTAAGTTCTACACTGGGCATTAGTAACATGTACATGTGTGTTTATAGGGTACTCACAGGCTTGAGTTGGGGAGCGCAGTGGCTCAGTGGTAGAGTCCTGACTAGAGACTGAGAGGGCTGCAGGTTTGAGCCTCACCGGCGTCACTTCGTTGTGTCCTTGAGAAAGACACATTAATCCTAGCTTAGTACTGGTTCAACCCAGGTAGACCCGTCCCTACATAACTGAAAGATTGGCGATGGGACGTAAAGAATCAAATCAAACAGACAAAAACAGGCTTGAGTTCGTAGATGACATCGCAGATGGCAACTTCTTTCCTCATCCTGGGTGAATTCTACACTGAGGAGGCCCCCAGGGATCTCCGGAGCTGGGGAGAAGGGCTAGGGACTGGGGAGCAGTGGCAATTATTTTAGGGGAGCTCAGGGAAGCAAGCACATACTTTTGGAGATTTAGGTAGCACTGCCTAAAAAGCTGAGGAACACAATTCAGGGATTTTGGGAGATCACAGCATTATTTTTAGGGATCAAGGGAGCACAGACGCTTCATTCACTTTGGGGGCCTCAATGAGAGGGTAAGTTACATCTTATGTATAGGGTACCCACATGCTTGAAAATTATTTTAAAATGTAAAAAATTCTTTCTCCAAACTGTTTGTAGCGACACTTGCAGGCGAGAAGTTAAAGACATATGCGGCTATTTCCAATGCGCACCTTTTCCGCGTCTGCAAACGGGGAAAGTTGTTTGGGTCCTGTCTTTCGACCCTTAACGGATTCGGATCAATACAGCTTCCGATATTCTTATGTCATATCGGTGTTCCGACATTTTCTTCACAAAATAACTAATTAAAGTGTGTTCGAAATATCTATTGACATCTTTTCAGAACTGATCGTCTCAGCACTAAAGACAGATAAATGTAGCTCAGTCGAAATCAAACGACGTACACAATAACCCTGGTTACGAATACGATAGTGGCTGAGTCTATACTATTTGTATGGATATTTAGAGCGGCGCACGACCTGACCTCGTGGCCTAGTGGTTAGCGCGCCTGGCTACAAAGCCAGAGAACCAGGATCGATTCCCAGATGCGCACATATTTTCAGTGTGTTTTTTCTTTCTTTTTTAACATTTTAATGCTAAATTACTTCATATACTAGTAAAATGGCATCATCAAAACGACCGAAATGGTCATCCCCGAACTTTTTATATTCAATTACGCATGAAACCTATGGGGGTGGGGTTAAATTTGGCCCTCTAGAAAGAGAATTAGTTCGGTGACCCCAGATTTTTTTTTTTTTTTCTGAAAGGTATTATAATAGTCCATGAATTAAAAATAAATTTTCAAGATTTTCAATGTCAGATTTTTTAATACATGATTTATTCTAAAAACAAATTCCATTTTTCGACGAATTGCCAAAATATATCATGCAGTATCTTGTCACAGCATGGGGTAACAAGTAAACATGCACATTTTCTTAAAAGTTTGAGGTCATGGGCAGTAATTTAAGTTAAAAGAAAGAAGCTGGGTGAAGATTACAACCGTTTTAGCTCGATAATTAGGACTAGTATTATTATTTTATATTTCTAGAAAATTGGTCAAATTCTGTAAACTTCAATATGAGATTCTGAAAAAATAAGCACGGTGACATATCCTTTTTATTTCATAAATGGATAGCCCATGCATAAAACAAACTGTATGCAAAGTATTTAAAATATTTCAATGTGGGAAGTATTTAGTAGCATATGTCCTTAAAGAAGCTAAATTCATTGTTTCTGTTTTGCCTTTGTTTGGTGCATTATCTACAGACACTTTTTTTTATAGCAATTCATAGCCAATATATATCTATTGTTTAGCATTTTTAAAAGAAGTTAGATGATAACTCCTTGCATGGTAACTTCCCATGCTTTTGTTGTCGTCATCTGACTTTTTTTTCAAAATTAAAGTATGGTCCGTATACGTTTTCAAAAAATTCTTTCAGGAACACTTATCAAAATGTCAAACAGTTAAGATCCAGATCAGGACCGACATTCTGTCGGTCCTGATCTTGATCCAAACTGTTTGCAAAGTTTGTCAGCAGACAGCAAAAGTTGCTGCTAACGATGAGTGAGTTGAACTTGTAACTGTTTTTTAGAAGAACTGTTGACTTCAGCTCTCAGTTGTATCAAGATAATGGCTACACATACAAGCCAGCGACCGACTGTGTGGACTGGTTAAACACATACTTCAATCATGTGATCAAACACCAGAAGGAGGCTAGACTACCAAGGATATGTGAGCATGTGGAGAAACGGGGTAAGCTTAAGCCACTACGTCCACTCTTATGATGATGGTACACAGCTTTAGATAAACAAACTTTTTGAGCGTAAAATGGGAAGTGTTTTCTTACTCATGAGTTTTAACATATGTTTTGGGTGCTCAAAAGAACCGTCTCATTGAGACAGTTCTTTTGAGTACCCACAACATATGTTTTGGTTGAGAAATAAAAAAAAATGTTATATACTCTTAACCTTTTTACCTGATGGTTGAAAAAATTGGATATTTTTCTGATAGAAATCTCATTAGAAATGATTCTCTATGGCCTCTAAGTTCGGGATCAAAATCCAACTTGATCGTGGAGAATGTCAAGGGGCTAGGAGTAGGTATAATAAATTATTGACATGGCTATGAGAGTCTGCCTGTAGATCCAGCACTAAGGGTTCATTCTCAGCTGGGGCAGGTTGGAATTATTTTGCTCTATAATGAAATAACCTAAATCACTGGGATGAATTTCACCAACTTCACAGGAATGGTCCTTGGGCAGTCCTCTTTCACAGTTAATTGAGGAATTTTATTTCATGCAGACATTCTGGTTGCATGCAAATGGAAAGAAAACATAAATTCTTGCCAACATTAAAAACTAACAGGCTTTTTACATCATATAAAACAATGTGCTATCAACATAAACATATCACCCATTATTCACACTGAACATGTTTTATGAAGTTTGTACACATATCATTAGTGAGATCACCTAATTTGGAGATATTGTATTCCATGCAATAAGTGACAACTCTTAAAGGAAAGAATATGCTCTTAAAGGAAAAAATATGCTGCCTCTGGCAGCAAATTCTTTTATTTGGGCCTTGTCACGACAAAACCTGTCTTCGGGGTTTCCAACAAAGCTAGTTTCAAACCAATCTCCTCAGCTACAGAGACTAGCTAGAAAACTGAAATTTCACTGTAGCAAGTTTACATATGATACTTTCCAAAAAGCGAATAACAAAGGCGCTTATCAGACAGCAGAGATGCGCAGGCTGGTCTGTGCCTGTGTTGTTCGCAAACCCCCGAAGACAGGTTTTCTCGCGTCAAGGCCCATTTAAGAGCAGTCCCCATTGTGAAAAGGGACACAATTGAAGAGAATCATTATTCTTTCTTAATTTGAAGTGCATAATTTATATTTACATAGCATACTGGCAAGCCCTTAATAAATGGGCCTCATCACAAGGGTTGTTTGACCAAGTAAGACTCGAACTAGTTCACTCAGCTGCAGTGATTAGCTAGGATATTGAAACTTTGCATGGAGCCAGTTCAGATATTTTACTTACCTGAGAGTGAATAACTAAGGTGCTGATCAGACTGCGCCGATGCACAGGCTGGTCTTCTACTTTGTTGTTTACATGCAACAGTCAGGCTTTCTTGTGTCGAGACCCAAATAACATTATATATTTATATAAAAAAAGATTAATTAAAAAACATATGTTATTCCAAACCTTAGTTGGAGCGCAGTGGCCTAGTGGTAGAGTGCTTGACTTGACTGAGGGGTTACGGGTTCAAGCCTCACTGGGTTGTGTCCTTGAACAAGACGCGTTAATCTTTGCTTTAGTGTTGGTTCAACCCAGAAAGACCTGTCCCAACATAACTGAAAAATTCTTGACTTGGATATAAAGAATCAAATCAAACAAAACAAACCTAATATTGCCAACTCAATCTGTATGAATGATGCCCCAGTATGATTTCAAGATCGAAAATAGAAAAAAATTCACTGTTTGATTTTCAGGCACGTTCACAGGTCAGGTCTGGGTTACACTGAGAACCAAAATAAAATTTGGCAAGACAGTCTCATATCAGACTCTTGGTGGTCTCTGTGGAAGTTACAGGGCATGTCAAGCTGTGGGTCAAGCCATGAGATCTAATCCTGTCATACTGATTACACCATGTCACAGAGTCATACACGAGAACGGGACAATCGGAAACTACAGTCGGGGAACCAAGAACAAAGTGAAGGAATGGCTGCTTAGACATGAGGGTTTTATCACATAGGAATGTGAACTAACATTTATACAGAGTTGTGTTCATATGTCAAAATATAGCTATACTTAGCCTTGGATTTATGAGTAGGGTAATGAAGCATGAGAAGGGAACCATATGAGAAGGGAACCACATGAGAAGGAAACCAGTCTTGTGTCTCCATGGCAACATATGTTATGGGGTGAAACATTTGCTGTGAACTCAGCAACTTTGGTATTAGGACTGAGAAGAAAATGAAGACATAATCTGGCCCAGAGGTTATAAGCTTTTTTTCATTCACAACTGACCATGAAATTTATCCAGCTTATCAATGTTAAAATGCCAACAATTGTTTTTTATATAAAGCTAAATACAACATCTGAGAGTTTTAATTTAAGAATTAGAAATGTTAATTTCTCAGTATTTTAGATTTATGAGCAATTGAAATATCATGCTCATTTAAGTTAAGCTTGAAAAAAGTTTTGTAACCTCGAGGCCAGGCCTTTAGATAGCATACTGTAGGGGTCTTGACATCTTCACAGTGATGAGAAATAAACTAAAATCCTGAGGAACAGAATTACAATCATTGTTTTATTTTGAAATTCTAATCATTTAAGCTGCAACCTCTTGCTATGCATAATGGACTATTTAAACTGCATTTTATTTAATTGAATTGAAGATTCCATGATTCAAGACAGTGTTAAGATTTATACTCGGTAAGGTATTTTATCACATGACTTCACATCTGGGAGTGATATTACGTCATGCAATAAAATCAATAAACCACTAGTGCAGGGCTTCAGATTTTTTTCAGGATTGGTGGGCCAAAGTGACCAATGGAGCAAAATATGGTAGGTCATTTTCTGAAATGATGGGCCCAAGCATATCAAACTAACCACAGTCAACATTTGGGTAGTATACTTTACCTACACACTGACACAGACACTTGTATGCATAAATGTATATTGACTGCTGATTATACAGTAAAACCTGTCTTAAGTGGCCACTAAAAAAGACCAATTATTGCTTAATGCATGTCAAAAGTATTGCAGAATGCTCCAAGGGGAGCATTCTGCAATCCTTTTAACCTTCATTAAGCTACCATTTGTTATTAATTTCTTTGTTTTGTCTTTTTTTTGAGTGGCTGTTTAAGACATGTTTTACTGTATTGACAACCTACATGTACTTTCTGTTTTATGGAGATCGTAGACTCGCTATAAGATGAATATTTTATTAAAGTGAGATATTTTCACAACTAAAAAGGATGGATCCACTGGGCCCATTGCCTTGGGAAGTGATAGGCCATATTTTGAAATAATGGGACAATGACCCCGGCCCATCATAAATCTGAAGGCCTGCTAGTAGTTTACAGATTTTGTAATGTTACGTGATGACCTCCATTATAACATTGCATTAAAGATGTCAATATATTGACATTTTCACGTAAACATTTCAATTTTTAATGTTGTGATAAAAAGAATCTAACATTCATGCTCTCCTATTATTGAATTTATTACACTCAATGCGAAAAAGCGATAAAATACTCGACAAGCCTAGCCCTAGGGCGCATTTTATCTCTCTTCCCCAACTTGTTTAATAAATTCACTTAAACATAAGCACTCATGAAAGATGCTCTACACAGTATTAGATCAGCGGTGGAGAGCAGTGGCTCAGTTGGTAAAGTGCATGTTGCTCAGTTAGTAGATTGTTAATGTTAGACTTTTGATTGAAGGGACTTTTGATTGAAGGGTCACTATTTTGAGACTGTGTTGTGTCCTTGCGTGGATTCAGAAAGTTCTGTCAGAGGGGGTCCAACTTTGACAAGATTTTTTCTGTGTTTTATTTGTGTTTTTTTAACAGTTGATGAGAGGATCCTAATACTACGATAAGTTGGCCATTACCTGCCTGTCAGCGAAAAACGCCATTAAAATGGCGTTTCGCTTGCATGCCTATGATGGCCGAACATTGAATGCTGGCTTGGTAGCTTTGTGACCCCATGTCCCCTCCTCTAGATCCACACATGCACTTTGTTCTCTGCTTAGTACTGGTTCAACCCGAGGGAGGCAGAAAAACATCCTGCCATGACTGAAAAATTGATGACTGGGATGTAAAGCATAAAAAACTAAAAGGATCTGGTGTAACAGTCTCATGGAACTATGGCATGCGCAGATCCTGAGAGAGGGACATGGGGTCTGGACACCACTGAAAAATCACAAAAATATAGGGTTTCTTAACAATACTGGTCCCCTGAAAAATCACAAAGCTACCAAACCAGCATTCAATGTTGGGCCATTGACTGATGATGGCCCTCTATTAGTGCTATTTGGATCCTCTCTCCCCTCATCAAAAAAAAAATAAATAAATAAATAAAATGTCAGAGTTGGTCCCCCTCTGGCTAAACTGAAAACAGTCTACATAGAAAGAAGTGTGCAATATTATTTGGAAAATATAATATGTGACCACTTGACATATACAATGAAACATTCCAAGTTTGTTTTATCAAACCAGAAGAAAGAACCCATTAGTATATTAAAGGTTTATTGAACTGTCTAAAGGAGCTATAGGCTCTCAAAAAAAGAGTGGCAAGGAGTTTTTAAAAGGAGCTCAAATATAACTTTCGATAAGAAGCTTTTTTCAATAGAAAATGGCAGTTTATTTCATATTTGGCATATTTCACATTTTTATCCCAAGCTTGTTTAAAAAAGCGAAGGGGATATTGTAATCGCCTCTGTCCGTCCGTCCATCTGTCGGTCTGTCTGTTATGCTATCTCCTCCTAAACCATTGGATGAAGTTCAACCAAATTTGGTGTGTGAGTTACTCACATGAATGGGGCGTGCAACGTCAAACTTTTTTTGACCCCGCCCCATGGGGCTTTGGGGAGGGGCCAAAAGGTCAAATATCATTTAATTTCAATTACAAAGTCAATTTCAAAGATTTTTATACCAAACTTTGTATGTGTTCTCACAAATAAAAGATAGAAAAACATTGAACAGAATTTTCATTCTGTTGCCAGGTTCATGCCCGTGGGTGGGACTGGGGGGGGGGGGGAGTCAAAAACTTTAGCGTGAGGATTTGTGATGGCGCCACATTGACTGTGCGCTCTAGTTGTTCTTTAGTTAAAGCCTCACTGACAGCAGAGTCACTATATTGTCTCCTTGAGCAAGTCATTTTATCCACTTCTTTGTACTGGTGCAAACAGGAAGGCCCACAGGCCCCAAGATAAGAGTGTATAACTAAAAATGATTTTCTTATTTCAACCAAAACATATGTTGTGGGTACTCAAAAGAACCATCTCATTGAGACGGTTCTTTGGAGTACCTAAAACATGTTTAAACTGATGGATAAAAAAATAATCACACTTTTAAACTGAAATTGTTTGCTTAACAGGCCCTATGGACCAATCCAGACATGGCTGAAAATTGTTGACTGGGACGTAAAGAACCAAAAAAAAAAAAAAACAACATTTTTGTTCAGCTCGTATGAACAGTCAGACCAGACCTTGAGGTTATAAAACTTTTTACATACTCAACTCAACTGAGCATGAAATTGATCCTGCTCATAAATGTTAAAATGCCAACATTAATTGAATTGTTGGCATTTTAACATTATTAATATGATAAATACATCATATCAGAGCTTAAAAGCAAGATATACCTATCTTTTTCAGCGTTTAAGTTTTTATGAGCAGTTGAAATTTTATGCTCAGTTGAGTTGAGCATGAAAAAAGTTTTATAACCTCGGGGCCAGGATGCTTCTAATAAGTAGCCCCATTATACATGATTCTTTTGAAAAACAGGCCTCTAGATAAGGATGAGAAATCAAATTTTTTTCTATTTCTCACCCAAAACAGAGACAGTTTTTTTGATTACCCAAAACAAATGTTACTAGAATGCACAGTCGTTGGTGTACCATCGCGAATCTCCACGCCCTCGAAGAAATTTAATGATATTTCACCTTTGGGTGAAATTTTACTTGTATCATGTTCTACTCACCATCCCCTTCAATTTGATATGCCACATGACCATGTGTGGAAAAATTGAATTTTTGATCCTCAAGTCCCACCCCTCATGCATGACCCAGACGACGGAATGAAAATCACAGTTTGGTATAAAATATCTTTGAAATAGACTTTGTAATTGAAATTTAATCACCTTTTGACCCCTATCCAGAGATAAAAACCGATGGATAAGAAAATATTTTCAATTCTATGCTCTAAATATTTTGTTTATCTAGGTAAATGGAAAATAGGAAAAATAGTGTCTCCTGTTATGGCTCCTGTCTAGAGCTGATGTCAACAACAAATTACATACATGTATGAGGAAGTTTATCTTTGGCCATTTTTTTTTTATTAGTTGATTTACAAACCTTCATACTTGATTTTCCGGAAAGTAGAAGAAAAATAAAATTTAGTTTCTAAATTTATTTTTTTACCAGCCGACTCTTAACATTATTTATTTTGTTTCATTGAAAAAAAATATTTTTGAGGTCCTGTCAATGTATATTTGAGAGAGACACTGTTAAAAGTGATTGTCCTGTCCAGATTTTTAGAAAAATGATGAAATATGTAAAGATTTAATACAGACTGTTGGTTTACCTTACTAGTTTTACTGTTTTTTCTGGAGATATTAAAAAGAAACTCAGAAAATGACCAGTCAGCTGGTCATTTGTCCCCCTGACCCTAAGTCTCAAAAAAAAATCCCATAAATCAACTAATAAAAAGATTCTGGCCTTGTGTGTGTAAAACCATTCTGTATATAATCCTCATTGAGAATTGGTAAGAAAATCATAACAATTTTACATTCTTAAAATCCATATCTGGACCTATTTCCTTTGTGTGAAAAACCATTATGTTACTAAATTTACCCAAACCATTTAGGCAGCTTGGTCTGATATAGCAAAGTAGCCCTATATAAAAGTGCTCCTTATGAGATATATAGTTAATCTTCTTTAATGGTCTTTGCTGACTTTGCCTATTGTTCTAGATACATGTAAGTGTTGAGAATAAATTGATTTAAACTCTTTTTTTCCTTGCTAATGACAACTTTTGTTGTCTGCTGATAACCTTTGCAAACAGTTTGGACCCAGATCAGGACAGACAAACTGTTGGTTCTGATCTGGATCCAAAACGTTTGACACACTGATATTATTCCCAGAAAGAATTTTTTGAAAAAGTTAATTTTGAAAAAAGTCAGCTGTCAGCAAAAGCATGAAAAATTACCAGCATGTAAAAGGTTTTTTTTTTTCAAAATTACTCTGAACAACAGGGTTGTTAGTTAGTTAGATTTGATTACTTTACGTCCCATCAACAATCTTTCAGTTACAAAGGGATGGGTTTTCCTTGGTTGAACCAGTACTAAGCTAGGATTAATGTTCTTGCCCAAGGACACAAAGCAATGATGCCGGTGAGGCTTGAACCCTCGGTCTCAAGTCAAGCACTCTACCACTGAGCCACTGCGCTCCCACAGCAGGTTTGTAAGGAGAGGGATCCTCATTACACATGTTTTTGATGGGAGTATTGGGCAATACCCCACAATATCATAACATATAGCGATAACCTTTATGGACCAGTTACAACCATGCATCTACCAATTTAGCAATATCTTACAATGAAACGTCTCAAGATAAGCTGCCAAAAGCATAAAATAGGCACTCTAGTATTGTCATCCAGGTACAAGACAAACTACATAAAAACTTGTTCATTTCTATAATTCAGTGAAACAATGAAAGTAGTTGAGAATTTGTTAAGAAAAGCTTATGGTGAAACACTTAATTATTGGAAAAAACATATGTTGTAGGTACACATTGGAATTGCCTCTATGGAGCAATTCCAATGTGTACTGACAACATATGTTTCTAAAAATAAGGATACTATATTGAAATTGACACTTCAACCCAGTATCAGGTCCGTTGTCTTTGTCTGTTTGTTAAACATCTCAAACAGCCAATCAGTATTATAATACCCGTCACTATACCACAAAATGTTGTATTTGGATGCCAGCTATATCTCAAAATTTGATTTCAAAAAGTCTCCCCGCACTTTCATTTAATGCTCTTATTATTCCAATCCTCAGGATTGTGTGAACAATCTCCTTCCATTTCCCATTGGTATCCTGGGTCAGGTGTGGTTGTATCAATTCCTGATCTTTGTACCCTTACATACTTTCATGAACTACCTTTTTGCTAACCTGTTAGTTGCGTGGTTGTAAGTAGAAGTGTTCACAATTGTTATAAAATACAGAGTATAGTGATGTCATATAATAAGTCATTGTTTTGTGCTGTTGACAATGACTATTTCAAGTAAAACAAATAACAAACAGTCATATATTTTATTCTTCTTTACAGCCGTTAAGTAATATATCATTGTTCATATAGTCTTTCAAGCTCGTCTGAGCACAAGGTGCTCAAAAAGTGAGATATTGGGATCAGTCATTGTCTGGCATTGGGCTCTGAAAATCATGAAAGAATGATGGAATTTTGGGGAAAAAACCTGAATAATCACGGAAAAATCCTGGAATTTTGTGAAATAATTTGACGAAACTACCAGTAGCCAGAAAACTAGCTGTCAGACACACAAAACTTGTGTGTCTGACAGCTAGTTTTCTGGCTACTGGTGGTTTCAAGTTTTAATTATTTCAAAATGCATGATGGTCTACAAGCATGCTTATTTAAATACATTTCTGTAGCTGCGTTCCGCTTTTATGCTCAGGGTTGTGAAGATGCCACTAAGAGGGGAGGTTGGAGGCTATGCATTAAATAATCATGGAAATTACTTTGTTGATTATGGAAAATCATTGAAACATCATGAGATTGTGTTTTTGAATTTCTGTGGGAACCCTGATTGGCAGACTTGCATTGTCAACATTTTGCTTTGAATGAAAATTTTGCCTATACCACAAAGCCATTTTTAACCATACTTCACAGGAATGATTTCATGGTAACCCTCTACATAAATAGAAAAAGAAAAATTGATATGCAAAAACAATATTGCTGCCAGGGGGCTTGTCTGATGCAACTAAGGTAATTTAAAAAATCTTCTCTTCTGAAACTGCTTATCAGAATTCAAAATAATTTGGGAGAAATTGTCATTTCTCAAAAATATGGTGGCCAGGGGGCATGGCCAGTTTCCCTTATGTACCAATGTAAGAAACTTAATGCATTTCTTGAACCAATGGTCAGAAACGAAAACAATTTGGTAGAAATTGTCACTAGGTGACCTACAACAATAGCTAAAATGAATCAGATACCTCAAAAAACATGGCAGCCAGGGGGGCACGGACAATTTTCCTTATGTACCAACGCTCTATAACCAATGTTCAGAAAAGAAAACAATTTGGCACAAATGGTCACTTGATGACCTACAAAAATAGCTCAAATGTATTTGATCCATGGATAAACATGGCCATAATTCAGGATGCATGGCCAGTTTCCCTTATGTACCTATATAAGAAACATTTAAATATCTTCTCCTTTGAAATCAATAGTCTGAATTGAATGCAATTTAGTATAATTATATTGTCATTAGGTGACTCTACAAAATATATATAGCTGAAATGAACATGAACTGTCAAAAATATTTCTCAAGGGGGCATTGCTAGTTTCCAACAGATACCTATACAAGAAGACCATTCTATTCAGATGTTAAACTCAGGTGAGCAATTCAGCGCAAATTGGCTCTCTTGTTTCACTCAAAGACTTATTGTCCTAGTATCAACTTAGCCCAAGACTCAAGTAAGGTTTTAGTATGCCAAATCATTCAACTTTTAGTATGCCAAATCGTTCAACCACATTTTCAAAGAAGTATACCTACATAAACTCTTCGGCCAATTCTGATCAAATTTCATGTAAAGCATCACCAGGTAGAGGGAAGGGTTTACATTATTTATAAGGTATTTGGGCTCATTTGATTTGAACTCTTGTTGCCATGGCAACATATACATGTAGCTCCTATAGACTTTTGATGAGGAAAACTTAAAAATTCTTCTCTGACACCATGAGGCCCACAGCTTATATACGTATTAGTATATGTCTGTAACAAAGGCTAGTAGTCCCCTACATACGTCCTGGCAACAAAGCCCCTGGCTAGGTTAAAACTGGCCATGCCTCCCATAGACTATAATTGGGGGTAACTTAAAAATCCACTATCAATCTATGATGTCCACAGTTTGTATATTAAGTATGCAGCAATGTCTAGTCCCCTACATGAATCCTGCCAATCAAGCCCTTTGGTCCAAACAGGCTATGCCTCTGGATCAATATTTCTTATATACTTATAATGGGAAAAACTTGCTGAATCTGTAAAACCATGAGGCCCACAGCTTATATAATTAGTAAGTGGCAGTGTCAAGTGGATCCCTATATATTTTCTGCCATGCAAGTACCTGGGGTCTCACACACAGGCCACACCCCCGGGGATCAATGGCTTCCATATACTTATTATGGGAAAACTTTCAAAATCTTATGAAGCCATCAAACACAGGTTGTATATTTGGTATGAAGCAGTCTTGTGGTCGCCTACTTATAGCCATTTAAGCCGAATGGAATTTCCCACTCTTCTCAACTGGACTGGATCATTTCTGTTGTAAGGGTTGTTAGGTGATATTTTTCATTTTTATTCAAAATAAAAAGCAGGTGATGAGCTTTCATAGACTTATAATGGAAAAAACCCCTTATGAAATCATCTCTAAAACCATGAGGCTCATGACTAAATTCAGTATTAAGCAATGTTAAATGGTCCCTATGTGAGCCCTGCAAGCCATGCCCCTTGGGTCCAAATTGGCTACGACCCGTATGTCATTTGCTCCATAGACTCATATTTAAAAAAAAGGGTTTGCTAAAACCAAGAGACTGACAGCTTGGATGAGGGGTAGAGGATTGTTAAGCACCGGTGCTCAAAGTAAGCTATTGTGATCTGTCGATGTGTATCATAACTATAGTGCATCATGTACAGTTTGCTTTAGATTACAACAAGATGGGTGCCCTTTGCAAATTTCCGCACTAACACTTGCCCGGTTGGGTATACACTATATTGCACTACCCCTGGGTCTGCACTATAATCTTGCACAACCCTTATGATATACACAAGTACAGGTGAAGGGTATATAAGTAATTGCTCTCAAGGGTTAGTCAAAAATAACTGAGCCCTACCTCACCATATCTTAGCCTCACATTGTAGACATGAAATGTGATCATCTTTTATAAGTATAACATGTCAGAGACGCTTTGACCCAAAATAATTACCCCGTCAAAGCTTCTGTTATGGTTGCTAGGCAACTAAAGATCATCAGTCAGAGCGATGCGTTCATGATCTCCGCCACCAAGAATATACAGTATGTCTTAAAGAAGCTTGTGGGCTTGATAGTTTTTGAGAAAGACATATTTGACACTTATTTGAATAACATATGTCATATTGTCTTGTCATTATACTTGTGTGAGAAATGTTTTGGTGAACACTGATTGCATGCGTTGCCTAGCAACAAAATAAGTCAAAATTTCACTAATTTTCAAATACATATGAATTGTGTTGCCATAGAAACAGAATCATTTATTCCAAACAAGGAATTTAATATTTCTAAGGGTTTGTTTGTGTATGCAGTACTGCAAAAGCATTATTATGCTATTATTTTATGTTTTCTATTAAAATTGTGTTAATATGAATGTGGGTGGGGTAAATAATAGGACTTGAGGCACGTAAATATTTGCTTAATTCTGAAATCAAACTGCCACAGCATCTATAATTTGGGGTCAGTTGTTTTCTTTTCTGTGGCACTGAGTAGGTATATGTAATATGTATCAACCCAAAGTGAATGCAAAGCATTACATTGGCGTTATCGTTTCCATGGCAACGCTTAGATATCGCTGTATTACAGCGTGAACGCACCCGTTCGTCAGGACATGTTCGGTTGCCTAGCAACCAGTATATAAAGCCTACCAACAGATATAAATTAGATTATTGAGTAGATGACATATAACGACAATGAAATATCATCTAAATATGTGTCCATTTTACTTGATTTAAGTGTTATAAGGTAGGGCTCAGTTATTTTTGACTAACCCTCGCAATTACTTATATACCCTTCACCTGTACTTGTCAGATTGAAATTGCACAACATTTGGGTCTGCACTATATTGCATGGCCCTTGGTTTGCTTATCAGATTAAAATTGCACAACCATTGGGTCTGCACTATATTGCATGGCCCTTGGTTTGCTTATCAGATTAAAATTGCGAAACCATTGGTTCTGCACTATATTGCATGGCCCTTGGTTTGCTCATCAGATTAAAATTACGAAACCATTGGGTCTGCACTATATTGCACAACCATTGGTTTGCTCATCAGATACAAATTGCGAAACCATTGGTTTTGCACTATATTGCATGGCCCTTGGTTTGCTCATCAGATTTAAATTGAGAAACCATTGGTTCTGCACTATATTGCATGGCCCTTGGTTTGCTCATCAGATTAAAATTACGAAACCATTGGGTCTGCACTATATTGCACAACCATTGGTTTGCTCATCAGATACAAATTGCGAAACCATTGGTTTTGCACTATATTGCATGGCCCTTGGTTTGCTCATCAGATTTAAATTGAGAAACCATTGGTTCTGCACTATATTGCATGGCCCTTGGTTTGTACATCAGATTGAAATTGTGAAACCATTGGTTCTGCACTATATTGCATGGCCCTTGGTTTGTACATCAGATTGAAATTGTGAAACCATTGGTTCTGCACTATATTGCATGGCCCTTGGTTTGTACATCTGATTAAAATTCCGAAACCATTGGTTCTGCACTAAATTGCAAGGCCCTTGTTTTGTACATCAGATTGAAATTGTGAAACCATTGGGTCTGCACTATATTGAATGGCCCTTGTTTTGTACATCAGATTGAAATTGCGTAACCATTGGGTCTGCACTATATTGCACAACCCTTGGTTTGCTTATCAGATTAAAATTGCACAACCATTGAGTCCGCACTATATTGCATGACCCTTGGTTTGCTCATCAGATTAAAATTGCACAACCATTGGGTCTGCACTAAATTTCACGACCCTTTATTGGGTCTGGACAATAATCTTGCACGGCCCTTATGATATACACACTAGAGCAATTAACCTATATACCCTTCACCTGTACTTGCCAGATTAAAATTGTACCACCCTTGGGTCTGCACTATATTGCACGACCCTAAGTTCTGTACTATAATCACTGTGAGTCCGTCAGTCAGTCCGCCAATGGTCAGTTAGTTATAATGCTCTTAACATTGTATATTTTGATCCAATTTTGCATACAAATGCATATCAACAATATCTAACCACTGGCATGTGTTAACAGCCTTTTTTTGATGGATGAGAGTTTGCTGAGCATCATTTAAGCCTGCTGATAACTTGAATCGCATGGTTTATTTAGATCAAATTTTGCAACCTTATCTATTTTAACATTGTTCAGCGACTCGTATGCAAAATGGTGATGAGGCTGTGCTGAGCATCATCTTGGGTGGTCGAGGTCTTTTAGTGAAAATACTCATAACTCTTAAACCACACCATATATTTTGATCTAATTTTGCATACTTATACATTTTAGCTCACCTGAGCCGAAGGCTTATGGATGAGCTAATAGTATACCAATCACTCCGGCGTCAGTCCGTCCGTCAACAATTTCAAACATCTTCTCCTCTGAAACAACTGGGCCAATTAAACTCAAATTTCATATGGAGACTCCTTAGGACGCAGGGAAAAAAAGTTTGTTCAAATGGGTCTGGTCACATGACCAAGATGGCCGCCAAGCCCATATTATATGGTAAAAAACCTTTAAAAATCTTCTCCAGAACCAGAAGGTGTATGACCTTGGAACAGTTTGTTCAAATAATGATCCTATGTTGACCTTGACCTACTTAACGTCAAGGTCAAATTTTGCTTCCTAATGCATTTAAATGGACATTTTTTCAAAAGTTGATTTTTTTTTAAAACTGTGGAAGCCTCATTCATTATGCTCACTTGATATGTTTAACCTAATGAGACAATGGCTATAAATAAGTTCCAAAGGTCAAGGTTGACCTTTGACCTTCCAGCTTAGGTCGCTCACATTGGGGTCTCATCAATATATTAAAACATAGTTTTCTCACAAACCATTGGCCCAATTGAACTCAATTTCATGTGAAGACTCCTTATGATAAATTAGCCAAAATTTATACAAAATATTTAGGTCACATCACCAAGATGACCGCCACTCCCATATATGGTAAAAACCCTTTAAAAATCTTCTTTTCCAGTGACCTGGTATGTACCTGGGACTTGGTATGTAAGATTGGGGATGTAGGGCCTACCAATTTTGTTCAAATGATGATCCCAAGATGACCTTGACCTACTTAACGTCAACGTCAAATTTGCTTCCTAATGCATTTAAATGGGAATTTTTGGTAAAGTTGATTTTTTGAATACTGTGGAAGCCAAAGTCATTATTCTCACTTGATATGTTCAGTCTAGTGTCTATAAATAAGTTTAAAGGTCACAATTGACTTTTGACCTTTCAGCCAAGGTCACTCACATTGGAGTCCCATCAACATATTAAAACATAGTTTTCTCAGAAACCACTTGGCTAATTGAAATCAAATTTCATATGACAACTCCTTATGATTGGTTAGCCAAAATTTATACAAATTGTTATGGTAAATGACTAAGATGGCCACCAGATTATGGTTAAAACTATTTAAATATCTTCTTCTCTGGAACCAAAATGTCATTTGCTTTGGGACTTGTTATGTAGCATTGGGGATTTGGGCCCTACCAGGTTTGCACAAATGGTGAATCTAGGTTGACCTTGACCTACTTTATGGCAAGGTCAAATTTGATTCCTAATGCATTTATATGGGGAAATCTTTAAATGTTCCGTATTTCTATTTCTGTTTAAGCTGACATCATAATACTTGTGATAAATGTTAAGCCTAATGAGAAATGTTAATGAGACATTGGTTTTATATTAAGTACCAAATGTCAAGCTGACCTGTGACCTTTTATCCAAAGCCACTCATTTGGACCGCCACACACCTATCTAAACATCTTTTTCTCAGAGATCACTGGGCTGTTTGGTGGATTATTCATTAGATTGTTTAGGTCGCTTGACCATAATGGCTGCAACCTCCATATATGGTTAAACAAAATTTGTTTCATAATAAGCTGCATTTGACCTTGACCTATTTTAACATTATTACGGAGATCTGGTGAGCACCTCAGGACCTTCAGGTCCTCTAGTTGAACATGGTAGAGAAAATGAAAAGAAAACAAAAAAAAATATAAAGGAGAATTTTTTGGTCAAGCTTGGATTCGAACCACTGTGCGTCAGGCCGTTTGATTACAAGAAAGCCTCTTAGACAACTAAGCCACCAAGTGTTCTATACTACACTAGAGCAACTTACCTATATGCATTTTACCTTTACCTTCATTAACCATGGATCGTGCTCATTACAGTAATTTGATTTTCATTAAACGTTGTTCAAATGTTCACAGTTGGTGTACAGAATCCACGAATAAGCTGTGCATACTCAAGGTCAATGTCACAACTAAAGTCAGCTCCACATATTCTTTGATTGAAACCTGAAACCGTGATCCACCGCATTCGCGTTCCATCACTCTGACTCACAGGCATTCTGCGACAGGAAAGTTAACTCTCTGTGAGGTATGATTTTGCTCGGAAATCAGAATTCAAATATGTTTTATATTTGCACCTTATACTTTGTTTTGTATCAGTTGAGACATCCCAAGTGTAAAAGAAAACCTATTCACCATATCTACATTAATTGCTGGCTACCAGCTTACAGATGGTCAGTAATGGAAAAAAACAGGTAACCATTACCCCCCCCCCCCCCCCCAATACCTAGAAATGGGGGGGGGGGGTTCTGGTTACCTGTATTTACACTACTAGGGAACCAACAATTAATGTAGATATGGTGAATTGTATGTGCAACCAGAGAGTGCGCATGCAATCCTGTACATCGTCACAGTTTCACTAGGTCATTCACATTTTGTACACACAATATCACGCTATAGGACCCTGACCATATACAATGTTTTTTTTAGCAATAATGGCGGACAATACAAACACGCCTGGAGTACCTGCTCCAAAAGAAGGTAATAATAAAAGCTTTAAAGTCCTATGTCGATGTTCATACTCAGCTATGTTTAAGGAAATAAGTTATTTTAGGTTTTTGACATCTTGATTAAACAAATAATGGTTAGATTTTAGCAGATTAGTTTAAGTTGCATGAACATGTGGTTTGCTCACCATTTGAAGCGAGGACATATTTTACACAACCATTCAAAACATGGAAATGAACACATTGATCAGGGTCCTTTGCACACGAGAGTATGATGGTCAATGTAGCATAGATTTTGTGAGAATTTTATCTACAATAAATGTTTACTTACGAGAAAAAACAACAATTTAGTCCACTGTACTCATACCAAAAGTTTCCGAGATCTGGTCAAAAAATTCGAGAAAGGTCACAAGCCACTGAACGGGTATTTTGAGAAATAAATTATCCAAAAATTTGAACGAGTAGTCTGAGTGAGGTATATCTGGAGGCCATGCACATGCTTTTAACAAATATTTGGCACAACGCAACAAACCAGTACATGTAAAGCTACCTAGCAGGAAGCAATTCTGCCCAAGCCTGAAGACGCTCTAAGTTTCCTTAAATTCTAATACCACAATAACGAACTGCAGACAAACCCATGAAATAACTAGGAAGAGCCACACAACAATCACAAGACGATAAGAAGACAAACTAAGCACAGCAACCAGCTCTCTCTTCCCCATCAAGATGATTGCAAAACCAGAATGGACATAAAATAACGTACAACAAAACATAGAACAAATTTTACTGCCATCAAATCTTCGCCCTAGATTCTGCACAAACCTGTTCAACGACCTGCTCAGTAATGTCTAGCTATTAACAAGACTTCTGCTTGATGGTCTTGGATAGGTAATTGGTCTGAACAATCCTCTCTCTCTCTCGCTCTCTCTCTCTCTCTCTCTCTCTCTCTCTCTCTCAATTGTAAAGCGAATCAGATGAATTCAATGTACTTTATTGGGATAAAGTTGTAATGAGTGAGCACCATCTTAGGTATGGTTGAAAAAATATCGTCAATATAGACTTTGAAATTGGTTTTTAGACAACCCCAAATTTTATTTTCAAATACAGCATTTGTATACACGTAGCATTTTACGATCATGGTGAAAACAAGTAGCCACAGTTACAGATATGCTAAAAATCACTTCAATGCTGGTGCTCCTCTTCTTCTTTATAAATTAGGTAGGGGTAGTTATCTCATTGGAGGTCATTTTAACATTTTAGAGTACAGCCAAACAAGGATTACTCAAATTTGAGTTGGACTAGTTGATGGGTTCAAGGAATTCTTAGATAGATAATTCACTTAAGGTTCATGTGCACTAAATGTCTATACGCTGTCCAAGGTTTATTTATCTGTCACTAATGGCAAGTTTACCCTTTGTATGCTTGCCAAAAACCTTTGCTTCACAGAAACACAAAGAAAAGAAGTAAATAAGTAAATGAAAGCCAGGCCAGCATTTATGCCAACAAGGTAGCTGTGCTCCAGATAGCGTCTGTACAGACGCAAATTATGGGTACATTTTCCCCAAATATGGATTGAATTGAAAATTAGGACGTAATGAATATGGGTGTGTTTTTCCTCTATGGTACATTTTCACCAGTAGCATGTAATACCATGGAGCATTACATCAGTTTCAAACCAGAAGACACTTGATATTTGAAATGGTTTGTGAATCCACTAAAATCTATGCGTTTCAGAAATCTAAATCAAACTGTTAGACTGCATATTAATCTTTATTTTTTCTTGATACAAACTCCCCTACAGTTACGTCCCTTAGTGATATTTTTTTTCCTTGAAGACCATGTGTTTCAGAAGAATTTGTTCTTGGGGAGTTAATGCTATCCGTTTGGTCAGAATGATTTCGTGTGAACTATTAAGGGTAGAAACTGAAAGTATAACTTTCTCAGAAGACAGCATGTTTTATAAACTTTATAAATAAACATAGTTAATATAGTCTATATAAAACTGTATTACATGTACAGAATGAAAATAGTTTGTACTGACCAAGTTTCATTTGGACTTGTACTGGTACTGACGCCAGTCTAAATTATTTTAAGCCTTGCTTATCTATCTGAAACTTTTGGATTAATAGAGTAAATTGTCTGGCATTTAAACATTTCTTCTGTGCCAAAGTCAATGAGAAAACTCTAGACCACGATACGGAGGCATATAGTCCGATTTTCTATATATACACTAGAGAGTTCTGTTTTCAACAGCTCTGGCTATCCTCGTAGACCTTGTTACACGTAACAGAACTAAATTCCAATGCTGGGAATTAAGTGCACAACATATAACATAAGTGGGTGCGTTCAAAGATTCAAATAATTCATTAGCAAAAGATTATAATAACACTTTCAATACTCGGAACACCCGTACAGAATTTGACTCAAAATACCCGCTCAGTGTAAAACATGTGCTCATAATACCTGTCCAGTATTGCTCGAATAAACTGAGCTGTTCTGCACGCGGTTTTAGAACTTTTCGTTTATGTACAGTGGTCAAATAAATTGTTTAATTCAAATTGTATTCAATGTATCCTTTACCATTTTTTGTTTCTTCTGAGTATAATACAATATAGGTATTTGTGCAGAATATTTGAGCGAAAATGCTCTTTTGATCGTGTGTTTTCACTCTTTGAAGTTGACAAAGTGAATTCAAAATACGTGAGCAGAGTCACTATATCACTTTTCTTTGTAAATTATGTTACACACACAAGCCAATCAGACAAAAATCGTATGCGCTAACGAGGACTGGACAATGACAGAGCTAAATATGTATTCAACTTGGTCCTTTGTTAGAATAAAAGCAACTTACACCAACAGAATCCCCAGTGGTTGTGTTTTATGCCCTCTTCCGCCATTTTGTTTTGCTCAAAAAATACATTGTATATGGTCAGGGTCCTATAGCGTGAATATATGAAGCTTCAGGCAAACAACACTAACCTTTCCATGATTTAATTGAATACCTACTTGCGGCCTCTTTTCGGGTAGGTACATCACCATGTCTACCTCATTGAAGTCAACAATTGTATGATATATTTTCTGCCCTTGTCGACTGAAACTACCCCGCTATGAGTGCTGTTCGAGTACAGAGGTTCACTAGTGTGTATGTTGGTGACCTTACTTGACGTTAACACATCGTATACAATAAGTATCAACACCCTTGGTCAAACAATGAAAGAGGGTCTCGTGTTGTGACTTTAATCTATGACTCCAATGTCATATCTGTGCTCCGAAACCTTTGTTGTAATCTACACGTCATAAGCAATCATTTGCTAAATATGAACACCGCCAATTCACGTTATGACTGACTTTTAATAAATTTGACCTAAACCTTTGATTCCAAAGGTCATTTCATTGATCTGTCCATGTAATCTACACACCATAGGTAATCATTGTGCTAAATATGGATACCCTTGATGTGCATTACAAGCTGTTGTTAGGTTTTAAATACATGTTGCCTTGACCTTTGACCTCAAGGTCATATCGGTGATCTGAAACCTTCGTTGTAATCTATACGCCATTTTTTTGTTTGTTTGATTTGATTCTTTACGTCCACTCAACAATCTATCAGTTATGCGGGATGGGGCTTCCTGGGTTGAACCAGTACTAAGCTAGGAAAAATGTGTCTTGCTCAAGGACCACAACGCAGTGACGCCGGTGAGGCTCGAACCCGCGACCATTCGGTCTCGAGTCAAGCACTCTACCACTGAGCCACTGCGCTCCCAAATCTATACGCCATGGGCAATCATTGTAATAAATGTGAACACCATCCATAAATAAAGAAAAGAGGGGTTTGTATTGTGAGCCATCATCAATAAATTGTTTCGAACCATAAGACAGATTTCAAATATATTTGAACTTGACCCATTGGCTCCAAAGTTATAGCACTGATCTGCAATTCCAATTTTAATCTACGCATCACGGACAATCATTGTGTCAATATGAACACCCTTAGTCAAAATAAAAGAGAAGTTCGCATTACGAGCCACGTGTAGGTTTTGAGTATATTTGACCTTGACCTTTGATCTAAAGTAGTATTTGTATTTCGAGACCTTTGTTGTAATCTACACACCATTGGCAATTATTGTGCCGAATATGAACCTCCTCCATAAAAATGTAAGAGGAGTTCAGGTTACAAGCTATATCAAAGATTGTGAGTAAACGTGGCTTTTGACTCCAAGGTCACATTGGTGATTTGAAACATTTGCTGTTATCTATACACAGAAGGCATTCAATGTGCCAAGTATAAACCTCTTCCATCAACCAATGAAAAAGGAGTTCGTGTTGCAAGCATTTTAAGCCCTAGACAGGTTTCAAGTATTGTGTGACCTTTATATTTGACTCCGAGGTAATATCGGCGAAAGTCAACTATGGTCGTAATCTACACACCATAGGCAGTTATTATGCTAAATATGAATACCCTTCATCCAAAATGAAAGAGGAGTTTGTGTTACGATCCATAAGACATATTATAAGTAGCATTAACCTTGACCGTTGACTCTAATGTCGTATCCCTATAACATGACCTTTGTTGTAATCTACATATGATAGTCAATCATTGTGCCAAATACAAACACCCTCAGTCGAATATGAAATAGAAATTAAAGCCGTAGACAGGTGTTATGTATATGTGACCTTGACCTTTGTTTCTAAGCTGAAACCAATGTTAGAATCTACTCACCATGTTCTAAATATGTACATCCTCCGTTACAAACCGCAAGGCAGTTTTTGGCAGATTTTAAGTATATTTCATCTCGATCTTTCAATCTATAGACGGATGGCTGAGAATGGGTTTGCTCCCCCCCCCCCCCCCTAGGGAATTTGGCAGACATATCCTATCTTGTAGAGAATTGAAAGCCGAGTCTTTTAAGAGATGTTTGCACTCTGTGCTCCGGGGCGTTAGTCTGTAAGAGCCTGTAACATACGTTACTTAATCAAACTAAGAAAAAGTAAATTGAAAGTTTGGGCTACAAATTAAAGACATTAGAATATTTATTTTTAAAAATCATTCATATAGTCTGCATACTGGATATCTTAACTACATATGACAGCCATTTGAACAAAATTGCGGCTTCCTAAGGTGTCATATGCGTTACATAAATCAGATAACCCATTAAAATTTGCAAGTGTGGCTAACATCATTTACATTCACAATCTCTCTGTGTGTTTTGCAAAATGTTTTTAACCATGTCTGACTAGCCTATGCAATTGGCTAACAGAAAAATTAAAGTTTGTTTCCCTAGCTTAAATATTTTTTCTGGAATAAGCAATTAAACAACCCTACCCCTACCCAGTTTTAAGGTGAAATGTTTGGTATTAAAACTAAAGTAAAAATAGTTAAAAAATATTTGCAGTTGATGAATGTGTTTCATTGTTTGGGAATTATTTGCTTATATGAAAAGACTCATAAATCTGCAAGTTTGTTGCAAAATTTTTAATATCAGAGGCTGTAGCATATGTTACCTGATGTAATAAATGGGCAAGCTCATTGTCTTTACGTAAGATATGCCTAAAAATGTTTTAATCTCCTCGAGGGAATTTTGCAGACATATTCCTTCTTATAGTACAACTCAAGCTGCATCGAATAAGGGATGTTTGCACTCTCTATGTTGGGGTGTTATTCTGAAACAGCGTGTTACATGCGTTACTATATCAAATAAAGGAAATGTAGTTTGAAAGTTTGAGCTAAAATTGTGTAAAAAATTTGCAGCTGTTGGATATCTTACATTGTTTAGGGATTTTAAACTGGCTCGTATGATAAAGACTTATAGATCTGCTTGTTGTCATCAAGTTTTAAAGATCAGAGAGCGTTACATATGTTAGCGTGATAAGTAAAATCATCGAACAGTATTTTGACATCAAACTGACTAAGGGCCTGCCCCATCCTAATCCTCTTTTGAATTCTGCAGACAAATTACATCTTATGTAACCATTCAAGGTGCATTTAATAAGAAATGTTTGCACTATGTAAGTCTGGGCGTTAGCCTGTTACAGCTTGTTACATATGTTACTAATCAATTTGAGAATAAGAAATTTGAATGTTTGAGCTACCAAAAGAAGACATTAAAATTATCTGATAAATTGACATTCTTATAGTCTTTATACTGGAAGTCTTTACAACATATGGAAGCTGTTTAACATTAATACGGCTAACTGTGGTGTTATGTGCGTTACATGAACCTAATTTTAATTTAAAAGCTATAATTGTGGCTATCGCCATTTAGTTAAACAACTACTATGACTTGGTTTCAAACTGGTTTATTAGATTTTACAAACATATAGTCAATTTATGAATAGGAAAAACCAAGTTTGCTTTTCTATCTTAAATATATTGTCTTATAGGAGCTAATACACAGCCCTACTCCCAGTTTTACAGAGAAGTGAATGTTGTTATTACCATTTAAGTAAAACACATGAAAGCGATTACAGCGTGTAGATATTTTTCATTTTCTTAGTCTGTCTTGCTCATATATCTGCAAGATGTCATTAAGTTTAAGATCAGGACACTTAATGTGTACTTATAGGTATTTGGTGCCAAAACACTAGAAATTATATTCGTTTCTGATTATCAAGCCCATGGACTGTTGTTACAGATGTTATCAATGACCTTTTGGACACATTTCCTAATACTGTGCATATAATGCTAAATATAGAGCCACAAATAGAAAAGATAGTTTTACATTTTTACAAGAAAATACAATAAATGAAATGGTCCAAACTATTTCTCATCGATTTAACACTCATGTTAAACGTTTGTTGTTGTCTGCTTCTGTGGTAATCATTATTATCACACGCCTCCTTGCAACTAGTAGAATCATCACACAATATTTCAATCATTTACTGTTATTCAATTTTACCACCAGTCCACTCAAAATTGATGAGCCATTATCAACTTTCCAATTTTGCCATTTATGGCTTGGAACATTCGGAAACTGATATGAATTCCTTATAGTTGGCTCTTTGAGTATGTGTTTCAAGTGATACTCTGCAAGTAGGAGAAAGACTAAGGCTTTACAAGGAGGAAAACTATGCCATTAAGAGCAATGAGTACCTGGACTGATGTACCTTGGTATTTCTGTGATAAAGAATCATATCTTAGCTGGTTAACTTTTATAAATGTAGCCTTTCCATACATGCAACCCACATATTTTCATTTAATAATGTCTCTGTACTTATTATCTTTCCCCAAGCACTCAAAAACTTATTTGAAGTCTTAGTACTTCTGAAGTGCTGAAACGAGGTAACTCTTTCCCTTCAGATAAACAAACTAGATGTATCACAGCAGGTAAAGCAATGAAATACAGGATGAACAGAGCGCAAATTAGACCCTTTCAATTCAATGATTCACTAAGTTTCTAAGATAAGAGCGCTTATTAAAGGATGTAACATATATAACTCGTCATAATAAATGAGCAAGAACATTGTCGTGACATTCTTTTTAATTACACAGTCAGAGGCAAGTGTTTTCAATTTCAGTGTTTTCAATGTATCATGAAATGAGGCACCTTATCAACTTGGTTACTCTGTATAAATCTTCCATAGAGCATAATATAGAACTACTGGTTATCCCATTCTACCTTTAGTCCACTTTCCTTCTTTTGAATGCAACAGTTAATCATATGGGTGCAAAAACTGAGAAATCACAGGGTTTACATTATTTTAAGACATGCTTCAATGTACTGACATCAAAAAACAACCAGCTGCAAACATAATTGATGGCAATGTCCAACTTCATAATCTTTCTCTTATACCAGATAACTTTCAAGGTGTAACAGAAATTGTTTCAGACAGTCTGCCCAAACCATCAAGAGTCAACATTGTAACTAAAGAAAACTTATAAAGTTCTTTGGGCGCAGCAAAATACTATTGATCTAAGACCTGTGGACTTAAGCACCAAAAGACTGGATAGGTTCCTTGGCAAATGATGCAAAAAAGCAGCCTATCAAATTTCTGTTCAACCAATGTCAGAAATCTTAAAGTATTCTTAGAGGTACACGGTAGAGACATAGAGTTTGCAAAATCAGAGCAAAGTTATCATTTGACTAGCAAGGATGCAGAGGCAGCTGCAGTTAGATTGCTCTTGCCACTTCACAGGAAGAGATATATACCAGAGTCATACTCCATTGTATGCATATATGTGAAATGGCATTAAAGCCATATTTAATCAGGTGTTTGATCCCATGACACTGACATGCTGTTTCTGCTTTTGAAGAATGCTAAGGATTCAAGTTTGGCTGAGTCAAGTTGTTTGACGCTGGCACTGGCCACACATACAAAGAAAATTAAGTCTTTTGATGGCAAAAGGGGAGGATCACACGAAATGCTTATAAGTGATGTTTGTCACAATTACCAATTTTAAAAAGTAAGCTTAATTAATGTAACACATATAACACCATAGGAAGCTGTATATTTGTTTAAAAATATTTTCTTATGTATCAAAGGTATTCAGCATGCAAACTACATGAATAATTCAAATAAATAGAAAGTGTTATGTCTTCTTTCTGTTTCTCAGACTTTCAACTCATTTATTCTTAAATTGTTATGGTAACATACGTATCATACCATTACAGGCTAACCCCCTAGTTAATAGAGTGCAAACATCTCTTATTTGATGCAGCTTGAATTGTTCTTTAAGGTAGGATATGTCTGCACAATTCCCAAAGGGGTGGAGAGGAACAGGATTGTACTCAGTTTGCAATCCTAATACAATGCCATGATTCTACTGGTTGTGATGAAATGGGTGATTATTTTGCCATAGAAGCGGACAAAATGATAGACATTGTGAGGGTGACTTGGATAAAGATTGTTTTTGAATAATTTTATTTAATCGTAATATTTATAAAATTGTGTCATTTAAATGAGAACTATTATTTTCTATCTATATGTCTATATATTTTAATATTATAGGCATTAGGAAATATGTGATTAAAAAGGTTATTTATAACATAGGTAACACAATTCCATGGGCTTGTTAACAGCAATGACTGTAATTACTAAGACTAAGGCACCAGAGGCTAGAGATTAATAGGAAAACATGTGAAAAATGGTATTTTTCTAAAATATCATCTCTTACTTCCAAGAAAATTTCCTAGCTCATTCATTATGCCATGTAACATACGTTACATACTTTAATAAGTGCTCTGATCCTGATGTCAAACTTGCAAATGTATGATTCTTTATTGCATTAGCAAGACAGTGCCAAAAATGTAAGATATCCACGAGCGTCAAATATTTTTATATACTTTTCTTCAATAATAGGTACCAAAATTGGATACTTAAAATTGGGGGTAGGGTTGTTTAATAGCTCATATAAAACAATGTATTTGAGATAGAAAAGCAAACTTTGTTTTTTCTATTAGTCAAATGAGTATTTTAATAAACTAAGATTAAAAAACACTCGTAAAAATGCACAAATGGTCTGTAAAATAATTGATGTTAGTCACGATTTCAACTTTCAAAGGGAAATTTAATCTATGTAACGCATATAACACCATTGAAGGCTGTATTCTTTGTTTAAAATGCTGCTTTTATGTAGCTTAGGCATCCAGCTTGCAAACTACATAAGAAATTTGAATAATTAGATGGTTTAATGTCTTCTTTCTGTAGTTCAAAGTTTCATTTTGATTTTTTCCTTAGTTTGTTACAGTAACATATGTAACAGGCTGTCAGAGACTAACGCCCCGGAGCACAGAGTGCAAACATCTCTTAAAAGATGCGGCTTGAAATTTTCTTTAAGATAGGATATGTCTGCAAAATTCCCTAGGGGGGGAGCAGGACCTTTTTTAGCTCGAAGTCTACTATGGCCATATCCGTATTTCGTGACTTACATTGTAATCTACACACCATAGGCAATCACTGTGACCAATATGAACACCCTTGGTAAAAAATGAGAGAGGAGTTTGCGTTGCGAGCCGTAAGACAGATTTTAGTAGATATGTGACCTTGACCTTCTACTCCAAGGTCAAATCGATGACTTAGAGTCGCAATATATACCATATAACGGTGCCATCTCAAGAGTCAATGAAATATCGGCATCGTGTGGCATGGAGGTTCAGATTTGCTAAAATAGTTCAGATCTGATATCCAGGATAGCCAGACATCATGAAATTCTTCCAACAACATCGCCAATACAATATGTTGGGTTGTGCTTTAACCTATTTGGTGGGAGACATGCTCAGATCCAGAAAATTCCGCCAGGGAGGGTCCTAAAAACTTTTTTCTGTCCTCAAATCTCAATTTCGAAAGGTCACTGACCCTTGAGTGCTAAAAAATCCCATATTTCTGGATTTAACTTTTGTATGCTTTCCATACTTTGTGTGTGAACAGTTACGGTTCTGAAGAGACTGAACAGTTACGCAGACTCGGCCGGGCATACAATAGGAATAGCTCACTTCGGACATGCGTAAAGATAATTGGCGGGTAATAGCCACAACTCCATATTTTCTTTCTTTCTTTCTTTATATACTGCCAGATATATAGCCCTCTTTCGAGTATTATCGGCAGGTGTACTTTGTACACTCCGGGTTGCAGGATGAAAGCCTACAAGTAACCATATCTAAATTACCGTAGGGTTCTTTAACCTGCACAGGGGGTGGCTTTCCCTGCACAGGGGACATCCAGTTAACGTCCCGATCCGAAGGACGATGCACTTATCTAGCGTCATCCCTGCAAATGACACTAGAGAAAGCGTGTTCGGACACCGAAATTTTTCTCGCCGCGAGCGGGAATCGAACCTGGAACCTCTAGCACCAGAGGCAAGTGCCTAACCACTTAGCTACCACGCTTTCATAAGGCTTTCATATTTAAAGCCTTAGTGGGAGCATATCATCTGGGTCCAACCTTGATGCTGACTACGGCGGTACCTCGTTGGACCGATAGTATACTATGCACAATAAGTTTAGCAATTCATTATCTTAGGCAAATGAAACCACGAAATTTCAGACGCCATCCGTAAATAGGCATTTAGGGAGAGCAATAATTGCAGAAGGGGTCAGTAGGCAAAAATCACATCCGTTGTAAGTAATGCTAAAATGATATGCATGTGATTTGTCGTTTTGTGGTCTTTCATCTTCCGCATGCATCATACGCATATAAAAACTATTGGTTATAAGTGACAGATGTGATAGAGATTTCATGCTGAAAAAAAAAACAGCTGCCATCAATGACGTCAAAACGTAGTCATCATTTGATTAAACTTCTAATGTTTATTGGCGTGCCAATTCAACAGAGACTCAGTTTACAAAGATATCATAGGCTTACAATGTAACTCATCTTATGGTTGATTAAAACCTTAAGTTACTGAAAAATGGTGCGACGCATTTGCGAGATAATGGTGACGTTAAATATTTTATATTTCGGCTCGTGCACTGTAGTAGTGAAGATGTTTCATTTAGCATTATTTGTCTGAATGTGTTCGAAGGCATCAAGCAGTTTTACTTGTTAATGTGGTTCAAGAAAACCAGACTAGAAACACCTTTTAAAGGTGATAACGTAAAAGCATTAATAAAAACGTCAAATTGTGAAAACTTGGTCCTTTATTTCCCTGAGAAAGATCAGAAAAGTGCAGCATTTGCTATGCTTTTTTGGTTTTTGGTGACCAAACAATCGTTTGAATATGGTTTCGGCTTCCCCCAATGATCAGTAATACCCACGTTACCCGCTAGTCTTAAAATCAAACGTCACTTTAGCACGGCCGAAGCGTTTGGTAATTCTGTATTGTTTTAAATGAAAAATCTTGTCAGATGATCGGCGCTTGTATCTTCATGATAACAAATGAAACTTGAGATCTGATGGGGATGGGCTCACCCATATAAAACAATTGCTAAATTCATTGTGCATAGTATAGTCTAATAACAGATAAAGCGTCATCATCTGGCCCATTTTTAATCGGGCGACAACAATCCCTTGTCAAGTTTGAAGCAGCTTTCATATATGTGTGTCCTTCCTACAACGTTATCTTGCTGAAGTTGGTGATACATTTCTAATAATCTGATTATCTATTGTATCAATTTTTGTGAAAATGGCCCATATGACAATGAATTACCTTTCACACACTGCAAATAAATAAGTGTGACTTTACGCGAAATTTTGTGGCAGCCGAGCTGCTACTGATTTCGATGTAACCTTTGAACTGCTTTAAAGGATACGTTCTCATCGATATTCAGTGGCGTAGCCGTTACGCAAATCAAAGGGAGACTACTGGATCAAGCAATGATTCTCTCCAATTGCGCCCCCTTTTCAAAATGGGAACTTCTCTTAAAGGAAAGAATTTGCTCCCAGAGGGAGCAAATTCTTTTCTTTAAGGGCAGTTCCTTATGGTATGGAAATTCACTTTTTCCACATTAGGTGACCCTACTTGAATGTTACTATTTTTTTATTACGCACGTATGTAACTGCGTATGGGAGCTTCGCCAATGATATTGATCGGGAGAATAGCTAGAACAATAACAGGAAGGAATGTTGGCCTAAAATTGTTTTAGTAGAAAAGTAAGCGTAAGATTACACCACAAGGGGGGTGGCAGCTCAACTGCACGTGTAAGATTTAATCAGGTTTGCCGGATGGAGCATTCTATGCGTATTTCTTATCCAAGCCAAATTGTGGTTAAGCCTACTCCAACAAATCAAAAAACTTTCTGAATGAGTTGGTTTTGTGGTGTTCTAGTAACAAAAACAAGATTATGACTTCGCGTCCTTCGATGACTCAAGAGCAGCACGGGCACACGTCCAATGTTCTTGAATTTGCCATGGACGCTTTGATCTTTTGCTATACCATTGGTTGCCCAGTAACCACTCTGATCAGACTGGATGAATAACTAGGCTGATCTGAATCTTCATTGGGCGTTGGTTGCTATGCATATAGGCTCATTATTACACCAGGGAAATTTAATAGAACATTCTGAAAGAAAACAGTGGCGATCCTGATCAGACGCGTCTGATCTGGGTATCCACTATTTGCCTATGTCCCATAAAAAGGACGCTACATGTTGGCTACAAGCTGAGTCATACTTTTATAGTCGTGTTACTTTGAGTTGATGCTTACAATTCGTCATTCATCACGGTCGGGACGTCTACCCGGATTGATCTGGTACTAACCAGTGACTGATAACGTATCATGCTCAAGAACACGACACAGCGCTATCGGTATAGGATTCGAACTCACGACCTCTACGCCACGAGCTCGACATTCCACTAACTGAGCTATGGTGTTCTCCACGGTTTACTTTAATACCCACGGTATATGTTTTGAGATCCGCCCAGGGGTAGCCTAAACCCTTTCTTTCTTTGAATACTGGCTCGATCAAATTACGCCATGGAGTTCGCGCCTTGTAACCATGCATTAAATTGGCTAGTTACTCCCGCCCCACCCAAAAATATATTGCGTTCCGTATCCCCTAATATTGTCTTTATTCCCCAGTTCCCTACAAAATTTGACCTTTGTTTCCTTGTTCCCCAAACCCAAAGGAGGGTCTCTGCTTTAGCCAAAACTATAAACACGAGATGCCATAGAATCTGGACTTGTAGATCTTTTTATAGACATCCAAAGGCTCTGCGCCGCCAGTAATTTAGGGATGTACAGTCTATTGGGGACTGTCCTTAGAATGCAGCAGCAAAATTAAGAAGAGTTTTAAAAAAATGGTCCCTTAACTCTTTCTCGACAAGTGTTGTCTGATGGCATCCTTTGTAAACAGTTTGGATCCAGATCAGATCCGATCGAAAATGTCGGGCCTGCTCTGGATCCAAACTGTTTATCGCTCTGACAGTGTTCCTGAAAGATATTTCTTGTTGTTGAAATAAAAACATTATAAAAAATCAACAGACGCCAAAATGGTATGCAAAATTAAATCCCCTTTTCCGCTTAATTATCATTGGATGCGTAGCGAAAGGCTAAAAGACCAAAATGCAAATGGTCAGGGGCGGATCATCGGGCCAAGAGTTCAGGAAAGGGGGTCCATATGTATAAATGTTTGGGGTTTCGCTTTGCTGATTTAATCTCATTTTTCTTAAATACCCCTTGAAACTGAAATAATTTTGGTCTCACTGAGACCAAATTATTTCATTTTCATAGGCTATTTAAAACAGGAGACGGGGAGGGGGTTTGAGCAAACCCTCTCTGGATCCGCCACTGGCGTGGCGAACGTAGACTGTAAAGAAAGGCTAAAAGAGCAAAATGCCAGTTAATACGAGCCAATGGTTGGTATATATTTACGACAATATCTGGTTATCTTTCGAAATATATGGTGGCCCTAAAAAGGACCGTTTGGAGAGACTCCATGAGGAGATCCTGTTGACAGTTCACATGAACAATAAGTCATCGTCTGACCTATACTCTTCATCATCTGTCTCGTCGTCAGTGTCGGCACCAAGTACAACTATCTGTCGGTAGACTTCCCATCGAAGGTCACTGATCTCTTCGACCTTGTCTCTAATATACTCATTGAGGACGTTCACCATACCCTCCACCACCGACCGCCGGAGAACCAAGTTGTAGTAAATGCCGCGTTGATGCGCGTGCCTAGCATCTATAGCTCGTGCTGTCAGTTCTCGTTCTTTCTCGCGTAGAATGTGAAGTTGTTGACACACTAGTAGAAGCTTGCGTTCTGATTGTTGTATCTTGAGTTCTAAATATTGTCGATGATCTTTGGAGAGGTCGTTTCTGTCGATAAGTTCCATGGTGATATGCATGTGTGTTAGCTAGAGGCTGGACTCCTGGTAACTGGTCAGAATGTATTCTCAAAATAAGATATCCGTAATGTTCACGGAACATCACGGATATCTTATTTTGAGAATATATTGTCATCTGTGACATAGGTGTGAAGGATAGAATACCTTATAGAGATTTTCGCACCTGTGCCGCGCTTATAAAAACAACGGCCTTCACTCTTGTCTGTCCCATGATGATACTGCACAGGTGTGAAATGTCATTTTAGATTTCGATGTGTATTCTAGACATTTTTTTCTCTATCTTTCTCTGTTCCCATTGTTCTTTCTTCTTTTTTTCTTTACGAGTTGGTATTTTTATAATAAAATGCTTTTTTTATTATTTGTAGGATTTATTTACAATGTTTTATTAATTTATTAACAATGTTTTCATAGGGCAAACACATTTAGGCTATCGGCTATTCCATCAGGTGGTCCCCCAAAAGAATGTAGGACAAAACATCCCAGGACAAAACATCCCATGCCACCCTAGACAAAACATCCCGCATCAATTTGCCACCCCGGACAAAACATCCCATGCAGTTTTTGTCACCCCGGACAAAACATCCCATGCCATTTTTGCCGCCCCGGACAAAACATCCCATGCTACTTCTGCCACCCCGGACAAAACATCCCACACTCTGTTTAAAGCCTATGAAAGTGCATAAAACATCCCATTTAGTTAATTGTCACTATTATTATTGATATTCTTAATGTACCATACCTATTGAAATGATTGGAGATCAAAGGTAGATAGATAATTAGACTAATTAGACATATGTTTCTCAATTATAATAGTTTGTTTGACCCAAACTGTAAATGATTTCTTTTAAGATGTAATTGGCTTCTTAACTCACAAATTTAGTTGTTTGTCACAAGAAGATATAATTATCTTTAATTAGATTCTATTTACATTGTGAAACTGCCTTTCAATCAATTTAAGATCTAGTTTATATCATTTGGACAGTCATACTAGGGCATTCACTGCTAGTACATGTCATAGTAGATGAAGGTCACAAACGAGACTTACCCTGAAGAAGCAGTCTGAGTATGGGATGTTTTGTCCGGGGTGGCAAAAATGGCATGGGATGTTATGTCCGGGGTGACAAAAATGGCATGGGATGTTATGTCCGGGGTGACAAAAACAGCGTGGGATGTTTTGTCCGGGGTGGCAAATCTTTGTGGGATGTTTTGTCCAGGGTGTAAAAAAATGGCATGGGATGTTTTGTCCCGGGATGTTTTGTCCGGCTCCCCCCCCAAAAAGTACAAATTCCAACTTGCGGTTCCGGTCCAATGTTATTGTAATACAGTTTCGTGCTTTCACGTATTTTAATCGAAAACCGTGCGTTGGTTGAATGCGACACTATGGTCGACCACCACATTTGGTCGACAAAGACCATTCGTACCACTTTCGTCGAAATACATGTATTGGCTCGCTTTCTCTGAATTTTTTTCAGATGATCTAAACACTTTGTCCTTTCTAAAACTTGAACTTTAATTAAAATTGCAGGCTACTGCAAGTTTTAACATTTAAATTGTTAAAGTTAAGGATTTTTTTTAAAAAGATTCAACTTCCAGCTATTCATGATGAACTCGTCTTGGCACGACCACAGTAAGTGTTTCCATATGGGCCTCGTAGCGACAAAACCTGTCTTCAGGGGTTCCTACATCACGCTAGAGAACCACTGTACTCTAACAGCGCAATCATCGCGTGGTGGTTGCAGTCGACGAGTGCACAAATGTTAATTAAGAAAATATTTTGGTCAATTTTTTTCATCGCAAATTATTATCACTTATAAATCCAGCTGTATATCTGCTTAACATTTTTTTGTGGGTTGAGTGATAGCCGCTACAGCGCCAGAGTTATGCCGAAAATGTGTTTTTTTTCCTGAAAAAGAGGATGAAAGAATTTTTTGCTTCAGTTCTGGAATTTAAAATGCAAAATGACAATCTTTCATTGTGCACAAAGTTTGAAATCTGAGGACAGACCATTTTGGAAGTTATTCAAGCTTTTCATACTGTGCGCATAGTTCTATATATCGGGTGTTCTGGCCCAGCAGTCGAGTGTCTAAATAACCTCTATATGAAACAGTCAACGACCCCACCACTGGGCCAGAACACCCGATATACAGAACTATGCGTACAGTATGTAAAGCTTGAATAAATTTAAAAATGATCTAGCCTCAGTTTTCGAAGTTTTTGTCACATTTAAGTACTGTCATCTTGCATTTAAGCTGAAGTAAGCATAAATTCCAGAACATTAGCAGAAATTTCTTTCATCCACTTTTTCAGGAAAAAAAATCACATTTTTGGCATAACTCTGACGCTGTTATTTAGCAGAAGAAAAAATTTGCTAAGCAGATCCATAGCTTGATAAGTGACAATATTTCGCGATGGATATTTTCAGAAGTAAAATATTGACCAAAATATTACCCTTTTAAACAGCTAGGTACACAATTTAGTGCACTCGTCGACGATGACTGCACCTTTCGAGTACAGAGGTCCTCTGGCGTGCTACATAGCGAGACTCAAACCAGTCTCCTCAGCTACAGAGACTAGCTAGAAAATTGAAAATTTGTTTGTAGCAAGTTTAGAATTGATTCGTTCCAATAAGCGAATAACAAATGCGCTGATCAGACTGCGCAGATGCAGTACGCACTCCCCGAAGACAGGTTTCTCGCGTCGAGGCGCAGTTATGGTAAAACATATGGGTCGGTACACGATATTTCACGGGTATTTATCGTATCAGTGAGCATATGCGCAGACTCGCCTGAGCCTTCGCAGCTCGCAGATACAAAGTATGAATGTAGATGAAGATTCAGACCGAAATTTAGAGCTCTAGCCTGGCGGGATACGAAAGTTCACTGTGAAAAAATACGTGTAAGTGAACGCCCAAACGGTGACAGCTGAACTGCCACCACTCTACTAAATTTCCTGCTAAAACAGCGCGAGGCATGCATTTTCCCATTGATATATATTCAACATTGCTGCCTGCTATGCTTGTAGTTTTTCTCTGTATCAAAACGTCGAACAGAACATAGCAGTGGCGTAGCAAGAAGGCTGAAAAGGTTACGCAAATCAAAGGGAGGCTACTGGATCAAACAGTGATTCTCTTCAATCGCGTTCCTTTTCAAAATGGGAAAATCTCTTAAAAGAAAAGAATTTGCTCCCAGAGGGAGCGAATTCTTTCCTTTAAGAGCAGTCCCTTATGATATGGAAAAACACTTTTAACACATTAGGTGACCTCCCTTGAATATTACTATTTTTATTACGCACGTACGTAACTGCGTAATGGAAGCTACGCCAATGCATAGCTTTTGAAACAGTTGAATGTTTCACCAGGATCAGTGCTTGTCCCGCTGCCACAAAATTTGGTGTAAATTTACACTTATTTTTACAGTGTTTTGGGTGTTTATTGGGGGACATTTACGCATATGCGACAAGTACTAAAAGCTCGTGCCCAGGCTCATGTTATTAACAACAATGATAGGCAGCTTATCTTAAGATACGAGATGAGGGTTCAGTGTTTTTCCCGTCACCTGCGATAAGATAACATAATATACCAGATATCAGTAGGACATCTTCCGGGAGGAAACGTTTTGGTCATTTCAAAATTTTAAAACTTGATTAAACGCTACCAAACGTAAGTTATTAAACCATTAGAAGATAATTTTTATAATGACGTTCGGGCATTTTGTATTAATTATACCACTTCTAATTTTTCTTTAATCCGTAATCTATACTGATAACGGAATATTAATATATAAGTGGGCGTGAAGAATTGAACATTGTAAAAAAATTGTAACTTTACGCCAAATTTGGCGACAGCGGAACTGCCAAAGATCTTGGTGCAATCTTCTCTCTGCTCTAAAACCACGCAACTACAAATTTAACAAGATACTCCAAATAAGGTGCCAGAAACATTAAGCTATTATTGTCATCCAGGTGCATGACAAACTACATGAAAACATGTTCATTTCTACATGCTCATTTCGCTGAATTGAGAATTTGTTGTTTTTTTAAAAAAGCTTATGGTGAAAAACTCATTTATTGAAAAGACATATGTTGTAGGTACACATTGAACATTAAAATTGCCTCTTTGAATCAATAACAATGTGTCCCTACAACATATGTTACTCAAAATATTTAAGGGAAACTATTTGGAAATTTACACTTGCCAAGTATCATGTCCATTGTGTCCACCTTGCAAAAACATGGGGGGGGGATTATGTCCACATATACAAAAATTAAAGCAATGTTTCCAGAGGAAAACTATGTCCCCACAACCGCAATTTGGGTCGACAAGCATGCTTACTGCTCTTTATTGTGTCACTATGATCCATCAATTATTTCAAGGGAGAGCATGCACAATCACAATTATGGTCAAGCTTTGAAATTAAAAAGTGTTGTGGTTACCGTGAATATAAGGTCAAGGTCGTTAAAATCTAATTAACTCTTTTCTGTCTCCAAACAATGTATTAATGCAAGTTTGGTGCAGAAAACCCCACTGGTTCAGAAGACAGATCTCAGAAAAGGCTGAATTTACATTTTTAAGGATGATGACTTTGAAATAAGGTGACCTTGAAAGCTAAAATCGTATTAACTCTACATTTTGCCAAATGCTACAAAACATAGCTAGAATGCATTGCTAAAAATAAGATATATCATACAAAACCCCTATTTTCATTTCAAAGTGCTGGAGTGACCTTGAAAATAAGGTTAGGGTGATAAAAAATCTAATCAACTCTTAACCCTCTTCTAACAACAATTGAATCACCGGTTTGGAAGATAGTCTGTGGAAATGGCTGTTTTATACTGTCTTTATAGGAGGATGACCTCGAAAATTACGTCAAGGTCACCAAAAATCTAATCAACTCTTCCCACCCTTCAACAATGTATCTATGCAAGTTTGGTCAAAAATCCCCCAGTGGTTTAAAGTATAGCACGAGGAAACCCTATTTTGGATATTTCAGAGTACCGGTGCGACCTTGAAAATAAGGTCAAAGTCATAAAAATCTAATCAATTCTTCCCCTTTTCCCAACAATGTATCTATGCGATTTTGGTCAAAATCCATCAACAGGTTCAGAAGATAACGCACGGAAACCATATTTTGGACACTTCAAAATGCCGGTGTGACCATGAAAATGACATCAAGGTCACCAAAATCTAATCAACTATTCCCCTTCTCTCAACAATGTATCCATGCATGTTTGGTCAAACTCAATCAACTGGTTCGGAAGATAATGCACGGAAATGAATGCGGACGAAGACACCGACGCCGACGCCAACTGGATCCACACCAAAAAATATATATCTCATCCTCCGGGTTGGAGAGACATAATGAGCAGGAGGGGGGTTGTCCGGGGGGGGGGGGGGTATTGTCAGTATCCCTGTCTATTGTCTTTGCCTCTTTTAAAAATCCCAAACTGCCAATCAGCATTAAGATACTGTGGCTCTTCTGCAAATTGGTTATGCATGACAGCTATATCTCTAAAAAGTTTTTGAACTACCTCTTGCTAACCTGTTAGTTGCCTGGTTGTAAAAGCTATGTTATGTTTGATTGTATAAATCTGGAGAATATATACAACAATAACAGGTAGAAATGTTTTAACATTTATCACTGGAGGAATGTTGGCCGCAAGTTGTTTTCAAGAGTAGTGAGGTAAGTGTAAGTTTACACCAAAAGTTGCGGCAGTTGAGCTGTTAACTTACTCGTTCATTACAGTGAACGCTGATGTCCTACTGAATCGATGGAATATCAGGTCCCAAGGTTATAAAACGTTTTTCCATGCTCAACTGAGTCAACTGACATGAGCTTTACATTTTAAATCTTCACAAATAGCATAATACCAAGCTATTAATCACCGCCTCCTTGAACAGAACAGCACACACCGTATTTGTCCTGGCAATAAACTTTAAAATGTCAGCTATTGTTGTCATTTTAAAATTTATGACCAAGAGCTATCCATGCCCAAGTGAGTTTCATAGCCTCGGGGCATGTCCAAGTCACAGCTACTGTACATCACTGATACAGATTGTTAGCATCATTGGTGATGTTTGTCTACGCCCATTTGCGTAGTTTATCTAATGTAATACTCAGCTGCGACAAGACAGTTCACCGACATGCATTTTGAAGACGGTTCACCGACAGAATTGAACTAGACAGTATTTCAAGTTCTGTTAGCTGGAGCAGCGAAATCTGCCTGTCTGTCTATCTGTCCGCCTGTCTGTCTGTCACAAACCAACATAGATTGGTTCCCCTCGTTGATAAAGCTCCACTTCCGCTACGCATATAACGACTGGTAACGTCTATTTATTTGCAAGTAGAGAATCCTACTCATGCGACTGCGCATGCTCCAGAAAAGATTTTTCAACACAAACTTAAGATTTTTTTCAGTTGCTATAATTTGGTAACTAAGTAAAAGAAAAAATATATAAACTCCAAGAACAAAATAAACTTAATAAAACGGCTTGTTTAAAAAATGCACTTTATGTCAAGGGTGTTTTCTAATACTACGTCACTCAGTGTGTATGCTATACGTAGGCACAATGGCAGCTAGTAGTTACCTGTCTTAATATGCTGACAAGCTATTAAAGGGAGAGAACCAGTCTAAAACCAACATTGCTCTTTGCTCAAACAATGACTTGTTCCGATTTGCTTAGCGTAGACCAAGCTTTTTGTGAAAGCTTAAACTTGTTGTCTTTGCGCCAGTCAATATGGGCAATGCAAAGCTGATGCCCTTTACAAACAGTTTGGACCGACACTGTTTCGAGTTCTGTGAGCTGGAGCAGCGAAATCTGTATATCTGTCAGCCTGCCTGCCTGCCTCCCTGTCCGTCCACCCGCCCGCCCGTTCGTCCGCCCGTCTGTCGGTCACAAACCAACATTGCTCTTTGCTTAAACCATGACTTGTTTCGGCAAAATTGGCTTAACACAGAGAAATTGCCATTTTGGACCAAATTTTGGGTTTTTGGAGACCGATTGTTTAAGAACTGCTGCAGAGAAACACACTTTACTGAGTATATGTATGTCAAAGTTACTGGAGCCTGAATATTGGGTCACAGTGCGTGCTCAAAAAACATGCCAGTGGAAATTACTATGCAAACTTTGCCACTCATAGCTATCACTGCCGCAGAGAAATATACTTTCATGCAAATTCTTGACAGGCAGATGGATGGAGTACCGTGGTGAACCAACGAACGTATGTAACGAAAATTTGAACTCCTATGCCACACCCTGCTGGAAGTGATTGAAATGATTCAATTACCAACTATAACCAATTAAGGAATTTGTTAAGCAAACTTGCAAATCATGTTGGAACATCACAATGAATAGTTGTGTTTAGTTTTAGAAATGCACTTGTAGAATATGTGTAAATGTTTTATCGCGCATAAATATTCAGTAAATATTCTATTAATGAGCCAGTGCATGAGATTTCCGACAATGTGGTATGTGCGACCAGCAAAGCATCAGATCAGCCTGCGCATATGCGCAGTCTGATCAGAGCCTTTGCTAGTCGCTTGAGTATTCTATGATTGTTAAGCTACTGATTGAACGCCATTTGGAGTTTCTAAGCTTAACAGGAGGCTGCAGAGGCTCGTCCGAGTCCACACATGTCAAAATGTCAAATTGTTGGAAATATCATGCACTGGCTCAAATTATTTATTTTTTTCAGAGAGAAAAATGAAGATAGTTGTAGTGTTTGCGATTGTTTGCGTCTTGTCTTGTAAGTTTTGGGAGTGAAACTATTTGTCTACCATTCACACCTTTTTCCATTTAGCCACATTCTATACTTTCAGAATTTAAAAATTAGCCACATAATATAGGTCACTGCCGTGTCCAACTTTCACTTGTGTCAACTTTTTACAATAAAAGTTAATATGTGCTGTGGTTCCAAATAAATCTTCCATATCCAATAATTGCTGCGTATATGCTATAATGGTCATATAGTATTGTAGCACTTAGTGTCCTGTATCTGCAGCCAAATTTTCAGAAGCCTTGTATGGCTGTGGACCAATTTCATGCGATTGTAACTAACGTTCTATCAGAGACTAAGTCAATAAATGTCATATTTCTACCATATTTCCAGTGTCCGATATTGCATTTTGAAATAATTTTACGTTGCATGTATAGATTAAAGCTCAATCTTTCTAAATATATACATGATGTATGCATTTACTTTCGCTGTTTTCATCAAATCTACCACTCTACGAACATAAAAAACGTACCTCGTATATAGCCTTTAACATTCAAAATTTGCAAAAATACTGGTTTTATGGGAGATTTACGTTTCAGCGGATCCATAATATGAAAGAGCAGATTTATTTTTAGGAAAGAGCGGAGAATCATAAGGCAAAAAAGCATTCAAATAAGCGTATTTTCCAGGTAAACATCCAGGTGCAGGGGCGGATCAAGGATTCCTGGAAAGGGGGTTCATGTGTATAAAAGACGGTTTCGGTTTGTGGATTTTATCTTACTTATCTTAAATATTCTATGAAAATGAATATTTGGTCTCGTACGGAAGGGCGAACCCCCTGAACTCCCCTTGGATTCGCCACTGTAATGCGCTCCAAATCACCTACTAAGGACTGGGCATGCAATGTTGGCCATTACAGGTGATACAACTGAGCGAATACTTATTTAAAGATCATTACTTGGAAAATTCGCTCATTTGAATGTTTTATCCATCCGCTCTTTTGACTTATGGTTCTCCGCTCATTTCGTACTCCGTCACGGTATGATTTCCGCTCAAACGTAATTCGCCCGTTTTTATTTTCGTGATATTTGCTCCTTCGCAGAATATCAGTATATTAGCTTACCTTGAGCCATAGGCTCAATGGCTCAATGTAAGCTTTTGTAATCAAATGATGGTCCGTCCGGCCGCGCCTGGCGTCTGCACATGTCAACCATCCACTTTAAATAACATCTCCCAAAGCACTTGGTTGAATTTCACCAAACTTCACTGCAACGATCATGCGCGGACCCAGAGGGGGACAGGCGGTCCGGACCCCCCCCCCTGAAAATTCACAAACATATAGGGTTTTTTGCAATAGTGGTCCGGATCCCCTGAAAATCAGTCAGCATCTTATGTTGGACCATCATCGGCACGCCAGCGAAACGTCATTTTTGATTTAAATGGCGTTTCACTGGCGGGCCAACGATGGCCCACCTCATCAACTAAAATAAAAAACGTTGTCAATGACAAACTTTCTGGATCCGCGCATGACGATCCTTGGGTGCCCCCATTTCAAGTTTATTTAAAGATAACTATTCCGTACAGAATTAGGAAAACTTCTTTAATTTAGCTAGTCTTGGTAGCTTATCAGAATGATATGAGCCTTACCGTGTCGCAAGGTTTCCTCCACGTGATGCAGTGCATTGCTGTGTTTTAGTCGTCAAACTTTTCCAAATTTGTCAAATAAAAATACGTTGAATGAATTTTATCAACTATGACATCGTGCAGGATGTGGATACTGTGTTTGCCATTGTAAACAGCTAACAGCATATGTTGAAATGAACGATGCCCGGAAAACTGTACTTGGTAGTTTCCCGGCCATCACTCTAGCCTGGGTTCCAGTCTGATCATTTTTTCTCCTTTTTTATTTTTCTGTTTATTGGTCCAAAATGACATTAATCGAAATCAATAACGGACAATCGATACCTTTGATGTTGTATTTTTTTAAAATATTAGCATAAAAAAATATTGTCAAAATATTGACGACTGGACCCAGGCTACCATCACTTGTATTTCAGTCGAGAAACCTCCACGCAACTACCAATTTAGCATTTCATGATGCTAAAACCTCACAAGATAAGCTGTCAATAACATAGAATTTCAAGTCTATTATTGTCATCCAGGTGTATACCAAACTACATGAAAACGTGTTCACTTCACCGTGCTTATGTCACTAAAACAATTAAGATAATTGAGAAGTTTGTGGAAAAAAAAATTATAGTGTGAAATCACGTTGTGAAATCTCTAATCCATCGAACATATTTCGTCGGTTCATGTTGAGGCAATTCCAACATGTATCAACAACATATGATACAGAAAAAAGAAGGCAAGCCATTTTGAAATTAACGCTTAATGAAGTATCATGCCCATTATCTTTGCCTCTTCAGAACATGTCAAGCTGCCAATCAATGTTAAAATATCTGTCACTATATTGCGAATTGTTTATATTAACAGGACAGCTCTACTGCAGAACAAGCATTATGCTAAACTGGTGGTTGCACAGTTGTATCAAGCTGTTGTAAGTAGCTTACAATAGCAAAAAACAGTCTCCGCATCAAGCACAGGATCATATATGACAGCACACATACGAAAGTCATAGGTCCAGATAATGAAATTTTATGAAAATTTTTATTATCTTATCCGTCAATTAAACATGTGTTTTGGTCGCTCAAAAAACCGTCTCACTGAGACGGTTCTTTTGAGTACCCACAACATATGCTTTGGATGAGAAATAAAGAAAATAGTTTTCCAATACGCACTCTTATCTGGAGGCCTGGAAAAATGTTGACCACTGAAGCGCATTACATGTACATTACATAGCACAATCATGTTCTTGTTCCTACCAGGTATTATTCTAACTGCCGAAAGTAAAGCACCATCAAAGGCCACAGGCAGTACTACTAAGAAAACCACAGGCGGATCTAAGACGAGTCCAGCAAAGCCCACAGGTAACACTACAAAGGGAAGTAAAACTAGTAAAACAAGTGGACTTACCACCAAGCCTGCCAGTGGCCGTACAACGAAGCCAGCCAGTGGCGGTACAACGAAGCCAGCCAGTGGCCGTACCACGAAGCCAGCCAGTGGCCGTACCACGAAGCCAGCCAGTGGCCGTACAACCAATCCATCAAGAAGGACGACTGCGCATAGCGGGGTATTTCTCATTTAGTTTATTAAAAATGATTTTCCTGAAAGTCAAGAAAAGAATGTTAACAAATAAACCTTTTGCACAAAAAGCTCACCTGAGTTGAAGGCTCGAATGGGGTTTAAGTACGGCAATGGCCAGGCGTCCGTCATCTGTCGTCCGTCCATCGTCGTCCGTTCACATTCAAAGAAGTATATCTCTTATGTCAGGTAGCCGATTGCAATCAAATCAAACCAAGTTCATGTAAGGCATCATCAGGTGAGATAGACTGGCTCCAGTCCTTAAAACAATTTTTCATCAATGTGTCATATAATATACTTGTAACCAGTCTAACTCTGATGGCTCTGTTTAAGGCTCCAGTCCTTAAAACAATTTTTCATCAATGTGTCATACAATATACTTGTAGCCAGTCTAACTCTGATGGCTCTTTTTTAAACAGAGCCATCAGAGTCAGACTGGCTACAAGTATATTATATGACACATTGATGAAAAATTGTTTTAAGGACTGCAGCCAGTCTACAGGTGAGAGGAAATGCTGCATAAGGTTTTTCTGATTAAGTAGTGAGTTTGACCATGAAATACATGTAGCACAATCACATCCTGCAGCTCAACCCATGACATCGCGAGGAAGAGCCACAGAACACATACAGTCACAAGACATCAGGACGACAATCAAAGTAAAGCAATCAGCTCTCTCTCTCTCTCTCTCTCTCTCTCTCTCTCTCTCTCTCTCTCTCTCTCTCTCTCTCTCTCTCTCTCTCTTCCCCCATCAAGATGATTTCAAAAATAGAAAGGGCACTAAGCACTGCATAACAAAGCAAGGAATAAACACAGAGCCCCACAAACAATGGGAGCACCAATAAACACTGAATCAACAACAACAGAACCGTCGCTTAAGAACGGATAGCAGCTTTAGCCACCGAGATGCTTAAATGCCTTTTACTGGCGCCAAATCTTCGCCCTAGATTCTGTTGTTGAACTCTGGCTTTCTTGGCAACATAAAACTCCCATAGACTTATAATGGGAAAAACTTTTAAAAAATATTCTAATCTGAAACCATGGTGCTATGAACTTCGAGTAAATAACAGTTGACTGTAATGTTCTGAGAAAGTTAGACCCGGATTATTGGAGCTGATTCACACTACCAGGTTAGCAAAATATGGTAGTGCCTGGAATCAAATTTGATGAAAGAGATGTCATTTAAATATACGCATTTTGCCAAGCAGTGACATGTATTTCACCATTGATTGCCAGCTTGACATGTTGTAAAAAGCGAATACAATGAGCATGATACTTGATAAGCGTTATTTCCAAAATGGTTTTACTTATTTTTACAGTATCATATACTGCTGGTACACGTTGGAATCTTCTCCAATGATATAATACATGCCAATATATGGCAAATTGTGTATATTATCATGACAGCTCTATTGTCAAATTTGATTTGAAGAACTAGCATTTTGCTAAACTGGTGGTTGCACAGTTGTATGTGTATTCTATCATTCCCGTAAAGGGGTATTTATATTTACTTCTTCTATATTTCCAGGTTAGTAGACCAACAGTAACTCCTGCGATCGTGTCTTTCCTGTGTGTTGTTGCTGCTGTAGTTGTAAACAAATACTAAATAAAAGACTCTCATAGTGAACAAACAAACACGAAGTACAATAAACTGTTGTAATTAACAAACACTGAACAACAGACACACTGTCTTCGTGAACAAACACTGAACAACAGACAGCGTCTTTGTGAACAAACACTGAACAATAGACTGCTGTATTCATCCACATAAGCATAGCTTCCTATTTGTGGGACTAAGGTAAACAGTGCAGACCCAGATGAGACACCGCAGTATGCGGGTTCTGATCAGGGTCTCCACTATTTGCGTACAGAATGATCTATTCAAATTTGACTCAAATGAAAAATACCACCCAGCAACCCTCAAAACAAAAATGGATTGATCCAATTGATAAGAGTGGGAAATTCCATTCGACTTTAATGGAGACCATCTCCTATTAGCGAAGCGTCCTGGATATAAGCAAGCAGTGCATACCCTAATCAGACGCCAGAATGGCCTCTGATTAGATCATCCGTTGTTTGCCAACAGGAATTTCAATTCAAAATAAATATATCTTACATCCCTTAACTTGAAAATTGATTCTTCCACGCGACAAAGTTAGAAATTTCTATTCGGCATTGTGTGGGTTAACGCTATATAAGATTTACGCCTTGTCAGAAAATCTGAAGGTAACCCTATTTTTACCAAATGAACCTTTCCATCCTTATCAGCTGGACGAATCCATTTCTGGGTGTTATTTTTCATTAGTATTCAAATTTTGATGAAGCAAACCAGAGAAGACTGATCAGATGCCGCATCGATGTGGCGTCTGGTCGAGATATCCACCTATAAAAAGAACACTGGGCGTATATTGGTGTATAGGTTTGGACGAACTTGTGAAACTGTACAGGCTGCTCGCACACGCAACAGTTAGTGTTGTTAAACAATTTAAGCCTAGCGTCCTTTTTATGGGACATCAGCAGACAGTGTAGAACCAGATCAGACGCCGCAGAACGCGGCGTCTGATTAGTGTCTCCACTATTTGCTTTCAGAATGTACTTTCAAAATTTGAATGGAATCGAAACATACTTTCCCACAACTCTTAAATTCGAAATAGATTCGTCCAATTGATAATGGTCGGAAAATCCATTAGGCATAAATGGGTTAATATTTATGTCAAACGCAATTGAATAGCTGAACATATACACATTTAAATGATGAGTTCCCTGTATACGAGAGGTTGTATGACACCATTTATACAAACAGGATGAGTATCGGGACCACGACACAAGAAAGCCTGGCCTCGAGGTTATAAAACTTGAGTACAGTCTCAGACTCAAAATAAAGCACAATGATTGACTGCGGACACGTGTCCGCAAGCAGCCAGTCATTGCGCTTTATTTTGAGTCTGAGAATGAACTCAAGTTTTATAGCCTCGAGGCCTGGTCTGTGCTTTTTGTGCTCATGCAACAAAATCAGGTTTTCTCACGACGAGGCCCAAATTATCAGTATAAATAAATAATGACCTAATTGAAACACACTGTATGAGTATACTATAATGACCTTATTGAAACACACTGTATGAGTATAGTATAATGACCTTATTGAAACACACTGTATGAGTATAGTATAATGACCTTATTGAAACACACTGTATGAGTATATAGTATAATGACCTCATTAAAACACACTGCATGAGTATAGTATAATGACCTCATTGAAACAAAGGGCGATGTGCAATGCAAATGTTATCATGCAATATATTTTCACATAACATGATATTTAACGATTAAAATTGATAATCCTTTTACATGTAGTTAGTTTCAGATAAGGAACATATAGGTCTGAAATGATTAGAGTATCATGAAACATTGATATATCAGAAAAACAATCTTCATATCTATATATATATATATATTATTCACGAAAGGTTCTTTTAAAATATCTTTATACCTAATAATGGTGCATTGCCTAATAGCTTATGTTTCCGAAACATATGGCTATATCAGAAGTTATAGTTTGAGTTACACGTATGTATGTATCACTTGAATAGAATACATGTATGATGTGTGTTTTTTTCTCTCTGATATATCAATGTTTTATGACAAGAGCCAGTCTAGTTATCATGGTCACCAAATTGTTAGTTGTATATAGATTAAAAAAGTCCTGGTCTCCTAGGGAATTTTGCAGACATATCCCATCTTAAAGAACTATCAAAGCTGCATCAAATATGAGATGGTTGCTCTCTGTAGGCCGGGGCGTTAGCCTGTATATGTTACTAAAACAAATTAAGAAAAAAACGTAAAATGAAAGTTTTAACTACAGATAGAAGACATGAAACTATCTAATTATTCAAATTACTGATGTAGTCTGCATGCTAGATGCCTAAGCTGCATTAAAACATTTTGAAAAAGCACAGCTTCCTATGGTGTCATATGCGTTAGATAATTTTTTTTCTTTGAAATTGGTAATTGTAACTAACATCATTTTCTTCAATGCATTTTCATATTTGCAAGAAAATTTACTACACGCTACAGCTTGCCAACATAATATTATGCGTTTGGTGTCATGTGAAGGTTAAATAAATTAGGTAATATTCCTTATAGTTTCATTAAATTCCATCATTTCATTTTAAAGCTGCAGAGACTTAAACAATGTGCAAGATTTTTGACAATTTTTTGGACAACGTTACCATTGACGACAATGGAAAAGTGGCATTGTAAAAAATTTGTTAAAGTTTAAACTATTGTATTTGAAAAATGCAAAGTCGAAACTTCATCTAAATTGTACAGTACATGTTTCTATCATTTAGCTTTACAACAAGTATAAAGTTATTGTTATTTAATCTTAATATCTCACAATAAAGAGACTTGTAAACATATAGGGAATGAGTCCTGGTTGACCATAAACCACCTTGACAAGGAGTTATTTCCAAAGTCTCTTGGTTTTGCCCTGTTCATACAGGATAGGGAATCGGGTACAAGTGGTGGTGGCGTCGTCAATGCTAGGCTTCAGTGATGAAGAAGGTAAAATGATCTAACATAGACACTGATTCGGACAAACAGAGACATGCGCCGAAGAAATAGCCCTCCCTGATAAAATGCTATAAAAGATTCTCATGATGTTTCCCCTCTTAAAGACAAAGATACAGGTACTGTATTTTCTAAATATAAAGATAAAGCTACTTTGTTAAATAAGCTAATTTCAGTCTGTATTTTCACAACTTTCACTCTCAAGCTTAGCCAATTAAGTATAGATAAACTCTATTATCTAGAGACTATTTCCTCAAAGATTTCAATGCAGCTATCAGAAAATGCCTGAAATCAACATTGACCTGAAAGTTACTCTTAGATTACTTTCTAACCTCAAACCAGACAAAGCCCCAGATCCAGATGGCATTAAACCTTTAATCCTGAAAATTGCACTGGCCACCCTATTTACTATTCCAGGCGATAACTCTACAGGTAAGATCCCTTCAGATTGGACAAAAGCCAATGTTAGCCCGGTTTTCAAGAAGGGAAGAAAAGTGATCCAGCCAATTATAGGCCCATCTCCTTAAAATGCATATTATGCAAGGTGATGGAGCATATAATTACATCTAAGGTTCACTCAACATCTTAACATAATATTCTCTTTGACCTCCAGCATGGTTTTAGAGAAAGGAGATCATATGAAACTCAACTTATTCAGCTTGTTGAGGACCTGGGAAGGCAACTAGTAACATGTAAGAAAGTTGACCTTATTCTGTGGCAAAGCTTTTGGCAAAGTCAGCCAGCCACCTGCTGGGAAGGGGCTTACCTCTTGTTTGTGCTGTTTGATTATGTTTTTGTCACTTTCCCATGTGGTATCCTGGGTCAGGTGTGTTACTTGATTGTATCTATTCCTGATCTTTGCCGCCTTTCTTACTTTCTATTCAAACTCTCACAGCATGGGGTAAAAAGAAATACTCTAAATTGGATTAGAGCTTTCCTGGTAGGTCGAACCCAGGCTGTGGTGCTGGAAGGAGAGAGCTCATCAGAGGTTCCTGTGACATCTGGCGACCCCAGGGATATTTTTTTGGACCTCTCCTTTTCCTGCTCTATATAAATGACCTTCCACAAAAGATACAAGCTCAGATAAGAAGCTTTGACGGTGATACGACAGTCTATCTAACAGTTGGATCCCTCCAAGCAGACCTCGATACCTTACAGTAATGGGAGCCTGCGTGGGACATAGAGTTTAACTTAAGCAAATGCCAGGTGCTCCATATCACAAGTTCAAAACATCCATTGAATACCCAGAACTCCCTCCATGGTCGGGTACTCGAAGCAACAGACACAGCATAGTATCTCGATGTAAGTATCTCTAGGGATCTTAGCATGAACGATCACATCAGCTCAATAACTGCGAAAGCAAACAGGACGCTAGGTTTTGTAAAACGGAATGTCAGAACCAACAATGAAAAGATAAAAGAACTGGCCTACAAAACATTAGTTTGTCCCCTAGTGGAGTATGCTTCCTCAGTCTGCCCCCCCCCCATACAAAACAGAATATAAATAAAATTGAAATGACCCAAAGAAGAGCAGCTAGATGGGTCAAGAAACAATTCTGCCCATATGCAAGTGTCACTTACGTGATGAGTGAGATTGGTTGGAGGTCACTGGAAGACCGACAGATTGATACACGACTGATAATGTTTTATTAAAATAGTTGATGGCTACGTTGCAATATTCAACTTCCATTATACTTTGACAAACCCTTGATGTACATTCGTCACATGCACTCTCTCTCATTTAGGCAGATCTATCCTGCTGCCAGCTACTACCAATATTCTTTTTACCCTGCTTCAGTATATAGTTCTCTGGAATAGACTTCCTTCTGATGTTGTCCTTTGGGAAGATCTAGACTCATTCAGAAAAGGAGTATGCAAGATCAATCATCAGTCACCTTAAATTTAATACATTTTTTTAACCTCTTTTATCTACACCTCTTCTGCACTAACACTATATCTATATCTTTTATCAGCAAGCCTCACTATAGCACTTTTTTTTATCTTCTACCATCTTTCTTTTAATTCTTGCACTGACAGCGAAACTGTACGTAATACTCAAAAGAGGGTGCTGCAGAATGAAAAGATAGATAGAACATGAAAATGTTAAATTCTATGGGAAATTTACTTAATTTTGTGGAATAACTTTCGACCATTGACTGTTGTAGCTTGTCTAGTAGTCAAGGAGCTAGGTTTTTGAAAATTGACTTGGCACAATTGTCCAGCCAGAAAAGGTTTGACTTCAGAAATAGTTAGAACTACCCTTCTACTACATTTCTAGGCACGTCGTACAGTCAAATTGTGGTAGCAGTTTTCCAGGAGAAGCCGTTTTGTACACCTACCCCATTTTTACTATTAAAAACAAAATGGCGACATTTGAATAAGAAATTGTATCCAGGTTATATCCAGATGGTGCATACGGTCGTTTGTTACTGCCAAAATCTAGATAAGGATCTTAACAATTATGAAAATAAATTGTTTGCATCCAGAAGCACAACTTTTATGTTATAACTGTCATTTACGTTATATCTTCAATTACGCCTTATAAAATCAATTAAATTTGGTCAAAGTTTAATTTTTATAAGTTCTATAATGGGTATATACGTTTTACATACCCTGTTTGGAAAAGATAATTACCCGACTGTTTCAAAACAGCAAACATATTGTTTCTATCATAATTACTTTAAGAATTATAAGCTGTTGAATATGGGTACCCCCCAAAAATGGTGAATATGGTTAGAACTATTTCACTTTGCAAGTTAGCATGCTATACCATCTGCTGACTTTTTAAACCATAATTGAGCATTCTATCGATACACGATAGTAAAAAGCTATACCTAACTGCGTTTCTGGTGTAAAATGCCATATTTTAGTGCTTGTATGACAATATGTAACGTATATTACAAACTTTAAGACTTCCTATATACATATTGCTAATTACCTTATATTATATGTCATACGGTATTTTATTTAATTTCAAATCTGTTTTGTTTTAAATTTATACCAAGACAGCAGTTTGTTCTAAATTATTTATCAGTTTTTATTAAGTTACTATATCTATAAACATTTACATTTGCAATAAAGATTTTTTTTAAGTTTTCATCTCCACGAAATATCATTTTGATTTGTCCGAAGTTAAAGATTCTAAAACACATAAACAAAGAAATAGACAGCTATTTAGAAGTAGTAGAAAACATAATAGTTCTGTCAAATTTATCAAAGTAACATATATAACCATATCAAATATCATAAGGTACTATGTTTGTCCTAAATGTTATCAAAGACATTTTACGATTGTACCCTGAATAGCTTAACTATAAAGAAAAGTAGAATTTTGTAATACATGTATTTATTGCAGGAGAAGAACAACACAACACAGTTTTATTGAATGAAGACTCATCATTCATTTGAAAATAGTTTTATGTACCCAGTATACTATTGTGCACATTATGCAAACAAAGTCAGTAACATGATACAGGTAAGCTCCTTGTATAATACCTAGGTTAATTTCCCATAGAAAAAAGATACAAATTACTAAATGTTTAGAGAGGTGGTAATAGAATCATGCTATTTTTCTTTGCTTACATTACAGACAAAATTAATTACCTAAGAGTTGGTAGGATAAAATTTATATATATATAACAATAGAGGTTATGCATTGTACGTGTCTATAATCAGTTATTTTTAAAGATAATCTCTAAAATTCAAATTGTATACTGATATTTATATGCATATGCTGATGATGACACATTACTTGTTTCAGCTTTTACAAACCATTTTAGTTTATTTTCAGCATACCTTTCATAGTATATTTAATGAAACTGTTAGTACCTTGGATCATTTGCTAAACTAATATAACTTTATAAGGAGAGGTTTTATATTGAAGAAACATTTCCCTGAAATGGTTAAAATCAGTTATAATGGATGACAACGATCTCATGTGATATGATCATATCCAAGGAACACATGTGCTGCTTAAGAAACTATTTTAACACATCTGTCATTATTAGTCAAGAGTTATGTCAGGCTGAATAAGACATTGTGACACTCAGGTAAAGTAAAATATACTTTTAAATGTTCTTTAAGATATTGGGTGGAAAAATAAAACGTTTAAAAACATGCAGTCATGAGATCTTGCTCAGTTTTAGCAATCAATGCTTAAATAACTGATGATAATTTTCACTATACAGAATGTGGTATGGCCAAATTATTACAGGAGTCTTGCAAATATAATTCTTGATAACAGAGCGCTGTATGTATATAAACATAAGAATGAATAAGTGATATAGAATTCAAATCAACACAGCTTTTTCTAAAAAATTTCTTGCTTCTTCAGACAGAAAACAAATGCATTACACATAAATAGGAATTTATATAAAAGCACAAAACATGTTGAGGGAACTGATTTATAGAGACATACAAAGAGTCAATTGTTCACACAAACACTTTGTGCAGTACTCTTTGCCATCAATGAAAGGCTTAAATGCAATGCCTAGGAAGGATGCGTGAAAGTTATTAAGCATGTCATATTTGCAATGCTTCCTTCCAAAAGAAATTATACTTCTATTACTTTTCAAAGTAAGTATAAATCTTAGAGGTTGATAAAGCAGTGCCTCTATTGTTGTATATGTTATGTTATATGATATACAAGATTTTGAGTATCTTATCTTCGATATGATCTTTGACAGTAGCACCAAAGTGAATTTCGTTGCCAAAAAATCAAAAAACAGTTGCTGACCTCTCTTATGTAATTTATGCATGCTCAATTGAAGATTTGAACCACCATATGTGATTTTGGTACCTACCTCACATGGGAAAATGCACCGTTTAATCCCCCATGCTGATGCAGTGGAGCTAGCGTTTGTCTTCATCTACATTTACAAGCAGCAAATGCTCTGATGTGTCTAATGACATATTTTTACAGGCTCCCATGAGCCTTCATTGCTGAACTAAAATCAAATGTGCTTGCTAATTTGATATTTTATTTACGTTACTATTTATCCTCAATTAAGTTTGATTTGGAACATACAAAGGATTAATGGGATGCTATTCTTGCATAAATGATTATGTCCTCATTTGACATGCAGAATATCGTAATGATTTTATATGAAAAAAATCCATGTTTAGACTAAGCTCAATTGATAGAAATAATGCAAAACAAAATTTCCAATAATTTATTTGAATCCATTCGTTTTGCAAAAGCTACAATATAATCTATACAACGCAAGAGAGTTATTCTAAGTGATAATGACCTCTAAAATGTATAGCCATAAAGAACCTTGGAAAAATTATGCTGTTTCAATGCTCTATAACATTGCAAAACCAGACAAAGCGTATGATAAATTTTACCATCTCCTTAACCTTTTTAAGTCGAATTAAACTTCCCACATTTGTCAAATGGACCAGTCCATTTTCGTCTTCAGGGTTTTTGGATGTTGTTTTTTCATTCTTATTCAAATTTTAATAGAATATCCTGTGTCCAAACAGTTGAGAACCTGATCAGACATGGCAGTCTGTGGCGTCTGATCTTGGCCTGTACTACTTGTCTATGTCCCACAAAAAACGCTAGTCTAATATGGGTTAAATACTTTTGTTATATAGGTTACGTATTGTTTCTTCATCGAACTGGATAATGATTGATTAAAGAACGGTTTAGCCATATGAATAGGCATGGCGTTTGCCATATGTGGGACAGAAACCGTTAAGATTAAAACAGCGTTTTGCTCTGGCAAGGATTAACGTTTGCGATATTGTTTCATTTCTCGATTTCAACCAATATTGTGAATAAAAGGATAATTTTAGGTATTAAGTGTAAGATTTTTCCCCAAATCATAGCTATCAATATAGTTATTGTAGTCAATAGCTGAAAGCTATAATTGCATGTATTTTGGTGGCTTAGACAATTTGTGGTATAGTGCTATCATTTCATTAAATATTGTATTTAGCAGAAAGTAACATATATAACTGTAATTACAGGTGCCAAAATTAGTTTAAAATCATATTGCTAGTAATTTTCATTCAAATAAAAGCTAATATTGATACGTATGAATAAGAAATAACTGGATATTAACACTATAGGAATTCCTATTATTTTAGGGTAACGTAGTGAATTTGGCTATTGCAGGGCAACGCCTTATCCGCTGAAAAGCTAACGTACTTCATTATGTGGCTAATATAATTTGGTTTAAGAAATTTACAGTCTACAAACCTTATATTGCGGAGGTCGTTTGGTAGCCCATAATCTAATGATATTACTGCATTGAATAGTAAAACATTTGAAAATAAGTAACGTATATAACTGTTATATTATGTTGTATAATGGTTAAACGCATTCTGGCTGTTTGCTGCATTTCATTTAATGATTTTAAGGCTATCGCCATACCCATATATAAGAATTTAGTATAAGTCACAGATACAATATATTGCAGCAGAGAATGTACACTGAAAATTGTGTAATACACGCATTCCTGAATTGTCATTTCAGGTGGTATGTTCTTTCTTTGATTTGTAACAAATGTAAAACATGACAAACATACTATAAGAATAATGTTTAAATATGATTATAAATATGCTATTTTACTTGATAAATTAAGAAATGGGTAAGATTTCATTTCTTTTTTTTTAATTTGGATACATTATATTCAGGGGGGTGGGGTAAATCACCCCTTCCGTTGGACATTTCCACGTCTAATATACCATATATACAAAAATTTATATTGCTTTACTGTCGTATGCCATTGCAAATATATAATGTATAGATTTAAAGATAAATATGCTGAATAGGAAGCAATGGTTGAACGTCAGACGTGTTTCCTCTCAATTTACCTACATTTAGCGTAGGGTACGTTCAAAGATGACGTCCTACAGCAAAACTGCTACCACAATTTAACTGTACGACGTACCTAGGAGTATTGCAGAAGACCCCAGGATTGCATTTTTGCAGTCAAACCTTTTCTGGCAGGTAAGTTGTGCCAAGTCAAAAACTAAGGCCTGTACAGAAATCAGCGCCTGGACTATAGGTGCTAATAATGATTTTGGGGAGATCGTTGTAAAGTTTTATAACATACATGTTGATGTATTTTCCATGCACGGATCCAGAAATTTTCGTCAGGGGGGTCCAGGCCTATCTAACAAACAAAAAAACTCTGACATCGTTTTTTTCCAGTCCTCAACTTATTTTGCAGAAGTCCAATGGTTACTTTCAAAGAAAACTATCATTTTCCAAGGTTCCAGAGGGGGTCCAACATTTTTTTTCTTTCTCTATATACTGCCAGACCCTATTGCGAGTATCATCGGCAGGTGTACTTTGTACACTCCATAGACATAGATATAGAAGATTTATTTAATGTCGAATATGATAAACATCAAACATAAGCCCTGTAGGGCTTTTACTTCGACAAACATATGAAAAAGATATAACAAATACAGTGCATGCAAACATAAAACAAATTTAGATATAAATACAAATATAAACATTGTATACACATTTTTAGATTAAAGAGTTAAAAAATATATGGAAAAACATACATGTTTGTTTAAGACTATAGATATGGAAAGGACTTATGTATACATAAAATTTAATAAAATATGTTGGAAAAATAGAATTTAAATTTAGAAAAATAAAAACATTTTCTGTAAGATACTATCACATTTACTGCACTAAATGACATCCTTGGGATTATCTCAAGGATATCAAGGTGCATCTAGATCATATGCATAGCCGCTGATCGGGACCTGTGGCTGTAAACCTTAAGCGAAAAGCGAAAAAGGCAAGAAAACTGGCTTACCTAAGCAAAAAATAAGGAATACACAACAATCAAAAATAACATAAGAACAGCAGATAAACTAAAAATAAGCAGAAACTGAACAGAAGGAATAACCGCAATCAGGTCGAGCATAAAGGACATATGGGGCTGTCCCAGCTATAGATCAGCCTTCGGAACTGGGGGTATGATTCTGCAACCCGCAGCTCATTTTGGAAGGCGTTTCCATACCCGGGCCGCCCCTGGCCTGAAGGACCTCAGCCCATATCTGGTTGTATTTACCCGTGGGACTTTTGCCTGTTTCTCTGCCCTGAAATTATAAGATGATGTTTTAATTTCTACAAGGTCATTAATATATTCTGGTGACATCTTGTTTATAATTTTGAAAACCTCACATGCCATTTGCTTTATCCTACGTACATGAAGAGGCTGCCACGGTGTTTGTTGATTTGAGCAGGTCATTGAGACTTGATGTATGGTCATTATTTATGAATCTCAATGCCCTCTCTTGAACTTTTTCGAGTTGCAGGATGAAAGCCTACAAGTAATCATATCATAATTACCTTAGGGTTCTTTAACATGCACAGGGGGTGATTTTCCATGTACAGGGGACACCAAGTTAGCGTCCCAATCCGAAGGACGATGCACTTAGTCTTATATAACGTCATCCCTGCAAATGACACTAGAGAAAGCAATACAATGCAATAAAAATTATTTATATAGTCGGAAATGCAAAACAGTATAACATTAGCTATGAATAGCTATTTACCGACTTGAAAAGCTATTTAAAGAAGCATATTCGGACACCGAAATTATCCTCCCCGCGAGCAGGGATCTCACCTGTGACCTCTAGCACCAGATGCAAGTGCCTAACCACTGAGCTGCCACGCTTTCCTAGAGGGGTCGATCGTGTTCCACATCAACGTTTGGTGAAAAAGCTCGACCAATACGGCATCAGGGGAGTACCTACAACTGGATCCGAGCATTCCTGACCGACCGTACTCAACAAGTCCTAGCTGAAGGAGCCACATTCGATAGCATATCAGTCATCAGCGGGGTACCCCAAAGGCACAGTCCTCGGTCAATTGTTATTCCTACTATTTATCAATGACCTACCCGATTGCGTCCAGTCAAGTACACGGCTCTTTGCAGATGATTGTATTTTGTACAGGCAGATCAAGTCCCAACAAGGCTGTGACATACTGCAGGATGACCTGAATAGACTGGCAGCCTGTGAGAAGAAATGGGGATGGCCTTCCATCCAGACAAATGTAGTGCCATCAGAAAATCCAGATCCAGGAACCCCATCTCCATGGACTACTCACTGAAAGGACATACCTTGGACAAGGAGGATTATACCAAATACTTAGGAGTGGAGCTCCAGTCAAGTCTCTCTTGGAACCGTCACATCGACCAAACAGTCAAGAAGGCCAACAGCATGTTAGGATTCCTTAGAAGAAACCTGAGAGTAAATAGTGAACAAACAAAAGCCACTGCATACTGCTCGATGGTTCGACCTCTTCTAGAATACTGCTCAACCGTATGGAGCCCCTATACCCATAAGTACGTCCACAAGCTGGAAATGGTCCAGAGAAGAGCGGCCAGGTACGTCACAAACAGGTATCACAACAACAGTAGTGTTACATCAATGCTTGACCACCTCGACTGGGAATCTCTGGAGGCAAGACGAACCAAACACCGGCTCATTATGTTCTTTAAAATAGTACATGGACTCGTAGATATACCATCAGACGCCTACCTGACACCTGCATCCACACGGACACGATCACATCACTCACTGAAGTTCCGGTAGATCCCTACTTCCAGTGACTATTATAAACACAGCTTTTCCCCTAAAACAGTTTGTCTCTGGAACTCCCTCCCAGCCGCTGTGGCTGAGGCTCCCGATTTGGTACCATTCAACGGGAGCTCATCAAGATCTCATTCTAAGCAAGTTAGGGCCGCCGAGTGTAAGTAAGACCTAGTGACCTCCTTGTGCTGTGCTGGCGGGGACTTCGGGTGCCCCGGTACCTGCAAGGTAGCCAGATTGGACGGGAGTGAAGGGATGAAATGCACTTGGCCTTCTTTATTTTTTTATTTTCTAACTTTCCTATCACATCTTGTTTTCACTTCTGACTTTCCTATCATTTCCACTTTTCCTTATTCTTAAAGCCACAACCAACCCGCACTATGACAGTCAAGTGTGTCGGCAGCGTGTACCATATAGATGTATAGATGTAGATATAGATGGGTCCAGTGGGTCCAACTTCCCAGGGGGTCCAACTTTTTCCTGGGGTGGTGTGGGGTCCAATTGCTTTTTCCCTATAGAAACCAATATAACTTGTGATTTTCCGGGGGGGGGGGGGGGAGGGGTCCGGACCCCCTGTCCACTCCTCTGGATCCGTATTTCCGTATACGGATCCATGTTTTCTAGATTAGTTCCCTAGACATTTTACAAAAGCTAACACTTGATAAAAAAAGTAAAATTCACAGGTAAAGAAATGTACTTGTACACCGCGTTGTAATAAAATTTACTTCCGGGAAACCAAGAAAAGAAATTTTGTTGAGCGAAGTTTTAAAGTTTCGCGAAATGTACAGAGTAACAGTTTTATTTGCATCTGTTTCCTTTCAACACAGACATTAAGCAGAATTAGAGACAATCAATTCACAAATAGATGCGGATAGTTTTAATTACGGCGCATTTTAGCGTCTGTCAAATTCCTGATTTTTTTTTTATTTTCAACGACAGCGATTTGACATCTCAGCTTACAGATTTAGGTAAGAAATAAAGGGTTATATAGAATTAATAGACCTTAAGAAAAGGTAGCTAATTTGAAACTGATGATGTGCTGTAGCGGTAACTGTCAAATAATGCTATGTCCGCAGTGGCCATGGCAGTCATGATTTTGGCCACCGTGGACCGTAACACAACATTGGGGAACAGGGGTCACCCTAATTACCGACAAGAGCCGACAAGAACCGACAAGAGCCGACAAGAGCCGACAAGAGGCATTTTATATATTATTTCACTAATTTGCAGCTTGAAAAATTGTTTTATAGGTTCTTAGATATCCAATATTTGCCAATAATAGAACTTTGAAGCAGATATATACCAAATAACGAACCGACTCAATAGTGACAGCTGGCCGCATATTATCAACTACCGTCAAGAAAAATTAAGAGCAGTCGTACACCGACAAGAAGCTTTTGACTCTATATATTGGAAGCATGAATGGTGGAAATTTTCTATCTCTTATTATTTTGTATCCTAGAAATGTAAAAGTAGCGCTTTGACTCAGATTTATTCAGGTTTTTCAGCCAAATCAGCAGCGTCAGCTTTATAACCGCACTACCGACATGAAGTGTTTCAAACATCAAGATCGATCCAGAGCCGACCAGAAGGTTATATAGGTGTATTAAAGGAATAATCCAAAGTTTTAAGTAATACTTTTACCTGTTAAAAGATAGTATGTAATGGCAAAACCAAACAATTGATTCAGATCTATGCGGTTTTTGGTATAACACTAACGTCACTGTGACAGCCAACGTATACCACCAAGGCAACCTCACAAAACTTCTTGTCGGTAAGTAGGGCAATTCGGAGTGTTGTAAATTCATTGTTTTGGGGGGCTGCAAAAGCAATCCTGTGGCTAATTTGGATATATAACGCATAAATATGGTCTAGTAAGTAGTATTTTAATCAAAAAATGCATAAAAATGCCTCTTGTTGGCTCTTGTCGGTTCTTGACGGCTCTTGTCGGTTCTTGTCGGTAAATAGGGTGACCGGGGAACAGGGTCCACAAACGTAGCTCTCCATGGCGGCAGGGAAAAATTTTTAAACAGTCAAAAAATTTGCCACTTCAGCCATGGCGGGATTGACCTACTTATATGTGCCATGGTTGAACAGGGAGAGCGCATCAAACCTGACAGAATGTAACAGACCCAGAGTTCTCACTAACTCCAAATTTGAATTATTTTACTCCAGCTTTTTGATTCTGACTCCAACTTTATCAAAAGTGCCAATAGAAAAGTATGGTAAAACTCCAATTTTTTCTAGCAAACAGCATTTTTACTCCTATTTTCAAAATCCTAGTGAGAACTCTTCGACCTAAGCAAAACTTGGAGAATGTTCGTAGGAGTCTGGTTTGTTGTGGTACAGCAACCCAAGGTCTATCAGGCCTCCAGATAAGAGTGCGTATTGGAAAATTATTTTCTTTATTTCTCATCCAAAACATGTTGTGGGTAAACAAAAGAACCGTCTCAGTGAGACGGTTCTTTTGAGCTCTCAAAATAAAACTATAAGCAAATAAAAATTCCTTATCTGGACATATGGTCTATCAAGTTTGTTGGGGTCTACCACATTCTGATAACCAAATCCCTCAGCTCGAACCTGAACCTGGAGTCTAGGAAGCTCAGATAGATGCTAGGAGTAGGGTAGTGACAAGGATCGAAATAGTAATGATGCGATTAAAATCATTACTAAATGTATATGTGTGTGTTCATTTGCACCATTTAGCCTTTTGTACTTTTTCTTCTGGTTTGATACAATAGGGTAAAAACATAAAACTTCAGACCCTTAAACGCTGTGTCACTACTTAATCCAGGTTTGTGCTTTGCTCCATATGTCACCAGGTTAATTCTAGCTGGTAGCTACCAGACATGCACAATTAAAATTAATTAAGCTGTTATTTTATTGGTTAACACATTTAAATGTGTTTGATTAGCACTAAAGTGACATAGAGTTGAACATGAAAATTCAGACGGCTATTGGGAAATACGGACAGAGCTGAGGGGAAAATCCGACAGTTGTTTCTTTTTAAAAAATAAAGGTCTTTAAATGTTTTTATACTTTCTAAAACAGTTAATCATGTTTCATTTATCATATGAGTAAGCTACTGAGGTCTTTTAAGATATCAATTTAATTTGCTTCTTAAATCAAGTGCTGTAATGTCAACAAGCATGCAGAGCTACAGAATCTTTTCAACCGGCAGGCCGCAGCCAACTGTTGCTCATATCAATGGCTATAGACTATAGAGACAAGAATCTAAAATAATCTTATCTAAAACGTAAAGTAAATCTCGGCCCAAGTTTATAACTTATAAGACAACTCGTCGAGATTCATAGGACAACTTGGCTCATTATCATATATATAATTATTTAAAAACGAAGTACAGAAAACTCGCACCAAGATTATTTGTGCATGTATGATATTCTATCAGTCTGTCTGTACATAAGCATGTATGTTGCTATAAGCCTGCCTTTTTGTACATGCGCATGTATGCTACTATAGGTCTGTCTATCCATGTATGCGCTTTTATGTTTCTATTAAAATAATATCTCTGTACATGCGTACATTGTACTATGTCTATCTATAAGTTTCTCTCTCACCACACCTCAAAACCCAGAGGTGACAGGGTTGGGAAAGTATTGTCCATCCTATAATGGATTCTGGTGAAGCCATCTGATCAGGATCCATGCTGTTCTCTACTCTGATGGAAACATGGGTGATTTTGTTTGTTTTGTTGCTTTACATCCCAAGTCAACAACTATGGTCATTGCGGGACGGTCAGTTCACCTAACCACACTTTTCCTGGGCAGGCTTGAACAAGCGGTTAACCAGTAATTCGTGCACATACTTTTGCTTGTAACTGACAACAACCCTTCTTGAATGAATTAGCGGAAGGGAGGAGAATGACCGTAGAAATCATTTCATGATCAATCTCCACGAAAGTATGGGACCGGACCGGGATCGAACTCGTGACCCCTGGATCTGCAGTCAGACACGCATCTGTAGCCAGACACGTTACTGACTGCGCTACGTGGCCTGGCAAAAAAGAGTTTTCAGGAATATTCCACAGAAAGTCAGCCTCAAAATGCTGAATTAGGGAGATCATAATAGCTTCTCTGATTATTTCAGTCTTTTTAAGGACAACTGACCATTTAAAATTGAAACTGTGAATATTTAGTGGGCATACTGCAAGTTTTAAGATTGGAGTTTCGATGTTGGAAATGTCGAACTTTCACCCATCTGGAAAATATGCTTTCAACTTGAATGCTGCCTGTTAACAAGATAAAAATTGGGGAGGAGTGTAGTACATGAAAATATTCAGTATTCACAAGGTTTAAAAGGACTACATGTATTACATGCCAAGAAGACTGTATGTCAGCCAACTGGACATCCTTACACTTGCAGTTCTCTCCACAACTTCTTTAGTGTAATCAGATTTTGATCCATCTATTCCTAAGGGTATCCCTGGTACCAGTTACTAAGGGCTGTTTCACATATACACCGAATCCGAACCGAAACCGTAACGGCCACCGAATTGCATCGTTTCGTTTTCGGCAGACCTTTCACATATGAACCGAATCCGTGGACGAAATCTAAGAAAATGTCTGTATAATTTGGACTTATTTCCCTCTCAGATAGCAGAAATACCTTTACAATACAAATTGTTCCATATCACTGCATTTAGTTCGTGGTCTTTATAGTCGCTCTGGGTATTGTCTCACAAAAGTCTGTAGTAACCGGTATTGAGCTAGTAAAATAATTGCACAATTGTCTCGCTGGACAATCCATCAATGGTTTTCATGATTACTAAGTTATATACAACGCACGTGGTTGTGTATGTGCAGATTTTATTAAAATTACCTGTAGTGTTTGCTGAAATTCGGCCACCGAAACCGAAAAAAATAAAATCAAAATCGTGCCCGTTTTCGGTTCGGCGTTCGGGTTCGGTTTCGGTTTCGGCGCATATGTGAAAGCGCCCATAGGGTTTAAGGCATTTTAATGTTTCGGTTCGGTTTCGGTTCGGTTTCGGTGTGTATGTGAAATGGCCTTTAGGCAACAAAAGTCAACACTTACTAAATGGTATAGTCATCCCTGCAGCATTGTTCACTTTGGAACCCCCCCCCCCCCCCCCCCCCCCCCCCCCCCCCCCCACTTTCCAGAACATATAAAACCAGGCCTTGAGGTTATAAAACTTGAGTACAATTTCAAACTCAATATGAAGCACAATGATTGGTCTGCAAGCAAACAATCATTGTGCTTTATTTTGAGTTTGAGAATGAACTCGAGTTTTATAAAATCGAGGCCTGATTAGAAAGTTTTAAATAATCAAAGAAACCACGGCTACGTTTTACCACTATCAGGTACAGGAACAGCAACAGATCCATGCCTGATCACCTTCAGCATCAGACACTGGAAACAAAAGGGTCAATGATCCAACTCCTACTGTATATGTACATTGCATAGGTTAAGATAAACAAAATGTTTCAGTGTAAAATTGTACATATTTTATTGCCCATAATTTTCAGCATATGTTTTGGGTGCTCAAAAGAACCGTCTCATTGAGACGGTTCTTTGGAGTACCCACAACATATGTATTGGTTGAGAAATTAGAAAATTATTTTTCTGTTACACACTCTTACCTTGTAACTAAAGCTGGCCTGACAGTGTATCTGGTTGATGGTTCTGCCTCCAGCTACTTGACCCTATCACAAGTGAAAACCAGATCACCTCACTCCATTTTCAGATTCAATTTAAATCTAGTTTCTTCTCCCAGACTCACATTACCTATAAATGGGGTTCAGTAGGCGCTGATTTGCCAATTAACTTAACAATGTAATAAGCTAGTAAAGCTATACTATCTGCGGATACATGTAAGTCAAAAGCCTCTAGGAGCACTTTTCCCTTCTTTTTCTTTTACTATACACTTACACAGATCCAAATTAACAATTTTTTTGAGCATAAAATTTAGATTATTTTCTTATCCATCAGTTTTAATAATATGCTGTAGGTACTCAAAAGAACCGTCTCAATTTTGAGTACCCACAACATATGTTTTGATAGACTTATAAAGTCTGATGAGATATGATTTTTTTTTCATATACATGTAGATATTTTTTTATAAATATTGGTGTATTTTCACTAAATTTATCATTCCTCTCAAATACTTTTTTCTTCTGCTATCTTAGCTTGGGCCTCCCTGCCCCAGCCTGCCATCAATCTGTATATCACATGCTGTTCTGACTGCACCACTAGAATGCTTCACATGCCCAAATCAGCATAGCCTTCCCTATCTCAAAATGAGGTTGAGGTCCTCAAGCTCAAGCTTTGCCAGTAGCTCTCTTGACCTTACCATGGCCACATCCTCTGGCATGATACTGCAGAGCTGTCTGATCATGGCCCTGTCATAACGCTGCAGGTTCGTCTTGGTCAGTGGCCAAGTTCTACTGGCATGGAGCATGGCGCTACGCATGCAAGATCTGTTAACATGGCCACAGGAGACTTGTAAGAGATGTGGCGGGATGTGAGAACTGGTAGTATCTCCCTGAACTTCTTCCAGACTGTTTTCACATGAGTAATGACCTTTCACAGCCTCCACCTGCAAAAAGCATGTCACCTATGTAGCAGAAGGAAGATCCCTTCAATAGGGCGGGCATTTCCCATGCACCGCGCACACCCTGTGCCTTTCATGTCTTTTTTTTCACTTATTATACTCATGTTACTCCCATTCTTATGTACATTGTATCTTAGTATGACATTCTATTCTCCTTTTCCCTGGCAATTAGTGTTGTGCTGGTTAATTAAAAATATCAATTTACAGTAACTTAGAATCCAATCGGAAGATATGGATAGAATTTAGTTTCTTTCAATTAATGTATGAGCCGCGACATAAAATTTCCAATAATGTGGTATGTGCATACGCGCAGGCTGATCAGAGCCTTTGCTGGTCACTTGAATATTTTATGACTGTTAAGCTACTGACTGAACACCATTTGGAGTTTCTAAGCTTGAAAGGGGGCTTTACAGGTTCGTCTGAGTGTGCTCTTGTCAAAATGTCACATTGTTGCAAATCGCATGCCATGGCTCATTATTATGAAATAAAGCCCTTTATAAGAGAGGCTTCCAGATTTTTTTTTATTACTCCACAAAGATATATTATATTGTGGGAAACCCATTGGATACAATAAAGGATGAAATAAAAGGAAGGTCTGGGGCCAGACTATCAGGATCAACCCCTGGTTTGAACTATTAATGGGTAATAGGTATGCAGCTGTATAACAGGAAATTCCAAGGTTGCTAATTCTGCACCTGCTGTGAATCATGCAGGGCACTTAAATGAAACTGATAAACTTTAAAGATGAAAATGTTGAGAAATGGGCCATACCTTGAAAAAAATGTTTTTAAAAACCAAAAAGGTGCAGATCAGTAGATGCATCTAAGCAGTCTGATCAGCAGGCAATACATGAAGATACCTTTTACAGGTGTATACTGGCTTATCTTTCTGATTCCAGCCATCAAATATTCTTCTAGTCTCTGTAGTTGAGCAAGCTGGTTTCGGTCTGATCTGGCTTTCTCATGATTTGGCTTGAATGGGGAAGGCCAGATCAGTTAAGCTACTTTCTTTGGAATAATTGCAATGTATGTCAGATGCATTATGATTATCAAAGAGGAAGAGGCAATGGTTTAGATAGTGTAAAATTGTGAATATTTTCCTATCCATTAGTAAAACACATTTGTTTTTGGTGCTCAAAAGAGCCATCATGTTGAGACAGTTCTTTTGAGTACACACAACATATGCAGGCCTCCAGATAAGAGTGTATTGGAAAACTATTTTCTTTATTTTTCATCCAAAGCATATGTTGTGGGTACTCAAAAGAACCGTCTCAATGAGACTGTTCTTTGGACACCCAAAACACTTCTTTAACTTAATGGGTATGAAAAACATTACAATTTAACGCACATAAAATTTCCTTATCTGGATTGGATGTATGCTGACATGTTAACTTGGAAAAATTATAATAATGCACTCTATATTTCGAGGTCTGAGAGGGTTTGGGAAGGTGTGGTCCATGAAGTCATGGTCCTTAGATATAAATATAAGATGTTTAAGATGCTCATTATTATTTCAACTACCCCCCCCCCACACACACACACACAAAGAAAAAAAGATGACTCTTCTTACGTCTGTAAAAGTATCATGCATGTGCATTTATTACATGTGGTCAAATAGGGTGGATATATACAGTATAGATAAACAATAAGCTTTGGGGCATATTTATAATATTGAAAATATGGATCTAGAAATAGGGGTATCAGGCGTTTCTTACATTTACTATCATCTTTTGATATACACATAGATGTTCCAGCCAGATTGGCTCATTGTGCGTGTTATGCATCAACCTTTTGTGATAGAATCCTCACTGGCATCACTGTGTTGTGTCCTTGAGCTTAGTACTGGTTCAACCCAGGAAGACCCGTCCCGACATAACTGAAAAATTGTTGACTGGGACATAAAGAATCAAATCAAACTTTTGTAATATTAGAGGTTGTGGTATATCTATACCATAAATAAACTACATTATATACTAAGGCGTAATAAGCTACTAATAAAAGTGGTAAATTAAGATAACCTAATGCATCACCGGTGGCCACTGTTTGATGTAATTTAACCTTTGTCCAGCTGAACCCTGATTTATCCTTTTTGAAAACACTGTAGATCCAGATTATCAGAAGCCAACTGATCAGAATCTACACTGTTTTCAACCCTGCTTGGAAAAAGATGCTTATAACTGTAATGCTGCATGTTAACAAGATAAAAATGGGGAGAAGTGTTGTACATTAAACTATTCAGCATGACATGGGTTAAGTCAACTTAAGTGTAAATTAAACAGCTAGCTTTGCTAAAAGGTCCTCAGGCCACCTAGTGGTGTGCCAGGGTTTTGCTCGCTGTTTACCGTTTACTCCATAATAACCCTTTTGACGCCTTTGAAATATTATGTATTTGAAAATATTATGGAAAATGGAGCATTTGCTCCATTTTCCATAATATTTTCAAAAGTATTCAAAACTCAACTTAAATTTTTCTTGGATTTTTCCATGTTGTCTAAAATTAGAAAATGATGTCATGATCTGAAATATAGCCTAATTGGAGTAAATGCTCCTGAACTACATGTAGGACATATGCTTAACTCTTTGCATGCTTGGTAATATTTCATGCTTTTGTTCTTCATTCTGCTGACTTTTCAAGATTAACTTTTTTTCCAAAAAATTTCATAAACACTATCAGATCAAGCTATAAAAGTGTCAAAAGGTTCGGATTCAGATCAGGACCCACATTAAGTCAGTCCTGATCTGGTTCCTGAGGTTATCAGCATGCAGACGGCACAAGTCGCCGCTAGCAAGGAAAGAGTTTTTTAAAAGTCAATAACAGGCATGAAATGCAATGTCCTTTTCACTTGGTGCGGAGATAGTTGATATAAAAAGATGGATTTTTAACCAAGGAAGTAAGATATTTTATGACTTTCAGCCTGAAGGGCTCTACAAATTAACCATTTAAGTGCTTCAAAATTTAAAATGTTTGTTTTTTACATTGTTTATGTTGTATATAATTATTTGCTCTGCTTTTACAGAAAAGTTACTATTCCTTAGTATAATACATGTATTTTTCTAATAGTGCCATCTACATTGCACAGTATTTTTCTAGAATTTGAAAATGAGAGGTTGGGGGGATTTTTAATGAAAAACAAGTATTTTACTTAAAATTAAATATTTTCTCTTCTTTGTCTAAATAAAAATACCCTTAAAAATTAGGACGGATCTTTCAAAAATTTAGGGGAAATCCCACCATCCCCCTGCCTAAAATATGTTGTGGGTACTCTAAAGAACCATCTCAACCCAAAGCAAAAGTTTAACTTACTACCTCCTAGTGTCATCTGCTGATAACCTTTGCAAACAGTGTGGACCCAGATCAGGCCCAGCAAAATGTCGGACCTGATCTGGATCCAATCTGTTTGACACTCAGATGGTATTCCTGAAAGAATTTTTCGAAAAAGTTGATTTTGAAAAAAATCAGCAGAAAAGGTCAACTTTGCTGATGCTGTATGGGAGATAACCCACTCACTTAAGCTCATAGATTATCTTCACATTAAGGTGGACAAGCCAAGTTTTACATGTAAGGATGGTAAGGGTCAAGTTCTTTTCCATCTTAACCAAATTGCCATTTATCATAAGAGGAAACATGATCATGAATTAGTCAAATCATTATCTATCCTTCACACTTTATAGTCATTTCTTTAAAGTTTGTGTTGTCAAGGATTTCGTTACAGTATCTTGTGAGACATTTTAGCATGCATCACCGTCACAAGATTCTGCCTACCATATTTGCCTGGATAAACACCCTGTTTAATATGACCGTTACAAAATGTACATTGTACATGCATATTACATAATAATATAAAGGAATGGTTCTTTTAACTCCATACATATATTGATGCAATAAGTATGGAATTTTGAGCTGTTGTCTTTCAAAAATTTCTATACCGATAAAATGCATGTATTCTGTCCCTGAAGATTGAATTTATCTCAGCATACAGTGCAGACTCTGATGAAATGCTGCTTTTTGCAGCATTTCATCTGGGTCTTCACTGTTCGCCAAAGTCCATGTACTTTTTTACCGGTATCCAAAATGAAAAAGATTAAAGTACCCTAGGTGTTTATTTTTATATAGGCAATAAGGAAACTATTTAAGAAATATGCCCTAAAATTATCCCAATTTTATTATATTCTATCGAACAAGTACACTGTGTACAAAGTCTTTGGCAATTGTATACCATCTTTTGTGAACATTGTAGACCCAGATCAGCTGGCTTCATCAGAAGCCAGCTGTTCATGATTCACACTGTTCTCATTCACAAGATGAATTCATATTTATCATACATTGGCACCACTGGATTGACTGAAAATCAAAATTTTGTATAATTCAATAATCTATAAAGTACTTAGTGTGCACTTATAGGAGCATGTGGACTTAATAGGTAAACTACGGTAAGTTAAATATCAATATTCATGCCTTTAGTTAAGAGTGCGTAACAGAAAATTCATTTTCTCATTTCTCAACCAAAACATATGTTGTGGATACTCAAAAGAACCGTCTCATTGAGAAGGCTCTTTTGAGCACCCAAAACATATGCGAAAAATTATGGGTAAGAAAACATGTACAATTTTTAGCTGAAAATTTTGTTTATCTAAACCTATGAAGTATTCTCTTTTTATCATACATTTGCACCACTAGATTGACTGGAAATCAAAATTTCTTATAATTCAATTTCCATAAAGTACTTAGTATGCACTTATAGGAGCATGTGAACTTAATAGATAAACTACGGTAAGTAATTTCAATATTTGAGGAACATGGTGGCTCAGTGGTAGAGTGCTTGACTGTAGATAAAGGGCATAAGTTTCAAAAAAATTTGAGCGTATAATTGTAAATATTTTCTTACCCATCAGTTTTATCATATGTTTTGGGTGCTCAAAAGAAGCGTCTCATTGAGACGGTTCTTTTGAGTACTCACAAGATATATTTTGGTTGAGAAATAAGAAAATTATCTTTTTGGTACGCATTCTGAACTAAAGGCATGTAAGGGGTTGCTAGTTTGAGCCTCAGCAGAGGCACTGTGTTGTGTTCTTAAGCAAGACATTTTATCCACTGCTAATTACTGGTCCAACCCAGGAAACATCATACAATGTAGCATGACTGAAAAATTGCATATGGGGATGAAAATAATCCACTCAAAAAAAACTTATTGAGTATTGAAGTACGTTTTACAATGTACTTTTTAACTCACATCAGGTTTTGGTCTGATGTGTTGTTTATCTCTTTCAGCGTGACAGTTGGTAAACTTCTACTGCCAAAATGTTACAGCAGATTTTGAAGGACATGTACATAGACCCGGATCTCCTTGTCGAACTCTCAGATGAACAGAAACAGATCTTATTCTTGAAGATGAGAGAGGTAAAGTACACACAGGGTTCGGTTGAAAATTACTTAAGAAATAGATCAGCTCCAGCAGTGAATTGTTGAGTAATAATTCACTGTTTGGAGGTCAGTTGTAAAGAAGATCAAATCACGAGCGCGCAGCGCGAGTGATTTATCGTCGTACAACTGACCGACAAACAGTGAATTATTACTCAACAATTCACGCACTGGAGCTGATCTATTTCGATTCTAACCCACAGTAAACGACGAAAACACATTCGAAGTCTTCAGCTTCTTCCAACTTTCCGCCATTGCACTGAAGAACTCCTGCCAATTCTTAGACTACGTCGCATACCTTTACATGTAATTGTAACGTCTTTCAAGCGTAAAAACAACGTTACACCGTCTAACGCCATGAATGACATCATTATCTAGTGACGTCAGCTATCACACACTTTAGCAGTGAATTATTGTGCGATATATCACAGTTTGTTACCGTTGGCTCTATAGGCGAGGTGTGTTAGAATTAAATATATAGGACTGTCTTGAAAAGTCCTTGAAAATCAAATTTGCCTTGAAAAGTACTTGAAAAGAACTCAAAGGCCTTGAAAAGTCCATGAATTTTACCATTTATGGCTATAACTCAAGAAGTATTTTGCATTATACTTTATGTCTAGTATTGGTTTAGAGGAGGCAAATGGTTCCTTCATGAAACATATAACATTTTATCATGGCAGGTCTGTGAAGAAAGTTATGAAGCTAGATGCATTCATATTTGAACATTCCCCGTATGTCTGCATTATGAAGTCATTTTAGAACTAAAATCATGAACCCTCTGCCACAGAAATAACAGCATATAGATACATGTAGATTGTCAAATTATCTAACATGGTTAGATCACTAAATATGTATATCTTTTTTAATTTCAATAAAACCTGATCTACCGGGCCCCATAGTGCAGTCGTTTGCGAGTTCTATCCTGGTCCACTCCCATACTTTCATGGAGATTGGTCATGAAATAATTTCTACTTTCATTCTCCTTTTTCCTCTGGTTCAAGAAGGGATGTTGTCAGTTACAAACAAAAGCATATACATGAATTAATGGTTAGCTGCTTAGTCAAGCATGCCCAGAGGTGAACTAACCCTCTCGACATGACCATAGCTGTTGACTGGGACGTAAAAACTCAAACTGAAAAAAAAACAAAATAAGGCCTGATCTAGGTCCAGACTGTCTGCAAAGGTTATCCCAGGCCTCTAGATTATGACTGCATATTCAAAAAATAATTTTCTTATCTGTCAGCCAAAATATATGTTATGGGTACTCAAAAGAACCATCTCAATGAGATGGTTCTATTGAGCATCCAAAACAATTGTTAAAACAGATGGATAAGAAAATATTCACAATTATACTCTGAAATTTTTTGCCTCTCAGACCTATGGTTATAGACTTCGAGCTAAAAAAGGTCCTGCTCCCCCCCCCCCCCCCCCCCCCCCCCCCCCCCCCCCTAGGGAATTTTGCAGACATATCCTATCTTGAAGAAAATTTCAAGCCGCATCTTTTAAGAGATGTTTGCACTCTGTGCTCCGGGGCGTTAGTCTCTGACAGCCTGTTACATATGTTACTGTAACAAACTAAGGAAAAAATCAAAATGAAAGTTTGAGCTACAGAAAGAAGACATTAAACCATCTAATTATTCAAATTTCTTATGTAGTTTGCAAGCTGGATGCCTAAGCTACTCAAAAGCAGCATTTTAAACAAAATTACAGCCTTCAATGGTGTTATATATGTTACATATATTAAATTTCCCTTTGAAAGTTGAAATCGTGACTAACATCATTCATTTTACAGACAATTTGTGCATTTTTACAAGTGTTTTTAATCTTAGTTTACTAAAGTACTCATTTGACTAATAGAAAAAACAAAGTTTGATTTTCTATCTCAAATACACTGTTTTATATGAGCTATTAAACAACCCTACCCCCAATTTTAAGTATCCAATTTTGGTATCTATTATTGAAGAAAAATATATGAAAATATTTGACGCTCATGGATATCTTACATTTTTGGCACTGTCTTGCTAATGCAATAAAGAAATCATACATTTGCAAGTTTGACATCAGGATCGGAGCACTTATTAAAGTATGTAACGTATGTTACATGGCATAATGAATGAGCTAGGAAAATTTCTTGGAAGTAAGAGATGATATTTCAGAAAAATACCGTTTTTCACATGTTTTCCTATTAATCTCTAGCCTTAGTCTTAGTAATTACAGTCATTGCTGATAACAAGCCCTTGAAATTGTGTTACCTATGTTATATATAACCTTTGTAATCACATATTTCCTAATGCCTATAATATTAAAATATATAGACATATAGATAGAAAATAATAGTTCTCATTTAAAGCTGCATAGTCTGTAACTTTTGATCTTTTAATTTTAGGATGAATGTTTCTATTTTTCAAGAACACAGTAAAAACACTTAAATTCAGGTATACATTTTACCAACTTCGTAAATCTTAACAAATTATCAGTATCAAAACAACAGCATTTATGTTAAAATTAACTGTCTATAATTATTGGAGGGACGCAAATAATTATCAACACACCTGTTTTTATAAGATAATTCACTTTTCTGTGCAGCTTTCAGCTATATTGAACAGATTTATTGTGAAAACGTAACTTAATTCTACTTTTACAAATGATTTAAAAAGAAAATAAAAAAAATCGAAAAATGTTCATAGTTGCAGACTTAGTCTCTTTAAATGAGGCAATTTAATAAATATTCCTATTAAATAAAATTATTCCAAAACAATCTTTATTCAAGTCACCCTCACAATGTCTATCATTGTGTCTGCTTCTATTGCAAAATAATCACCCATTTCATCACAACCAGTAGAATCATGGCATTGTATTAGGACTGCAAACTGAGTACAACCCTGTTCCTCTCCACCCCTTTGGGAATTGTGCAGACATATCCTACCTTAAAGAACAATTCAAGCTGCATCAAATAAGAGATGTTTGCACTCTATTAACTAGGGGGTTAGCCTGTAATGGTATGATATGTATGTTACCATATCAATTTAAGAATAAATGAATTGAAATTCTGAGAAACAGAAAGAAGACATAAAACTATCTATTTATTTGAATTATTCATGTAGTTTGCATGCTGAATACCTTTGATACATAAGAAAAGATTTTTTAACAAATATACAGCTTCCTATGGTGTTATATGTGTTACATTAATTAAGATTTCTTTTTAAAATTGGTAATTGTGACAAACATCACTTATAAGCATTTCGTGTGATCCTCCTCTTTAGCCATCAAAAGACTTAATTTTCTTAGTATGTGTGGCCAGTGCCAGTGTCAAACAACTTGACTCAGCCAAACTTGAATCCTTAGCATTCTTCAAAAGCAGAAACAGCATGTCAGTGTCATGGGATCAAACACCTGATTAAATATGGGTTTAATGCCATTTCACATATATGCATACAATGGAGTATGACTCTGGTATATATCTCTTCCTGTGAAGTGGCAAGAGCAATCTAACTGCAGCTGCCTCTGCATCCGTGCTAGTCAAATGATAACTTTGCTCTGATTTTTCAAAACCTATGTCTCTACCGTGTACCTCTAAGAATACTTAAGATCTCTGACATTGGTCAAACAGAAATTTGATAGGCTGCTTTTTTGCATCATTTGCCATGGAACCTATCCAGTCTTTTGGTGCTTAAGTCCTCAGGTCTTAGATCAATAGTATTTTGCTGCGCCCAAAGAACTTTATAAGTTTTCTTTAGTTACAGTGTTTACTCTTTATGGTTTTGGCAGACCGTCTGAAACAATTTCTGTTACACCTTGAAAGTTATCTGGTATAAGAGAAAGAATGTGAAGCTGGACATTGCCATCAATTATGTTTGTAGTTGGTTGTTTTTGATGTCAGTACATTGAAGCATGTCTTAAAATAATGTAAAATCTATGATTTCTCAGTTTTTGCAGCCATATCATTAGCTGGTGCATTCAAAAGAAGAAAAGTGGACTATAGATAGAATGGGATAACCAGTAGTTCTATATTATGCTCTATGGAAGATTTATACAGAGTAAACAAGTTGATAAGGTGCCTCATTTCATGATCCATTGAAAACACTGAAATTGAAAACACTTGCCTCTGACTGTGTAATCAAAAAAGGATGTCACGACAATGCCCTTGCTCATTTATTATGACGAGTTATATATGTTACATCCTTTAATAAGCGCTCTTATCTTAGAAACTAGGTGAGTCATTGAATTGAAAGGGTCTAATTTGCGCTCTTTTCATCCTGCATTTCATTGCTCTACCTGCTGTGATACATCTAGTTCGTTTATCTGAAGGGAAAGAGTTACCTCTGTTTCAGCACTTCAGAAGTACTTAGACTTCAAACAAGTTTTTGAATGCTTGGGGAAAGATAATAAGTGCAGAGACATTATTAGATGAAAATATGTGGGTTGCATGTATGGAGAGGCTACATTTATAAAAGTTAACCAGCTAAGATATGATTCTTTATCACAGAAATATCAAGGTACATCAGTCCAGGTTCTCATTGCTCTTAATGGCATAGTTTTCCTCCTTGTAAAGCTTTAGTCTTTCTCCTGATTGCAGAGTATCACTTGAAACACATACTCAAAGAGCCAGCTATTAGGAATTCATATCAGTTTCCGAATGTTCCAAGCCATAAATGGCAAAATTGGAAAGTTGATAATGGCTCATCAATTTTGAGTGGACTGGTGGTAAAATTTTATATAAGTAAATGATTGAAATATTGTGTGATGATTCTACTAGTTGCAAGGAGGCATGTGATACCCGGTAATAATGATTACCACAGAAGCACACAATGACAAACGTTTAACATGAGTGTTAAATCGATGAGAAATAGTTTGGACCATTTCATTTATTGTATTTTCTTGTAAAAATGTAAAACTATCTTTTCTATTTGTGGCTCTATATTTAGCATTATATGCACAGTATTAGGAAATGTGCCCAAAAGGTCATTGATAACATCTGTAACACCAGTCCATGGGCTTGATAATCAGAAATGAATATAATTCCTAGTGTTTTGGCACCAAAGACTTATAAGTACACATTAAGTGTCCTGATCTTAACTTAATGACATCTTGTAGATATATGAGAAAGACAGACTAAGAAAATGAAAAATATCCACACATCAAATCTCTTTCATGTGTTTTACTTAAACGGTAATAACAAAATTTGCTTCTCTGTAAAACTGGGAGTAGGGCTGTGTATTAGCTCCTATAAGACAATATATTTAAGATAGAAAAGCAAACTTGGTTTTTCCTATTCATCAATTGAGTATATGTTTGTAAAATCTAATAAAACAGTTTGAAACCAAGTCATAGTAGTTGTTTAACTACATGACGATAGCCACAATTATAGTTTTTAAATTATAATTAGGTTCATGTAACGCACATAACACCACAGTTAGCCACATTAATGTTAAACAGCTTCCATATGTAGTAAAGACATCTAGTATAAAGACTATAAGAATGTCAATTTATTAGATGATTTTAATGTCTTCTTTTGGTAGCTCAAACATTCAAATTTCTTATTCTCAAATTGATAAAGTAACATATGTAACAAGCTGTTACAGGCTAACGCCCGGATTTACAAAGTGCAAACATTTCTTATTAAATGCACCTTGAATGGTTTCATAAGATGTAATTTGTCTGCAGAATTCCAAAGGGGATTAGGATGGAGCAGGCCCTTACTCAGCTTGATGTCAAAATACTGTTTGATGATTTTACTTATCACGCTAACATATGTAACGCTCTCTGATCTTTAAAACTTGATGACAACTAGCAGATCTATAAGTCTTTATCATAGGAGCCAGTTTAAAATCCCTAAACAATGTAAGATATCCAACAGCTGCGAGTTTTTTCACAATTTTAGCTCAAACTTTCAAACTACATTTCCTTTATTTGATATAGTAACGCATGTAACAGGCTGTTTCAGACTAACGCCCCAACATAGAGAGTGCAAACATCCCTTATTCGATGCAGCTTGAGTTGTACTATAAGAAGGAATATGTCTGCAACATTCCCTTGAGGAGATTAAAACATTTTAGGCATATCTTACGTAAAGACAATGAGCTTGCCCATTTATTACATCAGGTAACATATGTTACAGCCTCTGATATCAAAAATTTTGCAACAAACTTGCAGATTTATGAGTCTCTTCATATAAGCAAATAAATCCCAAACAATGAAAAACATTCATCAACTGCAAATATTTTTTAACTAATTTTACTTTAGTTTTAATACCAACCATTTCACCTTAAAACTGGGTAGGGGTAGGGTTGTTTAATTGCTTATTTCAGAAAAAATATTTAAGCTAGGGAAGCAAACTTTAATTTTTCTGTTAGCCAATTGCATGAGCTAGTCAGACATGGTTAAAAACATTTTGCAAAACACACAGAGAGATTGTGAATGTAAATGATGTTAGCCACACTTGCAAATTTTAATGGGTTATCTGATTTATGTAACGCATATGACACCTTAGGAAGCCGCAATTTTGTTCAAATGGCTGTCATACGTAGTTAAGATATCCAGTATGCAGACTATATGAATGATTTTTAAAAATAAATATTTTAATGTCTTTAATTTGTAGCCCAAACTTTAAATTTACTTTTTCTTAGTTTGATTAAGTAACGTATGTTACAGGCTCTTACAGACTAACGCCCCGGAGCACAGAGTGCAAACATCTCTTAAAAGACTCGGCTTTCAATTCTCTACAAGATAGGATATGTCTGCAAAATTCCCTAGGGGGGGGGGGGGGGGGAGCAAACCCATTCTCAGCCATCCGTCTATTATCAATAGATGGCAAAAGTCTAGTTTGCATAAACGTTTATTTGTATTAGGAACAAGTAAGAAGATGGAAAGAATATGAAGAAAAACTAGACCTTGAAGAAAAGAAGAAACCCAAGCCCAGATCCAAACCAGGTAATATCATAATCTAACAAGGGCTTACCCATGAGATAATAGTACTTATTATATAAATGGCTTTGAGCCCCCTTGTGGCCAGTCTATAGGTTGTGATTTCTACTGGCTAGCCTATGATAGTAACAAACATTTTGCATTTGCTCAGCATATAGTGCTCAGCGGACATCCCCAGTAGTAACACCAGTAGTGGCACATATCTTTAAAGTAGTGGTGTCTGACATTAAAGATTATGATATACTTGTCACTAGAAAATCACGTAATATAATAAACCAGGCTGACTATTGTGTTATTGAATATGACGTTTATATCCACCAGATATCCACCATTGAATGCCAAAATTGATCTCAGCTATTGTCTCGTTCAATATTGATATCCTCTGGTTGATATCACATCATAGCTGATACCACAATAGTCAATAATTGTATATTGTCACATGTAGACAAAACCATACTATACTTATTTCTCCCATGGAGAGGAGGGGAGTGGCTCAGTAGTAGAATGTTAGACCTGGGATTGAAGGGTCCCTAGTTTGAGACTCACTGGAGGCACTGCATTGGGTCTTAGGGCAAGACACTTTATTCTTTGCTTAGTACTGGTTCAACCCAAGAAGACAGGAAAGCATCCCAATATGACTGAAAAATTGATAACATGAACATAAAGCATCAACAAAAAAGATAAAACTCCCAGGCAGACATACCCAGTAGGATAGAGACCTTTGGAGCTGTCTGATCTGGGTCCATATTGTTTGCTATATTCACCTAAGAACATTAGCAGACAATAGAGCAGATTCAAAAGTTGTGACTGGAGGGAAAAGGTTTAATATTTATATTCTTGCATGGGAATTCATTATGCGAAGGTGTTTGAAGCCGCAAAAATCTATGTTCAAATCATGAGAATTGCGTGCTGTTCGAACATGGCTTATACTTGAAAAAGCCTAAACTGGGCTCTGATTTGTATGCATGACGTTACACGGGAAAGGGTAGCGCCTGTGACTGATCATTTCGCCGATGCTTTTGTTCACGAAAACGTTGCACACGTATATGACGTTGTGGCGACGTAATGACATTCGACAGTTTGACGCTGACACCATTTTGATTTGAGGAATCAAGTGTAAGAAAATGTATACTTAGTGTTTAAGCGACATTTTCAGCGCAGTTTATGCTGAAATCAGGTAAAACATGCAAGAATAACGATCACACATGTTTGTTTCATTGCATTAACACTTGATGGGTCCCTCAGACGATGTTTGAACACTCGGTCTAATGGCCTAGTGTTCAAACAGCTTCCTCAGGACCTGGCAAATGTTTATGCATGAAAAAACGTGTGATCCCTATATTCTCACTGCAGTTGTCTTAGAGGAGGTCAGCCCTCTAGCTGCTGACATTTCTTGATGCAAACATAAAAGACTGAAAATATCGTTTTGTCAATTTTAAAGTACCCAAATACAAGTTTCCAGTTTTTTAACATGACATAGTGATATAAATCCACATTGCGATATAAATCCAACTGGTTTCTCATATAGATCAACTGAAAGTTATGAGGTTAGTGACAAGGTTAATCGCAATGAGACATATCCATTGAGTATCCACAGCATGTAAGACGGCATGTGGCAAAATCAACAAAGCTGGCCCTGGTGCTCAGCAAAACTTTGATTATTGCATAGCTTATCTTAATTTCTTCATGCAGTCAATGCAGGCTCTGATCAGATAGTGTGGATACCCAGGCTGATCTGAGTCTGTGCTGGGCACATATACATTCATGAAAGTTTTCAGGATTAATCCTGAATTAAGTATTATAAAGCTGACTTTCCATAGAAAATCAGCTTCAAAATACTGAATTAGGCTGATTATAATGCCTTCTCTGTTTTTGTTCTGTTTGATAATCGGACATTGAACTTAGTCTATTGAAACATGAAACTATACATGTCTTATAGGCATGTTGCAAGTTTTAAGATTTGTATTGTTCAAGTTCACAATTTTGGAAATATTCAGCTTTCACCCATGGGCCATGTATATGTCATTTAGTTGTTCGATAACATCCTGCACAACTACTCTATACATGCACATACCCTATACATGCACACAAACATACAATATATACATTCGGAGAAATAAAAAAAAGACTGGCAATAATCTAGATACACTTGATTCTTTTAAGGACCATATAAGTAATTCTAATGCACTTGAGTTTGTAACACAACGTCTGATTGGATAACGTAAAAAAATTGCGACAGTATATCCTGCGATATACTGTCGGAAATAGTTTGAAGTCACTAATTATGTCACATTTCATTTGATGACATGCGGCTTGCAGTGCCGCAGTTTGAGATCAGGCTGCAGATGTGCATTAGAATGGGGATAACCATATTCAAAATTTTCATTTGGGGAGGTATATCGGTAGAAAAAATTCGAAAATCACATTTTACGGCTCTGCTCGAGTTTAGCTGTAAAACTAAAATTCCCACCGTATGTCTGATGATATACCTCCCCAAATGAAAATTTTGAATACAGTTATTCATATAATGATTTACAAGCCATTATAATATTTGTGTTTTAGGCAAAAAATCAGTGAACTTTCTGAAGGGAAACGATGGCTCTGAGTGGGTGTGGGTGATGGGAGAACACCCAGATGATCTGTCTATAGAGGACATACTCGAAGATGAAGCTCATGCTAAAGCTTTAAAGGAGGCAGAGAGAGAGGCAGAAGAAATCAGGTAAAAGTCATGTGTGTCGAAGTTGGTAATACAAGAATATTGGGATAATATACTGAGAGAAAAAAGTTTAGCAATATACTTTGGGGACACACAGTTCAAAAAACTGTGTTGTATGAAACAACAAAGTCACAGTTTTGAAAGCCTAAAGCAAGCGCCCTCTAGCTGGCATCAATTGCCACTGCAAAATGATGTCAGTCATGGCGTTAGATGGTGTAACATCGTAGGTGACGCTTGAAAGACGTTACAAATACATTTAAACATATGCGAAATAGTCAAACTACTGCAGAATTTCTTCATTGCAATTGCAGAAAGCTGAACACATCAAATGTGTTTTTTCGTTGTTTCTTGTGTGTTGGAATCGAAATAAATATGCACTAGTGTGTGAATTGTTGAGTAATAATTCACTGTTTGTTGGTCAGTTGTACGAAAATAAATTACTTGCGCTGCACACTCGTGATCTGATTACCTTTACAACTGACCTCCAAACAGTGAATTATTACTCAACAATTCACTGCTAGAGCTGATCTATTTCTTAAAGTGGGTGGCAACATTGAAAGCAAGTGAATCTAAAATGTAAGCCCTTATTAAATTATGCAATCTGCCAGAAATCTTATCAAAATCAAATGAAAAATAAGAAAGTTACAGATGTTTGTTTAGTAGAGAATTTAAAGCTATAGAGGGCAGCCATTGTTAGGCTGTGTGACGTCACACAGCCCTAATTAAACATGCATAAACAGAATATCTAGTTTCCTGCAGTTCATTTTAACTTTGCATTTTTATTGATTCTTCTGTTGAAAATAGTTGATTTTGAAATTGTTTTGTACAGTTTGCAATAAAATTGGGAATTTTATTGGCTTTTCAAATTTTACAGGAAGTTGATTAAATAGTCACAATGACGGCCCCCATTGGCTTTATAGAAGTCAGAATTTTGATTTTCGGATTGCTATAACTTTCTTATTTTATATCTGTTTTTGATTGGGTTTGCGGCCTATTGCATGGTTTAATAAGGGCTTGCAATTCAGATACACTCGCTTTCAATGTTGCTGTCCCTTTAAGTAAAGCAGGATTTTCAACCATGAGGATATAGCCTGTACTAAATTCTATTCTTAATAGGTCTTAATTTTCAAATCTGTCTAGATGCGGTTAAAATATTTATGTGCACTGTACACTTATCAGGGCTTTTTATAAGAATCTACCTTGGGTGTGTGGGGTGGATTAAAAAAACATATCCCAATGGTCATCAATTTATGTCAAGAGGTTTGCCAAGTGATGAGGGCATATTGTGATCCCAAGGGACAGCTATTCAATCTGCTCTCACATCCATGATAGAATCATTCTATTGCAAGTTTTCAATTTCAGTAATTTTATTTTTCAGAAAAGCTCCCAGTAGTTTCTGAACTCATGGAGATCCATCATTATACAATTATTGACTATTGAGGCATTGGACATGATGTGATATCGACCTGAGAGTACCAATATTGACCGAGGCGGAGCCGAGGTCAATATTGGTATTCTCAAGTCGATATCACACCATGTTCAATGCCTCAATAGTCAACAATTGTTTTATTATATAATTTCTCCTAAAAAAAAAGTAACAACAACAGCAAAATCTTGGCTATGGACTATGTCTTGGATTTCTTTTTTTTACATGATGACTAACTGATTTTATTCAGTTAATAGAGGAATGAATGCATACTTTATTTGTAATTACAACTGCAGACAGAGAAGATCAAGATTAAATGCCGCATATAATGTGGTATTTCATCAGGGTCTACACTGTTTGCTAAGACAAAAATGATCTTCAGGGAAAAACTGCAATTTTGTTTAGAAATTAAAACCTGTCACCCCTTGAATTATACAATGGACCATTCCAAGTTTATTGCATCAATCAAGAAGAAAGAATTCATTAGTTCATTTAAGAGTTCTGCTAATTACTATATTCAACAGCAAAGTCTGAATGTCATATATATGAGCCAAGATCTGACAAAAGAGACCTGGCAATAAAAAGCAAAAGTGAGATATTTACAGAGAAAGAAAGACCTAGCTATTGTGAACAATTACAGAAAATTTGAAGAGATTATCTTGACAAATAACAAAGATATGAGCGTTTAAACTCGTAAACATGATGCGTTTTAAACATAACATCACTTAACGTTGTTAAAGACGTTCTGACGTCAACGCCATTGTGTTAACATATGACGCTAGGAGCAATATTTCAAGAGTGGTTCTTGTTTCTGTAAATTTGACGTGTATGCAATTGCATAGACTGCACAAATAGCCCACATACAAACATTGCGTGTTTACAAAAGCATTTGAAATGAGGTACCCTGTTTTCAAGTAAGCGTGTAGTCCATATGCACAGCTGTTGCCATGGCAACATACATTATATGTATCACTTAATTTTATCAGAAATCTTTGCGTCTTTGATTGTTATACATGTTAGAAGCAATATGAGTCTATTGCTACAACATGCAAAATCTTGAAAATTTAGACGTTTTTGAAATTTTGATTACACAAAAATACTGCTAAAATGCCCGAGGGACCCTTTTGTCAGGTCGGCGCTCATATGATGAAACACCAAATCTTGTGAATTTCATGCTGCTGTCACTCGCTGAATTGTATTTACAGCAAATCATGCAAGTGTCATGCTGAAAGCACACCTGTTATGGAAAGTTACTATGAAGTCTATTTTTAGTAACTAATATTGAATGGGAAAAACCAGCAGCCCATGTGATATGTAGTTTTATGGACCTGTGTGGAAAGGCATCTGGGCCAATCAAAAGATGGCTATTTATAGGTTATATAATAATACAAATTGATGTCTTATAAACTCTAAAATCAGATCACTTAACTACTACGTATACAACTTCTATTACATGTGTCAGACAGCTTTGGTAAGATAACATGGGTTAGAAAATTATCCACCTCAGATATACTTTTCTAACATACCAAAGCATGTAAGACAGGTACCGTTGCCAGTCTTCTGTACCGTGGCAAACCTATCCCATATGGCGCATGCTAAATCACATGCCTCTACTCTGCATCTTTATATTACTACCTCAGTCCACCATCCAGTGGGAAACAAGCCTCAGCAAGCCTCGTATCCCCACATTGGAACTGGAAGGGTGAGCCCTTGGTTTGGGATTCTCCTGTTCCCACTGAACGCCAATGATTGATTCTGTTTATCTCATCTCAAAAAGAATTTGAACATCTCAGATATTCTTATCCTATGATGGGATAAGGATATCTGATTCATACCCACATTATTTTATATAGTACAAGTTTGTCTAATGATATGCAAGTAATGTTAATAATGTCTCATTTCTACAAAGAGCAAGATGGTTATAATGGTCATATATGTATGTTTCATAGGAAAAAAGAAGAAGCTGAGATTCAGAGAAAGATCCAAGAAGAGCATCAGAGACATCTTGAAGAAATGGAGAAAGAAAAAAGGTATTAGTTATCATAGCATATTCTTGGATAATAAGACCTGTTCTTGCTTTCTTTAAGACCGTGTTTGAAAATAAACATTTTCATTAGAGAGATCCACAAAGGAAAAATGGATAGTTGATGTTTTTCCGGCATTCTTGGTGTGATTTTGATTTGAATGAGGTGAAATGCAAAATTGACTATTACATGTTTGTTTCATTACAATTACACTTGGTGGGTTCCTTTGAAGTTCTTTCAACATTCTGTTAAATGCATGTGTATGTAAATGATGAGAAACCTGTATTATCTCTATATTAAATCATAGTTGTATGACCAGGTAATCAAACGTTTGGAGAGTCAAATTTGACTAGTTTGTCTTAGTTGCTTTAACATGGATAATAAAGGTGCATTTGTTATGTCCATCATAGGAGGCCCAGGCAACAAATAAAAAAATGTTTATATATAATTTTCAGCTGTGAAAATCATCTTTTCTAATATACCGAGGGACTTTAGAAATGCACCATTTTACATTCACTGTCTCTTCATCATGATTAATTTGAGGATGATTTCTTTATCATTTTTTATCCTCTTGCAAAATGGACTGTGATTTGCCATGATTTCGATTTGCTAATGCTGTTCATTCTGACGTAGTATTGACGTAACTGATTTTCAACAATTGTCGTCTGACCAATTTGAATTTGATTCGAATTGAAAACAAACACTTTTAGGTGGTAGCCAGATGTCTTAAGAAATGGAAAAACACAAAAGTTTCCAGAAATAATCGTTTTATTTCACTACAACTTGCAGCGTTTCTTTGCTAACATCAGTGTTAAATTTTCAAACATCATTAACAGACGGGTGACGTCTGCGCATGTCGCGACACTTTTGTCTTTTATGCAACTGATTGAGGAGTATCTGTTGGCAATAAAAAGATTTTGATTATTCCTGATCCTTAGGATATAAAGGGCCATTTACATCAAAAATCAATGACGTCATGTAGACGAAATGAAAGTTACCGGAGGCCTAAAACTTCATGATTTGATTTTGTCTTCCTTTTTGCTTTCAAGAACAAACATCGGTTCGAAAACTTTTTTTCGTTCATAATGGGGGTATTGGTACTCTGTGACTTTTTGAATTTGAGTTGTCTCTGAATTATCGCGACGTCACGGCAATCATAAGCCACAGCGTTTTGATTTTCTTATTTAATGCAAGCTAAATGACGGAACTTGTCAATTTTATTTTTCACATAATGAAAATATTAAATTTTCGACATAAATTAGCATTTAAGCAGGTGGTGCATTTTTAAAGTCCTTCAGTATATGTATTCATTTCATCCCGTAGTATATTTTACATTGTTGGCATTAATATTTTGTGCGGCTGGGTTAAATGTGACCGATTCGTGTATAGCTGGCTACACCACATATTTGGCATATTTTTCTTTTGGCTTGCAACTACTTTCATTTTGCATTTAGAAAAGCAAAACTCGGCAATTCTGTGTGCAATAAAATCTGTAGAGTTTTGACATTTTTCATTGTTTGTCTGTCATACTTTTTGTCGTCAGTTATACTAATTTTCATAGTACATGTATATTGATCAGCTTCATAATGGTGCTCCATTGTATTCCTTTTGGTAGTAAGTTTTGTATTTGTCACCAGGCGGCAGGAAGAAGCAGCACTATACCAGTCAATCAAAGAAGCTAGACTGATGGCTCAGAAGGCTGAGGAAGAAAGGAAGAGGCTTGAAGAGGAGGAAAACAAGAAAATGCAGGTAATGTATAATACTTGTCTACTGTAAAACGGAATATTTTCGTGGCGCCAAAGTTTCACCTTTGTGCCTCAAAAACATAAGATAAATATTCGCGTTTTTTAATTTTTGCGGTCTTTTGTACCTGGCAAAATTATAACTTCAAATTAAAAGTCCTGCGAAATGTCGGAAGTATGCATCCATGGGTTTAAAATAGGTGCTTTCCATATTTCATCTGGATGACAAATCGTAGTTTCTCATTGATCTCAAGTTGTAACTAGTACATAGAATAGCGGTACATTTTATGTGCCAACTTTAACTGGCAAAGTTATGACATTGTCCTTTTTTCTCTCAAAAACAATCACTTTTTAGTATCATTTATTTAATAATTATGTCAACACACACTGACAGAAATATGTGAGTACATACTGACAATCACTGGTCCAAATCTGAATAAATGATAAGGTGTGTTTAAGTGTAATTGATCCATTGTGTTTCCAGCTTGTCCAAGCCGTCTATTGTGTATCCGTTGAATGCTCGCGAGCATGACCTTGATTGATCTGTTCATGTTCATGTAACTTGACCTGTAAATTACGCTGATGAGTCTATAAAAAACGGTCTTTTATGTGCTGTTATTGAAACACAAATGAATACACTATTATTGTTTTGTATAAAGGTAAAGAAACAAATGGTCAAACTTTTAGAATATTTCGTGGATTTCAATTTTCGTGGTGGCGACTTACTGTGAAATACTGCGAAAATTGGACAGCGCAAAAAATTCTCATTTTATGGTATCTAAGAAGCTGGGGGGGGGGGGGGGGGGGGGGGGGGCAGTGGCTTAGTTGGTAGAGCATTAGCTTGTTTGTTTTGATTCTTTACACCCCAGTCAATGTTTTTTCAGTCATTTTGTGACGGGTCTTATTGGGTTGAACCAGTACTAAGCAGAGGATAAGGTACAGCATTAGACTGGGGGACTAAGAATTGCTAGTTCAAGACACATGGCCAGGGGAGTCACTGTGTTGTGTCTCTGAACAAGACACTTTATTCGCTACTTTGTACTGGTTCATCCCGAGAAGATAGGGAGTTGTCTGGACATGACTGAAAAAACTGTTGACTGGGACATAAAGCATCAAAACAAATCATCAAGGAAGCTAGGCTTGGGGCTCAGGAATCGGAGAAAGAGAGAAATATGCCTGCCATGGAGGTAAACTAGAAATTCCTTGAAGCTTGAATTAAGGCTTAGAAGACTGGGGAAAATGCTTGAGGAGACGGAGATAAAAGAGTCCCATCATCAGGACTTTAGTTAAGAGTGTGTAACAGAAAAGTAATTTTCTTATTTCTCATCCAAAACACATGTTGTAGGTACGGTTCTTTTGAGCACCCAAAACATATGCAGAAAATTATGGGTAAGAAAATATTGACAATTTTAGTTATTTTACTGATTTTTTTTTTGTTTATCTAAACCTGTGATCATTTAGAATTTTGATAAAATTATGCACTTAGTGCACTTGTTAATACACTATATTTACCATACAGCCCTAGTGGCTTTAATTGGCTTTATATATCAGGGGCGTAGCTAGTCTAAAATTCAAAGTAGGCACTTGGGGAACAGGCTGAATGCATGTGAAAAAGGAACATATATAAACAGCGTAAACTCAAATGAGACGCCACAAAAGCAGCATTTCATCAGGGACTGGGCTGTTTGCCAAGATAAACACACTAGTGGTAATGGTAGATTAAAAAAAAAGGTATACAATCAGGCCCTCGTTCACTTTGGGCTAATTGGTGACAAATCATCATGAGTGATAACAACATCATCACACATTCTGTCAAAGATTAATATTGGTTCTACGTACATGTTTTGACACATAACATCAAGAGTCCATCAGAATTGTGATAAAATTTTTTCGATTTTTTTTTGTCCAAATCTGTATGCAAATGCGCTTTTGCATATACTAGCTATGCCCCTGTATATCACAAATATCAAAAATATCTCTTTCAAGATGGCTAAAACTCCATGCAGATGTGACCATTCTTGGTGCAGTAGGGTGTTATCTGAGTGACAAAATACAATGATGTTAACCTCAAAAGAATGCATCATTTGTTTTGTTATATGACATTTAAGGCTGTGTTTTAGAACTAAAATTAGCTATGGACAGGTAGACATTGCTTTTGTCAAGGCTACCTGACAGCTAAAAATAGTTTTTGATTACTGACATCAGATTTTTCACATACCAGAGAGCTTAATTTAAAAAGCGCCATCAAGCATGAGCTTTTGTACAAAGTTATTGCAGACAGTTTCAGCCAATGAGAGAAGGACTCTGCTGCAGGGGACAAAATTCCACTCGTCAGCTCGTAATTACGAGTGAAATCTAGAAAGGATGAGTAACTCTTCCCAAAGCACTCGTCCTGTAGGAGGAGTGCTTTGAGAAGAATTACTCGAGGGTGATGGTGAAAAACCTGAGGGTGAGACTAGCTTTTTCTTAGTATTGACTGTGAAATCTTGGCTGTATATGGGATGCTGTTATGAAACTGAGTGAGTAATTATTTTAGCAGTGATTAAGGAACTTTATGAGTCATATTACATATTACTCCCTTATACTCACGTTCTTTATTGCTTACTTTAAAGGACAAGTGCATGTGAGTTTGCAGGACGAGTGAAAATTGTAAGTCACTACTCCTGCAGGACAAGTGCAATATTGAAATATTTTTGTACCCTGTGCTGGCAGTCATATAAGAATATTTATTTATAACAGGAAATAGCGAATGTGGAGAGGCGTAAATCAGCAGTCTTGCTTGATAATGTGAAGAAGAGGAGGAGTGATGAACTCTATATAAGATGGAAAGAAATGAGAAGGAATCTTGATAAAGTGGCTGAAGAATCTAGCAAAGAACTCGAGAAGAACTGGAGGGAACAAGGTAGCTAGCTGTTCTATTTTTTTAGTGTTATAAAGTTCGATTTCTTTATAATGCTATGTTTGAGGTCCATAGGGAAAGAGGAACTTTTACAAAGGAATTTTAAGAAAATGGCCATAACAAAGGGAATACTAAACGCATGACGCACATTCTGTCAAATTCTCGTAGCTCTAGACCAATTAGAACCCCCTTAAAAACCATCAATCATGCTTCAAAATATTATTTTCGTGATCATTTTACCAAGAAACAATGTTTTTCATGAAAAAGATGCTCAAAGTGTCATAACTGCATGGTTTAATATGAAAATGATGCTCAAAATGTCGTAGCTCAAGTGAAACTCTTCATGATGACCATGAAATCTTTATTGGAAGTTCAAAACACCAATAACTGTGAATTTGGATTTTACTATATATAATCCTGTCTTGACTTGAAGCAATATAGGACACTGATAGCAAAAGTTATTCAGTTTTTTGTCTCTCCTGAATAATGTAAAAATCAAAGATACGAGGTTTTGACTCCTGACCAACAATAAAAGGGGCACTTTTACATAGGAATTGTAGGAAAATGATCATTTTATGGTCATTTTCCTATAATTCCTTTGTAAAAGTCCATGGTCAAAAAATTTGGAGCCACAACATGACCATTTTATATCCAAATCTGTGTTATAACAAGCTATTATATACCGATAAATGATACATCTTTTGAACTGTCTGTTTTCTGGCTATCTGATACAGATATCCGGATCAACGAACTGAGGTTTTCTGATTCCATATCACTATCCTTTAAAATGAGGCAAATGACGGTTGCCTGTTTATGTGGCGACATTACGTAAAGTAAATTTCAAGCATGGAACATGATGACGTAACATCATGAAACTTAACGAAATGGCAAACGTTCCCGCAATTTTTCGGGCTAGTTAAAAAATCAGAATATCGTCAGATGGTATGACCTCATCCACTCAACGTGATACAGCACACCAGATCAAGTTACTATTATAATGACGTGTATGTTTGTTATAAAGGGACTGCACTATATATACATACTGTCAGTAATTTTGCATGGTTCCTATGGTCTGCTGATCTTTTTAAAACCTTTTTCAAAAAAAAATAATAAAGAAAATAGGAATTTAGAAGTTTGGACCGAGGTCCGACCTGACTTTTTGCAGGACCTGATGAGGGTCCAGTAATTTTACAAAGGTAATTGGTGGACAAAAATTTTTTTTGACTGGGATGTAAAGAATCAAAACGCACAAATCAATTTTATCTAACACCATTTTAATTTGAAATTGTTAATTATTGGTAAGCATAATGCAAGTTATAGAATTTGAATTTCTAAAGTTCAGGTTTTTCGAAATATTAAAATTACACCCATGTTATACAAAATGAAGTAAAATTTTACCTATTTTATTTTTTTCAGAGAAGAAATCAAAAGAAGCTGAAGAACAGATGAGAGACATTGCTAGAAGAGCTCGAGAGGAGAATCGTCTCTCGATAACCAGAGTCGGCAAACTTGTGGTGAATGCCAACAGATTGAACATTGGTGAAAAACCTCCACTACCTCCAAAGTAAGCACAGTAAAACCTGTCTTAAGCGGCCACTTAAAAAGAAGACCAAAATTGGGTTTTAGGACAGAGCATCGCTTATTGCAGGTCAAAAGTATTGCAGAATGCTCCAAGGGGAGCATTCTGCAATACTTTCGACCTTCATTAAGCTACCATTTGTCATTAATATCTTTGTTTAGTCTATTTTTGAGTGGTCGCTTAAGACAGGTTTTACTGTATGGTTTTGGTTCTTGCTCATTAGAAGAGGCCCTCATGCATGTAGCCGCAGGAGTCCTGTTTAAACCTTTCAGTTGAGATGCTTTTTCAACCCAAACCATGGGAGTATGGTGCTTTTCATAATATGGCTGTAAAAAGTCTTCTTTCAGGCTTTGAAAACAATCAGGCCTTGAGGTTTTAAACCTTTTTTGTGCTCAACTCAACTGAGCATGAAAATTAAAATGCTCATAAACAGTAAAATACTGACAAATAAAGAAGTAAAGTCTATCAGATGATGTATTTATCATGCTGATAAATATTAAAATGCCAACATTTGTTGGCATTTTAACATTTATGAGCATGATAAGTTTCATGCTCAGCTGAGTTGAGTATGAAAAAAGTTTTACCTCGGGCCTGGCCTCCAGATAAGAGTGTATGGTTTAAAATATGATTTGTTATTTCTCAAACAAAAAACATGTGTATTTGTGTAGTAGGAAAAAGAATATTCATATTACAAATACTTTCAAGAATGTACTGACTAATTGTTTAAAGAATAAATGGATCACAGTGGCTCAGTTGGTAGAACATTAGACTGGGAATCAAAGGGTTTATTAGTTTGAGACTCACTGCAGGCGTAATCACTGTGTTGTGTCCTTTAGCAAGATACTATATCCGCTGCTTGGTACTGGTTCAACCAAGGAAGACAGGAAATTGTCCTGACATGACTGAAAATTGTTGACTGGGATGTTAAGCATAAAATATGGAAGAATAAAAATCTAAAATGGCAGGAGAAAATTCTATTTTGCTGTCGCAATTGTAAGGAAATGTACAAAATATGAAACCTGTGCAAAATTGCACAGGTTTCATATTTTGTTCATTTCCAGGGATTTTAAGCTTTTAACTGAATGGATTAAAACTAACTGAATGGATTGAAATTAACTGAATGTATTAAAATGATTACAGGACAAGTGCTGTCTTGGATAAAAACAAGCAATTACTGGCTGCCAGAAGAAAAAGTCGAGGTGCACGGCCACCGAACCGTGAAGCTGTGGTAGACTGGTTTCATCAAGAAGAGAAGAGTAAAAAGACAGTGGTGGAGCCAAATACTGGGAAAATAGCAGACTGGTTTCATGGTTGGTTACACCTCTTTGAATATGAATAATTTTATTCCATTCTGAAATTAATCTCATTTTGAGGTAGTTCAATTAAAAAATGAATCCGATTTTTGGAATGTTCAAGGAATCATGAATACTTCGGTACCCTTGCAAAGTAATTGAACCCCCATGTTAACTTTGCAAGAGATCCATAGTATTTATGATTTCATAAACATTCCAAAAATTGAATTTATTGCATATATTTTCATTTTATTATAAATATCTAAAATATAGAAATTATTCATAATTTAGGAAACAAAACAGTTTTGTATTTAATATGTAATTGTATTAACGCTTTTGTTGGAGTGTAAAGCAGAACAGCCAGTGAGAACACAGACTGCCAATGAAGCAAAGAAGAAGCTTGTTTTGCATGTGCAACTCATGTGCGGCTCGCTGTCAATCACAACACCAGTGTCACTTCTGGCAAATGGATTCGATGTTCAAAGCAAATTGCACGGGCAAGTGAGCTTGGCAGCTGTCAATCAAATTTATGTAAAATCATGAGGCTATGAACGGTTGCAAAAATCTGAAGATTCATTAAAGGCTTGCTTTGAAAATGTAAATATAAGAATATGAACACTGTAGGTCCATTTCAAAGTAACTGACACCCGAATGGAATCTTTTTAGCCATTTTGAACTGTCAGGGTTTTTCATCTGATCATTTAAGGCTAAACATAGTAAAAATAGTAAGTGAGTATGATCAGGAAATACAACAATCACAAACTGCAGATAAACACATGGCACTGCGAGGAAGAGCTCACAACAATCACAAGACACTTAGGAAGACAAACTAAGCAAATCAACCATCAAGATGAATTCAAAACTAAAATGGACATAAAGTAACACACAACAAAACATAGAACAATAACTGACTCCCACAATTGGAGTTACATTGAACAACATATAAACAACAACAGAACCACCACCTTAGAACAGACAGCAGCCTAAGCCACTGGAGGGCTTAAATGCATTTTACTGGTACCAAATCTTCGCCCTAAATTCTGCTGTTGTTGAAGTACAAGAAATGTTCAGCTTGCATGGAGGCCTTCACCTACTCTCAAAAAGACAGACGGTTACGTCTGCTACATATATTAAATTGCACTCTCAATCTTTGGAAGTAAACACTATGAACCCTGATCTGGATACATATTGTTTGCAATGTAGACTACCACAGAGAGCAGACAACAGTTGTCTTGACTGACGGGAAAAGAGTAAATTAACCATGTTCACATTCTTCCTTCACCGGGCCGCGTAGCCCAGTTGGTAACGTGTCTGACTACGAATGCGTGTCGGAATGCATATCCAGGGGTCTCCAGTTCAATCCCGGCCCGGACCCATACTTTCGTTGAGATTGATCATGAAATAATTTCTGCGCTCATTCTCCTCCTTTCCGGTGATTCATTCAAGGTTTGTTGTCAGTTACAAGCGAAAGTATGTGCATGAAGTACTGGATATGCTTGTTCAAGCTTGCCCAGGAAAAAAGTGTGGTTTGGTGAACTGACCGTCAAGATATGACCAAAGCTGTTTACTGGAATGTTAGGCAACAAAACAAAAATAACAGCAAAAAAAACAAACACCATGAACCCGGATCAAACTGCTCCTAAGGGAGCAGTCTGATCTGGATGCATATTGTTTGTAGTGTTGGCTACTAAAGAGAACAATTACTGTGACATACGGGAAAATGGTTAATATTGACCATGTTTACATTCTTCCATCCCCAGGGGTTATAACAAGAATAGATGCAGAGAAACTATTATTAGACGAACCAAAAGGTGCTTATCTAGTCCGTGTTAGTGAGAAGGTCTGGGGATATACTATATCTATTAACCATGTTTACATTCTTCCTTCCCCATGTGTAATAACAAGAATTGATGCTGAGAAACTATTATTAGACAAACCAAAAGGTGCCTATCTAGTCAGGGTTAGTGAGAAGGTCTGGGGATATACTATATCTATTTACCATGTTTACATGCTTCCTTCCCCAGGTGTTATAACAAGAATGGATGCTGAGAAACTATTATTAGACAAACAATAAGGTGCCTATCTAGTCCAGGTTAGTGAGAAGGTCTGGGGATATACTATATCTATTGACCATGTTTACATTATTCCTTCCCCAGGTGTTATAACAAGAATGGATGCAGAGAAACTATTATTAGACAAACAATAAGGTGCCTATCTAGTCCAGGTTAGTGTGGAAGTCTGGGGATATACTATATCTATTGACCATGTTTACTTTCTTCCTTCCCCAGGTGTTTTAACAAGAATGGATGCTGAGAAAATATTGTTAGAGGAACCAAAAGATGCCTATCTAGTCCGGTATAGTGAGAAGGTCTGGGAATATACTATATCTATTGACCATGTTCACATTCTTCCATCCCCAGGTGTTATAACAAGAATGGATGCTGAGAAAATATTGTTAGAGGAACCAAAAGATGCCTATCTAGTCCGGTATAGTGAGAAAGTCTGGGGATACACTATATCTATTGACCATGTTCACATTCTTCCTTTCCCAGGTGTTATAACAAGAATGGATGCAGAGAAACTTATTAGACGAACCAAAAGGTGCCTTTCTAGTCCGGGTTAGTTAGAAAGTCTGGGGATATACTATATCTATTGACCATATTTACATCCTTCCCCAGGTGTTATAACAAGAATGGATACAGAGAAACTATTATTAGACAAACCAAAAGGTGCCTATCTAGTCTGTGTTAGTGAGAAGGTCTGGGGATATACTGTATCTATTGAGCATGTTTTACATTCTTCCTTCCCCAGGTGTTTTAACAAGAAAGGATGCTGAGAAGCTATTATTAGACGAACCAAAAGGTGCCTATCTTGTCCGGGTTAGTGAGAGGGTCTGGGGATATACTATATCTATTGACCATGTTTACATTATTCCTTCCCCAGGTGTTATAACTAGAATGGATGCAGAGAAACTATTATTAGACGAACCAAAAGGTGCCTATCTAGTCCGTGTAAGTGAGAAGGTCTGGGGATATACTATATCTATTGACCATGTTTACATTATTCCTTCCCCAGGTGTTATAACTAGAATGGATGCAGAGAAACTATTATTAGACGAACCAAAAGGTGCCTATCTAGTCCGGGTTAGTGAGAGGGTCTGGGGATATACTATATCTATTGACCATGTTTACATTCTTCCTTCCCCAGGTGTTATAACAAGAATGGATGCTGAGAAACTATTATTAGACAAACCAAAAGGAGCCTATCTAGTCCGGGTTAATGAGAAGGTCTGGGGATATACTATATCTATTGACCATGTTTACATTCTTCCTTCCCCAGGGGTTATAACAAGAATAGATGCAGAGAAACTATTATTAGACGAACCAAAAGGAGCCTATCTAGTCCGGGTTAATGAGAAGGTCTGGGGATATACTATATCTATTGACCATGTTTACATTCTTCCTTCCCCAGGTGTTATAACAAGAATGGATGCTGAGAAACTATTATTAGACAAACCAAAAGGAGCCTATCTAGTCCGGGTTAATGAGAAGGTCTGGGGATATACTATATCTATTGACCATGTTTACATGCTTCCTTCCCCAGGTGTTATAACAAGAAAGGATGCTAAGAAACTGTTATTAGACGAACCAAAAGGAGCCTATCTAGTCCGGGTTAATGAGAAGGTCTGGGGATATACTATATCTATTGACCATGTTTACATTCTTCCTTCCCCAGGTGTTTTAACAAGAATGGATGCTGAGAAACTATTATTAGACAAACCAAAAGATGCCTATCTAGTCCGGGTTAGTGAGAAGGTCTGGGGATATACTATATCTATTGACCATGTTTACATTCTTCCTTCCCCAGGTGTTTTAACAAGAATGGATGCTGAGAAACTATTATTAGACAAACCAAAAGGTGCCTATCTAGTCCGGGTTAGTGAGAAGGTCTGGGGATATACTATATCTATTGACCATGTTTACTTTCTTCCATCCCCAGGTGTTATAACAAGAATGGATGCTGAGAAACTGTTATTAGACGAACCAAAAGATGCCTATCTAGTCCGGGTTAGTGAGAAGGTCTGGGGATATACTATATCTATTGACCATGTTTACATTATTCCTTCCCAAGGTGTTATAACAAGAAAGGATGCTGAGAAACTATTATTAGACAAACCAAAAGGTGCCTATCTAGTCCGGGTTAGTGAGAAGGTCTGGGGATATACTATATCTATTGACCATGTTTACATTATTCCTTCCCAAGGTGTTATAACAAGAAAGGATGCTGAGAAACTATTATTAGACAAACCAAAAGATGCCTATCTAGTCCGGGTTAGTGAGAAGGTCTGGGGATATGCTATATCTATTGACCATGTTTACTTTCTTCCTTCCCCAGGTGTTATAACAAGAATGGATGCTGAGAAACTGTTATTAGATGAACCAAAAGATGCCTATCTAGTCCGGTATAGTGAGAAGGTCTGGGGATATACTATATCTATTGACCATGTTTACATTCTTCCTTCCCCAGGTGTTTTACCAGAAAGGATGCTAAGAAACTGTTATAAGACGAACCAAAAGATGCCTATCTAGTCCGGGTTAGTGAGAAGGTCTGGGGATATACTATATCTATTGACCATGTTTACATTCTTCCTTCCCCAGGTGTTATAACAAGAATGGATGCTGAGAAACTGTTATTAGATGAACCAAAAGATGCCTATCTAGTCCGGGTTAGTGAAAAGGTCTGGGAATATACTATATCTATTGACCATGTTTTCATTCTTCCTTCCCCAGGTGTTATAACAAGAATGGATGCTGAGAAACTGTTATTAGACAAACCAAAAGGTGCCTATCTTGAAGGTCTGGGAATATACTATATTTATTGACCATGTTTACATTCTTCTTTCCCCAGGTGTTATAACAAGAATGGATGCAGAGAAACTATTATTAGACGAACCAAAAGGTGCCTATCTAGTCCGGGTTAGTGAGAAGGTCTGGGGATATACTATATCATATCGTGCTATAGACAGATGTAAACATTTCTTAATAGATGCTTCCGAAGATCAGTACCATTTCTTCGGACCAAATCAGTTAATGCATGATAGTATTATTGAGTTAGTGAATTATCATAAGGTGAGTTTTGTGTCCATATTTCCCCCATTACCCCATGATAGCGCAACAAATCAGTTAATGCACGATAGTATTATTGAGTTAGTGAATTACCATAAGGTGAGTCATGTGATCATACTGAACCCTTTACCCTATGATAGCGCCTTTTGACGCCTTTGAAATACTATATATTTGAAAATATGGAAAATGGAGCATTTTATGCTCGATTTTCCATAATATTTTCAAAAGTATTCAAAACTTCACTTAACCCTTAAAGTGTTTCCTATAATTTGCAGCAGACGACAATTCAAAATTTTGCCGCTGTTTCAAAAATAACAAAATAGGCATGGTATTTCATGAGAATTGTCTGCTGGCAGACAATTCTCATGATATATCATACCTTATTTCTTCTGGAAATTAGGGAAGATGTTGCAAAATTTGTTGTCTGCTGCAGTCGTTATTGGCGCTTTAAGGGTTAAATTTTTCTTGAATTTTTTTAAATGTTGTCTCAAAATAGAAAATGATATCATTATCAAAAAATAGCCTCTGGAGTAAAGGGTTAATTCAGCTTTTAACTCTTTCATCTGAAGAGCTCATTTGTGACCTTTTCTATTTTAATAATTTTAGTCTAATTTATAAACATAATCCCAGCTGTTTATCATTTAAGAATTTTAAAGCTTAAATTAATATTTTTTCATACTTTTGTCGCTCTTAAATTGTAAAACACTAAAATACCGTCAAATGAAGAAGTTTCTTGCTTTTAGTCTCTAAGATGTTGTATTTATCATGCTGATAAATGTTAAAATGCCAACAATTGTTGGCATTTTTACATTAATGAGCAGGATAAATTTTGTGCTCAGCTGAGTTGAGCCTGAAAAAAGTTTTATACCCTCTTGGCCTGATTTGTGACCTCCTCTATTTTAATAATTGGGAAGAGTTCATTTTTTATAAAAAAAAAAAATGTTAAAGTAAATAAACATGTTGATCTTAGTCATTCACTGCACCAAATTATTGTCTAATTTATAAACATAATCCCAGCTGTTTATCATTAAAGAATTTTAAAGCTTAAATTAATATTTTTCATAATTTTGTTGTCTTAAAAAATGTGGTAGAGTCTGTTTAAAAGTGATCCTCGAATATTTTAAAGTAGCCTTACCTGTATTTGAACGTTTTGAAAGGAATAACTATTTGCATGCTGGGTAATTTTTCATCCTTTTGATGTTGTCAGCTGACTTTTTTTTTTAAATTAAATTTTTCAAAAAGTTTTTTCACCAACATTATCAGAGTGTCAAATGGTTTGGACCCAGATCAGGACCAACATTATGTTGGTCCTGATCTGGGTCCAAACTGTTTGCAAAGGTTATCAGCAGATGACATAAGTCACTGTTAGCAAAGAAATAGTTAATTAGATATTAATATTAAATGAGCCCCGATATGAGATTTCCAACAATGTGGTATGTGCGACCAGCAAAGGCTCAGACCAGCCTGCACATATGTGCAGTCCGATCAGAGCCTTTGCTGGTCGCTTGAATATTCTATGAATATTAACCTACTGACTGACCATCATTTGATGTTTCTAAGCGTAAAGGGAGGCTGCACTGGCTCCTCTGAGTCTATTCATGTCAAAATGCCACATTGTTGGAAATCACATGTCATGGCTCATGTTTTCTTTTTCAGAAAAATCCAATAACAGTAGTTGGCGGTGAAGTTTTATTATTTCCACGTTCCCAAATATGTGATCCACCAGACTATTGGGAATTGTTTCAGAATAGACGGACAGAGTCTACAGCTCTATAGGATAGGTTAGGCCTCAGACCCATTGGTGTTATAATATGATCCACAGACTATTCGGAATTGTTTTAGAATAGACGGACACAGTCTACAGCTCTATAGAATGGGTCAGGCCTCCAAATAAGAGTGCTGAGAAAATAATTACAATTTTGTAATGGACCCATGGGTGTTATAATGTGATCCACCGACTATTGGGAATTGTTTCAGAATAGACGGACAGAGTCTACAGCTCTATAGAATAGGTCAGGCCTCCAAATAAGAGCGCTAAGAAAATAATTGAGCCGCAACATGTGATATCCAACGTGGTATGTGCAACTAGCAAAGGCTCAGACCAGCCTGCGCATATGCGTAGACTGATCAGAGCCTTTGCTAGTCGCTTGAATACTCTATAAGTGTAAAGCTTCTGACCAAATTTCATTTGGAGTTATTAGGCTTAACAGGAGGCTGTACAGGCTCGTCTGAGTCTACACTTGTCAAAATGCCACATTGTTAGAAATCACATGTCATGGCTCAATTACAATTATATGCTCACCCAATGTTCTTATTTGGACCCATGGGTGTTATAATGTGATCCACCGACTATTGGGAATTGTTTCAGAATAGACGGACAGTCTACAGCTCTATAGAATAGGTCAGGCCTCCAAATAAGAGTGCTAAGAAAAAAATTACAATTTTACTTTCAACAAATGTTCTTAATTTACCCATGGACAGGTGTTATAATGTGATCCACCGACTATTGGGAATTGTTGCGGAATAGACAGGCTGCGTCTACAGCTTAATAGGATAGGTCAGCCCTTGGAATAAGAATGCTAAAAAATAATTTTACATCAAAACAGTGGGTGACTAAAAATTGCTTTGCTTATTTCTCAAACAAAGCATATGTTATGGGTACTCAAAAGAACTGTCTCATTGAGATGGGTGTCTTGAGCAACCAAAATATATGTTTAAGCTAAAGGGTAAGAAATTTTTTACAATTTACGCTCAACAAATGTGCAAATCTGGACCTATAGTTCTTTAATACTGTTTCATCCATCTACGAGGGTCAGTCAAAAATAACTAACCCTACCTCATAACATTTTAGTTTGGTATTGTAGACATCAAATGTGATAATTTTCTATAAGCATCATATTTCATCGATGTTTTGCCCCTGAAGAATTATCCTAGTGAAGCTTCTTTGGCTGCTAGGCAACTGAAGAGTGTCAGTCGGATCGATGCGTTCACAATCTAAGCCACCAGGAATATACAGTATGTCTTTTAAAAGCTTGCGTGCTTGATAGTTTTTGTAAAAGACATGTTTGCAATTTATTTGAATAACATATATCATAATGTCTTTTCATTTCTCTAAGTTCATTAATGTTAAGGTGAACATTGACTGTTTGCGTTGCGGCCATTGCCTAGCAACAAAAAACGCCAAAATTCCACAAATTTTCCAATACACGAGAATTGTGTTGTCATGGAAACAAAATTGTGAACTTAAATCAAGGAACTTTATATGTCTGAGGGTTAGTTTGTGTATGCAGTACTGTTAAAGCATTATGAGGCTAATATTTTATGTTATCTATTAATAATTGTGTAAATTTGATTTTGGGTGGGGTAAATTATAGGACGTCAGGCATGTTAAAATTTGATAAATTCTTAAATCAACCTACCACAGCATCTATAATTTGGGGTCAGTTGGTTTCTGTTCTGTGACACTGAATAGGTACATGTTAAAGATATCAGACGACAGTGAATAAAGCCTTGCTTTAACATTACTGTTTCCATGGCAACGCTTAGAATTAGATGTATCACAGCGTGAACGCAAACCTGTGACAGGCCATATTATGTTGCCTAGCAACCCTTACAAAAAGCCTACAAACAGAAATAAATTAGGTGATTAAATAGATGACACATAACTACAATGAAATATCATCTAATTATATGTGCATTTTACCTGATTCAAATGTTATGATGTTGGGCTTAGTTATTTTTGACTGACCCTCGTACCATTGAAGATTGTTTCAGAATAGACAGACAGGATCTACAGCTCTCTAGGATATATGTTATAGTGTGATATCTTGTTAACAGCAATTCCTTGTATTTTGTAATTCTATAGGAATGATAACTCAATCAAAGATCTAACCGTTTTAGTTAACTAATTTAATCACTGAAAACAGTGACTGGAACAGACTTAGAATATCAGTTGTCACTGAGAAGGAGTACTTTGCATAAAATTCTCTCATCTCTAGACATATTTTTACACTTCTCAAAAAATGGTCACTATCTATCAGGCTTTTAGATATGAGTGTTAATTAAAGATTTTATTGTTTCTCGAACAAAACATATGTTGTTGACACCGAAGATATATATTCAAATTGAAGGGTAAGAAAATATTCACAATTTTACGCTCAACAAATGTGCAAATCTGGACCTATAGTTTTTTTGATACTGTTTGATCCATCTACCATTGGGAATTGTTTCAGAATAGACAGACAGGATCTACAGCTCTCTAGGATATATGTTATAGTGTGATATCTTGTTAACAGCAATTCCTTGTAATTTCTGATTCTTTAGGAATGATAACTCAATCAAAGATCTAATCGTTGTAGTTCACTTATTTAATCACTGAAAACAGTGACTGTAGCAGACAATTTTACGACCAACAAATGTTCAAATCTAAACCTATAGTTCTTTAATACTGTTTGATCCATGTACTATTGGGAATTGTTTCAGAATAGACAGACAGGATCTATAGCTCTCTAGGATATATGTTATAGTGTGATATCTTGTTAACAGCAATTCCTTTCATAATTCTTTAGGAATGATAACTCAATCAAAGATCTAACCGTTTTAGTTCACTAATTTAATCACTAAAAACAGTGACTGTAGCAGACTTAGAATACCAGTTTGTTACGAAGAAGGAGGATTTGCATAAAATTCTCTCATCTCTAGACATATTTTTACACTTTTCAAAAAAATTGTCGCTATTCTATCAGGCTTTTAGATATGAGTGTGTAATTAAATATTTTTTTCGCAATGAAAACATATGTTGTGGGTACTCAAAAGAATTGTCTCATTGAGACCGTTCTTTTAGGCACCCAAAACTTATGTTTAAACTGATGGATAAGAAAATGCAATTAGGGTAAATAATCCATTACATACTAGTGTCAGCTATAGGGAGCGCAGTGGCTCAGTGGTAGAGTGCTTGACTCCAGACCGAGGGGCCGCAGGTTCAAGCCTCACCGGCGTCACTTTGTTGTGTCCTTGAGCAAGAACATTAATCCTAGCTTAGTTCTGATTCAACCCAGGAAGACCCATCCCTACATAACTGAAACATTGTTGATGAGACATCAAAAATCAAATTTAACAAACAAACCAGTGTTGTCTGCTGATAACATTTGCAGAGAGTTTGGACCTAGATCAGGCTCGACAAAGTGTTGGGCCATTTCTGGATCCAAACTGTTTGACACTCTGATGGTATTCCAAAAAGAATTTTTTGAAAAAGTTGATTTTGAAAAAAATAAGCAGATAAGAAGACAAAAAGCATGAAACTTACTAAGTAGGCAAAGAGTTAGTTCATGCTGGATTTGATACAATTTTATGGAAGAAATGGGAGAAATGCAAAACTTAAGTGGAAAAGTTCTTGTTATTAAACTGTTTACCATATTTGACATAATAAGGGCACATACTCCCATAAGCACACACTGAGAAATTTATGGGTTGTTTACACTATAAATATAATGATTTTTTTTTTATTTCAACTCACTTCAGTAGGGAGCTCAGTGGCTCAGTAGTTGAGTGCTTGTCTTGAGACCGAGGGGCCATGGGTTCGAGTCTCACCAGCGTCACTGCGTTGTGTCCTTGAGCAAGACACATTAATCCTAGCTTAGTACTGGTTCAACCCAGGAAGACCCTTCCCTATATAACTGAAAGATTGTTGATGAGATTTAAAGAATCAAATCAAACAAACAAACTCAATTCAATGGTGCGATTTCATTATTTATACCAATTAATGGTGTTGATGAAAAGCAATGTGGATTATAATCAGCTGGCTTCTGATGAAGCCAGCTGATTGGGATCTACACTGTTTTAAAAAGAGCTTATAATTTTATTAAAGTAGCATAAAGTGCTTATCAGATTGAATATGTCAATTGATTTAGAATAATACTACAGAGGCCAGTCCAGCTTGACAATACAGTAAAACATGTTTAAAACAGCCACTCAAAAATAGACAAAACAAAGGTCTTAATGACAACTGGTGGCTTAATGCAGGTCAAAAGTATTGCAGAATGCTCATTTGGAGCATACTGCAATACTTTTGACCTGCATTAAAGCTGCATACTCTGTAACTATGAACACTTTTCGAAATTTTTAATTTTCTTTTTAAATCATTTGTAAAAGTAGAATTAAGCTGTGTTTTCACAATAAAAATGTTCAGTACAGCTGAAAACTGCATGGAAAAGTGAATTATCTTATCAAATAGGTGTATTTTTATCTTGTTGGTAATTATTTGCGTCCCTCCAATAATTCTAGAGCGTTGAATTTTAACATAAATGCAGTTGTTTTGATAGTGATAACTTGTTAAGATTTACGAAAATGGTAAAATGTTTACCTGAATTTGAGTATTTTTACTGTGTTCTTGAAAAATAAAAACATTATTTTTAAAATTAGAAGATCAAAAGTTACAGACTATGCAGCTTTAAGCGATAATCGGTCTTGAAAATCATTTTTGGCCTTTTTGAGAGTGGCCGTTTTACATAGGTTTTACCGTATGCCATCTTAGCTAATTACTCTGAAATAGACTATAGAATAAATGTATTACTCCATGGCATATTGTTAAGACTGGACTGGACTCTGTGAATAATACAATGTGTTCAGTATCAATATTGGTGCAAGTGATGATATTTTTGAATAATGGGAACAGCAATATTTTAATTGTTTGTTTGTCTATGTTAATCCATGTATTGATGTGAGAGAATCTCTAGCGTGTGGTAATCTCTCCAGTGTGATTGCTAATGAAACTGTACGCATGTATTGCATGGTTTAGTTTTTAATTCTCTAGAGTATCTATTTTTTACAACCTATTTTCTCACCGAAACTATCCCCCATCTTCAGTAACCATTTGATATAGTTTGATTGTAATGTTTTAAGATTGTTCCAGTTTAAAATGTTCACTTAGCAAAGTAAGCTTACAAGAAATTAATTCTAATTTTTCATAATATTCAAGTAATATGGCATATCATGTAACATGTAATATTGATATATCCTGTAAACATATTGATATGAGATTTAAATATATGGTTTCATAATTTCATTCCATGCACCATTTTGGTTTCCATTATTTGCTCACATTAACACAAAGTGAGCTATTGGGATCAGTCCATGTCCGCCATCCATCCCACGTCAGCAACAATTTCCTTTAAATGACAACTCCTCCTATACCACTGGGACAATTTTAACCAAACTTCACAGGAATCATCTACAAAAATATCTAAAGGAAAATGTGATCTGTCAAAAAACATGGTCACCAGGGGGCGTCAAATAGATATGTCAAACATGGCAAACTTTAAAAATTTTCTCCTGAAACCAGTGATCAGAATTTAAAATAATTTGGTAGAAATGGTCACTGGATGACCTACAAAAATAGCTAGAAGAAATTTGATCCATCAAAAAACTTGGCCGCCAACTTTAAACATCTCCTCTGAAGCCAGTTGTCAGAATTGAAGATGGCTTGGCAGAAATGTTTATTAGACCCTCTAGAAAAATAGCTAAAAGAAATTTGATCAGCCTAAAAAAAAGGTTTCCTCCAGGGCTCGTGGTTTATCGCTGTAGGGCAAACTTTAAAAATCTTCTCTTAAAGTGGTTTTCAGAATTCAAAATAATTTGGTAGAAATTATCACATGACTACGACAAAAATAGCTAAAAAGAATTTGATACTTCAAAAACATGGTGGCCAGGGGGTATGGCCAGTTTCCCTTGTGTACCTATGTCAGAAACTTTAAACATCCCTTTACTGAAACCAGTGATCAGAATTGAAAATGATTTGGCAGAAATGGTCATTAGGTGACCCTCTACAAAAATAGCTAACACAAATTTTGATCCGTCAAAAAACATGGCTGCTATAGGGTGTGGCCACTTTCCTTTATGTGCCTATGTAAGAACTTTTAACATCTTCTCCTTTGAAACCAGTGATCAGAATTGAAAATGATTTGGCAGAAATAGCAATGAATTTTGATCCGTCAAAAATATGGCCTCCAGGGGAGCCTTGTCAGTTCCCTTAAGGCTATCTCATGTAAGCCATTAAGGGTCATCTTTACCCTTTTGTTTTATAAACTCTTTTCATTCTTATGGATTATCCCATACATATTGAAACAATAAGTATAGGATTGACAATGTCCATTTTGTATTTTAAGGGGTTGCCAATTAAAATTACTGTAAAATGATGGTTTTTACTCCATGAAGATTGACTTTATCTTAGAAAACAGTCCAAATACTGATGAAATGTGGCATTTCATGTGGGTCTTCACTGTTTGCCAAAGTACCTGTTTACCAGTATCCAGAATGAAAAGGGTTAATCAAAACAATGATTACAATAAAACCTGTGTAAAACAGCCACTCTCAAAAAGACCAAAATTTGTTTAAAGGACTAAGTATTGCTTAATGTAGGTCAAAAGTATTGCAAAAGTATTGCAGAATGCTCCAAGGGGAGCATTCTGCAATACTTTCTCACTTCATTAGGCTACCATTTGTCATTAAGATCTATGTTTTGTCTATCTTTGTGTGGCCGTTTTACACAGGTTTTAATGTATATTGGTTTTATTATTTTAACCCATCGTATACTGATGGATTGTTCCACTTAGACTGCAGTAATAAAGTTAGGATGGTTGGAACTTCAAATTTATAAAAAAATTTCTGCCAAGTATTCAAACAGTTGGGACCTAGATGAGAGGCCAAACTATGCTGCAACTCATCTGGGTCTACACTGTCAAAATACCAGTTTAGTGTATCAGGTTTTCAATATACAAAAGTTAATTATCATCATTTTCAAGGGATATTTAAGAAAAATTAGATAAAATCAGCATAGCCAACCCCCCCACCTTTTACATATGAAACCCCCTTTCCAGAAATCCTTGATCTGCCCCTGTAATACAGTTATTTTAACATTGAATTTTGATTCAGTTGCTTTCTGTTTGTAAACTTTTAATACTATAATTATATTACTTTTGGATTTATTTACACACTATCAATTTTGTAACTTTTGGAGAAATTTACCATGATCTTATTTTTGGATTTAACAAGACACGGAAAAGTGCCTTTGTGTGTGATATTATTAATCAAAATGAAGTGATGTATTTTATGTGATTACTGTATATTGTGATATTATGAATGGGCCTTAGTGCTAGATAACCTGACTTTGTTGTGTGGGAACAACAAATGCACAGATCAGACTGCGCATTTGTGCAGTCTGATCAGCACCTGTGTTTTTCACTTCCTGGAAAGTATATTTTCTAGACTTGCATAAAGCATAATTTCAAGATTCCAGCTAGTCACTGTGACCAGGCCCCGTAGCAAAGTCGGTAGCGAGTCCGACTGCAGATCCAGGGGTTTCGTGGAGATTGATTATGAAATAATTTCTACCGCCATTCTCCTCCCTTCGGCTGATTCAAGAAGGGTTGTTGTCAGTTACAAGCTTTAGTATGTGCACAAAGTACTTGTTAACGTCTTAGTCAAGATTGCCCAGGAAAAAGTGTAGTCAGGAGAATTGACCATCCCGACATGACCATAGCTGTTGACTGGGACGTAAAGAATCAGACCAAACCAAAAAGCTAGTCACTGTAGCTGGGCAGACCGGATTGAGTCTTATATGTTCAGAAACCCGGAGGGCAGGTTTATTGGCGTCATGGACCAAATATGTCTTGATGCAAGAAAGCCTATACAGTAAAACCTGTGTAAAACAGCCACTCTCAAAAAGACCACAAATTGGTTTTCAAGACCAATTATCGCTTAATGCAGGTCAAAAGTATTGCAGAATGCTCAAAGGGGAGCATTCTCCAATACTTTCGACCTTTGTTAAGCTACCAGTTGTCATTAAGTTGTCTATTTTTGAGTGTCCGTTTACACAGGTTTTACTGTATTTGGGGCTAAAATATTGAAATTTTGCATGTAACAAGTAAAGCTATTATACTTTTCGGAGAGCATATAACAAAGGCATTGGTCAGACTGAAGATATGCACAGGCTGGTCTGCACATTATTTGAGCACTACAAAGCCAGGTTTTCTTGAGGGGAGGCCTAAAACTAAGGACAGCTAGTGATTTTGTGATCATATCAGTGATAGAATAATTAATGGTTGATATTTTATGAAAAGTAACTGGATCTGCACAGACTGTTGTTTGATAATAGGCCTGACTTGGCTTCTACTAGGCAGACTGCTCTATGGTGCATCCGGGTCCACATTGTTTGCTATATACTTCCCAAATAAATCAGCGGGCAAATAACAAAACTGTGCACTGGACACCAATAGTGTTAAAGAAAACGGCATCATTAATGGCAAGCATAGTGTTTTACAGTTATGGGAAGGTGTTCAAAAGCTCCTGCAGGAGCCAGCAGATATTAATGCACAGAACACGATATTTGAAAGTTTCCGGCCTTCAGTTATGAGTGTGTTACAAAAAAATATTTTTCTTATTTCTTGACAAAAACATAATTGAGCCGCGACATGAGATTTCGAACAATGTGGTATATGGGACTAGCAAAGGCTCAGACCATCCTGCGCATACGCGCAGCCTGATCAGAGCCTTTGTTATTCGCTTAAATGTTATATGAGTGTTAAGCTACTGACCGAACAGCATTTGGAGCTTTTAAGATTAAAAGGAGGCTGCACCAGCTCGTCTGAGTCTACTCATGTCAAAATGCCACATTGTTGGAAATCATGTGTCGTGGCTCAATTATGTTGTGGTTACTCAAAAGAACAGTCTCAATGAAACGTTTTTTTTAGCACCCTCAACATATGTTAAAATTGATGGGTAAGAAAATGTTTACAATTTTCCACTAAAAAAATTGTTTATCTAAACCTTTGATGTTAGAATGATTATCAGATATAGTATGTCATTTCCTGCATACCTGTTGAGTGTGAGAAGACATGGAGCTGCTCAACCATGGAAATCAAACTGCTTTGTGATGTTTATGCTGTTTTATAGTATTTTACCATCAAGGTTGTTCATAGAATGTCAGCCTCTTAATGCTGATTTATTTTTAGTATGTCTTAAAACAATTGACTATTTTAACAATCAACCATGTAGATTTGAAATTGTCATAATTATGTTGGCATACTGTGTGTTTTAAAGTTATAAATTTCAAAAGTTCAGGATTTTTGAAAATTTGAACTTTTACCTATGTCATGCACACATGTACAGTAGACTTCAATGGCTCTAACAGGCTTGGGACCATGAAAAATAGTTCTAGCCAAGGGTAGTTCCAGCCATCCAGGGTGGATTATGCATAGAATGACCTGTAGGGACCATGATGATAGTTTAATCAGCCCAGGTGAATGAGCCATCAGAGTTCGAGCCATTGAAGTTTTACTGTATTTATCAAGTTTCTATGTCATTGTTTTAATAGGTTATTATGGATATGTAGATGAAGATGCCATATTGTCATTGTATTATATGACTTTTGAACCCATTTATATTTTAGTTAAATTTCTCTCAAGTCTAGTTTTTTATGGCAAAGGAAGTTGGAGAATTTTTGGGAATTACCAAACCCAAATTGGGGCATATTATGTGTGTGCAATGCATTAAATTTTTTGTTTGACTTTATTATACTTATCGGGCTGAAAACAGTCTGAAAACTGGCCTCAGGGTTACTCTCTTTTCTTCATTGATGGACTCTCCTATTCATTTTAATACGAGACATGTTTCATGTTTATTTGAAATATGTGAATTTCACTTTTTGTGGTTGCATATAAACAAAACAAACAAATTTTGCTTTCTCAAAAATTATGGACGTTTCCCTGGTATGGCCAAACAGACAACATGGCAATTTAAAGCATAACCATAACATACATGTCCACCCCTCTTTAAATGATTTTAAGAGCTAATTCGGGTGTATCTTTTACGAAATAGGGTATTTCAGTATGCAGTTTACTTTTAAGTTTAGATGAACATTCAGACTATTATTCAAATGAAAAACAGCTTCTGTGCGCCAGTTTTTGCTTGACAATTGGGCTTAATAATTTCTACTATACAAGTGCCCAAATGGGTATTCCATGCATAAAATGAGTCTTGGAAGAATTTTGAAAAACAAATTCTCAAAACTCACAGCCGACTCAGGTTCTTAGATATTTTAAGTATATATCACCGATTAAACTTGATCACCAAATATTGCATTAATGTATTTTGCACACAATTTAGTGTTGCCTTGGAAACTGTAAACCTTAAAATTTGATTTTCAAGTTGCTTCCAAATTGTACATATCCAACTGAAATGCTTTATTTTCTAACATAACACACTTTAATTATTTATGTACAATTTATAATAGGTTTCAAGAGAAAAACTTCATTTATTTAGGGCAATTACAGAAAAAAATACCTAGGGGGGGGGAAGAAGGCAAACGATATATTTTTCTATGGGTTCTTGGTGCTGACATTTTTCAAATTTTATGGGTCATTGGTGTTTTAAAAAATCTGATTACATGGGTGGTGGGATTTTATCGTAAAATCGGTTACTGACGTTAGATAGGTATATCTAATGGAATGTTCCTGTATCAATTAAAATATGGAATCTCAATCTGACCGTGTTTCTGTTGTGTGAAATCATCCAAGCTACGCATAAATTAATTCATTTTATGTGAAAATAAAACAAAATAAAGTTGTTTTCCGTGTTTATAAAGCCGTTAATTTGCAGTATGCAATCGGTAAAGCAACACGATAACCTACGAAAGTTTCCAAATGCAACATCTACAACTAGCCATGTAGGATTGGATAAAACATTGGCTGTTCCAGTTATCACCCCCTTGTATTAACAGCTGAGTGGGACCAATGATGGTGATGTCATCATGTCAGACAGAAAATACAAATAAATAAAGTTTAGCAAGTCGACCTAAAACCATCGCTTCAAACTTAAAAAGCATGAAGCTTTTCATTCATTGATAGTGGCTGTTATCTTTAGAGCCAGTTATTGGTAATGTCATACGCTGATGGGTGTAGACAACGAGCATGACTTGCACTTTGATCCTCTTTTTTTACGGAAGCTTATTTAAATAATTCACATGGGTATACGTTAGACTTGCTTAATCAAAATCAATTATCGAACATTTTATATCGATATACATATCTTATTTAATTCTATGGGTAGTTGGTATATGAACCTTTCTGATTACATGGGTGGTCGTTGTCTGTAGAAATGTAATTCCATGGGGGGTGGGTTCAAAATAAAAGTGCCTTCTTCCCACTCCAGGTATTTTTTTCTGGAATAGCCCTTAAGGGAAATTGTGGAGAATGATACAGAAAATTTCATTTCAGACACCATTTTAAAGGCTTGAAATTTGACTACTCATCTCCAGAGACTGTTTCAAACCAGCGAATAAAGTTAAGAGCTAGTTCTTATTCACTGTGTATTACTGGATATCAAACTAACCTATTTAAATCAATAATTACAAAATATAATGCAAAATAAGTGAGTAACAAATTTGTTCAAATAAACATGAAACACCTCTTGTACTATAAATTTTGATAGTTTTGGTTATACATTTTGAGGGGTCACATGATTGCATAATTCCCTAGATTACTATAATTACAGTAAATTATGGAGACGCTGAGGAGATTCAGTATGTTGTTGCATCTCATCTCCACCTATTGCCCTGCCAGCCAAGAGTGACAGTGACGTCGTGTTTTGTTTACAACTGTTAAGTAAAACTTTTAACTTGTATACTCCACTTGAGCTAATGAAATTGATAGACCACAAGTGTATTAATCCTATCCTGTGGATAGGATTAATACACTTGTGATCTATCGATTCTAAGTCCCTGATAAATAAGTAAAGAAAACATGACGTCACCGTCACTCTTGGCTGGCAGGACAGTACACTGTCAATATATCTTGTTTTTTTAGTCAAGAGTGCATTAATATGATAAACTAATTTTGTGGCTTGTATATATTATATATAGTGTTTATCTAGTCAATCCTGATACTTCTTTGCACAGTAGTGGTCTATTAGTGTAATAAATAGAATACCTTTTTATCCTACTTGAAAACTTTTAGAACTGGACAAGTGCATGATCCTAAGTAATTGTGGTCACTTCTTCGAAAGTTATTATGTGTAACTTGATATTAAATTTTTATTGTAAAGAATAACAAATCCAATAATATTTTCCTAAAAAAATGTAAGTAGGTTTTTGTGTGGATATATAACTTATTGCCTTTTTCAGCCAAAAAAAGTTTGTTGTATTTGATTGTTAATCGACTATTAACTGAAATTTTTCATTCTTAACAGCTTTAAAAAGCTAAAAATGATATTTTGCTAAAAAAAAGTAAGCGGCTTTTTGCATGGGCATATAAAGTATTGATTTTCTCAGCAAAAGAAAGGTTCTGTACGATAAAATCAGAAATTTTCGTGAGGGTTTTATTTTCGCAAAACTTCGAATATGCGAAGTTTTGTGAAAATAAAATCCTTGCAAAATTGGGAAATCACTCTTTGGTTTACTGATATAGTTAAATCATGCCCTAGTCGGAATTTTAAGCCTCGCAAATATCTTATTTAACGCTATTAACTGAAATTTTTCATCATTTACAGCTTTAAAAAGCTAAAAATGATATTTTGCTAAAAAAAAGTAAGCAGCTTTTTGCATGGACATATAAAGTACATGTATTGTATTTCTCAGTAAAAGAAAGGTCGCTATTTTGATTGTTAATCAACTAAAAACTGAATGTTTTCATCATTAACTGCTTTAAAGAGCTTAGAGTTATATTTTCCTTAAAAATGTAAGTAGCTGTTTGCATGGACATATAACTGATTGCATTTCTCAACAAACAAAAGGTCCCTGTATTTGAATGTTAATCAACTAAAAACTGAATGTTTTCATCATTAACTGCTTTAAAGAGCTTAGAGTTATATTTTCCTTAAAAATGTAAGCAGCTGTTTGCATGGTCATATAACTGGTTGCATTTCTCAACAAACAAAAGGTCCCTGTATTTGAATGTTAATCATCTAAAAACTGAATGTTTTCATCATTAACTGCTTTAAAGAGCTTAGAGTTATAATTTCCTTAAAAATGTAAATAGCTGTTTGCATGGACATATAACTGATTGTATTTCTCAACAAAACAAAAGGTTGCTACATTTGATTGTTAATCAGCTAATAACTGATATTTTTCCTCATTAACAGCTTTAAAAGGCTGAAAATAATTTAGAACAGCTGGGCCTTGTATTGTAAAATTAACATAATATGGATAAGCATATGGGATTTATTTAAGGTTGCACCTTTAAAACTAAATGTTTTACAATTACAAGTTACACTTTTTCACTGGTAAGTGGTTGCATAGACTTTAGTAGAAACCTACTGTAAATTAGGAAATATTAGTGAGGGCTTTATTTATTTATCCTCGCCAAATGGTTAAATCACTCTGTCATTTACTGATGAAGGTAAATCATGTCATAGTCACATATTTTTACATCGCAAATATGTCTTTTTTAAAGCTATTCGCGAAAATAAAATTCTTGCAAAAATTTCCGAATTTACAGTATTAATTTATTCTGGGCAGATACATATACTGTCCTGTCAACTTTGGAACATCTTAGCATAGCATTCATATAGAATCAACTTAAATAATTAATATAACTGTTATATAGGCTACGAAATAGTTAATAGTGTTTAGTAGATGTTCTAAAATTCTGAATGCTAGTTGCCTGCCAAAATGGCCAAGAACAACAATGCAGATCCAGATCAGACTGCTTCTTTTAGAAGCAGTCTGATCAGGGTCTTCCCTGTTTGCTATTCTGACAAGTGCTTTGTGAATTCCAGCCCTGGTAGGGAACATTTTGAGAACAGAAGAGAACAGTGTTTAAAATTTTAGACATTTACCGTAGACCAAGTAATAATAAATAGTGTAGAATAGCTATATCTTTACTATACTCTCAACTAGTTTTTGTTAGGCCTCTTACAACCATGCAACTAGTAGGTTAGCAAAGAGGTAGTTCATGAACTCAAATTTGGAGATAAAGCTGTCATGCAAATATAAACAATTTGAAGTAGAGTGACAGGAATTTTAATACTGATTGGCAGTTTGTGATGTTCAAAAGAGGTAAAAACAATGGACATGAACTTGAAAAAATAATTTTCTTCCTCGTTTTCAGTAACATATGTTGTAGGTACACATTTGAATTGCCACTATGGGGCAATTCCAATGTATAACTACAACACATGTCTTTTAAATAAATGAGTTTTTCACCATAAGCTTTTTTAAAACATATTCAACCATTTTCATTTATTCAAAGAAATGAGCATGTAGAAATTAACAACTTTTCATGTGGTTTGTCATGCACCTGGATGACAATAACAGACTGTCTATTTTATGCTTCTGGCAGCTTATCTTCAGATGTTTCATGGGAGTATATTGCTAAATTGCTAGTTGCGTAGTTGTAATGGTGTAGAATAGCTATATCTTTGCTATACTCTCAATTAGTTTTTGATAGGCCTTTTGAATATCAATATTTTATATATTTACCAGTTTTAAACACATATCAATTTTATATTAACAATGGAACCTAGTTAGCAGTTTATATATCTGTCATCTCATGAACTCTGTATTGAAGCATGAACTTGTATTGCCATATTATATTTTGATTCAATCTACTGGTGTCTGTTTACCTTTCCTAACCAGCTTGACCTCAAACCACTTGATCTACTAAACCAGTTAAAATATGTTTGATAAAATGAGCCACGGAATGAGATTTCCACCAATGTGGTATGTGCGACCACCAAAGCCTCAGATCAGCCTGCACATACATGCAGCCTGATCAGAGTCTTTGCTAGTTGCATGAATATTCTTTGACAGTTAAGCTACTGACTGAACACCGTTTTGAGTTTCTAAGCTTAACTGAAGGCTGCACAGGCTCGTCTGAGTCTACACTTGTTAAAACGCCACACTGTTGTAAATCAGATGTCGTGGCAGATGTCAGATGTCAAATGAGTATGACCAGGCTCCGAGGTTATAAAACCTTAATCATGCCTAACTCAACTGAGCATGAAATTTATCATGCTTATAAATGATAAAATGTCAACAATTGTTGGCATTTTAACATTTATGAGCAGGATAAATACAACATATGATAGTTTTAAAGCAAGAAATTCCATTAGTTTTCATTATTTTAGTTTTTATAAGCAATAGAAAGGTCTACTCAGTTGAGTTGAGCATGAAAAAGTTTCATAACCTCAGAGCCAGCAAAATGACACAAGCACAGATCAACTTATGGCACAGTGAGGAAAAGACAACAGAACACAGAGCCATCCTCACTTTTAAAAGGTAAAAAAATGAAACCCACTCTCTTTCTCTATCCCCGCGAGAAAATTGCAAGACTAGAAACATGGGTGAAAGTTCAAAGTTTTGTAAATCTTGAACTTTAGAAATTCAAATTTAAAAACTTGCAGGATGCCTACAAAATGAATAAGTTCATGTTTAAATGACTAATTGTGTTTAGATCGTCAGAAAACTAATCAAATAAGCTATCAAAATTTGTCTAATTCAGCATTTTGAGGCTGACTTTCCATAGAAAACCCTGTATTCAGGATTAATCCTGAAAACTTTCACCCATGTAGAAAGGAGGCAAAGACCTATATCACAAAACCATGAATAATGAGAGCAACAGCAAACAACAATGGGTGCACAGTGGCTCAGTGGTAGAGTGCTTGACTTGAGACCGAGGGGCCGCAGGTTCGAGCCTCACCGGCATCACTGTGTTGTGGTCCTTTAGCAAGACACATTTATTCTAGCTTAGTACTGGTTCAACCCAGGAAGACCCATCCCTGTTTAACTGAAAGATTGTTGATGGGGCGTAAAGAATCAAATAAAAAAAAAGACACAAAACCTCTACACACAATGATAGGCGCGTTGCTGAATTTCATATGAGGCTTACTTTTTGAGAAAACTTTCCTCATCGTCATAAAGGATGAAACCGATCTCAAATTAAAACTAAATGCCTCTACTTTAATTTTGATTGGGTCGTACGTTCGAAAATTGGTAGCGTCATATCTAAAAAGGGGGAGATAACTCTATCCTTGCAAAAAAGGGAATTGTGAAGTACGAATTTCAAATCGATTTTTTGCAGTGTTAAAACATTATTTTTCGTAAATTATTTTATTTTCTAAAATCATTTTAACTTTTATTAATTTTTAAAACAAATTTGGCTCATTTTCTTTATTTGCAGATATAGCTAATGAGGGATAACTCTTACTACCCTATAAAATAGAACATTTCCCTCGATATCGTTTCTGATAATACCGTTATTTTTGGTAAAAATGCGTAAAACTTGATCAATTCGACGAAACATATAAATTTGCTATTCAAAAACATGATTAACAGCATTCTGACATGCTTGACGGCTCAGAAAATCGCTTGCAAAGTTGCTACTCCCGTGTGAAAAATACTCTGTTTTCGTGCATTTCACCAATACACTTGATATACTATTAGGCGCAGTCTCTGAATGCTTTGAGAGAATTTACCTCATCGTCCTAAAGGATGAAACTAGTCTTCAATTGAAGATAAATGTCTACAGTTATTTTTTTGGGGGTCGCACACTCAGAAAATGGTAGCGCCATATTGAAAAAAGGGGAGACAACTTTATACTCGCAGAAAATAGAATCACGAAATACGAATTTTAAAAGTATCAAGTATGGACTTATCTCTGAAGACAAAGGGTCTGACACATTTCTTCAAGGTAATTTGGTATGCTAAATCCGAAAACCAATGTTTGCATGCTGAGAAATGGCGTCTTATTGAGCTTATTTTCATGTTTTCAAGATGGCCGCCAAAATCATACAAAATCTTACATTGTTGTTGATTCATTGTTTAATGTACCTCGGAATAGTTGTGGGGGTTCTGTGTTGGTCTTTGTTTTATTATGCATCTATTTGTGTTCTTTCTATTTTTGTTAACACCTTGACGAGGAGAGAATGATAGTTGCTTTGCTTTAATTGTCTTCCTTGTGTCTTGCTGTTCCTCTTCCTCACGATGCCGTGGGTTGATCTGCCGTAGTGATTGTGTTTTTTCCTGTTTATACTCACTTACTTTTTGCGTATCTAGAGTCCAGCTATTGTAATGAATGTTTCATTCATAGCACTATTTTGGACTAGGTTCAAGCTTTTAAAGTGATAAACGAGAAATGAGTTTTGAGAATCAGCAAGTAGCTTTGATTTAACTGTCGTCATAATGTCCATTCTTCCTAGCAATACCCACAAAATGTGTTGCACTCTCTATATATCAAAAGTAAAAGCATTTAAATTCCTTAGTACCCAATGGTCGAATTAGACCAGCCTTGCGTCCTCAGGACAACTTATCATAGGCGTCAAATTGTTTTGTGGGACCGCCTTCAATAGATAAAAGTATTGCCCTCAAAATAACCCCATTTGAGCTATGTGAAATTGTGTGGTTTCCATGGCAACAAACAATGCGCTTCAAAACATTTGGGTATGTCCCTACAAATTACTTTTATCTCAGCAGAAACTCATCCTAAAGTACTAACTCGATAAAAAAACAAAAGTAAGACATAGCAGCTTCATTCAGCGGTAAAGTATGCTAGTGAGCAAATTTGCATATTCATGAAAATTAATGAATACATTAGGAAATTATAAAAAATTGAAAAGGTGTACCCACAAAGATACTTACAACTCAGTTGCGAATTATTTTAGACAACCACTCTTGGTACCAAATAATGCCAAATCACTGCACCTTTACCAAATTGTACATTTAACAAATTTTCTAACATTCTCACTCATAAATATTAATAAAAATATAAGAAATATGAGAAAATTTTGGAAAAATTAAAGGGGTGTACTTACAAAATTACGCATATGTCAGATGCTAGTTATCCTATTCTCTAATTAAAGCCTAGAACTAAATTTTATCATTCTGTGTTCTTCTTTCTTTTTATTGTTTTCTTATACATTCATGAGACAAGCAAATGAGATCATTTGTATATTCATCATAGGTCTCAACTTTTATTTGGTACCATGGTTGGTAGTCCAGGATATATGGCAGCTGAGATATAGGTTATTTTGTAGGTCAAACCACTTTAGTTTCCTACTATTTTTGATTTATTCTTTTTATGTGTTCATTAATATTCGTGAATACAAAAATTTGATATTTCGAATACCTATAGTCATAGGGTCACATACATGTATCTCAACTATTATTTGGTACCAAGTTTTGTAGTCTAGGATAGTAAGCAGCTGGTGTAGAGGTAATTTGGAAGAGATACCACCTTAAAAAGTCTACCAATTTTGTCTTATTTCTTATGTTTAAATTAATATTTATGGGTATTCGAATTAGATCATTTGTATATTTAATCATTTTCATCAAATGAAAAGGTCTCAACTTTTATTTAGTACCTAGTCTTGAAGTTAATCATAGTTAGCGGCTGACTAAGTGGTTATTTTGAACGTAAATCTCATAATTTTTCTACAAATTTCCTCTTATTTCTTAAGTATTCATTAATATTCATGAATATTCAAATTAGATAATTTGTAAATTTAATCATTTTGGTCAAAATGCAATGTCTCAACTTGAATTTGGTACTAAGTTTTGCAGTCTACGATAGTTGGCAGTAGAAATATAGGTAATTTTGTAGCTATATCCCCTTATTTTTTCTATCTATTTTATCTTGTTTCTTATGCTTTCATTCATATTCATGAATATTTAAATTATAAAATTCGTATATTTTATCATTTTGACCAAATGGCTATGTCTCAACTTTTATTTGATAGCAAGTTTTGTAAGATAGGATAATTATCAGCTAGCGTCATGTTAATTTTGTAGGTATACCACCTTAATTTTTTTACCAACTAGTCTTGTTTCTTATGTTTACATTAATATTCATGAATATTTAAATTAAATAATTCGTATATTTAATCATTTTAGTGAAATGATTATGTCTCAACTGTTATTGGGTACCAAATTTTATAGTCTAGGATAGTTTTCAGCTGGAGTTCATGCAATTTTGTAGGTATACCCCCTTAATATTTCTACCATTTTAGTCTTATTTCTTATGTTTACATTATTATTCATGAATATTTAAATTAGATAATTCGCATATTTAATAATTTTGGTTAAATGGCAAAGTCTCAACTTTTATTTGGTACCAAGTTTTGTAGTCTAGTCTAATAAACAGCAGACATATAGGACATTTTGTAGGTATACCACCTTCATTTTTCTACCAGTTTCACTTATTTATACTTTTTACATTAATATTCATGGATATTCAAATTAGATTCTTCGTATATTTTAATCATTTTGGTCAAAATACAATGCCTCAGCTTTAATTTGGTACCAAGTTTTGTAGTCTACGATAGTTAGCAGTAGATATATAGGTAATTTTGAAAGTATACCACCTTAATTTTTCTACCAATTTTCTCTTGTCTCTTATGCTTTCATTAATATTCATGAATATTTAAATTAGATAATTCGTATAATTCATCATTTTGATCAAATGGCTATGTCTCATCTTTAATTTGGTACCAGGTTTTGTAAGATAGGATAGTTAGCAGCTAGCGCACTGGTAGTTTTTAATGTATACCACCTTTATTTTTCCACAAATTTTGTTTTATGTCTTATGTTTACATTAATATTCTTGAATATTTAAATTAGATAATTCGCATATTTAATCATTTTAGTCAAATGGCAATGTCTCAACCTTTATTTGGTACCAAGTTTTGTAGTCTAGGCTAGTACGCAGCAGACATATAGGACATTTTGTAGGTATACCCCCTTAATTTTTCTATCAATTTTTTTCTTATTTCTTACGTTTACATTAATATTCATGAATATTTAAATTCGATAATTTGTATATTTAATCGTTTTAGTCAAATGGCTTTGTCTCAACTTTTATTGGGTACCAAATCTTGTAGGATAAAATATTTAGCAGCTGGTGTAGTGGTAATTTTGTAGATATACCCCTTAATTTTTCTACCATTTTTTTTTCTTATTTCTTACGTTTACATTAATATTCATGAATATTTATATTGGATAATTCGTATATTTAATCATTTTAGTCAAATGGCTATGTCTCAACTTTTATTGGGTACCAAATCTTGTAGGATAAAATATTTAGCAGCTGGTGTAGTGGTAATTTTGTAGATATACCCCTTAATTTTTCGGCCAATTTTCTCCCATTTCTTACGTTTACATTAATATTCATGAGTATGCAAATTAGATAATTCGTATATCTATTCAATTGGTCATTTTGCTAATGTCTCAACTTTCATTTGGCACCACGATTCTTAATCTGGAATGATAAACAGCGACATATAGGTAATTTTGTAGGTGACACCCCTTAATTTATTCTACAATTTTTCTCATTACTTACGTTTTTATTAATATTCTTGAATATGCAAATTAGATAATATTAATATCTAATAAGAGCGTCATATTGTTGTTTCTGAAATCTAAGAAAGAAAGACTAGACATTTCAAACAGATATACTTTTGTGTGAATTAAGTAAAAAAAAAGCAGAGAAGCAATATTTCAAGGAGGTACTTAACGACGCTCATCTATGCTGGTTTTACATTATTTCTAGTACCAGAGTTACTTCCCCATTTTATGAATGCCGATACTCGAATTTAACTTTCAATCCTCGCAAATTGATAGTACAGATATATTTATCTTTAATTGAGCCATGTATCATCATTTAGGACGCTAATGTAAGTTTTCTCCAAAAGTAAATCAGCGAATCTCCTATGCTCGTATCAAGTGTATTGGAAAAATGCATTAAAACGCTGTTTTTACACACAGGGGTGGCAACTTAAGAAGCAAATTTCTGAGCCGTCAGGCATATCAGGATGCGGCAAATCATGTTTTTGAAAAGCGAAAAGACAATTGTTTTAGAAATTATGAAGTTTTACTGGTTCTGATTAAATATAACGGTATTACAAGGAATAATATAGAGGAAAATATTAATTTTTATAGGGTAGTAAGAGTTATCCCCCCCAAATAGCTATGTTTAAATTTATAAAAATCAATAGAACTCATACAAATATAAATGACAATAAACTTACTTTTAGAAATAAAATAATTTGCGAAAAAGAACGTCTTTTTGTTAATACAAAATCAGTTTAAAAACCGTACTTTACGTTTCAGTTTGTTGCTATCATTGAGTTATCTCCCCATTTTTTAATACGATGCTACCAATTTTTGAGCGTACGACCCAATCAGAAATAAAGTAGAGTCATTCATCTTGAATTTAAGACCTGTTTTATCCTTTATGACGATGAGGTAAGTTTTTTCGAAAATTTGAATTTCAGCAACGCGCCTATGAGAGCCAATGAGAGCAACAGCAAATAACAAAAGAATCACTGCCTCAGAATGGACAGCCAATTCACTCAATATGTCAACAAAAATGGCAGCTGCAGGCCACCTGTGATTTTGTTTGCTACCTCACCTCATCTTTACGAAAAAGATGTGTTCTGTAAAGATATCTGGTCATTTTTTTACAACACTAGCGCTCAAGTATAACAACGCTATAAGGCAGAGGTAGAAAAGCAAAAGCAAACAACAAGCTGACAACAAAAGAACTCCTGTTTAGCTGGGGGAATAGTTTGCTTGTCCACATTATTTTATTTTATATAGCATCTCCTCTGTACGAGAAAGGTGTATTCTTGAAAAAAGATGCTGGTAATTTGTTACACAATATAACACCACTTTTCTACAGAAGGTAGAAAAATCCATGTAAAGGGTGTTAAGAAAGATCGTTCCGCTCTTCATCGTATACTTTTGAATCATTTAAAAAGGAAATTATGTTGAAAAATTGCATTTTCAATAGGCCTGTTATTCCTTGTGATGCTCTATATTGTTTTGCCACGTGTCTTGACATCGAATGACTTCACACAATTACGTTTGATTGGGTCCGCAAGGTCTACCTGGGTCTACCAAGGATACATGATGTTAAAGATATACAGCCCTCACTGGCGTCACTGTGTTGTGGTCCTTGAGCAAGACACATTTATCCTAGCTTAGTACTGGTTCAACCCAGGAAGATCAGTCCCTATTTAACTGAAAGATTGTTGATGTGACGTAAAGAATCAAATCAAACAAACAAACAAAACAGATATACAGGCAGTGTATAGGCATCTGTGTAATTGGAACTGCAACGTGTATCTGAGGTCATCAACAATGTTTATTTCTTGGATACATGATGTCAAAGACAAACTGAAAGTGTATATGTGTGGAACTGCAAGATATACCTGGTCTCATCAACACAGTTGATACCAAGGGTACATGATGTCAGCGATATACATACAGTGTATATATGGGGAACTGTGACGTGTACCTGAGGTTATCAACACAGTTTATAATCAGAGTACCTGATGTCAAAATATACTTAAACGCAAAAGAAACGCAACCGTTTTCAATCCACTTTTTCTTCAACATGGACCACATGAGGCATATTTCTCAATTAAATCCTGTATTCCTACTCATTGAGTAATGATTTGCCGTAAAATGGTTTTGATCACGATTTCCATTCTGACGTTATAATGACGTCAGTTAATTTCAACAAATGGAGTCTAAAAAAGTGATGGCTCATTCTATTTGAAAACAAACAGATTGAGCTGATAGCCAGATGTCTCAACTAAAGTAAAACGCTAAAACATTTTGGAAGTTATTGATTATCGACGCTATCGGTCGCTGCGTTGTTGCGTTTCTTTATTGACGTCAACCTACTTTCTAAAAAAAAAAAACAGTCATTACAGACGCATTTTGTTCGATCACGTCGTGATACTTATGTCTTCTATGCAATGTATTGAGGGCTATATGGTGACATTAAAAGTTTTCGATTATTAATATTCGTTTGGATAAAATGGCCAATTACGCAAAAAAATTTAAGACGTCATTTTGACAAAATGAACGTTGACAGACACATAAAAGTATCTGTTTTGATTTTGTCTTGCCTTTTGCTTTCAAAAACCGATATTTTTTAAAACGTTTTTTCGCAAAATAGGCAACAATTTTGAACTTTGTGACTTCAAAAATAGGGATTGCCTTACATTTCTCGTTGCAGCTCGCCAACCATACGTCACAGCGGTCTGGTTTTGGTTTTGTATGCAAGGCAAATAATGATTCTTAGCGGTTTCATTATAGCTGCCTGTAATTTTGACAAAAAAAGAAGGAACTACCGTTTTAGAAAGAGTTGCGTTTCTTTTGCGTTTAAGTATATACAATGTGTATATGAGGCACTGCGACGAGCACCAGGGTTCATTAACACATTGTATACCATGGATACAGACTTTGTAACTAAAATGTGTACTGTGGTGTGGGGTCATCAAAACATTCTGTGCCCAGGATGCATGATGTCAAAGGTATACAGAGAGTAAATGTATGTGGAACTGCAATGGGAACCAAATGTGTACCCAGGGTACATTATGGTAAATATATACAGTGTACTTTTGTATACAAATACATGTATACGCAGACATTTTATTATATGGAACTGCGACGTGCCCCTAAGTCATTAAAACAGGGTTTACACAGGGTACATAATGACAAAGAAACGCAGACAGTGTATATATGTCGAACTGCAACGTGTACACAGGGTCATCAACTCATTGTGTACCCAGAATACATTATGTCAAAGATTTACAGACAGTAGTTGCTTATTACACCTTTACGTATATGGACTTCTTATCAGCTCAATAAGCTTCAAGGGAGCACAGTTGCTCAGTGGTAGAGTGCTTGACTAGTGTCCGAGGGGTTATGGGTTCCAGCGTCACTTGGGGAGCGCAGTGGCTCAGTGGTAGAGTGCTTGACTCGAAACCGAGGGGCTGCTGGTTCGAGCCTCACCGGCGTCACTGCGTTGTGGTCCTTGAGCAAGACACATTTATCCTAGTTTATACTGGTTCAACCCAGGAAGACCCGTCCCTGTTTTAAATGAAAGATTGTTGATGGGACGTAAAGAATCAAATCAAACAAACAAAAACCAGCGTCACTTGTGTCCTTGAGCAAGACACATTAGTCCTAGCTTAGTTCTGGTTCAACCCAGGAAGACCCTTCCAGACACTTGTCCTGAAACTTTTCGACTGGGACGTAATGAATCAAATCAAATAAAATCTCAGCTTTTCAAAGTATACGATATAAACATAATAAGCCTGCTTAAGACGAAAACTAGAGAAAATGTTCAAAGTTAATAATTAGATTTTGTGTCTTGGTTACTCAGACTTGAATTCACCATTGGCAACATCACCAGCCAGGGTCACTGCCCAGTGAACCATACGTTTTGGTGACGAAGACGTCTTTTGTAAGTTTTGGTGACGAAGACGTCTGAGACACGTGTTTAGACGTTTATCGGCAAAACTGACGTCTACAGGACATCTCAAACGTTCTGAAAACTAAATGCAAACGTGTTTGAAGTCTTCAATTTGTAACGCTTTTGGAGTGACGCACACGTCCTGTGTAAAGAACGTCTCGGTCACGTTCAGGAATCACTTGCACACGTTTTTAAAACGAGTTCACTACAGATTTATAATGTTTTGATATAGTTTTATACACAGTTGGAACACCAAACAAAGACGTCATTGTTTTGGGATTACCATCACGTCTTAAACAAAAATTAAAACGTTATAAAAATCCCCATGCAAGGGTTTCGTTAGGTCTTCGTCACGATTTGAAAAGTTGATGCAAACGTGTTTGACGTCCGCTTTTGGAGTGACGCACACGTCTTGGATATTAAAACGTCTCAGTCACGTTAGGTATCATTAGCACACGTTTTTAAAACGAGTTCACTGCAAATTTATATTGTTTTGATGCAGTTGTGAACACAGTTTGAACACCAAACGAAGACTTCAATGTTTTGGGATTACCGTGACGTCTTAAACACGAATCAAAACGGTATAAAAGCGTCCTCGTGCAAGGGTTTCGCTAGGTCTTCAACACGTTTTAAAACCTAATGCGAACGTATTTGACGTCTTCAATTTGTAACGTTTTGTTAGTGACGAACACGTGTTATATGGAAACGTCTTCAATAGTGTTAGTGGAAACGTCTCTATCGCGTTCAGGGTACGTATACAGAAAGACAGTTTCAACTTTTAAAACGTTTTCCTTACAGATTTGCAATGTTCCACGGCAGGTATGGGGTTACAAAAACGTCTTGAACACTAAACAAAACGTTACATAAACGTGTTCATGTAGGGTTTTTATTTAGTCTTCTGCACGTTTTGAAAATGAAATCTAAAGGTTCTGGACGTTTTCAAAATGTAACGCTTTTGGGATGACGATCACGTTTAAACACGTTTTACCTGGTAACGTCATCGTCACGTTCAGATGACTTCGAATGGTTCACTGGGCGACTGATCCTAATTCTGCTCCTGAGTCAGCCACATCTGTTTCCGCTTTTTGGACTGGCTCACATGCGCATGACGGGGTAGTTACTCCAAGGGGCCACCTTCTGCTATCTCTTCATCGGTTTTATTGCTTGTCTTAATCTCACGAATCCCCCCGAATGAGCTAAGACTGCATGCGAACGCATAAGAACGCCTCCGAATCTTACGGGATTTTTTTTGTTTAAATGCATTATTTAATGAGAGTAAAACATATTTAGCTTATACCGTGTGGCCCTCAGTAACAAACGCAAAATATATACAAAAAATGCATTCACATGACATATCTAATACTACCTAGAGCGCGATGCTAAAGAATGCACCACGAATTGGTTACGAATCAACTTCGATCTTTTGAATCGGGGAGTTTGAGGCCAAAGTTTGAACTGTTCAAAATCCTGATAGACTCAAGAATTGTAAGAACTGTCTACGAACTATAGGATTCAGTTAAGAACTCCATGAACTGATTATGATTCAGCTACGAATCCTAAAATTTGTTGATTCGTGGCCTGTGTGGAATAGGGATATTGGAAAGCGTTAGGAGTATTGGTGGGATTCGGCCTGAATCGCACGATATTGCGACGAATTTACTGCCGTGACGATGTGCAATAATCTATTCGGAAATACTGACAATACTGCAAGAAAGTTAGGAATCAGTAAGGAAATAGTTAAGACTACGCCGAATGCATGCACGGACCGGGTACGAATAATTCGTGACTATTATTGACAATATGTGGAATATAACGGCACTATCCATGCTTCCAAGGTATCACTTCCAAAATGAAAAAAATGCTCTTAGAGCAGCTGTAGTACTGACCCTACAAGCTGCTGATACACTGAGCAAAATTTCTAATTGGTCACTACATTTTTACACTAGTTTTGAAAGTAAGATTCGGTTAAACAAAATTCATGATTCTATAAACATTATAAATAAACCAAAGATTTACCGAGACTCTGCAGGTCATTTCGTTTAAAAATTACTGGTACTTCTTACACAGACGATGCTCGTTTCTGTTACGTAATAGCATGAAGGCAAACACTGCCAGCAGCTAAATCATAGAAATTCAGCTTTATGCATGCAGTTTACATAGGAAGTTCGCACTGTTCTGTACACCTTATTATCTGCTCATTAAACGGCACACATTTAGGCAAAAATTCATTTCAATGATTTTAGCGCTTTGGTCAGAAATAATGAGTTTAAGAAGTGACCAATTAGAAATTTAGTTCAGTGTATAGCTAAAAGAAAGAAGAGAGGCCCTGACTCTATGACTTGGAAAGGGTTGCTAGTTCACCATTGACATCACCAGCCAGTAGTCGCTGTCTGATCCTGAATCTGCCATATCTGTTTTGACTTACGGCACTGGCTGACATGCACGTGGCGGGGTAGTTTCTCTGAGGGGACTACCTTCTGCCCCCCCCATCCTTGGTTTTATTGCTTGTCTTACCTCTCCCCAATTCACCCGAATGAGTTGAGACTACCCACGAACGCATCGCATACTAGCGCCTCCGAATCGATTACGATTCAGAATGCATAAGGATTTTGTTACGAATCAACTACGACTTTTTGGAATCAGGAGCTCGTGGTCAATGTTTTGAACAGCATAGCCTTACCAATTGCAAGAACTGACAACGAACTGTACGATTTAGTTTAAAAGATATTCACGAATTGATTACGTTTCAGCTACGAATCCAAAAATTGTCAATTCGTGGGATTCGTGGTCTGTGTGGAATAGGGGTAAGTTTTCCCCCATTCTGTTGCCATGACAGTTAGAACTTTTCATGAAACTGAAACTTTTGAAAGAGGACCATACATTTATTACCTGATTACTGCCACTTTAGTTTAATTAACTTTCAGATGTCGTCTGAAGCACTGAATTATGACTGACTGACAGCCGCTGTCATATATTCAACGTGCACAAAAGCCTAATCTGAGCACATTGTTTTCCGGTAAACGTGCGTCTTCTAATCTTGAGCTATCTGAGTGACATGTGCAGAGAAAATCTGATTTTGCTACAGCGTATCCACACAGTCTGTTCACCGCATTTGTCATTCGCTCATAAATCAACTCAACTGAGCATTAAACTTCAACTGCTCAAAAAATAAAATGCTGAAAAAAAAACATTTCTTGCTGCCCAACTCTCAGGTGTATTTGTCATGCTAATAAATATTAAAATGCATTTTACCATTTATGAGCATGATACATTTCATGCTCAGTTGAGTTGAGCATGAAAAAGTTTTATAATTTTGGAACCTGATTTATTTTCCGTTTTTCATACTCGGCCATGCCTATGATACACGGCCAATCATTTATTTGGAGTGAGGGCTGTTTTCATATCTTTGGTAAGTATGTCATTTCTAAATATAGTATTCAAGTACTTTTATATGTGTAGTTTACTTGTATATTGCTCATAATTGTATTGGAATTCGATCTACCCACAATAAACGGGTAAGTTGAAGAATTTCAGCGTGTTGTGCAATAAGTATTAACCGTTTAAAGAATAAATAAGACAAACAGAATTACATTTAGTTTTCTTTATTTATGATTTTACCACCCTTTTACACTTTAACATGAATTTTCCATGTCTACACTGACATAGATAATCAGTTGAAGGGGTTATCGTTTTACGCCAAAAATTCGCCCTATGTTCATACCGTATTTTTACAGCTGTTTTTAAAATACATGTAACTTACATCAGAATCTACACTGTTTTAAATCCACAAACGATAGCTAATTGAAAATTAGAAAGAAAATTAAAGAACAAAAAAAAATGAAAATAAAAAATACAACAAATATGCCGTATTAACGACTTTTTTTTATTGCTTAAACGTCAAAGAGTCGTACGTATGGACGTGCGTACAATCGGAACGTTGAGCATATAATGCTGCTCTTTAATATGTTGCGAGGTAATGGTGATGCTGATTGAACTTAGCAAATATACTTTTATGTAGCGTGGTCGCCACTACTTTATTTGCTGGCATATATACTAAGCGCAAAAAGAAACGTCCCGTGTGAATTTAATGTTAATTTTCTCTAGACATTTTTAAAATTTTGGCAATTTTCTTTTACGACTTAATAAAGACATTTATTGAAAGCATCGAGAATGAATATCACAACAAAAGTTTCAAAAGTTAAGCTTCCAGACAAATTCAAACTAAGGAGGGGTCATAAAAACATAATTTCGAAATGCCCTTTATTTGCATAAATGTTGCTGCCATAACTAAATATTATTCTCTAGTTATTCTCAGAACACCTTTCAGCCACAATTTGTTGCAAAAACGTTAAAGTGGTCGCCTCAAATGCAAACGCCTCTGAAAGCCTTGGCTTTAGTCCAGTTAAGATGCTTTCTCGAAATGTATTGAAGATCTCATAGAGTAATGTTATACCACCCTTACCAACTTAAGCACGAATTACCTCGTGATGTGCAAGGTCTACACTGATGTAGGTGGTATAAAATAGTTATACCATGTTTGTCCACCTGTACGTACGATAATCCACTCGCTAAAGCTCGTGGATTATCTCCACGTACAGGCGGACAACCCATGGTATAACTATTACTAATGCACTGTAGGCACTTAACCAATTAGCAGAGAAGCATCGCCTGAAGATCATTAACTTGGGATTGAAAAAAAATCATCGAAATGTGCAGATCATTAAGAGGTGAAGAAATGCTATACGTACGTTTAATTGCAAGGGAAATAATTTCAAAAGGATAAAATGTTTGGCCTTCAATTACTTTAAACTGTGAATTAAATGGCATATTGTTCATACAGATTTTCGTTGAAGACTATTTGTAAATTGTGAAAAAAAAAAAAATTAGTAGTGTCGCGCATATGCGTGGCATGTTTTTTTGGTGTTTGATACATTTTCAGCCGCTGTTTGATTTTTTCTGCCATGAATGATACTTAGTGTCAATGGCTGCCTGATATCTGCCAAGCAATAAAAACGCATGTTATTGTTCTAAGGTATAGTTTTGGAGTTTTAATTTTAGGGAAAAAGTATGTGACGTTTCTTTTTTTGCTCAGTATATTATCTGATCGATAAAGCATTTGGTTTTCTCCAGCGCAAGCGATTCTGGCACTACCGCATGGGCAAACAACTAAAGCTCAGACGAGCCTGCAAAAAGCATAGTCTCGTTAGAGCCGTCGCTGCTCGCATACACAAAGTATGGAAAATTTTGAAGGCTCAGGTCAGAAGTTAGACCTGTACTCCCAATGGGTAGTTGCTTATGCACGTTAAAGTAGTAACTTTACAGCTACAGGTACTAAAATCTCAAACTGTAAAAATAACTATGTTAACACCAAAAGAAGCGACAGCTAAGCTGTCACACCTTTTGGTGTAAACTTACACTAAGTCTTGTATTTGCTTTTCAGCTAAACCAACTTGAGGCCAACAACTCTCCAGACTATAAGTGTTAACATATTGCTACCTGTTACTATTGAAGTTATTTTCCGGATCAATACCACCAAATAGAACATTTAAAGCAGTTGAAGTATTACGTCAAAAGCATTGACAGTTCAGCTGCCACCAAATTAGTGTAAAATTGCACTTATCTTTACAGTATATGAGCTGACCAGTTCTTATTCTTATTCAGATAAAGAGCGATGCTTATTCACGGGCGTCTACTCGTCACCCACAATGGGCTGATGTTGGACGAAGTGAGATCACTTCTTCAGAAAAGTCTGCGACGTCAGGAGCTTGACCTCGCATACAGGGCCACTAAAGAACTTCTAGCTTACAAGAAGGATCAACTACCTTGGAAGAGTATTGTCACATTCATATTTGAAGACCATTGTCTGACTGATGTGAAAACTTTGAAAGCGCTATACAACAACTTCCAGTTGAATGATAAATACAAGGCCGTAGAAATACTTGGAAAATGTTACACGTGTCGGCATGCTGCATGTCTTCAGGTAGTAGCTCTTACCAAATTGGACAAACTCAATGCTACTGTATGGGACAAGGCAATTCCTTTAGAGCCTGACTTAGTAGGTCTTGTAGTAAAGGAAAGTAATGTGATCGACTGTGATGTTATGATTGCATTGCTTGTGAAGTTCTGGAAAGAAGAGAACATCGAGGCACTTATAGAAATATTTGCCTTAGTGAACATGGCAGCTAAAGTGGAGAACAGAAAACTTACAACCAAAGGTGTGGCATATCTACTCAGTCGGTCAGTGAAGAAACCGACACTCTATCATCTTGTATTGAGTGTGCTTCATAAAGCTTCCAAGGACGAGTACATGAAACAATACACTCTGCTTTGTTACAACTTTGCTGCCATAGAAGACACGCCGCAGGGACTCATCCTCTTTTGTATCCTGTCGGTGACGATGTTCAAGAACAAAGTTCTTACTTGTGCAATACCAGATATTTCCAAGATTGGTCAAATCGACTGGAAATCAGTTCCAAAACTTGATCATATGCCAGAATGGGCTGTAGACAAGCACACGTATCGTGGAAAATTTGGCAGAGAATCTCTTCACCTCTTCAAGAAGAAGTTTGAAAATATCAAACTTTCTGATGCAGAGTTAGTAGAGTTTCACGGACTAAGACCTAAAGTAGACATTAGAGTGTTTTTCGATGTTGGCTGTATATGCAACAATGATATTCTCAACGAGAACCCTATCTGGGATGAGGCGAAGCAAATGTATCTCAAACAGAGGCCCTCCTTACAAAAATGTGCGAAAATGACAAAAGCATGTTATGAGGAACTTAAAAAAGCAAAGGCCATTATGTTTAAGAAAACCAAGATTATCGATGAAAGTGACATGCCATCTGAGAAAAGACTAAAGCGTAGTCTGACAGAACCTTCAACATCTGGTGAACCCAAATACAAACAGATGAAATTGACTAAATATTGTCTTGAAAGCAGCAACGAAAATGCTGAAAAAGCCAGTACAGTTGAGGAAAAGGTTAGTGTTGTAACTAGTAAAGATGAAACACGCAAAGATGTAGAGCCAAGCAGTGACAGATGCAAGGAAGTAAAGTCAGTAGCTCCTCCAAATGGTGCTCTGCTTCAACTTCCCACTGGCAGTGCTAAAGTCTACACACGTTTAGATACACAAACAATGAAAGTATGGAAAGGGCCATACAAGACAGTTCCAAAACAAAACCTCTGCATCTTTCTTCACCGGGCTATGAGGGAAGTGTTTCAAGACCTTCACACAATGGAACTAGAAACAAAAGGAGCGTTTATCATATTTCCTTTACTGAAGTCAAAAGCAGCAGAGATTGCAACAATACATAAAGCATTCTATGACTGTATTGGTAAGAAGGAAATAGCGGAAGAAGATGGTGTCTTCATCACGAGAGAATCTCTAGGTCTGATTCAACTTCATAAGATTTCAGAGGTCAAACTACGAGACTTGCCAGTGACAATATGGCTCCATTTCGTTTACAGATATCTGCTTAATGTTGGAGACTCTGGTCTCTACAATGCGATAGCAACTGAAGACTTAAGTTGGATATTTGGGATAGACATGGAAGAAAATCGAGCAGCAGTGAAAGGAAACGACGTAATGAACATGATGTTTACAAAGCTCCCAAAGCAATCTTTCCTTCCCGAAATTAAGAAAGCTTTGAAAGTGAAGAAAGCTGATATTCAGACTATACTTGGGAAGGACTTTGATTTTGACAAACTTAAAAGTCTTTACAAGGAATATAAGATTGACGATGGGACTGAACGCTGTCAGAGAAGACTGCTGCGTTTCAGAAAAGCCATTAAGGATCTGTGATTCTTTCGGGATCTGTGATACTTTCCACATCTGTGACACTTTCCAGATCTGTGATACTTCTCAGATCTATGATACTTTTGGGATCTGTGATACTTCTCAGATCTATGATACTTTTGGGATCTGTGATACTTCTCAGATCTGTGATACTTTCGGGAACTGTGATACTTTTAAGATCTGTGATCTTTTCAGATCTGTGATACTTTCATTCTTATGTGCATAAGTCCAGATAAATAAAACATCTGAGCGTAAATTGTGAATATTTTCTTATCCATAAGAGTTAACATTTGTTTTGGTTGCTCAAAAGAACCCGTTTCATTGAGACAGTTCTTTTGAGTACCAACGCCATATGTTTTGTTTGAGAAATATGATAAGAAAAGTAGTTTTTAATTATCTTAAGGCCTGTACACGTACATTGTAACGACAGCAGAACATACTTTCAAAGTGTATAGATGTCACGTAAGTTTCAATTGCAAGTTTGGGGTTGAAACTCATAAAATAAATGCGGATAACTATTTTGCCATTCCTTTTACTTTGGTTTAAACGAGACCTAGATGGAAACTTAGACCCCTGCTTAGCATGCACGTTTAAATAGTGACTCTATGTATGTGCGATATGTACCGGCAACTTATGAGCTAGCTTATTTAATGGATTTGTGTTTTCTTATAGTCTCAAAAACAATCACGCAAAAAAGCACCTTTCAACGCAATTACTATCTGAAAACTCACTGCTGAGTATTTTTGAAAATAGTGTAGACCCATACCAGACGCCAAAAAAGCAGGTGTTGACATTTATTAAGTTATGGCTTTCTGAAACAATGGTATTCATTTTTATATTGTAATACTTAAATACATTTGTATATAAATATATGTCAGAATGTGTATGTTTGTGACAACCTTCATGTCATTGGTGTGGTGTTGTAGAGGATCCGTTTAACTACTTTCATCAATGTAGGAAAATATGTTTCCATTGATACAGCTATAGCTTTGCCACCCCTTAGTATTTACCCGTTGTGTTTTGGTAACGAAAACTGGAATACGGAAATGTTCAGTGTTATCCAAGGGTACACATTTGTTTCAAAGCATCTTTAATGGTTCCGTCGACCTTGTTTGAAACACAACTTTTGATGCTTTATTGTTTTCGTTGGTAATAATACAATTTGCAAACTCTATTTCAAATGTTTGGGGTGTATTAGCAGTTAAATACTTATCTATTTAAATTTATCAACTTCAATAATGTTGCTCATTTTTCCATCTCAATTTTTATCATATTTATACTCGGTTTTTCTAATTAATTAAATTTGTATTCGTAGATTTGTATTTTTATTTGTACTTTATTGATTCATAACTTGTTTAGTATTTATTTGAATATGTTTATAATTAGCCGTGCCATTTGCTCTTATGCATGTTTAAAATGAAGAGAGATTGTACATGTAGTAAATAATGTTGTTAGAAATTATGACCGACCCCGTTGCTGTACAAAATTGTACAATAAATTATGTTTAAAGTATGTGTATTTATTTATTTTCCATGTAGCTGGTATATGGCTTATACATCTTTTGGATTTAAATCAACTGTTTAAAATGTGTGAGGAATGCCATTCATCCTCATTAGCCCAGGTGTGATGCATTCCGTTTCACCTCATCCATACTCAGGTGTGATGCATTCCGTTTTACCTCATCCATACTCAGGTGTAATGCATTCTGTTTCACTTCATCCATACCCAGGTGTGATGCATTCCGTTTTACTTCATCCATACTCAGGTGTGATGCATTCCGTTTTACTTCATCCATACTCAGATGTAATGCATTCCGTTTCACTTAATCCAAAGTAGTTAAACGAAATGCAACACCCTTGAGTTATTAGTTAAATGTTTAGGGTACTCAAAAGAACCGTCTCATTGAGCACCCAAACTATATGTTAAAACTGATGGGTAAAGAAAATAATTACAATTCTACGCTCAAAAATTTTGTTTATCTAAACCTTTGTTTACTGGTAAAGTATATCTATCAACAGGAGGGAATACAAGAGAATGCCACAATCGAAGATTATTCATATGCAATAGCATGTAGTATTCTGTTAATAAAAGATTGATAGACTTTTGAAATAATGTTCCTTCTAAATTTCTGCGTCACTTTAAAGATGAAAACTAGAAATTACAAAAATACTGTTTGGTCAGAGTTGATTGTGGAATAACTTAGTATTGTTAAACTGACTACACTTCTGGCAGAAATTAAGAGGTATGCCCATTCCTGTCAACTTTGTACTCTTTGTCTACTGGGCTTTTTGTGTAGTCTGCCGATTTGCTTTTTCAAAATAATATTTTAGGAATACGATCAGAGTGTCCAAAAAGTTTGGACCTGGGGTTTGGAAAGGTAAACAGCAGATAACACCAGTAGGTACTATATTCCTATTTGACTGATAATATGGCAAATTGTGTGGCTTTCATTTTTAGGGGCATGCTATAAAGTAACGAAGAAAGCTGTGTGAGGCCATAATTTTTTTATTAGTTGATTTACGAACCCTCCTACTGTAGTTTTCCGGAAAGTAGGAAAAAAATAAAATTTATCTTCTAAAATTTATTTTTTATTTTATCCGCCGACTCTAAATATTATTTGTTTTCGTTGAAAAAAATAATATTTTTTTTGAGGTTCTGTCTGTGTATTTTTGAGAGTGACACTGTAAAAAGGGATTGTCCTGTCCAGATTTTTAGGAAAATGATAAAATGTTAAAAAATTAATACAGACTGTTGGTTTGCCTTACTAGTTTTACTGTTTTTTCTGGAGATATTAAAACTAAACAAAGCTCTGAAAATGACAAAAAAAAAAAAAAAAAAAAATCTCTGAAAATGACCAGTTAACTGGTCATTTTCAGAGCTTTTTTATTTATTTTTTTTCGTCCCCCCGACCCTAAATCTGAAAAAAAATTCCCGTAAATCAACTAATAAAACTATACTGGCCTGAGCAGCGAAAGTATATTTATTGTCCATTTGAAGAAGTTTAATACAATAACAGATTAGTAAAAACATTTGCAGAGGTTTAATGCAGTAATAGATAAGTAAAAAATCTTACTATGAGTATTTTTATGAAAATTAGAAATATCAATGGATGCATAAACCACGTGAATATCATTGATACATTAAGTAATTAATTAATTAAAATAAAATGTTATGAATCAAGTGATTTTGTATTGACCCAGTTACAGGTCTGAGGTCAGCTGTATTCTTTAACCAATGCCAATACATCTCCTGCCAGTATGACACAAATACTTTTGCGTGTAAAAGTGCTATATATTAAGAAGTTGATAAATAGGCCTCGTCGCGACAAAACCTGTCTTCAGGGTTTCCGAAAAAGTGAGATTCAAACCAGCCTGTTCAGCTACAGAGACTAGCTAGAAAATTGAAATTTCGCCCGTAGCAAGTCTAGATATGATACTTTCCAAAAAGCGAATAACAAAGGCGCTGATCAGACTGCGTGGATGCGCAGGATGGTCTGCGCCTGTGTTGTTCGCAACCCCTGATTACAGGTTTTCTCGCGACGAGGCCCAAAAAATAAGATTAATCAAGTCATTTCATATTGGCCTAGGTACAGGTCTAAGGTCAGCTGTATTGGCTCAAGGTCAGATAGCAATAATATTGGGAACACTAGTCTATATCAAAGTATATTATGCTAGGAATTGTGGTATAAATACGATGACACTTTTAGTAGAATCTTCGATGAGATATTGGAATGTTTTTCTGGAAGAAAAATGAGAGACGCATTAGCTTTTTGAAGCATTATTTTCATATACAAATCAACAAATTTTCATATACAAATAGTGATGTGTCATAAGAATGTCATACTTTTGAAATGTCTGCTTTCTTGCGTTTCCAGGAAATATTTCATTCGTTTTATTTTATGCTTACGACTGAAACACACAGTAAGACCTACTGCATAATACTGGAGCAAATAAATAGTTTTACAAACTAGAGTTTCTCATTTCAATATCCCATGTTATAAACGTAAAGCTGCTGTTTAAAAACTTTCTTATTGTCATTTTTTCTAAAAAAACTTTTTGCAAAAACAGGTATGATACTGGTACCTGATATACTATATTGAAACATTGTATCATTATTTTGCCACCTTTCCTTTTATCTATGCTGTTCAATAATTTCTACAAGACCCTGTCAAGGGTGGAGCTTATAATTGACACGAATAGCTGATGGATACATTAAGAGGTGGTTGCTTTATTAGTCATGATACCAGTATTTTATTGTACAAATACTCGTGAATATACAAATATTCCCTCTTGTAGGGGGAAACTCGTCTTTGATTCGTCTCGCCTACAAGAGGAAATACTTGTATATACAATCATAAAATTGTACAATAAAGCTAACTTATCTTCTTATATGTTTAAATATAAAATGTTTTAAGAAACTTGTAGGCCCAATGTGGCCAGATATTGTTAGACACATTATTTGATGTTTGTATTGTATATTTACATCACATGTCATTATATATATTAATTTTTTCTTACCTATTTATTGTTTTTATCTCATCATACTTAAAACATTCATACATGTAGGCAGCTATCTAGTGGGTCTAGAGACCTAACCTTTTATCTGAGCCTTCACCTTAAGTCCCTTCTTTGTGCCGGTAAGCAGAACGGCTCTGACTAGACTGCGTATCTGCACAGGCTCGTCTGAGCTTTCACTGTTCGCATATGTGATAAGTACCCTTTTTATGAGTTGGCCCCATTAATAATACCTGATCTATAAACTTTGCATCCTGACATTGAGGGGGCACCTTAAACACGGATGGATCCCTGATACCTGTTGTGATGTTTGTATAAGTGGAACTTATCATTTCACCAACTGAAAACAACATTAAACATATTATCAAGATTCAATCAATTCAAACAAATTGTTGCATTTACATAAGTAAGTAAGGTTGCAAAGATCAGGAATCGATACAATCAAGTACCACACCTGACCCAGGATACCAATGGGAAAGTGACAAACTCACAGAAGACACCACAAACGAGAGCCAAGAGGTCAGCCCTTTCCCAGCAAGTGACCACAAAGCACATATAAATAGACGCGCACAAAACATAGCAAACACAAGACAGAACAAAAACATAAAAGATCCACAAAAGAAGTACCGCCTTGGAACGGTCAGTAAAATATTTTACTGGAGGGCTTAAACCGGTTTAACGGCGCCAACCTCACCCTTAATTCAGATGTGGATCAAGACACATAGATATTTGGTTTGCATGAAAGACCCCTAACTTATCAATGCATCATCTCCTAAAACATTTAAATCAAGATATAACAAGGAGATAAAGCAAGGATAAGGACTCAACAGTAAATTAAACTGAATACCGGAGCAAAAGAAATCCAACAGGTAAACCCCGGTGGGCCCGACAAACAGCCAAAGCATCAGGCCCTTTAAAACACATAGAAAATCAACAACGCAACCCTTTGAAATAAAGATACTGGTACACTGTATAGAATGAGCGAAAACTTACACGGAAAGAGAGGGGCAGCTGCGCTACCACTCCTTTTGGTGTAATAATACACTTACTTTTCTACTAAAACAACTTTAGGCCCACATTTCTCCTGTGAAATATGGTAAATTATTTCTACCTAATATTTTGTAGTTATCCTCTAGATATATACAATCGAACAAACATAGATTTTAAAACAATCGAAAGGTTACACCAAAATCAGTTACAATTCAGCTGCCATCAAATTAGGTGTAAAGTTATAGGGTAAGTCAGGTAACTTTCGACATCAGGTAAATTCGGACAGCGACCTTCATTGTTTCATATTTTAATTATTTGAATAAAAAATAAATCAACTAAGCAAACAGTGAAAATTCTAATGAGACGGCTCATAAGGAGCCATCTCATCTGGATTTCCACTGTAATGCAAATGTTTGTCCGAATTTACCTGATGTCTGAAGTTACCTGCCTTTACCCTACTTATATTTTTACAGTGTGTTAATCGTTTATTGAGTTACCACTGTATAGTTACACTGCACGTTTATAACAGTTTTCTATAAGAAAGCACTTTACACTTTATTCATATTGCAAGTCGTCACAGAATTGACCTGCTGAAATAACCTATGGAAGCATTTTTGGACAAAAATTATCAGATAAGTACATGTACTCAATTCATATAATTAATTTGATGCTTACTATCTCCAATATTGCCATGGAGTTCTTCAGTGACGGGTATACAGCCTGTGCTCGTCATACTCATGTAAACTGTCAGTCCCTTATAAATGTTGGGAACTTTGTAAACATCAACGTTTAGGGGGTTTTGAGCTGAACCTAAATACTCACTGGCCACTTTCTCTGAACCAGCTGAAACAAAAATACTCATAATAATAAACTTACAATCAGCAACAAGGGGAGCACTAATGTACGATCCTCTATTAATAAAAAAAGGCCACTTTCAGACCCCAGCAAAACGCAAATTGAATGACAATTTGAAATGCAGTATTAGGTGTCCTTTCTAGTTTTCCAATCATCTCGCTTAGGAAAATTTACTTTGATCATCATGTGGCTGTTAGGGTTCTGTGTCTCTTCCTCGTGGTGCTGTGGGTTGGTATGTGGTCTGGAATTGAAGCATTTCTTGGTCATACTCCATTGATTTTTACTGGCAGGCCGCCAGTTGCCTGAGATTGTTTGCTGGCTGAAGTTATGCTTTTATATGATACGTCATTGGCTTGTCAATTTTAAAAATCAATCAACGACACGCATAAGAACATATGAAGTATTTACAGTATTTTGGGCACAACCTTTTGGAAAACTGTAATATATGGAAGAATAACTCTTTTTTGTATCTATATAACCTGTACATTTTGCGTTTGCGATAAGTACGTTTTGCACACATAACAGCAATAATCCCCTTCAGATGAATCCAAACATTCAAAATGCCACTATGCTCAGTGCTTAATGCCAGCCAGTATCTCAATATATCGGTCCATCAATACACTCATTCACCCAAATCCATCCATCCACCCACCGGGTCTGCTGGCCAGCTACATGTACTCAATCATAGAACACTAAATCAAAAAGTCAGACAAATGTACTGTAAATATCTTACGTGGTACGCAGTATCGTGGAGAAGTGATTATCTTACTTCTTGTACAATTTCCTTCCGCATCTATCGTATACTGTACAAACTGGAAAAAATAAATAGAGAATACTAGGTGAGTGTCTTTTGATATCAAGTTTACCAGGCAAGGTTTTGAGAACGCTTGTTGACATCGCGAGGCTTGCCGAGCGATTCAACATGCGTTCTCAAAGCCGAGCCTGGTAAACTTGATATCAAAAGACGCGAACCTGGTATTCTATTTATCAGTTTACCCATTGTTTTCCTCTTCAAACTAGCGAGTATGACGTAATTTTTTAATTTTGTGTTGATTAATCGTCATTAGCGACGTCATTCAAAAAGTGCAGCGTCATCATGACCTGATAAAGGTAACATGCCCTGAGATAGGAAACGTTTATTAGGTCATGTTGAAACAATTCAGTTAATGTTAGTGGTGACTGATAATAATACATATACTGCAAACAGGTACCTAGAGAACGTTCAATTGCTTTTAGCCACCACATTCTATTTTGGTACTTGTCGTACTGTCAAACAACAAATGGTATCTAATTGAAAGTCAGATTAGATGGAATTTTTTTCAAACAACACAATGTAAGATCAGCTTCAAAACTCGATCAGGTGGCCTTTTTAACATTGTGTGAAGTTATGGATAAATTATTATGCCATTAAGGTACTTCTAAATGCCAATATGACTTAATTGGTGGCTGCGGGTACTTTGAATTTTGAACTGTAACAAGAACAATGTTACTCTTATTCTGACTTACAGAAATAATCATACGATTTGTGTAATACAGGTTATATCTGCTTTGCTGATTGAAATATTTACACCAAGTAAATAAGTTAAATATTACCTTGAACCTCCATGCGAGCTAAGCAAATGTTGTTGTTGATTTATTGTTTTATGTACCACCCATTTTTTGTGGGGATTCTGTGTTGGTCTTTGTTTTGGTATGCATTACTTTATGCTCTTACCAGTTTTGCAATCATCTTGACGAGGAAGAGAGAGAGCTGGTTGCTTTGCTTTTATTGTCCCCGAATGTCTTGTCACTGTATGTCCTGTAGCTCTTCCTCACGATGCACTGTGTTGGTCTGCAGTTTGTGATTTTGGTATTTCCTAATTATACTCACTTACTTTATGTACAATTTTCGAACACCAAAACCATTTTTCTCCAGCATAAAGTTAGATATTTTTGCACTAACAAAAAGTGTAATTCGTGATATAGCACCGTTTGAATTTAAAATTCCAGAGTTCATTTTAAAAACTCACTGTTTCTGCTTATTCGATAGCTGTGAGAAACCGCCCCATCAATACTTTCAGTGCTTTGATTTATCTAGAATTTAACAATTCGCAGTAGGCAACCTTTTTAAAATTCTGTTGCTTTTTTGAGTTACAAAATAAGCCTTTTGGTATTTTACGTTACTCACCAGCCAGCAGACGATTCACATTCAGTGTATATTCGCTGCTCAGATACAAAGTGTATGGAAGTAGAGGAATTTTAACATACGGACTGCTGGGTACCAGCATTAACGTTTAAAATATGTGTTTGCGCATGTGCGATAAGAAATAATGTGCTGGACAAACTAGAACAAATATTGTAAGCCCTTAAGAGTAGTCTGATCATATATACTATTGATACTGTTCAACCACATCGTTTTACCAAAATGTTATTTAGGAGGACTACATGGATGGTGAGTGTAAAATATCTAGAATATAAATTAATGCGATATCTTTATCTTTATACCACCCTTACCAACTTTAGCACGAACTATCTCGTGATGTGAAAGGTCTACACTGATGTAGCTGGTATAAAATTGTCCACCTGTACGTAAGATAATCCACTCGCCAAAGCTCGTGGATTATCTCCACGTACAGGTGGACAACCCATGGTATAACTATTACTTATTTGCTATCTAGAGAAACAAAAACAACAACAACAAATATAAGTGACAAACACAAAAATTCAAAATACAAACCTTCTTGAAGTCTTGAAGGAACCTCGACTTTGTCGTAATTTTACCCGTTGTCTGTATAAGGTGGGAGTTAATCATCTTGATCTCTTGGTCATATGAATTCCACGAAACTCCCTGTAAACGAGAAAACGCATGCGTAGGATTTTTTATCAGCGCTGTGTTAGGCCAGACCTTGACATTATATGAGGGAACTAAAAGGGTTAGCCTGGGTCCAGTCGTCAATATTTTGGCAATATTTTCAAATGCTTATATTCTAAAAAATAAGAGAATAAAAATATACCACATCAAAGGTATCGGTTGTCCGTTATTGATTTCGATTAATATCGACGCCTGGGGACATCGGTGGTATTCCCCTTTGATAATCCGATAAGCCGATTAATCTAATTATAGCCTGTTGCTTTAGTGTGACGTAATTAATATGATAACAAGACACCGACCGATAATGAGGATGCCATTACTAATCAGCTGATCATGGAAACTCCGCGTAAAAACGTGAATAAAGATGGAATTTGTGTACTTGGTTCGAGAACGATTGATCCAAAAAAAAGAATTATCATTTTCAAACACAGAGATGAAACTGATGTCAAAATATTGCGAAAATTCAAAGGGAGATGACGTTTTTTCTGGGATGTGTTGTGTTTATCTCGACCGTGTGTATTAAATGCGTGTCTCGCAAAGGCAAAAAGAAGACTACTTAACAAATACACCAAAGTCGGAAAACGCTGTTTCAATTTAAATCGTGAAGCCAACTATCGTCCACTAAGTGCATTCGATGATAGGACAGAGTGGTAATGTTTGCCTTTCTATCTATCTTTTGACTGGGATTCCTGTTACTATTTATAGCATAATAGAGTTATCCGATAGCGTTATCGTTCTTGGCTTTACCCCGCAAAACTTGAGGAAAAATCCAGGTGGCGCTGTTGATTGTTATCAAAGTTCCCCAGGCTGTCATTTTTGACCAAGGAACGGAAAAATAAAAAAGAAGAAAAAATGATCAGACTGGAACCCAGGCTATAAAAGGGTATGCATTTTTAAATAATTTTGTGCACATAAGACTACGAATATCGCTAAAATATAAGGCCTCGTCAAGACATCAACCCGCTCATTACGTATATGCAAATCAACTTCTGATGATTTTTCAGTTTTTGGAAACGATGTTTTCTCAAACATCTGTTTCCAATGGTATCATATACACAAAATACACACAAAATCCCCATATCATCGAACCCCCGTTCAACATTGCTACCCAGTCCGCTACCTATACCGTTACAGCCTGTGTAAGTCGCTGGGAACCAAATGTCCTTAATGCAAGCAACCCTTGTCCTGCTGCTAGACAAAAACAATATTGGTATTTTATTAGTTTGTTGCGGTTTTCAGCTCTGAAATGTAAACCCAACGGTCAGAAAAACGTTGTTGTGCTTGAAAACTTAATTATTGAAAGCTTACATATGATTGAAACAGAATTATAAGTTTATTTGTACATCAAACGGAGAGGGTCTCAACGGGGTACCTTAAAAATCAGTGTTTCGCTTGTTAAAATTACGCTTTAATCAGTTTAATTTAAGAGAAATCAGTGATAAAAAATTTATTTTGTAATGCTGAATGTGCTTACTGGTTTTATGAAGACGCTAATTGGTAAAAATTTGGGACAAATTCGCAAATCAGTAAACGCCATTGGATACCTCAAACGAGCGTCAGAAAAACAATGCCTTAGCATGAGAAAACCTGCTCTTGTACGACGAAGAACCGCTTGCAATATCTATGATGCAGCCAGATATTGCAGTTAAAAGCACAATATGTTGCAATCGTTTTTTATCATTATACTTTTCTTTGCTTTTAAACATTACGAGACGGACAATAAACGCAGCCCTGTCCTTTTGTCATTAACGTGAAGAAGACACGTTTTCTTGTGGATTGCTAATGTTTTCCCGCCCTTTATGAACCTGACCGCCACTAAAATAGTTCTAAAAATATAGTGCGCTAGGTATAAGTTTTTATGGACAGAATGATAGCAGTGGCGTTTGAAATTAAGTCAATTGCATGAAAAGACACTGTCGATAGACAGAAACGAATAATAATAATAAATAAATACACCTTAACTTTCGTTTCGTTTCGCGCAACAATATCATCATCGAGTATATTTACACAAGTATTAGCTTTTCAAAAAAGCTGGCGGTTGTTTAGCCATATTATTGTATGTGTTCTTGCACACTGCATGCTTCCATTTTGAGCTTCTCGAGCATATCCATGTAGATTTGTTCTAAGATCTGATTATTTACGTTTGAACTGTAATTTTTTTTACCATTAAACACATTCTTCCAGCGAGTATGTTGCTTGATCTTAAGCACCCAGCTTATGCATGGTATGTTATGGTAATGTATCTAGCATGAACGTTATTTGACAACATTGGACAGCCCGTTTTTCTAAAACTGATGCCAGAAATCAAGGCCTAGTCTTATATACATAATGAAAGACTGAAACCATCAATAGTTGACTAAAAGTCGCGATAATCACTGTGTCTCAACTCGGACCAGGGTCCGAGGTCTCAACATTTGTTTTCCACTAACATATTGCAGAATCATATACCTCATCATGTTTTGAAGTGTCACTAGATGCTCCGGGAATGGAAAATGAACAATTGCATGAAAAAAAACCTGTTCTTCGGGATTGGCTTTACTGTTGACTTGAAAATTTGGTTATCGCAAGTGGATCTATCATACGCATGCGCGGATCCAGAGGGGTATGGGGGCCCGGACCACCTGGAAAATCAAGAATTCTATAGGTTTCAATTGAAATTAGCATTTGGACCCCACACCCCCTGGAAAAATTTGGACCCCCCTCCCCTGAAAAATGATAGACCCCCTCTGGAACCTTAAAAAAAATATAGTTTTCCTTAAAATAAATTATTGGACCCCTCTGTAAAATCGTAAAAGGCTGATGCCTAAGAAAACGTTATCAGAGTGTTTTTTCTCTGTCAGTTGAGCCTGGAGCCCCCTACCCCCCCAATGACAAAAATTCCTCGATCCGCGCATGATACTACCGTAAAGTCAACAGTGTTGGATGCACAGGCTCATCTTTGCCTACTAGCGTCTAATGCTCTTCACGTCGTTAAGAAAAAAAGTGAATTTCCGGTGCGATTTTTCGGTTTTGTGACGGTGTATCGAGGCCTTTTATGCACCCACTGGAAATTTAAAAAAAGGAGTTCTGGCTGTCGCCCGCCATTTGATTAAATTGTGGGGCATTGATAGTTTGAATTTGTAAAGTAAATTTCCGAGATCCAAAACAATTTATATCACATGTTTGCGAGCGTGTACGCGATCGCAATGAGCGAAAGTGATGAGTTTACAGAAATTGTCTTTTCATGCCAGATAGCTCATGGGCGGATCCAGAGGGGGACAGACCCCACCCCTGAAAAATAGGGTTTCTTAGCATACTGGTCCGGTTCCCTTTAAAATCACAAAGCTACCAAGCCAGCATTCGATGTTGGGCCATCAGCGGCACGCCAGCGAAACGCCATTTAAATGGTGTTTCGCTGGCGGGCCAATGATGACCCGCATATAGTGGTGTTTGGATCCTCTCTCCCATCATCAATTAAAAAAAAAGTTGTCAAAGTTGGACCCCTTTCTGGATCCGCGCATGCAGCTGAGCAATTATGTTTTATGTTCTGCGCCAATGCACCACGTGCTACCCAACTCTTAAAACAGCACGTGGCATGAAAGCGGCGGATTTGATCTTCATGTCTGCGGCTGATATTATTAGCAGACAGGTTTGACCCAGACCAGGCCCGACAAAATGTTTAATTTTTGTATTCATAACAAAGGCGCTGATAAGAATGTGCGGTACCCAGGCTGATCTGCGACTTTGTTGGTCTCATACAACAAAGTCGGGGTAAAACATCTACAGACGTGTGGTAAGGATTTTTGCAAATTCTGATATGTATGTCACCGCGGATGATCTCAAGGTCTTTTGCTGTTTTCATTAAGATGGATGTTATAAAGACCTTCCAATTTTCTGTAAAAAAAAACTAAATGGAAGGAAAATCCATCCATATTGGAAGACTTTTCATTCCAAAAAAGACACACGGTCTGACTGTTCATAAAAACTAATATATTGAAAGTCGGGATACATACATCAATAGATGCGTGGTGGTTAAAATAAAGCGAATTCTTCCTGTTTTCAAATTCACAGCCACCTAGTGGGGCTATTATCCTAAATTAATGAACGTACCTTCATCTACATTCCTTCTATGCTCGCAGTTAAGCCTGAAGGCGCTGACGATTTTCCGCAGATGCACAGGCTCGTTTGAGCCTTCGCTGCTCGCATATGCGATGGGTACCATGATCTCATGAACTGGCTTATTTCATGGAAATGCCATTCATCAAGACCTAGAATCATGATACAATCAAATTATGCTCGGTTTGTGCGTCTGTGCGTACACTATCTCGGTAATCATGAACTCTCAGGACCTTCCGTATGTAGTTTCATGAGGACAGCAAGACACGCCACGATCGGCTAAACAATTTGTTAAAATGTTCCATTTGTTTGAACTATAGGAAAAGCCGTTATTACTACATTTATTGAGTTATTTACGCTCAGAAAACCGAAATTGATATTCAACTATATAAAACAAAACGTACGTAGATATCTAGAATTTGATTTGGTCTGAGCATGCTGAGTCTTCATCCACTTCAAACTTTATGTTAGTGAGCAGCGGGACCCTGATGAGATTGCGCAAACGCACATGCTCTCCTGGGCCTTGTCATAAGTACCAGCAGGCTATTTACGAAATATTCTGGTACCAGTTTATGTGAGGCACCGCGCAAGTTGATTTCGTGTCGGGTCCGAGCTGCACAAGTATAAAAATGCTTTCCGGGTCGCACGCGGCTTGGGTGTCCGATTATAAAAGATATATGACACAGAAGTAAAATGTAACTTTCCATTATTCTAAGGACACTTTTTGTAATGACCGTACAGAATATATCTCCGACGCATCGAACTAATACAAGATTTACCGTATTATAAAATCCAACTAACTAGGATTCCTTGGGATAATATATTAAGATAGATTCCCAGCAATGATGAAATAGAAAATGACTTGGTGACTAGCCTTGACAGGGACTCTTATGTTTGTTCTTTGATGTGCTGATGGTACTTTAACAAGCAGAAATAGGGTCTCTTATTCCATTCGTTCTGATTTGTTCTATGTATTTTATAGAGGGTCTAACACAAGTTATCATTTCATAACAAGGTGGTAGAGTGGGGCATTTTATTTTCTGCTGAAGGTTTCTGAGAGATGGTTCCTTTATTTTTGGCAGGATTAAATTTACTTGTCAAACTTTGTTGAGGGATGGGGGCCAGGAAGTATATTCTTTTCTTTGCCTTCCTCTGTGGGAGGAGTCTGACTAGACTGAATAATGTTGACCAAATACTTAAAGCTTAAGTCAATCAGTTTAGACAGGCTCAGCCTTAGGTTAGTTTAAAAAAATGATTTGAAATGGGCACAAATGGAAGATTCTCTCATCATATGAACTCTATTGCGAAATTAACACCTCCAAAGCTGGTTTATTTCAAAGAAAATTTACATTGTTATTAACATAACTTCTTTGTATCAAAATTATGCAACCTGTGGCCATAACATTATTTTTTCATTTGTTGTTACTGTTATTCACTGGAATATATCATGTCAAAAAGGGAGCGCAGAGGCTCAGTGGTAGAGTGCTTGACTCGAGACTGAGGGTTCAAGATTCACCGGCGTCACTGCGTCGTGGTCCTTGAGCAAGACGCATTTATCCTAGCTTAGTGCTGGTTCAATCAAGGAAGAACTGTCCCTGTTTAACTGAAATATTGTTGATGGGACGTAAAGAATCAAATTAAACAAACAAATCATGTCAAAAAATAATGTCATAGCCAGAAGTTAAATAACTCTTTGGTGACAAGAAACACAATTGGAATAAAAGTAAGTAAGGGTGCAAAGATCAGGAATCAATACAATCAAGTACCACACCTGACCCAGGATACCAATGGGAGAGTGACAAACTCACAGTAAGACACCACAAACGAGAGCCAAGAGGTCAGTCCTTTCCCAGCAGGTGACCGCAAAGCACATATAAACAGATGCACACAAAGACATAGCAAACACAAGACAGAACAAAAAACAAAAGATCCACAAAAGAAGTACCGCCTTGGAACGGTCAGTAAAATATTTTACTGGAGGGCTTAAACCTGTTTAACGGCGCCAACCTCACCCTTAATTCAGATGTGGATCAAGACACATAGATATTTGGTTTGCATGAAAGACCCCCAACTTATCAATAAATCATCTCCTAAAACATATAAATCAAGATATAACAAGGAGATAAAGCAAAGATAAGGACTCAACAGTAAATAAAACTGAATACTGGAGCAAAAGAAATCCAACAGGTAAACCCCAGTGGGCCCGACAAACAGCCAAAGTATCAGGCCCTCCTATCATCTCATCAATAGATAAGTCTTTAAGTCGGAACCATCATAGAGTCTCTTTGACTCTAAACACTCTTGAACACTCTTTGAAGTAAAGCAATATTTTTTTTTAAATTTCTCATGAAATGATCACTTCTGTAAGAGCTACTATGTATGACATGATGTTATCTACTGAATAACAGTAATGTCATATAATAGTTAAATTTATGTATAGATTGTATGAATGTTTCTAGTCATTTCATATAGGCCTGAAATAATGTATAGTCAATGTGTCTTTGCATATAGTTCTGAAGTAGATAATTGCACCCATCAAGCGTCACATCATTGTGTCCTAAGATAACCATTGGTAGCACATGGATTAGAATTTTTCTCAGCAAAGTGTATGTTCATTATAGATAAGTATATTTTGCATATGCCAAGTAAAGGAAATGTGTGAAAATGCTTTATTCACATTTGCACAAACTTGATATTAAACTCTATGCAATAATCTTTTGTGCAAGATCTACTTTGTATAACATGATGTTATCTACTGAATAACAGTACTGCCATACGATAGTTGAGTTTATGTATAGATTGTATACATGTTTCTAGTCATTGTATGTAGGTCTGAGGTAACGCATGTATTGTCATTGTGTCATTGCATATAGTTTTGAAGTCCAGAATAATTTCACCCACCGAGAGTCACAGCCTTGTGTCCTAAAATAAACATTGGTAGCACAATGAGTTAATTTTTTTACAAAGTGCATGTTTGTTAAAGATATGTATATACAGTGGCTCAGTGGTAGAGTGCTTGACACGAGATGAAGGGGCCCAGACTCGAGCCTCAACAGCGTCACTGCACTGTGTCCTTGCGCAAGACACATTTATCCTAGCTTAGTACTGGTTTCAACCCAGGAAGACCTGTCCCTTTATAACTGAAAGATTGCTGATGGGACGTAAAGAATCAAATCAAACAAAAAACCAAACAGTATATTTTGTAGAAGCATGTGAAAATGCTTTATTTGCTTTTTGACAAACTCCATATTATGTTTGATCTGTAAGAAGTCTAAATAGTCGCTGAAACCAGATATTATATTGTTTAAAAATTTTGTCAACAAATTGCTTGCAAATTTATAATTTGCTGTTGCTTGTACCTTTGCTATTTGAGCACACTCTGTGCCATTATGAACAAAACTCAACCTGGTGGTTGTAAGAATATTACAAATTACAAATGCTGATTTGGGTATAATTCAAGGAATTAGGTGACATGAGATTTCCTGTGACCGGCAAAGGTTCGGGTCAAGTCTGATCAGAGCCTTTGTGCTAGTAGCCAATACCACAACTGGTCCTGACAGCAAACTCCATTTAACTCTCCATTTAACTGCTATTCCTTGTAGCAAAGTTGCATATTTAGAATAGGAGCTTAAAATCGGATCAAGTGTGATGTTTTTCAATTATCATCGATTATTACCAAAAACACTATCAAACGAAGTTTTTGATTGATCATCGATTATAATTGGTGATTATAATTGATCATCGATGCAACGCTTAAGTTTACACTTGTCAAAATGCCACATTTTTGGAAATCACATGTCATGGCTCTTTTTTTGCTCTTTTTTATTTGTAAGTGCTTTTTTTACTTTTTATTGTCAATGTTCTTAATGAAACCTAAGTTTACCATCTATAAATCTTCTTTTTATATCTATACTATATGCTAGATATACACAGTTAGTATTGCCAAAGAGCTACATGCATCAGGGGGGTGCTATTTTGGCCCACATATGGGCTTAAAAATGCTTTTCACCATTTTGTTCTTATTGGTTTATTAGAACAATATACCAAGTTTAAAAGTAAAACTTTTAAATTGACGTTTATCTTTGCTATGGTTACCAAAAAAGGACTTCAAAATGGGCTAAAAAATGGAAAAGCGAACATTTTGGAACAAATTTGAGACATTTGACAGAGAAATTAACGTAAACTCAAGCAAGATATTTTACCAGGAGATAAAAATTATCAGAACACATAACATATTAAAAGCTTTTTAGGTATGTAGCTATGCTGATATCTAATAATCCCTGACAAAGTTGGAGGGATATAGTTTTGGCGTCGTCCGTCCGTCGCATTTTTGTCCATCCACATCTCAGAACTACTGGTCAGATTTGATACATATTTGGTACACAATAAGTATCAAGTACTCTGATATCCTATAAGTTTCATCAAAATCGACCCTTAAAACTTTAGTTATTGCCCTTGTTGGAATTTTATGCAAGTCTATGTTAGCAAAATGTTAACGGGTTGCTCCACTGAACAAAATGTTATCAAGAGCTAGGCAAAAGGAAATGGCTATAAACCACCTTTCCTTAACCATTGTTTCCTGCTTGCAATAATTCATCGCATTACCCTCAAAATAGGGCAACAATGAACCGAATGGAAAGTCTAAAAAGATATCTAAACTTCTTAACCAGTAATCCAAACTCTTAAAATAATTTCAGTGATGTATTCGGCATAATGCCCTCTGCTAAATATGGGCAAAAGGTTTGGTACCAGTAAAATGCATTTAAGCCCCCCGGTGGCTTAGGCTGCTGTCCGTTCTAAGGCGGTGGTTCTGTTGTTGTTGACTTTTTGTTTATTGTTACTCCCATTGTGGGAGTCTGTAATTGTTCTGTGTTTTGTTGTACGTTACTTTATGTCCATTCTAGTATTATAATCATCTTGGTGGGGAAGAGAGAGAGAGCTGGTTGCTTTGCTTAATTTGTCTTCCTGGTGTCTTGTGATGGTTGAGCAGCTCTTCCTCCCGGTACCACGGGGTTGTCTGCGGTTTGTGATTGTGGTATTTCCTGATCATACTCACTTACTATTTTTGATCCCACATAACAAAATGGCCACCAGAGCTTAAAAGTGAAATAGGGTTTAAAGACATACCAGCCCATGTTTGAAATGATAAGATTGATATTTTGTCGCATGCCCCTTCAAAATTCTGTTATGCTAAAACTAAAAACTAAAAATAGAAATCATATCAAACTTTTCCTTCATCATTGGTCAGAAAAATATACAATATACAAATTCAAATATTCCTAAAATATCATCTACAAAAATGCACTCTGCTTAGCCTACAAGAACTAAAATCACAAGACATCGTTTCCATCAGTACTCTCAGTGCTTTGATTTTTATTACGGTACAGTGCGAGCCACGGTCAGTTCCCACGCACAGGTGAAAGATGCGGTGATTTGTCTACCCCCACCCCCCACCCCCCCCCCCCCCAAAAAAAAGTTTTCACAAATATTTTTGGGCTGTATATAATGTTTTTTTTTTGCTTTTGTGGGTGGGGGTGTGGACAAATCACCGCGTCTTTCACCTGTGTTCCCACGCTGTAAATCCGATTCATCATGGACCATCTCTCTTTGTTTATAGCCCTTCAATCCAGGGATTCATACTCTTGTCTCGTATTTATTTAAATCGAGCATACGAGGGACCAACCCCCTACCTTTATCGCCAAAAACGTCACTTTCAATCGCAAACAGTAGGACCCCGATCCTAAACACAGTTTTTTTTTATTTGGCCTTAAGGGCCCAGACCTGTAATTGTTTTCTATAGACCTCCATTATAGCTTTTAAGTAAGCTGTGGTCCTCACAACTCTTCAAGCACAATGAGGCTGTCATAAAATTACAGATTGGACCTAGTACAACCAATAAACAAATATGAGATACCATGGTGACCACCATGTTTTACCACTTTTTGGCCCCTGAAGGTTGGGTCCCCTACATCAGAGGAAAATTTCGTTGAAAAAAAACAACAACAAAATGCAAGGTCCTTTTTTCTAAGCAACACCAGTAAACTTAATCAACAAAAGCAGTGACATGCTGTTTCAAAAAGTGCCGCAAATATATACCGGTCTAGTAAATATGAATACTTTCCCGTGATTTTATTATTGACCAACTTCAACATTAATATTGCGCTGAGCTTCCACCCACCTTTTGCGCCAATCAGTGCCCTTTTTACAATTACAGGTCTGTGATATTAACTGTTTGGCAGACTCCTACCTCTGTGTAACTAGATAGTCCTGTTTTGGAACTTGAAGCACCGATAGAAAACTTCTCCGTCGCTTCCCATTGTGTCTCTTTGCAACAGCACGGAGATTCTAACCCTTGGACCCAGCCTATCAGACCGAATAACACTAGAAATTTCACCACCATTTTCGATTATTGGAATTTTATTGGAAAACCCAGTTGCCATTAATAAATATTTACTGTACTAATAATAGAACTGACGTACCATAGTAGAAAATGGAAGTTTTGCAACATTCGCTCGCGCACGTATGAGGCTTGTATAGGGGTTTTAGGGATACAGGATATTTGCCTTTTTACTTCCAGAGATATAGGATACTATCCATTTTACTTCCAGGGATATGGGATACTCGGTTCAATATTTACATTACTTCCAGGGATATTGAAAATTTAGGAAAATTAATTATGGGGATATTTGCCGATTTATAAGGGATATTTGCCTGTTTACTTCAAGGGATATGGGATATTTGGTACCCCCCTATAAAAGCCTCACGTATGTGTGTTCATTCAGCATCGAACTCACACACGCGCATGCACGATGTACACACGCACGCACCTATGGCTCAATCTGTACAGTCTGAGGTGAAAATAGCCCTCACAATTATTACTTAAACATCTTTGGGCCCCCAGGGGTTTTGGGGATCTGGGGAGAATGGCTATTTATTTTCAGGGAGTTGGGGAGCACTGGTAATTATTTTCAGGGATTTTGGGAGCAAGCTCATAGTTTTGGGGATCTAAGGAGCCCTGCAAAAAAGTAATACAAAAATCTCACCTTAAAGGAAAAGCCTTCATTTCGTTTGATTTTTTTTTTCAAAAAATTTCATCTGCTTCTGGGGGGAAGCCCCCCCCCCCCCCCGATCCCCCTTGGATATCTAAATGTGTTTACTTTTGTGTTAACATGCTGATCTGGATTGGTATTGATGACTAATATGGCAAATAATTTTGACTATTGTGGGAAATTGTTGACTTTTAGATTGATAATAATGTATTTGGGGACACTCGGAATGCGCCGTATTGCACCTTTTTAATAAAAAAAAATTCTGGACCCCCGAGCATGAATCTGAATAGACATAATTACAGGATATATCTTCGCATCCTGGTATGAAAAACGTAAAGCCTCCATTTTTTTACATTTCTTTGGCTTCTGTAAAATGGCATCTGAATTGATCTTGGAGAAAAATATGGCAAAAAATTTGGGTTGTTGATTTACAAAATTTGGGTTGTTGATTTATTATCCAAAACAATGTTGATTTTTAGGTTGATAATAACTAACTTTGGAACACTCAGAATGCACCAGTTTTATCAAAAATTTTCCGGGGGAGCATGCCCCGGACCCCCCTAGCACAAGTGATAATCAACAATAATAACAGGGCTACCTACGCATCTGCTATGTAATTAATTAAATGTTGTTTTTTTTGTTATTTAACACTTTTGATCGGATATATTCTTGCTTGTTGGAACTAAAGTTAATCTTTTGTATAGAGCCTAGTAGCAATTATAAACAAACACTTTCTATGGTTACAAAATATATGCTTTCACTTTATCTAGGAAGATCTAGTTTCATCTATTGGAAAAAAAAACAGTCCCTCTCCCACCAGAAAACCAAATGGTCTAGCTGTCCCTTATAAAAAATCAAATCTAGAGAGCATTCCTCCATTACCTCTCTACCAAGTACAGGAACAGAATTTTAAGGATGGCCTCATACTTTGAGCTATATTTCATTAAAATAATTATATATCGTTTATTTTGTGGCCAAGGACTCTCTATTTATAGAGAGTCGCTGTCCTTGGCTAAGCCCTATCTTTACATGTATAACGTTAAATATTAAGTGAACATTAATGGTAGAGCAAAAACGAGCGAACATTGACCGATAACCCCTCCCCATCAGTAAAATGGAAAATGATTGTATGAATGATGTGACAAGATATTGAAGTTTCTTGGATCGCCAGAATTACTTTTGCAAAGAGGGGCAGTGGTGTTAAAATTTGGCAAAAACTTCGCTTTTAGAAATGGAAGTGCGAATTCCTGAAATCCATTTGCAGCAGCATATATATATATATATGACACCAGCAAAGAATGGCTGAAAAATAATTATTGAGTCTTATATAAGTCCACTCTGATTTTATTATGGTGTCAAAACCGGAATTCGAATGTCTTGATTTTTGGATGAAAATCGGTGTATTGGCGATCCAGAGTCACTTGGTCCTCTTTTTGTTATGTCATTACTTGATATGATATCATAGTGCATGATAAATGCTGTTTTCATTTGAAATGCTTACTATATTAATATGGCGATGTCCAGATTTACAAGTAATAACATTACAGGCATTTCACAAGATAACGTGTGAGCTCGCAGGCGGGTCCACTTAATATTCCCTTTGGCCCAAATTGAATAAAATTGCTAGAGGCGTACTAGGTGATGTTGCATACCAAATACCAAGGCACTAGGCATTGTCGTTGCAGACAAGAAGATTTGGTTTGTTTTCCCAATATAAAAGTAAAGCAAAGGGAAAATCCAGAAATCGATACAATCAAGTACCACAACTGACCCGAGACACCATGTGGGAAAGTGACAAAATAAAAGAAAACACCGCACACAAGAGAGCCAAGAGATCAGCCCTTTCCCAGCAGGTAATCACATGCCTATGTAAAATATACTAGGTCAGAGTAGGTCTACTAGGTTATGTTTCATACCAAATATTAAGACTCTTGGCAATGCGGTTTCAAACAAGAAGATTTTCATTTGAAAATCTATTTTAGCCCATGTGATCTAGATATCCAATTGACAAAACTATTTGAACAATTATTTTAGAGGGTCATATAAGAATCATTCCTGCAAAGTTTGGTTAAAATCTACTAGTAATTTAGGAGGAGATTGTGCCATCATAAAACCATAGAAGGCCAGTGTCCCAAATATGATCATTTATACATCTCTTCCTAAACAGAATGCATTTTTGCCGTATATACAGAGTTTAAAAGGTCTACATTTCGGTTTATGAGTGATTATCAGCAGATTAATTGCTATGGGAAAGATTATTTCATGTCTAAGCGTATATTAGTATCTCAACGGACTAATGGGGCTCCAAGAGGGGACTTACCGCCTATATAGGTTCACTAAGATTAATATAGATATTTTATCAGAAAATAGCTAAACCCTTTAAGGACCTCTTCATTACCCCATGCAGGGAACTCATAATCCACTAATTGGTCTGCCTCGCATAGAGCCTAGGAGAGTCATAAACACATTTATGATTAGTGCCACTTTCAGAGTTTAAAATGTAGGTTTTAAACAGTTTGACCTTGAACTTTGATACAAAGGTCATATCAGCAGTCAGAAGCTATTATTGACAAAAGAACAACTTAGACAATCAGTGTGCAAAATATGAATCATCTACAATAAAACATGTTAGAGATATTGCTTTACACTCCATACAACCGGCTTCAAATTATTTTGAAAATTAAGGCTCAAATGTCATATTGGCAATTATTCTACAAAATATGAAGCACCTCTGTCAAAAACATACCACTGTAAGACAGATTATAATTAACCTTTGATTCCAGGGCCATAGCGGCGAGATGTAACGTACTTTGTAAATTACACGCCATAAGCAATAATTGCGCTAAGTATAAATACCATTGGTCAAACAATGAAGGAGTTCGCGCAACAAGCCATAAACTGATTGTAAGTATATTTGACCTTGTCTTTTGACACCAAAGCTAATGTTACGTAAGCGGTGATAAGAAACCAATGTTGTAATCTACACCCATAGACAATCATTGTGCCTTATATGAACACCATTGGTCGTAGAAATGAAAGAGGAGTTCATGTTATGAGTCGTATTACAGATTTTGTCTAAATTTGACCTTAACCTTTAACTCCAAGATTATATTGATAATTTGAAATACACACCATATGCAAATATGAACATCGAGGCATAAAGTCAAATGCCAAGTTTTTTGTTATAGCACTAACATAGTTACTCTTTAAAACAGACTAAGGAGGGCAATTGGTGATGCACAAATTCCATGCTGCTTCTAATACCCAAAGGCAAACCCTATATTTTTAATTAGCTGATGGATAATTTGGAATGCGTTCAAATCGTACGCACTGACAATATGTGTAAAATGAAGACAATAGATTAAAATAAAGGTAATCATGGTACTAAATAAAGATGTCAAAATGATAAAGCAGGTACTTCGATTCTGCATATATCGGCCATGATATAATGAAAGGTACCCTGCGGTCGCGATGATCAAAATCAGGCTAATGTTACATCTGTTTAGAGCATTTCCTGAAAATTTGAAGTGATCAACATATGTAATCAGGTTTGGAATGCGACGTCAATAATGGCATAAAGCGTATGCTGACGTCAGAGTGTTGGTCTATATTCGTTTGTTGATTATTGCATGCTCAGCATTAGAATCTAGCAAATATAAAGTCTTCTCATGTCTTATACATGCGATAATGAAAAAGCAGATGAGGTTACATGAATTTATATCTTCTAGATTCTATTATAGACATTCAAAATGACCCACTTGTAGGTGTTGCGATCTGTGTTTTCACATCGCAACAACCCTTATATAAAACTTAAACAAAAAGTATAATCAGAAACTTTGTTATTTTGATAATAACATTCCCATTGGTCAGATCCGCGTTCTTATGAAATACATTACAAAAGCCATATCTGTTTAATGCGTAGCTTATTTTGTTAAATATACATCCCTTATGCTTTAAAATTTTGAAATTATCTGCATTTTTGCATTTCTTTTTCACCCAGCAAACTTTTGCTTATTTTAGATGCTATATATGATTCTTTGAATGAGGGTGCCCTTCTTCGAAGCCTAATGAAGAGTCACTGCCCCTGTTTTGAAGAGTAATTCCAGTGGTTTCATAATGTACAGATATAAAACTTTCCATTGATATATCACAATTCTATTTTACAAATAGGGAGAGGTAATTTTCCAGATTTTTCCTCGATCAATAGGTTATTCAGAGAAAACATTAAAAAAATTCTTGCTAGAAAACAAAATACCCCAAAGTTTTGATATTTAGTATGTGACATCATCTAGTAGTACTCTACCGAGTTTGCTCAAATGGTCGTTGTGTGGTCAAAATGGCCTCATCCTGGATGTCACAGAGTTTACATTGACTTATAAATTGAAAAATACAAAGTATCCTGGTTTGCAACCTCTATGTCTAGATACCTGATATTACCCAGTGGATGGACCATATTTCAATTTGCTCCAAATAGAGCTCTGGGGACAAAAATGGCCCCATCAAGGATTCACGAGAGCACAGTCAGTTTTTAATAGATACCTATAGATTAGAGGTTTTAAACAAAAACTCAGGTGAGCAATCCAGGGTCACTTGGCCCTCTTTTAGTGTGTGTCAATACTTGATATGATATCACAGAACATGATAAATGCTGTTTCCATTTGATATATTAACTATAAGCACGTCATTTTCATAATATGACCATGTCCTGATATCTATGAAATAGCAAAACATGCCTTTCCCAAAATATACCTGAATATAAAATGTCAGTTTACGAGGCGAAAAAAGAAAATATTTTGGCAGATTTTATAAGTAAGCAGGACAAGATATATGTAAGTTGAATAATGCAGCATCAAATTTAAAACAAGATAAATAAAAACTATAAATTTTAAAAACTTTACCTGTCCGATTGCAAAAAATTGGATTATTTTTTTTATAAAAATACTGATTTTCACTCAAAAATAAAGACATTTCATTTCTGACTTTGACTTCATAATAAAGTCAGGTCAGGATTATATAAAACTCATTGATCATTTTTCAGTCTTTCTTTGCCGGTGTCGTGTATCTGTTGCTGCAAATGGATTTCTGAAATTCGCAATTTCACTTCTAAAAATGAAGTTTTTTTGCAAAATTTTAACACTATTGCCCCTCTTTAAAAAATAATTCCGACCATCCCAGAAACTTCAACATCTTGCCATTTCATTCATGCAATTGTTTTCCATTTTACAGATGGGGAGGGGTTCCGCCTTAAATAAGCGACTTTTTGCCAGTTTGTTTGCTCTACCATAAATCATCTGCTCATGTATAGGGACCTCGGTCCAGTCGTCAATATTTTCTAATGCTAATATTAAGAAAATACAACATCAAAGGTATCGGTTGTCCGTTATTGATTCGATTAATTTTAGGGAGAATTGGCTTATATTTTTTTTGGATTTGGGGAGAAGCTGAAGTAATTTTAGGGATTTGGGGAGCAAAGGAAAAAAGTTTCAGGGAGCTAAGGTACTTTCTTTCAAGGAGTTTGGGAGATCAATGCATTATTTTCAGGGATCAAGGGAGCACAGACCCCCCTGGGGGGGCCTCATCCTTAATCGCATCTTGATTGCTAATAAGCAGGAACTTTGGAAAACAGTAAGGAACATGAAGATGCGGCAATTCTTCAGGGTCTGCACTGTTTGCCATGATTAATAGACTGAAATACACAGTGTTATAGTGGAAGGGGTAGGTTGGTATCCCATATACAGTGGAGGAGAGATCTCTGACCTACATTTTGAGAGGTAAATGTTACTAAATTAATAGTAGCTTGATACTCGATCCGGCATCATTTTATCATGTTTATAGTAAGAAAACGAAAATAATGTATCACAGTTTTTACTGGATGAACACCAAATTTTGGGAGCTTAAAAATTGATAAATTTCCAAATTTTTGACCATTCAGATTTTTTTGTAAGAATTATTAAGGTTTATTAAAAATCAAGATATTTTTCTGGTAGTCTGTGAGTCCTATTCAAGAAACAGAAAAGAGTTTTGATTCCTGGTCTGGAAACAGTGATTCCTGTTTTGTTTTGTCGTAAGTGTGCGGTCAAAACTATAAAGTTAAGGTTATGATTTCAGAATTTTACATTTAAGCAAATAGTTTGGCGTTATAAAGCGCTAAAACTAATGACTTTGGTCTGTTCAGTACTTATCATGTCTATGTATAGGTTATAGATCATATATTACAATTATAAAGGAATTAAGTGGGAACGAGCGCAGTGAGTGAACCACTTAATTTCTTTATAATTGTAATATTTGATCTATGACCTACTTATAGTTTTCTCCTCCCCTCCCATTGAAAATAGCCGCATTGACCAATTAACGGATTTACTTCATGATTTTACTTAATAGATATTACACATATTGACAAAATATGTGATGAAGTTGGCCAAAAATTTAACCCCTGTGCAAACCGTTGAGTTGTGTTCAAGCACAGGAAGGGATGGAGTAAACTATTAGTTTAAATCTAGATGAGGCGTTTTATTGACGTCAGTATATTTCGTCAGTTCGTTAAATGGCTTCATGAAGACCACAACTTAGTATTTCAATAAAGAAATCAAATCACACACACACAACCTCATCGATTAGGACCAGAAAATTAAAAAACACGAAAGTGTTTTAAATAATCAATTTATTATTCTAGCATGGCACTTTATCTTCGTGTCTTTGTCTCTCAGTATCACTGCATTCTCAGAAAAATGTTGGATTGTGTAAAGTTGGGACCTAAAAGACAAGAAAGAAACAATTATACTATAAGCCACGTTGTGATGTTTTTATAGGGGATCTATGCCTACAAAAGGACGCTGACCAGCATGCGCATCTGTACAGTCTGATCAGCGTCGTTTGTCATTCTCTCATTGATGGTAAGAGTGTTACACCTTAAGCAAATAGTTAATACATGTTTAATGATGATTACCAAGAATTTCGGGTTATTCCCATTGGATTTATTATTAGCAGGTGTCAGTACACTGATTTATATCCATAGTATATGGTTAAAGAAGACATATGACTTCGCAAAACCCATGTTACTAAATATAAGCAGGTGGCATAGGTAATGATTGTATACCATTTGAGTTCGCAATATTCCACGAGCAGGTGGCAGTACACTTAATTATACCTGCTGATCTATGTGGTGGCTTACTGTGTACACATATAATCTTGCAAAAATGCCAAATTAAACGTTACCAGACGCCAGTAAACTTATCAACTTCCTTCGATATACGTGATGGCAGAACTAAACTTCAAAACTAAATGTTACTATAATTAACCCTTAAAGCGCCAAGAAACAAATGCATCTGAAAATATCGTCTGCTGAAAACGCCTGCTGCAAATATTTGCCTAGCATTACTGACCAATTAAGTATAGAAGCAAACAGGGTGGACCCAGAACAGACTGCTCCTATTGGAGCAGTCTGATCTGGGTCCACACTGTTTGCCATAGAGGCTTCTTAAACATTTCAGCAGACGAGAAAAGCAGACGACTTTTGTTGTGATAGGCGCATTAAAGGTTAAACTCACCGGTCCACGTGATGGCTGATGTACGCATGAATGTGGTATGTCAAAAACTGATCTGTCTTTGATTCCTAGGCTAAAATTACCATACGTCTTCTCTGATATTGCAGACACTATGAAAGTAAACACAAAATATTAAACACGGTTATAACGTAACACTAAGTACTGTCGTGCCAACAAAGAGTGACAGTGTCATGATTGATTTACAATTGTTAAGTCAATATCAACTTGTACATACCACTTGCGATAACACGAATCGATAAATCACTTGTGTATTAATCCTATCCTGTGGATAGGATTAATACACAAGTGATCTTTCGATTCTCAAAGTCCCTGGTGACTTTGTACACAAAACATGACGTCCCGTCACTCTTGGCTGGCAGGACAGTAAAGTTCCAAGCCACGTGAAACTTTACATTCATAATTTATGATATAATTAAAAAAATAGCACATCCATATCATGTGATCACGTGTTTCGTTAAAACTTCAGCCATTAAAACTCTGCTAATTGGCGGTTACTTGGGTTTTAAAGCGTTTTTAAGTAACACCAAAGCTACTATTATAACATATTTTACTCCAGATTTGTCTGTTATTTACTTATTTCCTGTTTCGAAATTAATTCTAGTGTCTTTGGCATATCTTTAAGTCCTGTTCTGTATAAAATGACTGTCATATCACGTTAACTTCAAATTCCAAAGAGTGTTTTATCAAGTGTAATTTATCAACCCAAACTGCGGTATCAGTCAATATTCAGTTTAAACTTTTATTTCAATTTTGTATAACAGATCAATTCGAAATACAAAAAAAGGATACAGAAGAAAGTCAATTGACTTTCGTAAATCTGTTTCCCAGTTGTTCCATATAAGAAATACAATAAACATATGACTTGAACTGACATATTTATGTATAAATAATACAGCAAAAACTCGATAATTCAAACTCAAATTAACCAGATTTAACTGTATATATCATAATGTCAAAACTGCTGTTTGATACAAAATATGAATTTTGATTTTCTGAAAACGAGAAGGAATATAAGTTTTACGTATGACAGCTATCTTTGTTGTCTCCATGGAGATGATAAATTCTATGGGAAAGGTTATGGTCTTTGCCACTATGTACCCAGCTCACAGAATAGTCGTTGTGAATATACCAGTATTTTAGATAATATACTATTATTGTAAACATTAAGATATGTTTCTTACAAATGACGTGTGATATGGGAGCATTAATTTTGTATTCAATACGATTTGATTTAATTATACATTATTGTACTGTTTTAAAATCTGCTTATTTTGCTCAAAAGTTAATGATATATCACAACAGAGTAGACCGTTAAAGCTGCATACTCTGTAACTATGAACATTTTTCGAAAAAAATTATTTTCTTTTTAAATCATTTGTAAAAGCTGAATTAAGTTATGTTTTCACAATAAATCTGTTCACTAGAGCGGAAAACTGCACGGAAAAGTGAATTATCTTATAAAACAGGTGTGTTTTACTCGTGTCATAATTATTTGCGTCCCTCCAATAATTATAGACAGTTAATTTTAATATAAATGCTGTTGTTTCGATACTGATAATTTGTTAAGATTTACGAAATTGGTAAAATGTATACCTGAATTTTAGTTTTTTTACTGTGTTCTTGAAAAATAGAAACATTAGTTCTAAAATTAAAAGATCAAAAGTTACAGACTATGCAGCTTTAAGATTAGGTGGACATATTTATTAAATCACGTCAAAGGTCTGTGAACTGATGACATACAAATAAGAAATGATGAGTATTTTCTACACTGAAGGACTTTAAAAACGCAAAAAATGAAAATTATTTTTTTTGCATCCAGAACATTTTTAGCTTTCGTTAGACATAAAATTTTTAGCAATAATACTGGTACCACTCATTATGACTCTCTCCAGGGGTCATACTGGGAAGATCAAAAGAACAGTCATAATGAGGTGATTATGACTTCCCTACAGGGGCAATAAAGTGGTCCCATGAAGGGATTAGGTAATTTATGATAAAATATTAATCTTTATCGTAGTGAAAAAAATTGTGTTGTATACAGGTAATTCCCCACTTGAGGCCCCTTTAAATTTGTGAGATATTGAAACTGCCCCTTATCAGTTATTCTTTTAATGATCTCTATTGGACAGTAATCTATGCCTTTAAAGCTGCATACTCTGTAACTATGAACATTTTTCGAAAAAAAAAAATTTCTTTTTAAATCATTTGCAAAAGTAGAATAAAGTTATGTTGTCACAATAAATCTTATTTCTACAGTTGAAAACTGCATGAAAAAGTGAAATATCTTATAAAAACAGGTGTATTTTCTCTTGTTTGTAATTATTTGCGTCCCTCCAATAATTCTAGACAGTTAACTTTTAACATAAATGCTGTTGTTTTGGCACTAATAATTTGTTAATTATTACGAAAAAGGTAAAATGTATACCTGAATTTTAGTATTTTTACTGTGTTCTTGAAAAATAGAAACATTATTTTTAAAATGAAAATATCAAAAGTTGCAGATTATGCAGCTTTAACAGATAAAAACGGATGGTAACGACACTCTGCTTCTATCTATACCCAATACCAGTGTTTTTAAAGACACTGGCTACCACCAGCAATGCATTGCTGATTTACTATGTTTTGCACGTGGCGTCACCACGAATCAATGAAGCAAAATATTTTATCATTTCACATGTAGCTTGTAAGTATACATGAATATAAACACAGTAGCTTTAGGTTTATATCTTTATTATTCATGCCACGTGTGTCTGAACATGAACAATCTGGCGCAATCGGAATGTTAAAAGCTGGTGTGCGTGTTTTTGACGTCGCAAGATATCATTATTGCCATCCGTTAACTTTACAGCGCATAAGAGATCGTTACCAGGCTACTGGTTTCCTGTTATTTAGATCCACATACACATGCAGATTTAAGTTTAGAAAGAAGATCTTTACGCAAAACTCTATCAGAGGCTTTACCTTTGGCCACATTGTTGTATGAACAATTAATAAATATGACCACATTGTTGTATGAACATTTTATACATCTCACATAGAACACTTTAGGCACCAACATACAGCTTTTGAGCAATCCGCGGCATGCTTATCAGTCTTTTAAGAGTCACTTCCTGGTTTGATACCGTTTGCAATATTGTGACACACTGGGTGAACTTTAGAAAAAAAAACAGTTGCATGAACATTAACTACAATTATCCGACTACAATATTTAGAAGTATTTTCGCCATAAATGAACAAATTTCTGGAAGAAAAATATATATATTTACAATTCCTGCAAGGTCAAAATGAAACATTGTAAATAACACCAGAAATACATATATTTAGGTCGAAAATACTTCTAAATATTGTAGTCAGCTAATTGTAGTTCATCTTCATGCAAATGGTTTTCTCTAAAGCTCACCCAGCGTGTCACAATATTGCAAACGGTATCAAACCAGGAAGTGACACTATAAAGACTGATAATCATGCTGCGGATTGCTTAAAAGCTCTTTGTTGGGGCGTAAAGTGATCTGGGATGTATAAATTGTTCATACAACAATGTGGCCAAAGGTATCAGTCTCCTTGATAAAAAGCACTCTTTGTTTATACAGGAAAAATTTCGTGCAAGTAAGAGCTTTTGAAAGATATAACCCCTTAAGATTTCTCTTAACTATTCAGGTGTACAATGATATAATCAATTTGTATGTAGGATTTTTCATTGTTATAGGCAATGTTTGCAGTAGATATTTTGCCACAAACCCAATGAATTAAAATTTCAAGCAATTCTCTTATTCCTTTGACTATAAAGAAAGGGAAATTTGAGAAAAATCCATGCTGTCATGTCTAAATAAATGTTCTCATTAGCCATGATTTCTAGACCCAAATATTGACATGTACATGTTAATTACGTTGCCTCTACCCACACTAACACACATTTTGTCTCAAACGGTGATTAAACAGCAAATAACCTCTCCGTTCAAACATGTATGCTGGTATTTGATTTTATTAAATGACAGGCATCGAGACAGAACTGCTTATTGCCAAGAAAGATGGCATACATAATTGACTAAGTTTGCAACCTGTATGGTAGCACTGGCTAAGTCATGTAGCATAGGATTTGAAAAATTACCTGTATGTTTTGTCTCGTGGTGCCAAAACATTAACATGACACACCCAGAGGTGGGTGTCATTTGATAGACCATCACTTTTGTTTTTGAAACAGCTACTGAAATGTCAAGTTTAAGTTAAGTGCTGAAACACGATTAGCTTTTCTGAAAAGCTTTCACTTGTTAAAATCTTATATTTCTGAAGCGAAACATGTCGTGTTGATCTTTAATAGAACGGTTCTCTTGAGCATCATTAGCACATGTTTATGGTGATTCCGTTTTCCGTGCATCAATATAGTATGTGGGACATGTGTGTTTGGTCATGATTTTGCGATAATGTCGGGCATAATGTGTTCTTGCTTTAAATGTGTGTCTATGTGTTCTAATTTCATTTCCTATGGGTGCCATAGATTGGTTGTGGCATTTCCTAACCATACTCACTTCATTGTTTGCCTATCTATGCGGTGACTAGTTCATGGGCGGATCCAGAGGGGGCGGCAGGGGGTCCGGACCCCCCTCCCTCTGAAAAATAACAAAAATATAGGTTTTTATTAGCAATACTGTTCCAGAACCTCTGAAAAACCAAGCCAGCATTCAATGTTGGGCCATCATCGGCCCGCCAGCGAAACGCCATCTAAATGGCGTTTCGCCGGCGGGCCGATGATTGTCCACTTTTAGTGATTCCCTCTTTATCTGAAAAAAAAGTTGTCAGAGTTGCACCCCCTCTGGCAAAATTTTCTGAACCGCGCATGGTGGTGACTAGTTCACTTACCTCCTGCCGCTGTTCCGTATGCAGCCACAAGCACAGGAGTACATCCAGTGTCCTCAACAGTTACAAACAACGTATTTGGCCCTTGATCATACATGTACACCGTCACGTTAACCTGGTTGGATGGAGTGCCATAATATGAATTTGTAAGAAATTTTGCACTATCTGAAAGAAATTCCAATAAATAATGAAATGTTGATCAAGTTATTCTACCAAATATGAGCCGCGACATGAGATTTCCAACAATGTGGTATGTGAAACCAGCAAAGCCTCAGATCAGCCTGCGCATATGCGCAGTCTGATCAGAGCCTTTGCTTGTCGCTTGGATATTCTATGATTGTTAAGCTACTGACTGAACATCATTTGGAGTTTCTAAGCTAAAAAAAAGGCAACACAGACTCGTCTGAGTCTACCCTTGTCAAAATACCACATTGTTGGAAATAACATGTCGCGGCTCAATTATATGTTTTTTGTTTATAATCCTTCAATTTTCATTTGATTTCAGCATACGAGCATATAAACCCATTGCTTTCACTGCTTTGTGTAACTTGCCATTGCGATTGGTATATACTTTGAAGCAACGCATAAAAATCGTGTGATAAGAATACCAACAATTTTGTGACTTCAGCACTGTCACAGATATATGTGTGGACTACAAGAATCTGACCAGGCTGTGGAGTAAAAGGTATCAATTAAGTGAACTTAAATATATGTAAAATAGTTTAGTTTAGAAACCTAATATTAATGGTGTGTATGTCACAAAGTAATGTAAAGTATGTAAAAAAAAAACAACAAAACAATTGACCGCCTCCAAAACGGATGTTGGGTAGCTAAATAGGTGACATAAACCTGTGAAAACCCGTTACATATGCTAGTTAAAAACAACACAAAAATGCATTGTATATTCATGATTTGTTCGGAAGAGATTAGACCATCTCCTTAGTATAAACATAGATATATCTAAATGTTTCACATCTGTACTAGATAATGTAGAAGCTAAGTAAAGAACATAAATTTGGCTTCACATGATTACTTGGCATGTACAAGTGACCTTGATGGAAAACAGATAAACGTAACATGAGCACATTTTTTGTCTAGCCATTAATGTTGCATCCCTAATCACTTGGTGTCCAACTTTTGCCTGCCTAAAAATAAATGTGTATTACAGTGATTAATTTCTACTGCAGTGTCAAGCCAAAGTCAGTTGCTTACAATTACTTAAAGAAGACGAAAAACTGTCAGTATATTTGGAGTTATATGCAATTTTATATTCACATGAATAACATTTGACAACACTCTAAAACAGGCGTGTAAACAAAATCATTCACTTTTTTCAATTTTCATAATTTAACGGCCAGACAATACACATTTGTTTCCCCAAAACTGAAGTGTGAATGTACTTTAAGCACTTGTGATCTAACTGGACATTAAATTATGGAGTCTTCGTTACATCTTAGCTCTAAATGTTTTATTTTACTAAAGAATTCACTTTTCCATTTTCGTAACTACTTTTTTTTATAGGAATCATACTATTGTTATATTTAATAGCTAGACAATACTTATTTGTTACCACAAAACTAAAGGGTAAGCTGTAAGCATTTGTGATGTAACTAGAAACGAATTATGGAGTCTTCATTACATCTTTGCTGTAAATGTTTATTCGAATATAACCCCAACTTCAAAAATACATAACTATACTATGACTAGCCCAGTTTCAGTATTCCTTTTTTAGAAAAGAGTTTCAAAGATATAACGGAGTTATTGTCATCAATAAATGACATAGAAATGCGTCAGAGATGTAACAAGACACCTTTTAATTGTGTCTCTGTTACTCTCAATTTATTTGGCTTTATTTAAAATAACTGTAAACATAGTAACAGACATAAAAATAGCATCAATGGGTTGACTAACAGTATTTACACAGATTTTATCATCACATCATGACGTGTTAATCAGCTCTCCCTTATCAACTAGGATGTAACGGTGACACAAGAATATATTGGCCCAGTTCCATCTTTGAAAATTAGCCCCGTTTTGATAAGCATTCTCCGCTAAATTACAATTTTCTCTGCATGAACAACATGTACAGAGATGCAACAATTAGTATGTCAATTCTTTTGCATGTTTTTGCTTCACTAAAATGAACAATCAGGCAGTTTTTCTCCAGTCAGGATATAACTACATGTTAAAATAGTACTTGGGTGTTTTCATCCCCCTCCATCCTCAAACAACACAGCCGCTTAGGATGCGTACACTATATTTTAAGTGTCTATATCCATATGACAACAGTACGCGAGTCTTTTGATGCTAAACTGCTTAGTTACTTTGATTTATCCATTTTCTCATAAATTGGGGACGTAACATACTGGACACCAAAAATAGCCAAATGTTTGAGGTCGATATTTTTATCTGTTTTAACGTTCTAAGCATACTGATTCGTCACCGCATTGTTTCGTATTCATATTTCAACTGGTGACACTCTTCTTTCTTCAATATAATTGAGTTTAAGTACATTTTGGCAGGACGTAACATGGTTGGACACGAGAAGTTACATCACTTACCAATTTTTTGAAAGTGATTTAATTTACAAAAGTATGTAATTATTGATATTTTTACGTTCCAATCTGAAAGAGTGGGCTTTTAAAAAACACTAAAAGCTTGTTGCATTTCTTAAGGTTTCATATTTAGTTTGCATGCGCGTAAATTTACCCCCCCCCCCCATCATAAGGGTCTGGATGGGGGGGGGGTCTGGTATTCACTATTCATTAAAAATTTAGCACATTATTCACCTCATTAAAGTTTTGGGTTATTCATTAAAATAAGACCAATTATTCATTAAAAGTAAGAAAGGTGGCAGAGAAATCTGATTATTCACTATTCATTAATTTTTTCTTCAATTCATTAAAAAAATAGGATTATTCATTATTTTTAGGTCCTCATTATTTACTATTCATTATTTTTTGCTCGTTACTCACTATTCATTATAAAAAGGGCCCTTATTCACTTATCATTATACCCCATCCAGACCCTCCGTCATAATGTCACCCTGAAATGTCAAAATCGTCATTTCTATTTGTTTTTCTCTGTTACGTGATCCCACAAGGTTTGGAGTTTTATAATTAGAGCTGGTAATATTCTATTTTTTTTCAAAACAAAAGTTGTAATAAATGGCACACTAGAGAAAAGATATTTTAACATGGGATGTAACCAAAATTGACGGGACAAAAAAACGTGTCCACTTATCAGATTTTAATCAACAGGGTGAGAGAGGTAGCGCCTTCGTTTAATAAAATTTATTTAGGTACCTGGGATGCACATTGGGGGCATTTCGCCTGTTGGTGTAGGTGTGCAGACTTTATCTTGGATCGTGTACTGCATTTTCTGCAATATAACATTATGCCGTATTTATCCTTAATACTCGAGCACCATTCTCAGTAAGCATATAAAGGCAGGGATAAAGGCTGGCCACCATCGACCCGCTAGTGTTTCTTTGGTGAGCCGATAGAGGCCTGAGATGGTATGCTGGCTGGGTAATCCTTAGAAATTTATCCTCAATACTGTAAATTCGGAAATTTTCGCGAGAGTTTTATTTTCGCGAAAAGCGTTAATACACATAATTGCGACGTTGAAAATTCGCGACAAGGGCGTGATTTTCCTTTTTCGGTAAACGACAGAGTGATTTCGCCAATTCGTGAGGATTTTATTTTCACGAAACTTTACAGTTTCGAGAAAATATGACCCTCGCGAAAATTTCCGAATTTACAGTAACATTTGAACATTTTAGGTCAATTTCAGAATTTGACCATATGAACCAGTTCGTGAGAACTAGGTACTACTCTCTCATAATCCGTACTTCACATCCACAGCTATTTAGTAGGACTTGATGGGGTAATTTTGCCATGAGCCTTAATCTACATCCCTAATTTGTGTGTGCGAGCAGCGTTGGTGCGGATTCGCATGCTCGTCGGAGAATATATGCGACCCGATCAAAAGTGCAATGCCTCCTTAAAATTAAGTAATACTCACTGTACCATTGTCACACTGGTCAATGTAAACGCACCGGTGGTTGCTACAACGAGCTGGTGGTTGCATTTTTCAGCACCGGTGGTGGCGTAAAAGGTAAAAAAATCTATACCTGTTGACTTTATTATTAAATTTATAAACTTGCATTTATTTTATTTGTGATGACACCTGGCGGACAGACCATCGGTAACATTGCAGTTTATGACTCTCCCAAGCAATCGGTGATATAATTCATGGTTTGGACTGCAAATCCAACACAGTTCTGGAGTTTTTCCGTGACAGGTGCTTTTTTCTAGCGTAACTGCCTAAATTGAGTGAAATCTGCATGTCTAAGCGCAGCTGGTGTCATATTCCCATGAAATAACGTCCAAAAAACGATTACTACTTTGGGTCTTTTTCCTTGGTAAACTAGCAAATGTTTTATTGAGGAATTTTATTACAACGCACTGGGAGCATTTTTTGACGCATTGATACAACGCACTGATGGTTGCACAGAATTCCTGTGGTTGCTGGTGCAGCCTCACCACAGCATTCACTGTCCTTATAAACGGTACATAAATCGTTATTTGAGCCAGCACATGATATTTCAGTACCAGGACGAAGACTCAGGTGAGCCTGTGCAAATGTACAGACTCGCCAGAGCCTTCTCTGCATAGAAAAATAGAGAATAGTTATCGTTTTTGGATGTTATTTCATGGGACTATGATAACATAGCTGCAGCTGTGCTTAGACATGCAGAATTTCCTGAAGTTATGCAGTCACAATAGAAAAAGCACCTGTCACTGTCAAACTCCACAACTGTGTCTGATTTGTCGGTCAAACCATGGATTAAAACGCCAATTGCATGACAGAGCCATAAACTGCAATGTTTCTGACGGTTTGTGCGCATTGGGTCATCAAAAGTAAAATAACTGCAAGCTTATAAAGAAATCATACAGTCAATAGGCATGGATTTTATGGTTTTTGTACACTGATGCAGGCTCAAGCGTGACTCTTCAAATGTGTAGCCTCACCAGAGATGCCCCACAGCTAGCCCTGTTCGCACTTTGAGAGTGTTTCTGCTTACTTTTCAGATTGGCCCCAAAACTTTTAATTTAATGAGATTGTTTGTCTGTTATGATACATTACAATAGTTAAGAAGCCTCCATGCGAGCTTAAAATTCTTGTGCTTCAACAACAGCAGATTCTAGGGCGAATATTTGGTATCAGTAAAATGCAATTTTAGCACCCCAGAGATATTGGCTGCTGTCTGTTCTAAGGCGGTGAATCTGTTGTTGTTGATTCGTTGTTGATTGTTACTCCCATTACAGGATTCTGTAATTGTTCTATATTCTGTTACTTTATGTCCATTCTTGTTGTGCAATCATCTTGATGGGGAAGAGAGAGAGAGCTGGCTGCTTTGCTTAGTTTGTCTCCCTGGTGTCTCGTGATTGTTGTGTGGCTATTCCTCTCAGTGCCATGGGTTTGTCTGCAGTTTGTGATTGTGATACTCATTATTATTGGGTGTCATTCATGCGAACAGCGATGGCTTTGGCGAGTCTGCACATTTGCTTGGTCTAGTCTGAGCCTTCGTCACAGTTTAAAATCTCATGTGGTGACTCAAATGGCGATTAAATGCCATTTTGTGCGAGCAGCGAAGGATCTGGCGAGTCTGCACATTTGCACAGGCTTACCTTAGCCTTCGTCACTGTACAAAATCTCTTGTGCTGCCTTATCTGGCGATTTGTGTGCTATTCACGCCAGCAGCGAATACTCAGATGAGTATGCACATTTGCGCAGGCAGTCACTGGACATAGTAATAAATATAAATATCTCTTGTGCTGGCAGCAAAGGCACGTTTGCACAGGCTCGCATTAGCCTTCTATACAGTATCGAAATATCATGTGCTGGTTGAAATAGCGATTTTTGCAACGTTTATTTGAACAGCGAATGATCTGGTGAGTCTGCTCCAGCAACCACAGAAATTCTGTGCAACCATCAGTGCGTTGTATCAATGCGTCAAAAAATGCTCACAGTGCGTTGTAATAAAAATTCCTCAATAAAACATTTTCTAGTTTACCAAGAAAAAAAAAACAAAGTAGAAATCGTTTTTTGATGTTATTTCATGGGAATATGACACCAGCTGCGCTTAGACATGCAGATTTCACTCAGTTTAGGCAGTTACACTAGAAAAAAGCATCTGTCACGGCAAAACTCCAGAACTGTGTTGGATTTGCAGTCCAAACCATGAATTATATCAACAATTGCTTGGCAGAGTCATAAACTGCAATGTTACCGGTAGTCTGTGCGCCAGGTGTCATCACAAATAAAATAAATGCAAGTTTATAAATAAATAATAAAGTCAACAGGTATAGATTTTTTTACCTTTTACGCCACCACCAGTGCTGAAAAATGCAACCACCAGCTCTTTGTAGCAACCACCGGTGCGTTTACATTGACCAGTGTGATTGTTAAGTATTGACATTTCAAAGAGATGTTTTAAATGTTCCATTTGCCAGGCTCGGTGCAGTACAGGTCCATTAAAAAGTTATTTCACTGCGCAATATTTCAAAAGTTTTTTCACATTTACATTAGGCTTTAGCGGGCTATGTTTTTCTATACATGTAATTTAATTCTCATGCCATTATATTTCTATAAAACATCAGACAACATTTGTATATAAATATAAAATACATTCCTATGAAAACACAACAACATACTTTAAATATATTCCAATGAAAACACAACAACAAACTTTTACGCCTATACAGTAAAGTCAGTATTTCGTTGCACCTCCTTTTGCTTTAATAAGTTCTGCAATTTTCTTTGGCAGTGAATTGTAAAGTGCTTCAAGGACATTTGGTGCTACACTATACCACACTTCACATACTCACTTCCTCTTTAATTATCTCCTTTTTACACGTATTTTGGCTACCAATCTCTTTCTTCATTATATTCTAAACGTCCTATATGGAATTTATATCTGGCGAATTCCCTGGCCATTCCAAAAAGGATATTTCTTTATATTCTAGGAATGTTCTAGTACTTTTAGTGTTGTGGCATGGTGCAAGACCATGTACAAAGATATATCATTTCTGTGGCAACACAACACATTCACATGTCATTTCAATATCATGAATAATATCACTCTGGTATTTTGCACTAACAATGTTACCATTCAGTTGCCTTAGAAGAGATAGACCTCTGTTGTTAATAGCTCCCCACACTTGCACACTTACTGGCGATTTTATGGTAGTCTGAATACATAGCATAATATTTCTCATTCTTTTTGGGCCACACACGACAATGGCGTTGATTGTTACGAGCCAAACACGGACTCATGTGAATGCGTTGTGGTCCCGAAGAAGGGATATATCTTCATGCATGATCTCGCCCATGCAATAACTCTAAAAGTACTAGAACATTCCTAGAATATATAGAATTATCTGTATTAGATTGGCCAGGGTATTCGACGGACATGAATCCCATGGAGTATGTTTGGAATATAATGAAGAAAGAGATTGGTAACCGAAAGCCGTGTAAAAAGAAGATATGTGGAAGTAAGTTTGTGAAGTGTGGTATGGTGTAGCACCAAACTTCCCAGCTAACAGAAAACGTTTTCACAACGTTTTTGTTTGGTTGTATAGAGGTTTCGTTGCAACGCAACGTTGTGTAGACGTATTCATAACGTTTTCAATACGTTGTGGAAAAGTTGTGTTGGAACCAACCACAGGCAAACGTTGTAGGAACGTTTGATTTCCAACATTACCAAAACATGCATGTATGACGTGCTGTCAAACCAAAGTGTTTGGATTCATTGCAACATTTTATAAGTTAAAATTGTTATCTCTTTCCGATAGGTCGTGTACAACGTTTATAAAACGTTTTGTTACAACATTTATAGCGTCACTTTATCTACGCAGTTTCGTATTCCGATTAGTGTGGGTTTTTTTTGGCAAAATTATGCCATGTTCAATGTAATAATCTTTCTTTAGATTATTGCGCATTAATGTGTTGTCATTTACAACAAATTTGTTGGAAATATCAAAACCATTTATACGAAAATTTTTATTGCTTAGCCTTTTCTACCTCGTGTTCCCGAGAACAAAGAAATCTGAAGCGCATGGTAAGATTAACCCAAAAAATAGTTGTTTGTTGAAAGAACTCGCACTGCAAACTCATACAAGACAAGGTATATGCATGCAAGGCGATCTATGTTATCATTTCAAATGTATTTCCCTATTAATAATGATGGAATGGTCGGACAGTCACGTGAATTCGGCTACTGACATGTGTTTTCGTGACTACTGTGTTTTCTGGAAAGGAAATGTGCATGGTACACTTAGCTGTAATGCGTAGACAGAATCATGCGGCAAGGTTCAAAATCATTGCATATCAAAAGTTAGTGAGTTACAATAACTTCTAACAGCTATATCTGTTTCAGACACAAACACAATACCCCCCCCCCCCCACACACACACACACACTCCCAGGTTCCGGTGGCTAATCTTTTTAATGATGGGTAAAAATGTACAGTTCAATTCACCGGATATAGGGCGGTATTTATGTTTGTGTTTGCGAGAAATTAATTTCCTAAAATCAACACCAAGTGAATATTCTTAATGACTCTTTCCATGCAATTGTCTTAGCATGTAGTTTTGGTAAACACTTGGGGTAAACTTTGATAGATGAGTCAACACAGAGGCTGCCTTGGGGTAACTTGTGCGCCTTGCAGTATTTAGTATGACCCGTGTTTACACAAAGCATAGGCTGATTAATTTACACAGTATATGCATACAACATGGAGTTCAACTGATGTAAACAAAATGTGCCCACATTTACACACTTCTCGCAGACTTCAAGGATACAGGAACTTGAGGTAAGTTAACCATAACACAACAATGCAAATCATAAATGATCATCAGAAATTTAATGAATTAAAGTGCTGCTACAGTATTGAAATTAAACAAACACCGAAACAGCTGATTCACCCCATCCGTGTTTCATCCAAGGGGTACTACTACTAGGAGCTTGAAATTTACAAAAAACTGTAAAAATACAATTGCGTACTGTGTAGAGGGAAAGGGGTTGAGGATATCAGGTCTGGTTTTGCTAAGGGGTTTTTGCTCTGTTGGCCCAAATTAAGTATTTGTGGTTTCAGATACTTACTTTTTATAACAGTTTATGGTGATGCCTTTTCCCCGTCTAAGGCCTCTAGATAAGAGTGTAAATAAAAATTAATTTTCTCATTCTCAACCAAATCATATGCTGTGGGTTCTCAATGAGACGGTTCTTTTTAACACCCATATTAGGGTGCCTAGATTTACCGGAAAGACTCAAATTACCGGAAAGACCACCAAAATACCGGAAAGACCAAAGAATAATAGGGAAATCCACTTAGTTTATGCTATTCCTAAGTAATGTATTAACCTGTTTGGAACGAAAAGCATTTTGTATGTTTATTGACAATAAACTTTCTGTAATGTCCACTATATGGAAATGCACAATTAGAAACATAGAGGATCTTACATGATTGCTCATGTTTTATTGAATTTATAAAACGAGTTGGGGAAAAGAGATAAAATGCGAGGCTTGGCTAGATGTTAGATTCTATTTATATGACAAATACTTTGAAATCTCATTTCTGTCGTAAAAACGTTATAATTTTGTCATTATGTGCGCAAAGTTGTTATGGACGTCATAACGTTTCCCGTAAATCTATAAACCACTAGTGGTTTATTGATTTTATTGCATGGCCTTATTTCACTCCCAGACGCGACGTCATATGATAAATACATCTAATTATAAACATTTGTTTTTTTTTTATTATATTCATTAATCAATAAAAGTTATCGCTGATTTCTCCTGTTATTCTTTGGTCTTACCAGTATTTCTGCGGTCTTTCTGGTAATTCGAGTCTTTCCGGTAAATCTAGGTACCGCCCATATTATATGAGCCGCGACTTGAGATTTCCAACAATGTGGCATTTTGACATTCGTAAACTTAGGCGAGCCTGTGCAGCCCCCTTTAAGCTTAGAAACTCCAAATGATGTTCTGTCAGTAGCTTAAAAGTCAAAGAATTTTTAAGCGACTAAAAGGCTCTGATCAGACTGCGCATATGTGCAGGCTGGTCTGAGACTTTGATGGTCGCACATACCACATTGTTGGAAATCTCATGTCGCGGCTCAATTATGTTATATTAAATCTGTTTTTACTTGTGTATGTTTGATTACAAAAATAACTTGTGTTCCTAATTATAGAAATACACTTTTCAAAAAAAGGGCAGTGTTCGATTTTTTAGGATGTTTTTAAAAAATATTTTCAGCGGTAATATTAGGTGTTCATAATTTTAGAGTGTTCCAATTTTTAGAACATTTACCATACTGTCAGCTGCAATCAAATATTTAGGGCTAGTTTCAGTTCGCGATATCCACTCCCCCTCACAATAGAACTGTCGGGTAAGCATCCAAAATAAGGTCCATTAGGCAATAGTATCACACACTTTTTGAGAAGACTTGGGTGTTATTAACCCATAAAGCACCACCTCTAATTTGCAGCAGACTACAATTTCAAATTTTGCTGCCTTTTCAAATATATTAATAAGGCATATTTCATGAGAATGGTCTGTTGGCTGGAGATTCTCATGAAAAATACCTTATTTTTTCAAAAATTAGGAAATATGTAGCACAATTTGTCGTCTGCTGCTGCTGTTTTTACATCCATCAACAATCTTTAAGTTAAACAGGGACGGGTCTTCCTGGGTTGAACCAGTACTAATGTAGGATAAATGTGTCTTGCTCAAGGACCACAACGCACTGACGTCTGTGAGGCTCAAACTCCTGGCCCCTCAGTCTCGAGTAAAACACTCTACCACTGAGCCACTGTGCCCCCTGTCTGCTGCTGCTGCTGCTGCAGTGGTGATTGGTGCTTAAGGTTTAAATGATGCACATCTTTATAGGCCTTTAGTTATTTGTTTTGATTCTTTACGTCTGAGTCAACAGCTATGGTCATGTCGAGACGGTCAGTTCACCTTAACCACACTTTTCCTTGGCAAGCTTGGCCAAGCGGTTACCCAGTAGCTGACAACAACCCTTCCAAATCGGCAGGAGGAGGAGAATGACCACAGAAATTATTTCATGATCAAACTCCACAAAAGAATGGGACCGGGCCAGGATCGAACTCACGTCCCCTCATCTGCAGTTGTCGTCGCTACCTACTGCCCTCTGCAGCCTGGTTTTTAGACCTTTAGTTAACAGTGTGTAGCAAAAGGCATTTTCTTATTTTCGATCCATAACCTATGTTGTGGGTTGGGTACTTAAAAGAACCATCTCACTGAGACGGTTCTTCGTCTCAATGAGACGGTTCTTTTGAGCACCCAAAACAGTCATATGGGTAAGAAAGAAAATAATAACAATTTTACATTTAAGTTTTTGTTTATCTAAACCTGTGCTTTATCAAATCCACCATTTGATTATAGTTTAAACATACATTATTTACTATCCTGTGTCTTTGAGCAAGACACTTTATGCTGGTTAAACACAGGAAGACAGAAAATCATCCTGACATGACTGAAAAATTGCTGAGGGAGGGAGACAATTTAAACAAACAAACAAAAGATAGTGTCATAATAGCGCCAAACAATTCGGTTTTCATATGCACAAAGTCATGTTTCAAGCTTATGAGGTTGAATGACACAATGATAAAGCACAGGGCCGCATAGCGCAGTCAGTAACCTGTTTGGCTGCAGATATGTGTCTGGCTGCAGATCCAGGGGTCGCGAGTTCGATCCTGGTCCGATCCCCGGGGTCTGGTCCCATACTTTGGCGGAGATCAATCATTAAATGATTTCTCTAGTCATTCTTCTCCCTTTGATTCAAGAAGGGAGGAGGTCAGTTACAAGCGAAAGTATGTGCAGGAAGTACTGGTTAACTGCTTAGTCAAGCTTGCCAAAGGAAAAAGTGTGGTAAGGAGAACGGTCCGTCCCAATATGACCATTAACTATTGACTGGGATATAAAGAATCACCCAAAACCAAAACAATGGGGCCAGATATTTTGATTCTATAGGCTAAATAGCTTTAGTTTGAATAACAATTACATACATGTACATTAGGAAACTTTTGGGGGGATTTTTGTATAGAACAAATAATACATGCACCATGACTGCCAGTTATACATAATTGTAATTTTAACTCTTAAAGCACCAAGACCAAATAAAAAATAAGTGTGTTTTGGATAACAGGTTGAAAATTTTAGGTAGACTCTGTAGAGTAGGCACATATTATTTTCTTTTAATATTTTTTCCTGACAGAAATGCCTTTCAAAATAAATAAAAATATTTTTTTTAGCATTAAGCTTGGAAGGTTTGCGTGTTTTGCCCGTGTGTTGATTAAGAATAGTGTTTCTGAGCCTAAAATAATCAATTCTAATGCATTTGCTTTTGTAACGCTACTTCTGATTGGATAACGTCAAAAATTTGCGACAGTATATCCTACGATATACTGTAGGAAACAGTTTGACGTCATTAATTACGTCACATTTCATTAGATGACGTGCGGCATTATGCGGCTTGCAACGTTCCTATTTGAGACGAAACTGAAGAAGTGCATTAGAATGGGGATAACCATATTCAAATTTTTCATTTGGGGAGGTATATCGTCGGATATACGTTCCGAAATCACGTTTTACGGCTCCGCTCGCGCGTGCCGTAAAACTGAATTTCCAACCGTATATCCGACAATATACCTCCCCAAATGAATAATTTGAATACAGTTATCCCCTAATTATCTAACATTTTACTTGCTTCAGGGAAAATTTGTTTGCTGGCCAAAATGAGAGCAAGATGTTACGAAATTCCAGACAAAGAGAAGTGGAAACTGCTTTGTGGTGTTTAACCATTCTCATATGGGTAAGAGTCTTTTTTTATGTCCCTCAAGGGAATATATTGTTTTTGGTGCAGATCCCGTCGAAAATAAACTTTTCAACCTTCCAGCTACAAGCGTAAAATGAGAATGACTCGGGCTAGAGTAAGGCCCTGTCCCGAGATAAGGAAAAATTTTCTAGCGCGCGCAAAGAGCACAGCCAATCAATTTGAGCGTCTCATACTAGCGGACCAATAAACGACTCTGATAGTCATACAGTGACGTCAAATGGCGCTAGGGCGGAGACATTATTTGTACCTACGAATAGAACAGAACAGAACAGGAAAATTATACACCGTGTCCTCCAGTTAATTACTAGCTATGAAACATAGCTTCACAATTTTCTTACTGGAGCTCTTAAACATGTTTGATGATAGTAACCTCACCCTTATTTCTGATGTGGATCAAGACACAAAGATGTTTGGTTTCCATTAAATATCCCAAATGTGTCAATGTTTCATCTCCTAGTACATACAAATCAAGATAAGCTGCTAAAAATGTATTGGGTTGCATATTTAAGTATTTAATGCTCCTAATTTCATAGATTCTATTTCTAAGGTTCTTATGTTGCCTAAAATGTATTGTGATACATAATTATATCATGAGACAAATATGGTGATAGTATTGTAAGGTTACTGTATTGTTGCAACCCTAATATTATGGGTACAATGTATATGTATTTTCAGAAGGGTATATGAGAGATCATTTTGAAGCAGATGAAAGACAAATTGAAAACCAGATTGGGACAACATTAAAGGAAGCTCCTTTTCAGAAAGGCAGTGTCATGCAACCTATTAAGGTAAATTATTTATATGTGTTAATGTCAAAGATCAAACATGAATCAAGACTATCTGCTTTGACCAAATAAGAATTTTAATTTGTCTCAACTGAATTAAAGTTGAATTTTTCGTATAAAATATTATTTTATCATTTTGAAGTAACATTTGCTAAGATTTTATGATAAAAACAAAATCGGCCGAGTAGACTTTACATTTAAAAATAAGAAACTCACCAACAACTTATCCCCTAGTCATTCTGACATAGTAGGTTTCCAGTCTTTTCTCCAGCATTTTTTGTTTTATGTAAATTAATGGCAATTCATTTAATGATTAGTTTAAGTTAAAAAATGTGCATCGTCAACTTGTATCATAGGTTTATAATTGTCCATATATCTGTAATAATTACATCTGATCAGGATCTACCTTTTCCAATTTAACTTTGAAGAATTCTGCCTTAATTTATATCTGATGTTGGGTAATCCAATTTTAACGGATACTTATTCAGGACAGCCAAAAAGAATAGTAGATATTTCATGACCTTAGTCTAATTAGCAAGGTCACCAGGGTCATATAACTTTGAAAACGTTTTGTCTGAACTATCATCTTCTGGGCCAATTGCCTGATTTTAACCAAACTGGCACATCATTGCAAGGACTTTGAGAAGTGATTATATTTTTGTCTCAATTTAAACGTCAACAAACATATAACAATGAAAATCTCTTGTCTGAAATAATGGCCAGATTTTGACAAAACTGACACAGAAACATTGAGTGGACCTCCCATCATCATGTTCTAGGTATTCTCATCCCTAACTTATCAACGGATCCTCTCCTAGTACATATAAATCAAGATACAAAAGGGAGATAAATCAAAGAAAAGGACTGAACAGTACATAAAACTGAATACCAGAGCAAAAGAAAACCAACATTTAGGGTTTTTCATACATATGGAGCTGCCCCACAGGTTTAGATAAACAAAAATGTTCAGCGTAAAATTGTAAATATTTTCTTACCCATCAGTTTTAACATATGTTTTGGGTGCTCAAAAGAACAGTTTCATTGAGACGGTTCTTTTGAGTACCCACAACATATGTTTAAATTGAGAAATAAGAAAATTTAATTTTCGTTATGCACTCTTAACTATAGTCCTGTGCCCAATATATATTTTAAGTGGTCACTGGTAGAATTTTTTAATTTTGATGTATTTCTGTCCTTAAAGGTCATTTTAATCCGAATAAACAGTACAGACCCTGATGAACTGCCACATTTCAGGTCTTCACTGTTTGCATTTAGAATACAGATTTTACCATACACGGGTGTATGCATTTTATATTCAGAAGCATATTTAAGAAAACATCCAAAAGCAGACGAAAAACTAATCGAAACCCAAATTGCTGCAACATTGAAGCAGGCACTGTTGCAAAAAGCAATTAAAATTAAATGCATGCGTACCAAAAAAGCAATTCTTTCGAGCGGTATGCAATTACATGCGATGTCATTGCTTACCATTTGGTCAATTTCTTTTCCATTTGGCTAATACATAAATGCAAGTCGGATATTGATTTTTTACTAGCGTGCGCACTGCAAAACTCCAGTTTTAAGGATAAGATATCGATGACCAGTCAAGTATTTAGCGGAAAAAACATGGAAGTGAAACTAGCAATGTGTATCGGAGCGATAAATATCAAAAGGGGAGGATATAAGTTTCAGAGGTATGACAAAGTAGGTAAGGGTGCAAAGATCAGGAATCAATACAATAAAGTACCACACCTGACCCAGGATACCAATCCACTATTTGGATGCTCTAGAAAGGCAAATGATGTGAGTGAATAAATATATGCAGGCAAATTCCCGATGGCTACATTCAATAAGAAAAACATAGTGGATTTTATTTGTAACCTCAAAAAACGTAGGGTAAAAAAAATACGAAATTGATTTTGCAAGTACGCAATTAAGGATAAACAGGTTACGTAAATATCCAATTGACACAAAAGCTTATCTGGAGCTCTGGATGTAAAGAATCAAACAAACTAACCACAAACCAAGCAAACAAAATTATCATTTAGGTGCTTGCATTGTATGGGTTGAGTTTTATGCCCAATTTAAGATGTCTGTGATAATGAGAAACAACAACATGGCAGGGTGGTTTGAGCTTTAAGGTCCCATCAACAGCTTAGGTCATAGTAAAGTCTCATTCCACAGACTGGGGAAGCTGGGATAAAAGCTGCTACAAACTTTGGAGATTGTGATCCTGGGTTAGAATCTCATTGGAGGCCTACTCTATGGAGAACTAAGCTGGGCTTCATGGCTCTGCTGAATGACGTAATAGAAATTGAATGATCCATCATAATCTTGATTCTTTTTAATAATCCATCATAATCTTGATTTTTTCAGGCTCAAGCGGAAGAGGCGGAGGCTACAGATGCACACAATGAAGCCACAATACACAGCGACCGTGTTGATTATCATTTTGATGTAGTAAAATAAATAGATCTCTGTGTTATGTGTTTTGTTTATTTGTAGGTAGCTGTCATTGCTTATAGTTTTGGATGAAGTCACTGTCTCCATTGGTATTAAAAAGCAACTTTGCCCCCCCCCCCCCCCCCTCTGAAGCCCATTAGAATGATCTTGAAATACCACAGTCACACTCCGCAGACCAACCCATGACACTGTGAGGAAGAGCCACAGAACACTGACTGTCACTTATTTAACTTCTACTATTTGCTATAGTAACATCTTGGACAAATTTGGAAGCTATCCATGAGTGGGACAGGTGAATAGTCGCTTATTATGCAGGCAGCTCTTAGGGCTTTCTAGCATAGACTAATATTTACGCTAGGAATTGGACCCATTCCTTTCCAGGAGTTTGGGCATATCTGTCGCTCTGCTCCGCTTTATCAACAATTGTTTCAGTCATGTAAAGATGTTTGCATTCTTAGACACATTCAATCTTCATGCAGGTAACTTTTAGAGTGGTGCCTTATTTCATGAACAATTCTCATGACAAATTTACATAGTTGAAGGTTGGTAAGGACCTCAGTCTTAGCATCATATAATAATTATGGTTGCTGTTGTCCTGTAGCTATTTCAAATGTTTGGTCACAAACAGTTTTATCGACAATCGTTTCAGTCATGTCAAGATGTGATACTGTTTCAATTTTTAACATGGTAACCCATGTCGTAAATAGCTATTTTTAGTGTTTGGTCACAACTGTCACACTCAACAGTTTTATCAAATATTGTTTCAGTTATGTAAAGATTGATGCATTCCTGGACACAGTCGATCCTCATGCAGGTTTGTTTGGGAGAGGTGGATTTAAGTTATAAACGATCCTCATGACAAACTTACTTGAAGAGGTGGTACATACTGTCCCCAGATTTCTGGCTAAAATATAGAGTCTGCATGTTGAACCTTTTTTAGCTTTCATAGATTAGAGAAATGGCTGTTAAGTGTGGCAGAAACGACCCAAGCAGCAATGAGACAACTATGCATCATTCCACACAATTGCAGTTTGGGCATTCCCAATGTAAAATGACCTCAAAAGAAACAATTATTACCAGGAAATGCCACATGCAGACCAATCCTTGGCATCATGCAGCTGTACTGTACGCAGTGGTGACTGTGAGACTACTACATACACTTCCATGAGTAAAATGACTCGAGAAGCAGCATTATAGATTCCTGATCCTTGCCTTCCTTACTTTGCTAGTTCAAGCCTCACTACCAGCGGAGTCACTGTCTTGTGTCCTTGAGCAGGACCCATGCTAACATAATGTGGCTGAAAAGTTTATGCATGAGACGTGATCGAAGCATCAAAACAAAATGTGCAAGTTGGAAGAAAATCGATGCATAACTCGGATTTGCTCACTGTAATGAAAGTATAGCATCTGAATCAGAATTGAGATCCTATGTGAATCTGCCTTAAGGGTTAAAATGGTCACTGAAAGGTCGTGGGAAGGTTGGAGAATGGTTTTAGAAAGGTTGCAGGAAGGTCGCAAAATGGGTTTTCTGCAACGTTTTTCCAAAACGTTATGCAAACATTAAGAAAACTTTCCAAAAAAGCTCGCATAAACATTTTACCGAAACTTTTTCACAACCAAATTAAAACGTTGTCTTAACGTTTTCATAACGTTTTTTGCAACGTTGTACCAAACCGTTGTCACAACGTTTTCACAACGTTTTTTTGTAACGTTGTACCAAAACGTTTTGCAAACATTGAGAAAACTTTCCAAAAAAGCTCGCATAAACGTTTTACCAAAACGTTTTCACAACCAAATTAAAACGTTGTCACAACGTTTTCACAACGTTTTTTTGTTAGCTGGGTTTCTGGTTCTTTCGAACTTACAATTCAATGCCAAGGAAAATTGCAGATCTTATTAAAGCATAGGGAGGTGCAGCGAAATACCAGCTTCATGATGTAGGGGTACAAGTATGTTGTTGTGTTTTCATTAGAATGTATTTAAGTAATACTATTTATTGTGTTTACATTGGATTTTTTATTGGAATGTATTTAATATTTATATACAAATGTTGTCTGATTATACATTGATATGGATTATAGAAATAAAATGGCATGAGAATTCAATTACATGGATGGTAAAACATAGGCCATCAAAATATTTGTAAAATAAAAATGTGAAAAAACTTATGAAATATCACGTAGTGAAATAACTTTTTTTAATGGACCTGTATATGTGGTTAAAAATGTTATAGTGATCTACAGAATATATGAACTTTTGAAACATATTTTTTCGCATTCCAAGAAATCAATACGTTTTGCTGGGTCTACTCAGGTCCTATTAAGATTACCATATACTTTGCAGAACAATCTATATATTATTAAATTGCAAATAGTATCCACAACAAATATGCCAAAATAACATTATTTTCACAATATAAAACAAGTACAAACTTGCTGCAAAATGCAGCAAAAATAATGAACAGCAAAAAAACACACATCTACTCGTTTTGTATAAACAAAACTTCAGACACCTTTTCTTTCACTTTGTTTCTGCTTACTCTTTCAGCAATTAGTTTTCACCATTTTTTGCATTATCTGTTGGTTACCAGCATTAACATTGTCAATATTTGAAAACCCTTTAAGCAGAATCCTCCTCAAGTATTGATTTTTAAAAATCAATATTTGAAAGGGAGTTCTGGGCCCGAAATTACAATGCCTCCTTAAAGTTAAGGAAGACTTAAGTATTGATTTTTCAGGATGCGAAAAATAACGTTTCAAACTGATTAAAATCAAAATAGTTTCATTTTTTTCTGTAGATCACAATGCTATCTTTGACCAAAAGTACTGCATTGATCTAGGCAATTTATTTAGCATCTAATATAGCATGTTGAAATATCAATACTTAACTTAAGTCTTCCTTAACTTTAAGGAGGCATTGTAATTCCGAGCCATGGTTACTTGAATTTTCAAATATTGACAATGTTAATGCTGGCAACCAACATATATTTGCAGACTGGGAACTCGCAGATATATGCAAAAATGGTACATGTACCTTAATATATACCTGTGTGATGTCGCCCATACGGTTTAAAAGGCAACAGAAGAGAAATGAAAAAAAGAAACATAAGAACCAACGGTTTTATAGATGCTCAGCTGACATGTAGTCCTAGTTTTTTTTATTTTGAGAGCAAATTCAATTGAACATATATCAAGTGACCAGTCTAATAGTCAACATTGAACAAACTAACCAGCATAAAAAAGTTATGCTTAATACTTGAGTCTTTGTGTAATTCTTTCTTGACTAGACGTTATTGCATAAATGTAAATAAAGTATATAGAAATCATTTTGTAGAAAATAGATGAATTTGAATTGCCAAATGACACCTGGTGCATAAAAATTGATAACTTAAAGAATCGGAGATTGTGCGCAAGGAATGGGTTTTACCCCTGTGTAATGGTTTTCAAGCATCTTAAACATCACAGGCTTTAACATTGTTATCTCTATCAACAGAATTAGTGTTGTATGGAGCTGTTTATAGATACATATGGGAAAATCTTGTGACACTGTTTTGAATTGCTGTAGATAGATATGGGAAAATCTTGTGAAACTATATTTGAATTGCTCTAGATAGATATGGGAAAATCTTGTGAAACTGTATTTGAATTGCTCTAGATAGATATGGGAAAATCTTGTGAAACTGTATTTGGTTTGCCGTTTCAGAGGGATTTTGGATGCCATTTTCAAAAGAGATCACAATGACACAACTTCTGCTGGCAAGGATAAATTATTTCAAGCCCAGCTGTTAAGCCTAAGAATATCAACATTGATTTACATAGCAAAATTGTAATACCGAACAGAGGAGTGTTCATGTTTTAAGCTTATTTTATAGCAGATGCAGACAATCCTGTGCAAGGGGCGGATGAAAAAACTTTTATGTACGTAAACCATTTTTGTTAAATTTTCGTGTAACATTTTTCCTTGATATCAGATAGAATCTTTGAGAATAAGTCATTGTGTTATATATAAGTTTACATTGTATCACTTACTCTTTCAACATTCCGTGATCTATATTTTTACCTAGAACAAAACACTAAAGTATTTTCTATGATGTTTAAAACGAAACAGAAATTATGAAATCAACTTGTAAACATGGATAAATAACAATTGCCTTCAGTTCGTCTGATGATTGGTTTCCGGTTTCATATATTTTGTACCTCAAATCAAAAGTAAGCAGACAACTTTGAGTAGAAATTCGCGCGGTTTATACACTGATTCTAATTCATTTTTGCTGCTCTCAAGTGGTACAATTAAAAAGCGAGAATAGTATTCCTAATGCGAAACGATGTATTTATAGGTAAGAAACATGTAATTTACCATTACATTGTACAGGAAATTACATTTAAGCATACAGTAAAAAAAATTCTGTCATATAGAAATGTTTCTGTCACGAATGAAGCCTTTCAATAGCCTGGTTAGTCCCAGGGGTACTCTGATATTTTATATACATACGGTGGATTGTACCATTTATTTGGGTTTGCAATATTGAATTTCAATAATTTTGGGGATTTTCAGAAAAATGAATATTTTTGGGGATATGAAGATTTTGTGGGTATTTTTGAGGGATCATCACAAAACTGGACTGGTTTCTGTGCATTTTATGGTCTTTTCTTGAGATCAATGTAGAGAATGACGATATATGATATTCCAGATATTCCAGACATTTTTGTGCGGTAAACAGTAGATGCCACTGAGATTCGTGTCCATGGTATTCTATGTGACAAGAAATAGGCCTATAGGTAAGTGCTGTTAACTTCCTGATCTGTTTATTAGGGAGCGCAGTGGCTCAGTGGTAGAGTGCTTGACTCGAGACAGAGGGACCGCGGGTTCAGGCCTCACCGGTGTCAGTGTGTTGTGTCCTTGAGCAAGATACATTTATCCTTGCTTAGTAGTAGTTCAACCCAGGAAGACCTGTCCCAATATAACTGAAAAAGTGTTGACTGGGACGTAAAGAATCAAATCAACAAACAAAACAAACATCCGCTTATTGTTTTGGAGTAATCTGATCATCCCAGAATCATAATGTAAATGAGTCAAGACAGTTAATGCTTGACGTTCCAACCAATAATTTTTCATTCATATCGGGTCGTTTTTGGCTGGCTGGGTGGAACCAGTACTACACTCAGTGGCCATTGATGAGTTTCATAATCAGCTTACAAGAAATTGACAAAACAATGGGTTAATCTAGCCATTTAAGATAAATTCCCAATATGATAGTTGCCCTGGATGAATATACAGGGTATATATTTACGTCATCACCAAATTGTATGATGTCATTATCTGTTGCTATGGAGATGTTGTATATCACAAACATTGGCTCCATTTCTTCAAAAACAAAAAAGAGGTGTTGAAAAAATGCTGTAAAATGTCAAATTGTAATGTTTTTATTGAAAATTAGCAGAAATATTTGAAATGTACTGGAAAACATTCTGTTTAAGTTCAAATTAGTATTAGCACTGAAAAAATAATAGTGCAGAGCAGAGAACTGGACAGAAAACAAAGCCATGAAAATGATCCATTGCAGCATACTTTGGCTGTTAAACAAATGCAGGAATATGGGGTATGAATGCTTTGGGAGGTATCATAACAGTGTTCTGCTTGAAAATTATATTATATTTTAATAAATGTTGATGGATATAAGCTATATGTGGGTTGTAAGAAAGTCTGCTTATTTTCACTGTCTGTCCTGATATTGGTGTCACAAGCAGCATAACCAGTGATAAACTATTTGTGTAATAATTATTTTCAGTTGAAAAGACCATTTGAGGTTACATTTTACAGAACATTTATTTTTTTAAGAAGAACTATCCTATGATTATGTATGAAATATGTTCTTAAAAAGGTTATCCTGAACTGAAAAGTTTGGGTACCCCCTCGTAAAGCAAAATTTGACCCACGGGTTAGGTATCGCTGGGTCCAGTCTTTTCGATTTAAAAGAATGAAATTGCTTCAAAAACTCATACATATAGACCCTAGAAAGACTGATACATGTTGCTAAGTTTCGATGTGGATTCATTCAATAATTCAGATTTTTGGCTCAGGGGTACAAATACCTCACCCACCCCCAATATGACGGTAAATAAATTAGAAAAATGTGAACACATCTTGTTCACAGCTCACAATTAAATTATCATCAAAATATATAGAAAATAAGGAATATCTGTAGTCATGTAAGACGGACGAAGTTTAGAACCCAAATCAAAATTTCAAACTGTTTCAGAAATCAGGGATAGTCGTAATGAATAACACCTATGACCTCTAGATGATATTATTTCTATGATAATCTAGTATTCGTTAGTTGAAAAATAGCAATAGTAATGTTTAAAATTTCAGATAGTTTACGTTCCTCGTCCTTAAATTATCCAAATTCTAAATGTACTTAAAATTATGCTAATGAAACAACGTTTGCCATTTTAGGAACTCACCAACAGCCATTGCGGGCTAAATGTAACGTTGATAAGTGGTTTGCCCTGGTGCTTTTGGTCTCGAAAAGTAAGAGTAAACGTGGTACTATCCAATGGAGCCTTAATAAAAGTGAAAAGGGTCCTTAAGGCATTCCAGCAATAATTACATAAGAGACATTTGAAAAACACTTAAAATGACAAAATTTCGCATGCTTTAATATTCCCACGAAAAAAAGTTGCTATAGCTCGATGTCATCAAAGTAGCAACCGTTTCTGATTATATTTAATGTTTTGTATGGATGCTGTTGCCATGGCAACGATAAGACCATAACACCAACAACTGCGCATAATGAAGAGTAGGTCACTTTAATTGCCTATAATACGACTTAGAAAGTACACATTCATACAATTTCATTTGCATTTACATTATAACATAGCAAGTGCATGTAAATACATTATACGTGTTAGATGTTTATACTGAGACAAAAATAACCAACAAACAGCTGGAGACCAGCACTCTCTGACGCCATATTAGAGCCAACAACTTTTCTGACGTCACGTTCAAAACGGGTTACATATGTCGCTTCTTACCTCCAGATATTCGTTAAAATTAAAGATATGTGCTTCAAAATTTCAGGAAATGCTCATAAGAGATTGTCCTTTGCAGAGGTAACATGAGCTAGATTTTGATTATCACAACCACAAGGTACCCTTTGTCATATCCTGGCCCATTTACATTTGTATGCAAGAAAAGATACTTACGTGTAATATGACAATGGTCTCCAAAAGAGGTAACTTGTTTACTGCTGTTGCAAGATCAGCTACTTTACAAATTAGCAGACTGTTTTTATAATGCATGTTATGCTATGGTATATAGTAAACTGGAAAAATAGATAATAAATAGCGCCTTACATTATTATAGTCTATAAGAACTCTGACACTGATGTTGACTCCGGTATTGATGCTGATGTTGACCTGTGAGTTGATTAGCTGATTTGTCACGTCCACAGATACAGATTCATTACCCTGTAAATACAGAGAATACATTTATTTAACACCTAGTCGGGTATCTGCCAGGCAGTATAGGCATGACAGGTTTGTCACCTCCGCAGATACAGACCCACTAACCTGTAAATAGAGATAATACATTTTAAACACCTAGTAGGGTATCTTTCAGACAGTATAGGCGTGACAGGTTTGTCATTTCCACAGATACTGACTCATAATACATTTAAACATCTAGTAGGGTATCTGTCAGACAGTATATGCATGACAGGTTTGTAACATCCGCAGATACTGACCCATTAACCTGTAAATAAAGATAAAACATTTTAAACACCTAGTAGGGTATCTGTCAGACAGTATGTGCATGACAGGTTTGTAACATCCGCAGATACAGACCCACTAACATGTAAATAAAGATAAAACATTTTAAACACCTAGTAGGGTATCTGTCGGACATTACAGGCGTGACCGGTTTGTCGATTCCACAGACACTGGACCATTTCCCTGTAAATACAGAATACATTTAAACACCTAGTAGGGTATCTGTCAGACAGTAAAGGCGGGACAGGTTGGTCGATTTCACAGACACTTACTCATTACCCTGGAAATACAGATTACATTTAAAACACCTAGTAGGGTATCTGTCAGACAGTATAGGCGTGACAGGTTCGACGATTCCACAGACACTGACCCATTATCATGTAAATATAGATTACATTTTAAACACCTAGTAGAGTATCTGTCAGACAGTATAGGCGTGACAGGTTCGACGATTCCACAGACACTGACCCATTATCATGTAAATATAGATTACATTTTAAACACATAGTAGAGTATCTGTCAGACAGTATAGGCAGTTCAGGTCTGTTGATTTCACAGATACTGACCAATTACCCTGTAAAAACAGAGAATATATTTCCTAGCAGGGTATCCACACTGGTCAATGTAAACGCACCGGTGGTTGCTACAACGAGCTGGTGGTTGCATTTTTCAGCACTTGTGGTGGCGTAAAAGGTAAAAAAATCTATACCTGTTGACTTTATTATTTATTTATAAACTTGCATTTATTTTATTTGTGATGGCACCTGGCGCACAGATTACCGGTAACATTGCAGTTTATGACTCTGCCAAGCAATTGGTGATATAATTCATGGTTTGGACTGCAAATCCAACACAGTTCTGGAGTTTTGCCGTGACAGGTGCTTTTTTCTAGTGTAACTGCCTAAACTGAGTGAAATCTGCATGTCTAAGCGCAGCTGGTGTCATATTCTCATGAAATAACACCAAAAAAACGATTTCTACTTTGGGTTTTTTTTTCTTGGTAAACTAGCAAATGTTTTATTGAGGAATTTTTATTACCACGCACTGGGAGCATTTTTTGACGCATTGATACAACGCACTGATGGTTGCACAGAATTCCTGTGGTTGCTGGAGCAGACTCACCAGATCATTCGCTGTTCACATAAACGTTGCAAAAATCGCTATTTCAACCAGCACATGATATTTCGATACTGTATAGAAGGCTAATGCGAGCCTGTGCAAACGTGCATACTCCCAAGAGCCTTTGCTACCAGCACAAGAGATATTGATATTTATTACTATGTCCAGTGACTGCCTGCGCAAATGTGCATACTCACCTGAGTATTCGCTGCTGGCGTGAATAGCACACAAATCGCCATATAAGGCAGCACAAGAGATTTTGTACAGTGACGAAGGCTAAGGTAAGCCTGTGCAAATGTGCAGACTCGCCAGATCCTTCGCTGCTCGCACAAAATGGCATTTAATCGCCATTTGAGTCACCACATGAGATTTTAAACTGTGACGAAGGCTCAGACTAGACCAAGCAAATGTGCAGACTCGCCAAAGCCATCGCTGTTCGCATAAATGACACCCAATAATAATGAGTATCACAATCACAAACTGCAGACAAACCCATGGCACTGAGAGGAATAGCCACACAACAATCACGAGACACCAGGGAGACAAACTAAGCAAAGCAGCCAGCTCTCTCTCTTCCCCATCAAGATGATTGCACAACAAGAATAGACATAAAGTAACAGAAAATAGAACAATTACAGAATCCTGTAATGGGAGTAACAATCAACAACGAATCAACAACAACAGATTCACCGCCTTAGAACAGACAGCAGCCAATATCTCTGGGGTGCTAAAATTGCATTTTACTGATACCAAATATTCGCCCTAGAATCTGCTGTTGTTGAAGCACAAGAATTTTAAGCTCGCATGGAGGCTTCTTAACTATTGTAATGTATCATAACAGACAAACAATCTCATTAAATTAAAAGTTTTGGGGCCAATCTGAAAAGTAGGCAGAAACACTCTCAAAGTGCGAACAGGGCTAGCTGTGGGGCATCTCTGGTGAGGCTACACATTTAAAGAGTCACGCTTGAGCCTGCATCAGTGTACATAAACCATAAAATCCATGCCTATTGACTGTATGATTTCTTTATAAGCTTGCAGTTATTTTACTTTTGATGACCCAATGCGCACAAACCGGCAGAAACATTGCAGTGTATGGCTCTGTCATGCAATTGGCGTTTTAATCCATGGTTTGACCGACAAATCAGACACAGTTGTGGAGTTTGACAGTGACAGGTGCTTTTTCTATTGTGACTGCATAACTTCAGGAAATTCTGCATGTCTAAGCACAGCTGCAGCTATGTTATCATAGTCCCATGAAATAACATCCAAAAACGATAACTATTCTCTATTTTTCTATGCAGAGAAGGCTCTGGCGAGTCTGTACATTTGCACAGGCTCACCTGAGTCTTCGTCCTGGTACTGAAATATCATGTGCTGGCTCAAATAACGATTTATGTACCGTTTATAAGGACAGTGAATGCTGTGGTGAGGCTGCACCAGCAACCACAGGAATTCTGTGCAACCATCAGTGCGTTGTATCAATGCGTCAAAAATGCTCCAATTGCGTTGTAATAAAAATTCCTCAATAAAACATTTGCTAGTTTACCAAGGAAAAAAACCCAAAGTAGTAATCGTTTTTTGGATGTTATTTCATGGGAATATGACACCAGCTGCGCTTAGACATACAGAATTCACTCAATTTAGGCAGTTACGCTAGAAAAAAGCACCTGTCATGGCAAAACTCCAGAACTGTGTTGGATTTGCAGTCCAAACCATGAATTATATCACCGATTGCTTGGCAGAGTCATAAACTGCAATGTTACCGGTGGTCTGTGCGCCAGGGTCATCACAAATAAAATAAATGCAAGTTTATAAATTTAATAATAAAGTCAACAGGTATAGATTTTTTTTACCTTTTACGCCACCACCGGTGCTGAAAAATGCAACCACCAGCTCGTTGTAGCAACCACAAGTGCGTTTACATTGACCAGTGTGGTATCTGTCAGACGGTTTTTCGATTCCAAAGATACTATCTCATTAACTTGTAAATAAAGATAATACATGTTAATACCCAGTACTTTGTTAATGTTACCCTGCTCTTGGTGCCATACATTGGTTTTTACATACTGTAAATCCGGAAAGTTTCGCGAGAATTTTATTTTCGCGAATACCATTAAAAGACATTTTTGCAATGCTAAAAATTCGCGACTATGGCATGATTTACCTATATCAGTAAACGACTGAGTGATTTCGGCATTTCGAAATGATTTGCGAAGTTTCGCGAAAATAAACCCTCGCGAGAATTTCCGAATTTACAGTATTCATTTGCCTTATGGTTAAAGATATTTCAGAGGACCATGAAACGAAAATAAAAATCAAACACATGAGCATTTTTTTCCTTCAGCATTAATCTTCGCTGCTTCCCACGAAAGCGGGTTTTCTATTGTGTATTTTAGGTTGCACTCTGTGGATTAAAACATTAGAATATCTCGTAGAACAAAGAGAACCAAAATGGTCCAAATGCAAAGTAAGAAAGAGGGCAAAATTCAGGAATTGATACAATCAAGCACCACACCTGACCCAGAATACCAATGGGAAAGTGACAACGTCACAATTAGACATCACAAACGACACCAAGAGGCCAGCCCTTTCCCAGCAGGTGATCACAAGGCATCAACAAACAGACGTGCATGAAAGCATAACAAAACAAGACAGAGAAATAACATTAATGATACACAAAAGAAGCACCGGCTTGGAACGGTCAGTAAAAATACTTTACTGGAGGGCTTAAACCAATGGAAAGGGATTGTACACACAATCCTGAGGATTGGAATAATAAGAGCATTAAATGATAGTGCGGGGAGACTTTTTTAGGGCCGCCAGCACGCAGTACAGACAAAACAACCCTGATAAAACACGAATATATTCGCGACCCTTTGACACTCTACTTACTGATATAACAGACACTTTGCCGTGATCAGCCTTCCCTTGCATAAAGTAATTATAGCTCTCCCATTGTGGTGGAGTACAGCAGTATTTCGTCTGCCCGATGACTGAGGCGACACAACAGAGAATTACCAATACCTTCATCAGTCTTCTAAAAAAATACATCTGAAAATGTCGTCTGCTGAAGTCGTCTGCCGCAAATAATTGCCTAACATTACTGACGAATTGAGTATAGAAGCAAACAGCGTGGACCCTATGGCAGCAGTCTGATCTGGGTCCACACTGTTTGCCATAGAGGTTTCTTAAACATTTCAGCAGACGAGAAAACCAGACGACTTTTGTTGCGATTGGCGCATTAAGGGTTAACCCTTGTATTCTGGTGTATTTTCCCTTACAGATTAACCTATTTTTAAGCTGAATGGGATTTCCCTCTTTTAGCAATTGGACCAGTCCTCTTCCGTTTTAAGAGTTGTTGGGTGGTAGTCAAGTTTTAATAGAACATTCTGTAAGCAAACAGTGGAGAACCTGATCGTTCTGCACTGTTTGCCGATGTCCCATAAAAAAGACGATAGGCTTAAATGGGTAAATACACTTAATATGGAATTGTCCACTTCACGATCCGCAGGTGTGCACAATAATCACTATGTGAGTCCGTCTGTCTGTTTGGCCGTCAGTACGTCTGTCAGTCCATCCTTCCGTCAGCAGTTAGTAAAAATCCTGATTACTCCAAAACCACACAGTGTGTTTTGATCCAATTTTGCATACATATGCATGTCAACATTGTCTAAACACTGGCATGCGTAACACCCTTTTTGATGGACGAGGCTTTGCTGGGCATCAGTCCGGTCGGTCATGGTCAGTTAGTGAAATGCTCATAACTCTTGAACCACATATACTCAAAACCAAAAGTAACTTTACACTGTTATTATACATACCTTTTTTGGTTATTGGTAAGTGGAAATTTTAAATGTGTTTTACTCATATTAAAGTTAAATCAATTATTCATATGGCAGTTGAATTTCATGTTTTTGCTGTCATAAATGCAACCACTATGCCCTAATGAAAAAAGCAATTGTGCAAAATAAACTTTTCCAAAACGCATCGTTTTTTATCTGTTACTGTAGCTTTGCGATTTAACATTTTTTAACTTTAAAGAGCCAGTCTGAAAGACAGGCTATTGAATTATTGTTAACAGTTGAAATCAGCCTGAATCACCCTTTGAGTAACACAAATCAGAGTTGTGTTTTACGTACATACACCTTTTTGTGAACTTTACAGTGCTTTCAATGGCATTTTCCATAAGAAATTGTCTGCCCTTTTATTCCAAACCGATGAGAATTTTTATCAGATTATCGTGTCACATACTTAGGGCATTAGTCTTAACAAATCGCTGATTAAAAAAAATCAAATGTCATCTGAGATAAAACTTTTAGCAGGGACTAAAGTTTACTATTGTTTTAATTCAAAGGGAGATAATTTCAAAGTGAACCAACTTTAAGATGCTGCCAAAAACAAACTATAAGTCAGAGACAATTTGTCTTGCAGTATTTTTAATGGGCAATCGATGGCCCTTAAAAACCGTGTTCGAATCCTAGGTTTACTTTGGATTTTGCTCGGAAATGCTGATTTTGTGTTTTTAATGAAAGCACAGATAACTCGAAAGAATGTTAATTTACCAAAGTTGTTTTTAGTGAGTTAGGTTAGGGCGGGTACCAATAACTCATTGCAATGTTTAATTTGGTAAAAATCAAAAACCGTAAAGATATATTTGGTAGTTCAAAGTGTAAAGTTACTTTTGGTTTTGAGTATAGTATATTTGGATCAAATTTTGCATACTTATTTAGTTTAAGATCGTTCAGCCACTGATATGCAAAACGGTGACGAGGATGCTTTGAGAATTTAAAACATAGAAAACTGAAGAAAAACACAAAATCTAGGTTTAATTGAAAAGTATGCAATTCAAGATTATAAATAACAGCAATGTTTTAGAGACTTGGTATCGAAATTCTGCTATAATCACAGTGTGTGTCCGTCTATCTGTCCAGTTTGCTTTCCACAGATTCCTACTACCACCGAAAACAGTAAACCCTGTGTTAAACGGCCACTCAAAAATAGACATAACAAAGACATTAATGGCAAATGGTAGCTTAATGAAAGTCCAAAGTATTGCAGAATGCTCCCTTTGGATCATTCTGTAATACTTTTGACCTGCTTTAGGCGATAGTTGGTCTTGAAAACCAACTTTCTCTCTTTAGAGGGTGGCCGCTTTACGCAGGTTCTACTGGACTGTTTAATCTACGGCCACCATGGGTCGTGCACATTACAGTCAGTTGATTTTGCGCTTTAAGGAGTCACAGCCTCCTATCCATATGTCCGCGAGCAGTAAATGCTTTGGCGAGACTGTACATATGCGCAGGCTCGTCTAAGCATTTGGTGATCGTATAAAAATTATGTGATAAGTACTAAAATCTCAAAAATTAGCATAAAATCATTTTAGAATCAAAGCACTTACCCTTTGGTTTCTGACGATATATACAAATAAAAATGATGTTGTTTTTTCAACAAATATTAGATAAAGGCGTATCTACTGATCATATGGTGGAAACATTCCTTCGTCTCTGGAGTTGTACCCATCTCAACAAATGATAAAGACTAAAGACAATGCCCTTTTAATGTGGGCTTCAACGCAAGAAAAAACTGTTTTTGTTGGCATGCGTACAACCAAGGCGCAGACCAGACAAAGGCGCAGACCAGCCCGAGCAGCTGCGCAGTCTGATCAGCGTATTTGTTATTCGCTATCTGGAAAGTATACTCCGTAAAAATTAAGCGTTTGTTTGTTTGATTTGATTCTTTACGTCCCATCAGCAATCTTTCAGTTATATAGGGACGGATCTTCCTGTGTTGAACCAGTACTAAGCTAGTATTAATGTTCTTGCTCAAGGACACAACACAGTGACGCCGGTGAGGCCCTTCGGTCTCGATTCAAGCACTCTACCACTGAGCCACTGCGCTAACTAAATAAGATAAGCGTAACTTTACACAGCTGAACAGCCCTGGCCCCGTAAGCTGAGCACAAAATTGATCCTGCTCATAAATGTTAAAATGCCAACAATTTCCTGCTCATAAATGTTAAAATGCCAACAATTGTTGACATTTTAACATTTATGAGCATGATAAATACAACATATGAGAGATTTAAAGCAAGAAACGTCTTCATTTGTCGGTATTTTAGTTTTTATGAGCAGTTGAAATTTTGTGCTCAGTTGAGTTGAGCATGACAAAAGTATTATAACCTCGGGTCCTGTATAACCTTTTAACTGTTTTAAATAATTTGCTCTGTTTAGATAGGAGATAACTAGAACAATAACAGGTGGACATTTTTAATATTTATCACTGGAGAAATGTTGATCTCGAGCTGATTTTAGATGAAAGAAATAGCAAGTTAACACCAAAATGGGTGGCAGTTTAGCACTGTAACAATGTGTTACTTTACACCAAACATGGTGGCAGCTGAACTGCTGGTCTTGATATAACATTTCATTTGCTTTAAATGCTACTACTGCCGTGCCAACCAAGAGTGACAGTGACGTAATATTTTGTTTACAAATGTTAAGTAAAACTTTAACTTGTACACTCCACTATAGCTAACGCGAATCGATAGATCACTTGAGTATTAACCCTGCCCTGCGGATAGGATGAATACACAAGTGATCTATCGAGTATAAGTCCCTGATAACTACGTAAACAAACATGACCTCACTGTCACTCTTGGCTGGCAGGACAGTATATATACACTGTGTTCGATTGTATTGATCCGGATGATAACTACAGCAATTACAGATAGAAATGTTTATCAGTGGCCTTCGGGGTTAATATCAAACATTCCTGCTTAGCTACGGAGACTAGATAGAACCGTGAAACTTAGGCCGTAGCATGCTAGGCTCTAGTTTTTACTGAAAGCAGATATCGTGCTGATGAGATTTCGCCGGTGGATCGGTCACTTTGTTGTTCCTTAACAATAAAGTAAGGAGTTCATCAAGAATCCCTTTTCCAGAATAGTATTAGGTCGCAACAGCTGTTACTGTGTCGCAAGGAGTTGGTAGACGTGCGCGGACCCAGGATGTTGCATCTTGGAATGGTCAGAGGGAGAATTTTGAAAACTTTTTCGTTGTTGTTGTTTTTGTATGTGTGTGTGTGTGTGTGTGTGTGTGTGTGTGTGTGTGTGTGTGTGTGTGTGTGTGTGTGTGTGTGTGTGTGTGTGTGTGTGTGTGTGTGTGTGTGTGTGTGTGTGTGTGTGTGTGTGTGTGTGTGTGTTTTGTTTTTTTTTAAAGTTATTTACTTATTATACAAAGGGGGGTCCGTACCAGTATTAGTAGGAAAATCTATACCCAGTAAACAAAGTGGGCCGCCATTTAAATGGCGTTTCGCTGACGGGCCGATGCCGATGACCCGACACTAAATACTCGCTGGGTAGCTTCATGATTTTCCAAGTTCATACCAGTATTCCTAAGAAAATCAACAGCTTTGTGATAGAACATTCTGAAAGTAAACAGTGGAGAACTTGATCAGGCGCCCCGTTTTGAGGCGTTTGATCTGGGTTTACACTGTTTGAATATGTCCCGCAAAAAGAAATCTACTCATACCACAATAATTCAGTACCGAATCTCAAAATGACTTGTTGCAAGTGTCAATTAGAATTGACTCGGAGTAAGGATTATAGTTAAAAACTTACTTCGAGCTAGCGCTGTCTCTCGGTCACTCAAACTACATGTAATTAGAATCCTAGCAATCCACACGCTGACCGGTAGTTTGAAGTACAGGGAGTGAACAGAGGAACGCCGTTTGTGTACAGTACAGACAACAATCATTTACCCAACCATTCCATTCACCATTCATTCAGCTAGCGTGCACCTGTCACTCACATTCAGGTATATATACTAAAACCAAGTTCTAATCGGTCACTTTTCAAACTCATTATTTCTGACAAAACGCTAATAAAATTGAAATGATTTTTTGCTTTATTTGTGCATTTTATTGGGCAAACGTGTAGCAGCGTTTTTGAACAGTTTACTTTTACTGCAAAGTTTTTTGGGTTACAAATGCAAAAATCGACTTTTTTTTAAGAAAAACGGTTTTGAGAGTAGTTTTTTTATATATAAAATTGACGTTTAGGTGGTTACAAACTGGTCTGGCCGCCTTGAAAAACACCAAACAATTAAAATTTTGATTATGGTGGATTTTTTACGCATTTTTGAAATGTTGCATTTTTCAAAATTTTTTGACATTTTTGAAATTCATCAGTATTTTCTGGTTAAATTGTTTAATGCACTTAATTTTATTTGAACGCTGTAGGCCAAACACAGTAGAACTTGATTAGTCCATTTTTGGCGATTATTGTTTTACGACTACTGTACACTCCCGGTTCAATGTGAGAGTTTAAAATCGATTTGGTAGCATTATATTATTGTATTTTTGGGGACGGATGTTAGTCCGTTCCCCAATTTTAACAATAGCGTTTTGACCACACGTCGTAATTTGCTCTTGCACTGTTGAACACATCAGTATGTTACCATTAATCCCAATTTTTCAGCATATGTGTTGCAAAGTATCAGGTTAAATGGTTGATTTAGAGGCAGCGTGGTAAACAGTTGATTCTGGATCAGTTACTTTCTGAGAAGCCGGCTGATATGGATCTACATTGTATTCAAAACAGGGCATTACCAAGCCGCATGATAAGGGATTAATACGATCCTAGCAACACCTATTAAGAAGCTTCCGCGTAAAAATAGTTCAAACTTGTTTCGTGTTTTTTATTGTCGTTGTTGTTTTTGTCTTTTTAAAAATAGGTCTAGATCTACAGTATTTGAGATTTATCTGCTCGATTTCAAAAAACCAATCATAAATATATGTAAATTATTATCGCGCAATAATAAATTTATATAATTAGCGACCACGTGAGCAGGGAACCAGTTGATACATATACAAGAATTGGCTTTTTAAAAAAGTTAGCGGTCGTTTAGCGATATGATTTTAAGTCGTCTTACGCACTACATACTTGTGTTTGAACCTCTCAGACTTGTCCAATTGCATTAATATTTGTTATAAGTTTTGATTATTAATATCCCAGCTGTGATTTTATATTTATTTTTTACAATTTAATACATTTTCCCATTTAATGCACCCTGGAAAATGCAAAAGCCAAAAGGTAAATAAAATCTAAACCTGTTGACTGTACAATGTGCAGACTTCACGGAGCCTTCGTTTCTAGCATAAATGTGAACCATATCACCATTTGAGTCAACACGACCTTTTGGTACTTAACGCATTGTCCAGTGACGAAAACTCGGGCGACTCCGCGCAAACATGTGCAGACTCGCCTTCGCAGTCGCATTGTTGAGTGGTCAGGCAAATGTGCAGACTCGTCATGCATTCGCTGCTCGTATAAGCAACAACCCAATCACCATTTGATCAAACACGCGACATTTTAATACTGTTGCGAAGGCTCAGACGAAACTGTCAGCGCAAATATGCAGACTCGCCAAAGCCGTAGTCACTTCACAATGCGATAAGTGTCAAAATCTCGTGCTCTCTCAAATGGCGATTTCGGTGTCATTTTTGCAAGCAGAAAATGCTCTAAAGAACAGGCTCACCTACTGATTCATCACAGTTCCAAAATATCATGTGGTGGCTCAAATGGAAATCTGTGTTCCAGAAGCGAAGGTTCTGGTGAGTCTGCACATTTGCACAGGCTCGCTTGAGCCTTCGTAGTAGTATCAGAATCCCATGTGCATGCTCGATCGGCGGTGTGTGTGTCATTTATGCGAGCAGCGAGTTAAGGCTCTGATGAATATTCACAAGGCTGCACAGGTTCACCTGAGCCTTTTGTCACTCGACAATCTAATAAGTACCAAACTCTCTTGCTGGCCCGAAATGTGCTTTCGCTGTCATATATGACTTCAGCGAATGCTCTGGTGAGTCTGCACATTCGCACAGGCTCAACTGAGCCTTCGTCACTGTACCAAATTTTTTTGCGTTGGCTCAAATGACGACTTGTGTCCTATTTATACGAGCAGCGAAGGCTCTGGCGAGTCTGCACCAGTAAATACAACAACGGGGTGCAACCATCGTTGCGTTATTTCAATGCTCACTTCAAGGTTATGAAAATCCTCAATAAAACTTTTATCAAGAAAATGTCGTTTCATGGAGGTGCTTTCATCAATATAGGCTGCTAACTGACTCAAGGGTCGTTGTCGACTTTTGAAAAGTGGTACGATCTTGAAATGTAGTATGCGTCTTTCGAGTGTCAAAGGCACGTGTGTGTGTGTGTGTGTGTGTGTGTGTGTGTGTGTGTGTGTGTGTGTGTGTAGGGGTGGGAGGGGGAGCACGAGAGAAACGACCCCTCTCGTTGGGGGATAGGGCCTCCCTAAAGAAATATTTCTAATTCAAAATGTCCGTAAAAGCGATTCTAATGCATTTTGAGGTCATATTTTTCTAGTGAAGCCAAGTTTATTTTTTACAAGCATTAGCTTTTTTTTAAAAAATGCATATAGCAGCTTTTTGAACCCTCACCATCAATGCATTAACACATATTTCGGCCCATCGGCGGTGGCGGTGGACAGTTTCTATTTCTCAACCAAAACATAGTTGCGGGTACTCAAAGAATTGTCTCAATAAGACAGTTCTTTAAAGCATCCAAACATATGTTTAAATCTCTACCAAGGCATATGTTGTGGATAATCAAAATGGAACTGTCTCATCTTTTGAGTACCCAAAGCAAATATTAAAACTGATGGACAAGAAAACATTCTCACTATTACGCTGGAATTGTTTGCTAATCTAGACCTATGATTCTATATCGAGAGAAGACTCAACAAATCAGGTTGCGCATCTACAACATTACTACGGGTTAACACGAAATCATGTTTGATTCGAAACAGCATAATTTTATATTATTTTTTTTCTGTTTCTTCTCAGCTCACAGGGGTCGGCAATGATGATTTAAGACCACTTTGATGCACGCTCACTATTATACTTTAATTGTAATTGGTGCCACTTTCTTAATCTTATTTTTTGTAACGTCCGCTTTTCACACCCTGATGCCCCAAGAATGTGTGTGTGTGGGGGGGGGGAGGGGGGGGGGGGCTGAGATTTTCATATATATACGTAGGCTGGGACCATTTTTGGGGGTTCAAAATCTTGAATTTCAATATTTTTTGGGGGGGTTCAGAAATATGATTATTTTGGGGGGTATGAAGATTTTGTGGATATATCATAACAAAATTGGACTGGTTTTAGAGGTCATTTCTATACATTTCAGGGATTTCAGGGGTTTTCTTAAAGTCAATGTGCAGGATGGGGATATTATTTTGGGTAGCCCAAAATTACAAATATTTTTTGGGGTCTGGCTGATATTCCCGATATATTTTGGGGGTAGACAGTAGATGCTGGGTCCAAGCCTACGTATGAAGAAAAATATGAGAGTACATAATAATGTCTAAGTTCAAAACTCCCAAATATACTATCAAATGTGCACAAAATATAGACTGCACATGTTCAACGTGGGAACAACCATAATGCAAAGTTTGAATATAAAAGAATGAAAGCTGCTGGAGTTACAGATTACATTAACGAGACACCCAAACTATTTCGGATGGAAAAATGTCCAAGATCAACGGAAAATATTTTTCAAATGTGCACAAAATAGGAGGTACACATGTTCAATGCATGAATGATCAATCATTATGCAAAGTTTGAATAATAAAGATATGAAAACTGTGGGAGTTACAGATTACACAAACTAGACACCATCTAAGCATTTTGAACGTAAAAAATACCTAAGTTCAAGACCCCAAAACACGAAACAAAATATTTGGGGAATGTGCGCCAAATCAGAGATGCACATGTTCAATCGTATCATCATGCAAAGTTTTCATATAAAGGAACGAAAACTGTTGGAGTTACAGATTACACAAACTATACACCCAAAGCCATTTCGGAGTGAAAAAAATTCTAAGTTCAACACCCGTCAAAAATTGAGAAAATATTTTTCAAATGAACACAAAATAAGAGATGCACATCTTCAATGTGTGAACAATCATTATGCAAAGTTTGAATATAAAGGAATGAAAAGTGTTTGAGTTACAGATTACACAGACCAGACACCATCTTAGCATTCTGGACAGAAAATATGTCTAAGAGCAACGCCCCTCAAAAATAAGAAACTTGATATTCATGAATTATGCACAAAATAGGAGGTGCACATCTTCTATATGTGAACAATCACTATGCAAAGTTTTAATAAAAATGAATGAAAACTTTTGGAGTTACAGATTACAAAAACTAGGCACCCTAAAAGTATTGCGGATGGATGGACAGACGGAAAGACGGAATCCCTTACAAATGGATTCTTGTTGGTTGCCAATAAAGCGTAAGTACCCAACAAATCCCAGAAAAGTTTAATGGAATAAACTTCATTTTGAGTTTATAATGCCTAGGTTACATTTGCTACGGTCGTCGTACGATTTATTTGTCTACGATTTTCTCTACGATTTTTTCGGCATCTTAGGCGGCTAAAAGCTACGACGTATGTGTTTACATTGCTTACGATCACCTTACGATTTCTTTCGGCGACAAACTAGAACAAAAGTTTACAGAGACCTTGCGGATATCGTACGACAACCGCAAGGTTATCGTACAATCATCATGTTATCTTCACGACCTCCCTATATAAATCGCACGATGCCCGTACGATGACCTTGCGGAAGTTGCAAGGAGTCGGTACGCTGACTGTGCAATTGTCGTGTAATTATGTGCATGGATTCAAACGGCTATCCATGTTCATTTTTGCATTCCATTTGAACTATGTTTCAAAGTCATGTGATCACAAATCGTGATGTGAAGAGGCTAGTGTTTTAGTTGAACATGGTCCCAAGGTATGAAACAGCGTGATACCTTTGTGTATTTAATGTCGATTTCTAAGTTCTGCAGTTTTCATAAAGTTTAAATCACAGAATATTGCAACCACTTTTTTATAGTACACTTTTATAATTCGAAAAGTAGCACTTTAATTGAAAATATAAAGATGCTTTTATTGTATCAGCGTAGACTAAAACGCTTATTATGGTTTTATTCAGTTAAATCATTCAAAGGCACTCTACGGCCAGCAACACATAAAATCTGCGTCATAAGCAAAAATGAAGTCGTTGCATGCGAACAGCAAAGGTACTGATCAGAATGCGCTTTCTTCCACTCGGCCTGGTCAGCACATTTGCCATTCGTTTTCAGTAAAATACATTTTGTAGAACATTCATTCATTCAAATTTCAATGTTCGAACTAGTCACATCTTCTCACTTCGAGATTTTATTCCTTGAAGTAATACTCAAATTCAAATCCCAGAGTTATAAATAACAAAAATATCTGGACTTTTTTTTAATCTTATCTAATTAATTAAACCCCTTATCCAACCACCATTTTATATACTGAAAATGCATATGCATTTCACGTTAGGTGCATATTTTGAATTGCTCTTCAGATAATTTTATCATGGAAACATACTCTATGGGCCCTGATTAGCAAGCACGGATCCAGAAAGTTATGTCAGAGGGGGTCCAACTCAACTTTTTTTACTTGATAAGGGCGAGAGGATCCAAATACCACTAAAAGCGGGGGTCATTATTGGCCCGCTAGCGAAACGTCATTTTAAATGGCGTTTCGCTGGCAGACCGATGCTGGCCCGTCATGTAATGCTGGCTTGGTACATGTTTAGCTTTGAGATTTTCTACGGGATTTGGACCAGTATTGATAAAAAAAACTATATTTTTGTGATTTTCCAGGGGAGGGGGGGGGGGGTCCGGCCCCCTGTCCCCCCCTCTGGATCCGCTCATGATTAGACTGCTTCCATCAGCAAACTGAACTGTGTCCATATTGAGTCACACTGAGTGGTGGTATAAGAAACATCACCTGAAGACAAATATTGAAATGAAACAAACAGCTAATGATAAGTCTCCGTGAAATTGTTGACACGTCGCAAGGCGAACGCACGATCATCGTGCCATCGACTTAGGGTTACCGCAGGATGACCGTCCGATGTCCATACGATTTTATGGGCCCTGCAAAGGCATCGTACAGCGACCTTGCGGGCTCCTTACGACTATCGCAAGAGTGTACGATCATTTTTGGGCCAAGATGACAATCTAAAACCCTGCGTTGTCCTCACGATCATCGTGCGGTGCCCGTACGGGGATCGTACGATGTCACTGCGATGTGTCTACGGGCTACAGGCTTACGATTTTTTCAAATTTGTCATTGTGCGGAGTTAAACAAAATCGTAGAGGCCACGATGCCTGTAAATCTGTACGATGATCGCAAGGTCTCCCTGCGGAGGCGGTACGGAAACGGTGATTTGGACATCGTACGGGCATCGTATACTCGTCATAGGGCAAATGTAACCGAGGCATTAGCTCCCTTTATATGCAAATGAGGTTTATTCCGTAATTGATTTTGGAAATTTAAAGTACCAAGAAATTTCGGAAATTTAAAGTACCCAACGAGAGTCCATTCGTGAGTACGAACGGACGGAGTGGACCTACTACTAGACCTGCTTTCGCTGAGGCCACGCAGGTAATAATGATTATGAAACAAGTATTAGCCTAAAAAAGCTGGCGGTCGTTTAACCTGATTATAATATGTATTCATGCCTACTGCATGCTTCAATTTTTAACTTCTCGAGCCTGTCCATTTACAATGGTTCAAAGCTCTGAGATATAAACGTCAGAGCTGTAATTGTTTACCATTTAAAACGTGCTTCCATCGCGTATAGGTCTATTTTTTTTATGTGGCTTGATTTTAAGTACCCGGCTTATGCATGGCCATTTATAGTCTATCGTGAACAAGATATGTTATGATAATGGATCTAGCATGCGACACAATTATGGAACGTTATTTGACAACATTGGACAGCCCATTTTTACGATATTTTTTTTCTAAAACTGAGGCCAAAAAGCAAGGTAACAGTGACACTGAATGATATTCGACACTCCCTGACCCCCAGGATGTGTCCACAAAACAAATTCGGGATTCCTATATCATATAATATAGGATTTATGCTCGTGACACGATTTTTCTAGATCTGAGGGCATATGTTAAGGTAGGGTACGCGACGCTCCGTGACCCCAAGATACATGAATTCACGAATTTTGGCATTCCTACTTCAAATAATACAAGAGATATGATCCCGACATTATGTCAACACTGAAACACTGTCTCAGAGCTGACAGCAGCAGAAACCACTTGGTGCCTAAATCAATTTTACTGGACAGATCTTCACTCTAGATGGATTCTGCTAAAGTCAAAAGCTGAGAAAGAATAGTATCTTAATTTGACCATATGTACATACAAATGGACGGTGATACTAAAGTATGAGAGTAAGTCCTGTTCCTTCAGCAATTAAGTACCTATAGTCTTATATTGTAGATACGTATGCATAACCATTAATAGTCTATAATAAAACTGTTTACCGTGTCCGTTATATGGCAGTACATCAATTCATATCTAATTTCGTGTGATGTAGATACAAATAAGAAATGACAATTTATATAGGAACCAAGTGGTTTCAAATTTTGATGCTGCCAGTTCTAAGGAAGTGGTTTTGATGTTGATTAATTGTTTATTGTTTCTTCTATTTTTTTTTCTTGGTCCTTGTTTGGCTTTTTTGTTGTAAGGTTTTAATTAACCATTCTTGTTAGCTAAATCACAGGTTGTACAAAAGGTATCAAACTAAAAATCTCCCTATTTGAAGACTTGAACGCTTAAATACAGCCGTCCCCATCAGTACTCTCAGTGCTTTGATTTCAATTCTCAAGGAGGACGGTGACGTCTGGTAACAATGAATAATCAATGAAAATTTCAATGACGTGTCGCTGATAGTAAAGCGTACAGAGCAGTGCAAAGTCTCTATGTAAATTGCAAGCGTAAAGCGGAATTTCAATGATTAACCTGCTAAAAGTGTTTGTCTTATGTTGTTGAGTAGCAAAAATGACGAGTCTAATGGAATCAAAACTTTTGAGGTTTATTCTTCTTATATCATGCTAGCCAGTAACATCTTTAAACGAACAGAAACGTTAATTTGTGTTATGATTTATATCATAGAAAAAGTGTGACTTTTTGAAATGCGAGTACCTTTTCTCTAGCTTCATCCGTGCAAGAAGTACACATCATTTTGAAATGAAATAACTTGCAGAGTCTCGGCAAAGTATTGCTTCACTTAAAAACATGAATTTTGTATACCCTATGTTTCACTTTCTGAACAAGCATAAAAATGTAAGGTGACCAATTTGCAGTTGGTTTTAGTGAATATGATGTAAAGGCCGTCTGTTTTTACTCTGTTATATTGAAAAATGCGGGTGTAAGTTAACAGCAAAAGTGGTGACAGCTGCGCTGGCATTTCATATGGTGTAAACTTACACTTGCTTTCCTACTTAAACAGCTTGAAGCGAATATTTCAGCAATGATACTTTTTCAAATTTCTACCTGTTATTATGTCCCTGCCTATTAAAAGAAGGGAGGTGGACATAGTATTTGGCATTCTGCTCTTCCTTTGTTCCGTTTGTCCATCCTTCTGTCTCCCTAAAGTAGTAGGTACCTGGTGTGCCTAACTGCTCCAACAGTTTAATGAAATTTACATGTGATTTGGTCCTGGCCTGACTATGTGCATATTATATGCATATAATCATTTTCAGGCTTTATTAGAATCAGTGATAACCTGCAGATGGTGGATACCTTGTGTGCGCAACTCATACATTTCTTTGCAGATTCTTTTGAAACTTTACAGATGTTTTGGCCATCATCCAAAGATGTGCGTGTGGTATGGATATAACTCTCAGATAATTTTTGCCACAATCAGATTAAAACCTGATAATATAATTAAATTAAGTTAGTGGTGCAAACATCAAATATTAATCAGGTTGTTATTGCCACTTTAAAGGGTATATATCTTTCAAAAGCTCTTACTTTCAAGAATTTTTTCCTGTATAAACAAAAATGCTGTTGGTCTGTATTTGCATTTCAAAAAGTCACACAAAGAAGCAGTTCTAATCGGTCACTTTTCAAACTCATTATTTCTGACAAAACGCTAATAAAATTGAAATGTCTTTTTGCTTTATATGTGCCTTTTAATGGGCAAACGTGTAGCAGCGTTTTTGAACAGTTTACTTTTACTGCAAAGTTTTTTGGGATACAAATGCAAAAATCGACTTTTTTTTAAGAAAAACGGTTTTGAGAGTATTTTTTTTATATATATAAAATTGACGTTTAGGTGGTTACAAACTGGTCTGGCCGCCTTGAAAAACACCAAACAATTAAAATTTTGATTATGGTGGATTTTTTACGCATTTTTGAAATGTTGCATTTTTCAAAATTTTTCGACATTTTTGAAATTCATCAGTATTTTCTGGTTAAATTGTTTAATGCACTTAATTTTATTTGAACGCTGTAGGCCAAACACAGTAGAACTTGATTAGTCCATTTTTGGCGATTATTGTTTTACGACTACTGTACACTTCCTGTTCAATGTGAGAGTTTAAAATCAATTTGGTAGCATTATATTATTGTATTTTTTCAATTCTCAAGGAGGACGGTGACGTCTGGTAATAATGAATAATCAATGAAAATTTCAATGATGTGTCGCTGATAGTAAAGCGTACAGAGCAGTGCAAAGTCTCTATGTAAATTGCAAGCGTAAAGCGGAATTTCAATGATTTACCTGCTAAAAGTGTTTGTCTTATGTTGTTGAGTAGCAAAAATGACGAGTCTGATGGAATCAAAACTTTTGAGGTTTATTCTTCTTATATCACGCTAGCCAGTAACATCTTTAAACAAACAGAAACGTTAATTTGTGTTATGGTTTATATCATAGAAAAGTGTGACTTTTTTAAATGCGAGTACCTTTTCTCTAGCTTCGTCCGTGCAAGAAGTACACATCATTTTGAAATGAAATAACTTGCAGAGTCTCGGCAAAGTATTGCTTCACTTAAAAACATGAATTTTGTATACCCTATGTTTCACTTTCTGAACAAGCATAAAAATGTAAGGTGACCAATTTGCAGTTGGTTTTAGTGAATATGATGTAAAGGCCGTCTGTTTTTACTCTGTTATATTGAAAAATGCAGGTGTAAGTTAACAGCAAAAGTGGTGACAGCTGCGCTGGCATTTCATATGGTGTAAACTTACACTTGCTTTCCTACTTAAACAACTTGAAGCAAATAATTCAGCAATGATACTTTTTCAAATTTCTACCTGTTATTATGTCCCTGCCTATTAAAAGAAGGGAGGTGGACATAGTATTTGGCATTCTGCTCTTCCTTTGTTCCGTTTGTCCATCCTTCTGTCTCCCTAAAGTAGTAGGTACCTGGTGTGCCTAACTGCTCCAACAGTTTAATGAAATTTACATGTGATTTGGTCCTGGCCTGACTATGTGCATATTATATGCATATAATCATTTTCAGGCTTTATTAGAATCAGTGATAACCTGCAGATGGTGGATACCTTGTGTGCGCAACTCATACATTTCTTTGCAGATTCTTTTGAAACTTTACAGATGTTTTGGCCATCATCCAAAGATGTGCGTGTGGTATGGATATAACTCTCAGATAATTTTTGCCACAATCAGATTAAAACCTGATAATATAATTAAATTAAGTTAGTGGTGCAAACATCAAATATTAATCAGGTTGTTATTGCCACTTTAAAGGGTATATATCTTTCAAAAGCTCTTACTTTCATGATTTTTTTCCTGTATAAACAAAAATGCTGTTGGTCTGTATTTGCATTTCAAAAAGTCACACAAAGAAGCAGTTCTAATCGGTCACTTTTCAAACTCATTATTTCTGACAAAACGCTAATAAAATTGAAATGTTTTTTTGCTTTATATGTGCCTTTTAATGGGCAAACGTGTAGCAGCGTTTTTGAACAGTTTACTTTTACTGCAAAGTTTTTTGGGTTACAAATGCAAAAATCGACTTTTTTTTAAGAAAAACGGTTTTGAGAGTATTTTTTTTATATATATAAAATTGACGTTTAGGTGGTTACAAACTGGTCTGGCCGCCTTGAAAAACACCAAACAATTAAAATTTTGATTATGGTGGATTTTTTACGCATTTTTGAAATGTTGCATTTTTCAAAATTTTTCGACATTTTTGAAATTCATCAGTATTTTCTGGTTAAATTGTTTAATGCACTTAATTTTATTTGAACGCTGTAGGCCAAACACAGTAGAACTTGATTAGTCCATTTTTGGCGATTATTGTTTTACGACTACTGTACACTTCCTGTTCAATGTGAGAGTTTAAAATCAATTTGGTAGCATTATATTATTGTAATTTTTCAATTCTCAAGGAGGACGGTGACGTCTGGTAATAATGAATAATCAATGAAAATTTCAATGATGTGTCGCTGATAGTAAAGCGTACAGAGCAGTGCAAAGTCTCTATGTAAATTGCAAGCGTAAAGCAAAATTTCAATGATTTACCTGCTAAAAGTGTTTGTCTTATGTTGTTGAGTAGCAAAAATGACGAGTCTGATGGAATCAAAACTTTTGAGGTTTATTCTTCTTATATCACGCTAGCCAGTAACATCTTTACACGAACAGAAACGTTAATTTGTGTTATGGTTTATATCATAGAAAAGTGTGACTTTTTGAAATGCGAGTACCTTTTCTCTAGCTTCGTCCGTGCAAGAAGTACACATCATTTTGAAATGAAATAACTTGCAGAGTCTCGGCAAAGTATTGCTTCACTTAAAAACATGAATTTTGTATACCCTATGTTTCACTTTCTGAACAAGCATAAAAATGTAAGGTGACCAATTTGCAGTTGGTTTTAGTGAATATGATGTAAAGGCCGTCTGTTTTTACTCTGTTATATTGAAAAATGCAGGTGTAAGTTAACAGCAAAAGTGGTGACAGCTGCGCTGGCATTTCATATGGTGTAAACTTACACTTGCTTTCCTACTTAAACAACTTGAAGCAAATATTTCAGCAATGATACTTTTTCAAATTTCTACCTGTTATTATGTCCCTGCCTATTAAAAGAAGGGAGGTGGACATAGTATTTGGCATTCTGCTCTTCCTTTGTTCCGTTTGTCCATCCTTCTGTCTCCCTAAAGTAGTAGGTACCTGGTGTGCCTAACTGCTCCAACAGTTTAATGAAATTTACATGTGATTTGGTCCTGGCCTGACTATGTGCATATTATATGCATATAATCATTTTCAGGCTTTATTAGAATCAGTGATAACCTGCAGATGGTGGATACCTTGTGTGCGCAACTCATACATTTCTTTGCAGATTCTTTTGAAACTTTACAGATGTTTTGGCCATCATACAAAGATGTGCGTGTGGTATGGATATAACTCTCAGATAATTTTTGCCACAATCAGATTAAAACCTGATAATATAATTAAATTTAAGTTAGTGGTGCAAACATCAAATATTAATCAGGTTGTTATTGCCACTTTTAAGGGTATATATCTTTCAAAAGCTCTTACTTGCATGATTTTTTTCCTGTATAAACAAAAAATGCTTTTTTATCAAGGAGGAGGATACCTTTGGCCACATTGTTGTATGAACATTTTATACATCTCACATAGATCACTTTACGCCCAAACATACAGCTTTTGAGCAATCGGCAGCATGCTTATCAGCCTCCTGGTTTGATACCGTTTACAATATTGTGACACGCTGGGTGAACTTTAGAGAAAACCGTTTGCATGAACATAAACTCCAATGATTTGACTACGATATTTAGAAGAATTTTGACCCAAATATAATGTATTTCTGGTATTATTTACAATTTTGCATTTTTACCTTGAAAAGTTCACAAGCAAAAATTATATATTTTTCTACCAGAAGTTTGTGCATTTTTTTGGCGAAAATACTTATAAATATCGTAGTCGGATCATTGTAGTTTATGTTAATGCAACTGTTTTTTTTTGTCTAAAGTTCACCCAGCGTGTCACAATATTGTAAACGGTATCAAACCAGGAAGTGACTCAAGAAAGACTGGTAAGCATACTGTGGATTGCTCAAAAGCTGTATGTTGAGGAGTAAAGTGATCTATGTGAGATGTTAAAAATTTTCATACAACAATGTGGCCAAATGTAACCGTCTCCTTGATAAAAAACACTTTTTGTTTATACAAGAAAAATTTCATGCAAGTAAGAGAATTTGAAAGATATATACCTTTAAACAAGTTGAACAAGTTTTTCAGGCGTTATTACTGTTAAAGTGAATATATAGATAGTGGGTACCTTGTGTGTGCATCTTTTACTACAGTTCTATGTTGATTCTTTTGTAACTTTACATGCACTTTTGTCCTGGTCTAAAGATGTGCATCAGGGTCTACACTGTTTGTTGAGGCAAAATCGATCTTCAGAGAAAGATATATAATATTTTTGGAAATTATAACCTGTGACCCCTCAATATATACAATGAATCATCCTGACTTAATTGTATCAAACTTCATGGGGAATTCCATTGGTATTACACAATGGGTTAATCATAATAAATAAACAACATACTATAGTGAGCGATTTAGGGCTATTTTGCCCTTTTGTTTACTTTTCATAAAACATGGAAAACATTTAATACAGTCAATCAACATCAACAAGGCCTAAATAAAGACAAATGTTTGCTTTTACGTTTCCTACATACACAGCATTTTATCCCCTACCCCCACCCCCCCAAAATAAAACAACAAAAAAACAACAAAAATATAATAATAATATGGCCTCAGAGTGACCATTGGGAAAAATTCCTATATCTAAAACTTGTATAAATGATGAATTCTGTATTTTTTCTGACACTATTTTTATAAAAAAATCTTTGTAACTGGTATTCGATACCCAGATAAAAAATAATAATACTTTTGCATATGCAGAAAATGCTACCTACCTACACAACTTTAAAACCTCCCTGTAGCTATAGAAAGTGGCAAACCAAATATTTTCTAAAGCATGACCTAAATATTTGCATGCTGGAATTATCAAAACATACTTTCTTTAATTACATTGTTATTAGATTTAAATAGATAATTACATATACAGTGTTCGACATAATAAGCACACTAAAGGCATGACTTTTCAAAACAAAACCTTTTTGGGAAACAGTATGGAGGCTTGTATAGGGGGGTTCCAAATATCCCATATCCCTTGAAGTAAACAGGCAAGTCTCCCTTACAAACTGGCAAATATCCCCATAATTAATTTACCTAAATATTCAATATCCCTGAAAGTAACCAAAATATTGAATACAGTATCCTATATCTCTGGAAGTAAAATGGATGGTATCCTTTATCCCTGAAAGTAAAATGGCAAATACGCTGTACCCCTAAAGCCCTATACAAGCCTCAGTATGCAACAAAGCGATAAGTTTATTTTATAGGGTTTTTGAGATGACAAATTGTTAAGCTGGCCTGGCCTGGCCTCGGTGTGCACATCCAGATCAGTTGGCTTCTGAAGACAGCTAATCAGCGTATACCATGATTTTCATCCACACGATGGATTTATATTAATAATGAATTGAAACATTGGACTGGCTGGAAAAAGCACTCATATCAGAAGAAGCTGCGTTTTGAGAAGCATTTGCGCTTATTTTGTCCATACGGTACTTCCAGTCTGTAGAAATTTCACAACAATACTACTTTATAAATACAGTAAAACCTGTGTAAAACGGCCACTCAAAAATAGACAAAATAAAGATCTTGATGACAACTGGTAGCTTAATGAAGGTCGAAAGTATTGCAGAATGCTGCCTTTGGAGCATTCCGTCATACTTTTGACCTGCATTAAGCGATAATTGGTCTTGAAACCCAATTTCTTTCTTTTTGAGAGTAGCTGTTTTACACAGGTTTTACTGTATGCAATACCCTAGAATATCTGTTAGATGCTAGGATCCAGAAAATTTTGTCAGGGGGATTCTGACAACGTTTTTTTAGCCATCAGGGCCGTACGAACCTCCCACGAGAAGCAATTGGACCCAATGGGTTCACTTGCTTCTCAAAGGGGGGTCTGTGCCAGTATTTCTAAGGAGACCTATAGCCACGTGATTTTCCAGGGGGGGGGGTCCTACCCCCTGCCCCCCATCCCCAGATCCACCAATGAGTTACTTTCAGTTCTGTTTTTTTTTAGTTGCTGTATTTTTTCTTTATGATTAAACTCTTATTTTCCAAGTGGACTTGCTTGCTTGCATATATCTGGTATGTTGAACACTGATGGATCCGGAACCATTGCTGTCACGTTCATAAATGCCACCACTTGCATTGATGGTGCTGTATTGGAAGATTTTTATCTAATGCTATATTTCAATCAATTTTCCAGGGTTGAGGGTTCTACCCCCTGCCCCCCACCCTCACATCCGCCCATGAGTTACTTTCATTTCTGTTATTTCAGTATTTTTTTCTTTATGATTAAACAAGTCATATTGAAAACTCTTATTTTCCAAGAGGGTTTGCTTGCTTGCATATATCTGGTATGTTGAAAACTGATGGATCCGGAACCATTGCTGTCACATTCATAAAGGCTACCACTTGCATTGATGGTGCTGAAATAATAGAAAATTAATCGTAATTTTATCGTAATGCAATATTTCAATCAATTCAATATTATAAAGCTGTCATCGTGGGGAGTGGGGAACATTATGTTTATAAAAAATTGTTTAAGCTGGTCTGTATGAAGTACTTGTGGAATTAACGCAGTCACCATGGCGACGTTAGCGTTAGCATTGGTTATTTTTTTGGCTAAAATTTATGAACAACTGAAGGCTCGTGACCATTTGAATGGAACCAGTTCATAAAGGGTGTTAAGAATATTTATTCCTCAATTCAACATAGAATTTCATTGAAAAGGAAGCTATGCTGAAAAATGCAGCATATTTTTATTTTATTGTTATTTTCAGCCTTTCAGTTTAGAACATGTCCCAAAGGTGTATAAAGGAGGACTACAGGTCAGGTATTAGGAAAATTTCTGATTACTAAGATCAGTGGATGCTTGTTGTACACCCCCGTTTTGCTCCTCGAGCCCAAAACTTTCAATGTGCTACTAATTTTTGCAGACCATCATTTTTGTGTCGAAATATTTGATTACATATCCCAAAGTTTAATTCCTTTCAAGTACGTCTACTATAAAGAATATCATTTTCATTTAGGTAATTAAGCGCATTATTAAATAACTAACAGGAAAACAATTTTATCGCAGAACAAACTTTCTTAACACCCTTTACACCGTGAAAAATGGGAGTAACTTTACACCAAATTTGGTGGCAGCTGAACTGACATTGGCCTGTGCGTAGCATTTCAACTGCTTTATCGCTTGTAATGACCCCAGTAATACATAGAACAATAAACAGGTAGAAAAGTTTAACATGCGAGGGGTTTATTTTCGGGAAACTTCGCATCCGCGAAATTTCGCGAAAATAAAACCCTCGCGAAAATTTCTGAATTTACAGTATGTATTGTGCTATAGAAGTTCACCAGAGAATGATCATACAATTTTCCCTTCACAAGATTTGCTCCCGTTTTATGAAGATATATTGTGGGGAAAACAATCTATATACAATAAAACCTGTCTTAAGCGGCCACTCAAAAGAGAGGACAAAAATGTTTTTAAGACCGATTATCGCTTAATGCAGGTCAAAGGTGTTGCAGAATGCTCCAAGAGAACATTTTACAATACTTTTGACCAGCATTAAGCTACCATCTGTCTTCAAGACCTTTGTTTTGTCTATTTTTGAGTGGCCGCTTAAGACAGGTTTTACTGTAGTGTGTATTACAAACAGTAAGGATGCAGCCTGCATACCACTCTGCCAATATGTTGAAACTTTTTACCTGCTATCATTGATTGCGGTTTGCAGATAACCTTTGCAAACAGTTTACAAAAGTCGGACCTAATTTAGACCCAAACTGTTTGACACTCTGATGGCATCCCTGAAAAACTTTTTTAAAGAAAATTTACACAAAAATCAACAGGCGAAATAAAGCATGCAAAATTATCAAGTTTGCCAGTGGAATTAACTCTTTTCTTGCCTGTGGTGACTTTTTTTCATCTGCTGATAACTTTTGCAATCAGTTTGGACTCAGATCAGGACTGAAAGAATATCGGTCCTGATCTGTACCCAAACCACTTGACACTGATAGTGTTCCTCAAAGAACTTTTAGAAAAAGTTGATTTTGAAAACAGTCAGCAGGCGACAACCAAAGCATGAATAATTATCCAGCAGTCAAAGAGTTAAATGGTTTACCTGGTCCGTCGGGGACGGCAGAAACTTCCATAACAGGATAGCAAGTTCCGTTCTGTGTAAGCATGAAGGAAGGATTGTTGGCAAACGATGTGTCGTAGACAACAGATCTCAGGGCGTTCTGACCAAACTCTCCGACTGTAAGTTCTTTTGCTGAATCTGAAAGGTATAGAGGATCTTTAATTCTTTGTCTGCCAGCGGCGAATTTTGTCGTCTGCTGCTGATCTTTGCAAACAGTTTGGACCTAGATCAGGCCAAACTGCTTGCCACTCTGATAGTTTTCCTGGAAGAATTTTATTTTTAGAAAAAGTGAGATAGCCGAGATCACAAAAAAACATGAAAAATAAGCAAGCATGCAACTCTCCGACTATGATTTATTTTGCTGAATACAAAATATGGATTTTGAATAATAGAGGCTCATGACGACATAAGCGTGCTTGGAGGCACCTATTACACTCCAAGACCTGACGTCATAATTATGTTTCGGCCAAGCAAGTGGACATGCTCCAATTTTACTAAATAAAGATTTAGTTTCTATAAATACCCAAAATACTTCCGAATTGACACTCATGGTCCATATATCTGAAAATTGAGATTATTTCACCAACACACTCCATGAAATATTTCGAATTGAAGGATCATCTAAACTTGGAAAGTATATCGAGGAAATCTTAAATTACAAAAGTCGGTAAACAAATGTTTATGAGTCATAATTCATGAATGATACAATAATTTTTTCATCACATTCTTTTCTCTACATTTTACAATTTACTGGGAAAACCATTTTAGTTTTTATTAATTCATTGTGACATTTGTTATAATTTTCTCTGTGCCTGTTATATTAGTGTAGTCAAATAACCTATTTAAAAATGCGCATCTTATTTAGGGTTTGTCATCTTCGCAAGCCATGGGTACTATAGTGTTTCCAGAGTTTTAGTGACCCCCATTATTCTTTTTTTAAACAGCTTTAAATTTAACCTAGAAGAACGGCACTTAGCATGTGGATTTAAATGCACACCGCGTAACTAAAACTAATTTTTAGGAGACTCCCTTATTTGTAAATAAAGCCCAAATCCCCTGTACAAAAGAATAACTTAGTTGTTTTTCCCTATGAATATACCCATGTGTACCTCTATAGATACACGTGGTATATTTGCATTGCTATGATGATATATACTAGCCTACAGGAATATCTATATCCGCTGATTCAACGAAAATCCATTCCGCAGACCTCACTCGTCATCACTTTGACACACACACGCTTGCGCACACGCAATTGTAAAAGTCTATATGGGTCCTAGACGTGCTGTATTGAAAGCAGGCATCATGAAACCTGCATGCACATGTAGCACCTTCCATTTCAATTCATCAACTCTTTTTGCCTACGAGGTAATTTGCCATGGTTTTGTCGTCTGCTGATATTTTTTTCAAAATCAGTTTTTTTTGTTGTTGTTTTTTCTATTATTTTTTTCGGTAATATCAGTAGAGTGTCAAGCAGTTTGGATCCAGATCATGCCCGTTGGGTCTGATCTGGGTCTAAATTGTTTGCAAAGGTTATCAGCAGACGACACTAGTAAGTAAAGAGTTTATGGCGACAATTCAAGCAAATTAGAGAGTTGACGAGAAATAGCAAATGGGGGATATACATTAAACTTCAAGAGCATCAAATATTTGCCTGCTTAAGGTATTTCGCTGATAAACTTTGTCAACAGCCGAAGCCAAGTTCAGGCTAAAATGTTGGGCATTATCTGGATCCATACTGTTTGAAAACCTACTTGTATTCCTGAAAGACATATTTTTAGAAAATAATTATTTCGAAAGAAAACTCAGCAGGGGACAACAACAACCCAGAATTTAAGATTTAGACAATACTATTACTTGAATCGCTTTTTAAAACAGGCCATTTCAATGCATCGGTTTTAGATGTACAGTGAAGTTTATAAGTATGTATAAGCGGAGAATCTTAGCCTAATGCGCGAAGATTGGTCCAGTTAAGCAATTTAGCGTGAAGCTGCAACTGTCTTCATCAGTTTATACACGTGTTTTGGGTGCTCAAAAGAACCGTATCATCGAGACGGTTGTTTTGAGTACACACCAAATATTTTTTGCAAATATTTTTTTGTTGAGAAATAGGAAAAATAATTTTCTGTTACGCACTCTTATCTGTAGGACTGACGAATTACCTCCACTGACCCGTATAAGCCATGTTTTATTTATATCGTTAGGTTCACTTGGGGACTAATTCAAAGAGGAGCGGCAAAAACACACCAAAATTCCATCTAATCCCGGCCTATACAAAAACTCACATTTATGTGGGAAAATTAATTCAATTACGCGGTCTATATCTAAATTCATTTCTCTAATTTATTTTTCAATTAAAATTACCATTAAAGAATAATTAGCAAAAAACGGGGGTCACTTACGTTCTGGAAACACTTTTTTTTTTTATAGGTCCACTTCGTTCCTTACGTGCTAGGTCCACTGGCTTGCAAAGAGTTTAAAAAAAAAAAAAAAATTGGGGGGGGGGGGTGGGGGGTGGGGGGCGGGGGTGGAGCCTGTATATACTCACCGGGTATGCAACCACGTTTAAAGTCAACAAATGGCTCCGCTTTACAGTGACCATTGCTTATCACATACTTTTTGCTCTGTAAAGAAATGAAAAAAGAAACGGTAGCCAAACAAAGCTTACCCCTCGAAATATCATACATCCACATAAACACATCCTTGTAATGTGGGAAAATTAATTTATTCCTTGTAATTTGGGAAGATTGGTTTATTACACTAGAACGACGCACATGCGTTACTAATCGCATATGCGCAAAATCCTGTGCTGAGGTAAGCAGCGGGGCTTGGTGTCTAAATTTTAATCTGATTCTTCTTCTACATCCAAACTTTGCGTGTGCAAGCAGCGATGAATCTTGATTCTGGGCATTCGCCACGGGCTGACTCTGGTAACGCCATGCCTTGACTCTCGCGATTCTGGGCATTTGTCACGTTCTGACTCTGGCGATTCTGGGTATTCGCCACGCTCTGACTCTGGCGATTCTGGGCATTCGCCACGCTCTGACTCTGGCGATTCTGGGCATTCGCCACGCGCTGAATCTGGCGATTCTGGGTATTCGCCACGCTCTGATTCTGACGATTCTGGGCATTCGCCACGCTCTGACTCTGGCGATTCTGGGCATTCGCCACGCTCTGAATCTGGCGATTCTGGGCATTTGCCACGCTCTGAATCTGGCGATTCTGGGCATTCGCCACGCGCCTGACTCTGATGATTCTGGGCATTCGCCACGCTCTGACTCTGGCGATGCTGGGCATTTGCCATGCTCTGACCCTGGCGATACTGGGCATTTGTCATGGCCTGACTGGTGATTCTTTGCACTCGCCACGCTCTGAATGGCGATTCTGAGCATTTTCCATACTCGTCTGAGCCTTCATTGCTCAACAATGCGATAAATGTCTAAAAACATCCCATTGAAGGCTCATTTTTTGTTCCAGTTGCCAGGTTCGAGCAAAAGCTTGAATATATTTTTAGAACTGGTAACTCACTGAGTAAATGCTATTCTGTGAGTAGCGATAGGGTAAAGTCGGGTAAATTCGGACAGTCGGCTAAATTCGGACACCGACTTTGTTATTTTTATTTTTGAATTATTGGAATAAAAATTAAATTAACTAAGCTAACAGTGAAAATCCTGATGAGACGGCTCTTGATGAGCCGTCTCATCTGGTTTTTCACTTTTTGCAAACGTATGTCCGAATTTACCCGCTGTCCGAAGTTACCTGACTATATTCGGGATAAACGTCTTAACACTGTGCTGAGCACAGTGCCACTCATGCGAACTTACCACGGGGAAGTCCTGTATGACCTTTACATAGGTGTCAGCACCATCCACTGTTAAATATTCATCGAATACAGCCTTCTGTAGCACGGAATCAAACTTCACAAACAATCTGCCCTAAACAGAACAAAGTAGCGCATTGACACGTCAGTATTAGCCTAGCGTGGTTTTGTGGGGCATGATGCAAAGAGTGCAGACCCTGATCAGACACTGCAGAATGCGGAATGTGATCAGGGTCTCCACTTTTTGTTTAAAGAATGGTCTATCAAAAATTGAATAAAAATGAAAAATACCACCTAACAACCCTTAAAACTAAAAAGGACAGGTCCAGTTGATAAGAGTGTGAAATTCATTCAGCTTAAATGGGTCAAGGTCCAGCTCTCGGCTGACATTATTAATCAATAACCGCATTAACATTAATATTTTGCGGAAATATTGATCAATAAAATAATACCTGCAATAAAGACTACACTGCTTTAGGCCCGAAAAAAATTTTGGCCCAAAAATCGGTGATCAGTAAAATATAGGCCCAAAATCGGTAATCAGTAAAATATAGGCCCAAACTCGGTAATCAGTAAAATATAGGCCCAAAAATTGATAATCAGTAAAATTTTGGTCCCAAAATCGCTAATCAGTAAAATATAGGCCCAAAAATCGTTAATGAGTAAATTTTAGGCCCGAAAATCGTTTATCAGTAAAAGTTATGCCTAAGTTGGTACTTAGTAGAAATAAGACTAAAAAATAAAAAATACCATGTCGTTCAAGAGTTATGGGCATTTTCACTAATAGACCACGACTGGCCAAAATTATGCTCGGCAAAGCTTCGTCACCGTTGTGCATACCAGTATACAGTGTGGTTCAAGAGTTATGAGCATTTTTACTAACCTGACTGATGCTCGGCAATGTCTTGTCCATAAAAAACTGTTATGCATGACAGTGGTTAGACAATATGTTGGCATGCATACGTATACAAAATTTTATCAAAATATATCATGTGGTTCAAAAGTTAAGAGCATTTTACTAACTGCTAACGGACGGACGGGCGGACAGTGATTATAGTGCACACCTACAGGTCGTGCATTTGATAGGAATTAGGGCAGCAATTTAGAAATACCATACAAGGTAACTACCATTGTATCAACAAGTAAATTCGACTTAACCCTTATTGCGCCAATCACAACAAAAGTCTCCTGCTTTTTCTCGTCTGCTGCAATGTTTAAAAAGCCTCTATGGCAAACAGTGTGGACCCAGATCTGACTGCTCCTATAGGAGCAGTCTAATCTGGGTCCACACTGTTTGCTTCTATACTTAATGCGTCAGTAATGTTAGGCAATTATTTGCAGCAGACGACTTCAGCAGATGACATTTTCAGATGCATTTTTTCTTGGCGCTTTAAGGGTTAATCGGTTATTTTGAGTTATCAGATATTGAGTTAAGGAGTCTATTTCTTACTTTCTTTTTCCTGCTCAAAGTTACATGCCGCTCGTTCTCATTAAAGTGGTAAGTCTTGTTTCAACCGTAATCGATGTAATAAACGCAACATGCGCATAACTTTTTTTTATTTATTTTTTTAAACAGAGTAGAGTGTGAAATAGAAAAAAAACAGTCAATCAGGGTCCACAAATCTTTCATCCACATGATGAAACGATATCAAAAATGTAATTACACAACCGGATTAAGGTTTAGATCACATGCACACACTGGTAAATGTATATGTCGATTTGCTGGTATTTACGCGTTTTGCCGGTACTTCATATAGATCATTTTTCAGTATGTGCATGGCGATTTATGTAAGCATTTAGGAATAGATTCGAGTACCGATCATCAAGATCGGTACTCGAATCTATTCCTAAATGCTTACATAAATCGCCATGTGCATGCTTAATACTTAAAAATGATCTAATTCTATAGTCCTTTAGGCACATGGCATGTTTTTCTATATATGATTTAACACCAATATCTACCACTTCCGGTCTATGAAGTACTGGCAATACGCGTAAATACCAGCAAATCGACATATACATTTACCAATGTGATGTAGTTGAATCTGTATGTCTGGCTGCCTGTCTCCCTATCTAACTGTATGTCTGTCGAGCGATCAATAAATCACTTACATAAGTGATGGACAACTTTCCATTTCTCACAGTAGATCTCATAAAACCTTGAACGGCCTCATACTGAGCTGGGAAGCAACACTTGTCAGCAAAACTGTACGTAACTAGACACAGCAATACAGCAACTGTGAAATGCATCGTCAGTACGCAGTGACAACTGGTTGAACAGGTAATAGCAGTTCCTGTAAAAACATTGTCGAGAATGAAGCATTTTGAGCGTAAAATTGTGATTTTTCCCCTTATCTATCAGTTTAAACATGTGTTTTGTGTGCTCAAAAGAGCCGTCTTATTGAGACGTTGCTTTTTTGAGTACCCACAACATATGTTTTATTTAAAAGATTTTAGAAAAACTATTTTCAAATACGCACTCTTATTTGAGGCATACAGTAAAATGCGTAAAATACATGCACACGACCAAATAAACTATATTCATTTATATTCCATAGGGAACAATGTTAAACACATATGATAAATTTACTCTATTTCAATATTTCGGCCAAAGGCCTTTGTCAAGAAAAACATGCACTTTAGTATCAACTACATAGTCTCTGTTCCACCATTTTTCAAATGGTGGAACAGAGACTATGTAGTTGATACTAAAGTGCATGTTTTTTCTTGACAAAGGCCTTTGGCCGAAATATTGAAATAGAGTAAATTTATAATATGCAAATAAACTATGGCGTTTGCAAAATTAAATTTCTATTACACTGAGTTGCAATAACATTCTTATAGCACAATGGTCGTATTTCTGTATGTAATAATACCTTGCCTTTGAAAAAATTCGCTTGGTGGGCCCAACTCTTTCGCTTGATGGACCCATTCATCTCCATGAAAACATATGGACCATCTCATAAGATGCTTGTACTTTTCATGAGTATAAAACACGTTATCTATTTAGTTTGACTATATGTCTAAATAATCTAAAAACAAATAGAGAAACGGTCAGCACCAAAATTTAGAGAACCAACAAAATTTGAAAGCAACAAACTCCATTCATTTAGTCTGTTCATGAGAGTGAATGGAAAGTGCAACAACTCTTATGGACTTGAAGCGTCGGCTTAATCATGTTAATGCGTATTCTGCTTTCTACCAGAGACCAGACCCCGAGGTTATAAAACTTTTTCATGCCCAACTCAACTGAGCACGCCGAAATTTCAACTGCTCATAAAAACTAAAATACAATGTACCGACAAATTACGAAGTTTCTTGCTTTAAGTCTCTCGAATGTTGTATTTATCATGCTAATAAATGTTAAAATGCCAGCAATTGTTGGCATTATAACATTTATTAGCAGGATAAATTTCTTGCTCAGCTGAGTTGAGCATGAGAAAAGTTTAACTACCCCGGCCCAGTATTCCCAAAGGAACAGAATACGAAAATAATCAACACAAAATCGATGTGCTTGAAGAAGTTCTACATCCTCCACGCAACACAACGACAGCTGTTGTGACCTCGAAAACAATCCAAGTATTCCTCTGCTTCCATACTTGTGTGTATACGAGCAGCAAAGGCTCTGACGAGACTGCGTGGATGCGCAGGCTCGTCTGAGCCTGGGCTGATCGCTATTTGATAATTACCAAAGTCTCATGGACTACTCGTTGCTTAATATGAGTTTTACAGTGTTGAGCAACACAACAAATATTTTTTTGAGTAATGCTATATATAGCAACGCATTTTTCGATTAATAAAACTATCCAGATATAGATAAAATGATGACCATGGCTCTAAATAATAAAATAACCAACTTACCCTAGTGTCGAAAAAATTGTGAATTTAATTATCAGGACCACTTTATATATAGTCATCTGATATATATCGATACCAATCCTTGCCACAATATTCCCAGGTGAAAATTACTTGCCGTTATGTGCAGCCAAGACAAGCATGAGCATTATGCACCGTGGTGGTCAGAAAATACACAGGTCCAAAATAAAAGCTGGAAAAAAAACGGTCTAGTGTACAAAGACTAGCCCGCCTTCATATTGCGATAACTGATCGCAAGCTCACAGGGCTGCCAGCGGGGCACTGTTGGCCCGCCAGTGAATCACCATTTGAATGGCGTTTCGCTAGTGGGCCGAGGCAGCAAGCTGACTGGGCAATTGAGACAGTATTGCGAGGCTCTTTTCCGTCAGGTAGACCATACTGAAACGAGCCGTATACCGACAAGGTTCTAAGTGCCGGTGATAGCCTTGCCATTGCAAGTATGCTAGTTCTTAAAGTTCAATTTTCTCATGTGCCAGCATATTTTAACAATGCAAATTTGCGTTGCCAGCCTTTGCCTAACTTCTCAAGTAAAAATAACAAAATTATGCCAACATAAAGTATGAATGGAAGACAGAAACAGTTTCGAAGATGTCCATTTTTGTCAATGAAACTCGCCACCATTGACAGGCAATGGTGGCGAGTTTCATTTACAAAAAATGTACACGGGCAATGGTGGCGAGTTTCATTGACAAAAATGGCGGCTTTTTGATGTCAGTCTATTTATTTAATTAGGGATTTGTTTGTGTGTGTTTTTTTTTCCTGGCGTTATGATAAGCTTGAAATGTACACTCAGAATGACTTAACAAAAAATAAGCCTAGCAACGCAGACATGGTAGTCTGAATATTGTATTTTCTATAGTTTCTTGTGCGTGTTGGTGTAGTGGTAACGCGCGTTGGATTTGTGATCGAGGGCTTGCAGGATTCCATCACCACTAGCGCTTGGGTGGTGCCCATTTTGCCTAGTACCCGGGCAAGACAGTCACTATAAATAGTCACTGTGAGGGCGTCGATAGTATTGACCACATCATCAATGATAAGTCTAATCCTAAGTATTCAAGAATTTCTAGCGATAGGGCGGGCTATTTCCCTAAAAGAGACGTTCGTTTTATTTTGTTGAAATAACGACAGGAGACACTTGGCACATTCACCAAATACATATAGACGAGCTGTCTTTGCACCCTTGCCGCCCCACCCCCTAGAACGTATATTTTAATGCATGTAATAATTCTTCTTCGTTTTGAACGAGAAATATTTTGATCATCAACTGTGCTTGTTATTCAGTAACATATGTGGGAAATAGACCGTTAAACTAGGGTAAACAATCGTCCTATCGCGAAAGAGTAAACGTATTTATACAGTTGATGTACAATAAAAACGACCATCTTGCAAAGTGGTCTATTTTTGTCAGATGTTTATGCATTCTTTCGCTTATAAAACCCCTCCCCCCCCTAGACCCAAGACGCCCTTTACATATGTTGTATATTTATATAGCGACATTTAATTGTCCAAAGGGCATCTTGGGTCTAGAGGGGGAAAACATCTAAAATCAAACTGAAAAACGCCAGTTTCATCTTTTCATTGCAAACGTCACCATTTTAAGTTTATTTCTTACGCATGCGCAGAAAGAAAACCGCAAAGTTTAGAAAATAAAGGGCACTTATATCCATAATATTTTAGCACTTTTACTTTTTAGAAACCTGCAACGGATTTACCAAACGTCTCGCCTAAACGGCACCCAGTATAAAGACGTTAAATGAGGGGTGGGTGTAGAAGGCATACGTTTTCACGGCTTTGTAAATAATGAATCGCTTTGAAATATATTTTTATGCTTACTATACATATTTTACTACCGAAGTAGACCAATTTTTAAAACATTAGGGCATTTTGAAAATTGTGTTTTTGTAATCATGTCAACTAGGGAAATTATACGCCTTATCGCTAGAGCTCCTTTAGATTCACGCTTTTGTGTTCCAAATTTTTCTTTTATCCATACCTCAAAAACATATTCTCGTGTTTGGGCCATGGATACGTTGGTGGGTTGGCTTCATACCATGGAGTGAAACTGGAGGTCAAAACTACGAAACCTCAAAATGTGTGTTTCTGTTTTCTAGTTATGTAAAGAGTTTTCCTTCTTCCATATTTCAAAACGATCTCATGTTAGGATCGTGGATATCTTTAAGGCTTAGCATTCATTACTTAAAACCTTAACAACCTTGTAACATTGAATGGGGGTGTACACGACCTATATTTTACGGTCCAGCCATTTTGCCTTAAACATTGAAGATCGTTTAATGTTTGAACATCATTATTTTGGCCACGGGTCGTATATTAAATACAGGGTCCATGATTTGGTGACCTAAGATTCGATCTCACATAAATTTAGGTAGCTGATACCAATAATTTTGGACCAGTAATTTCGCATTAGATATTGGTGACTGACCAATGTAGTCACGCAATACTTTCGAATAATAATTCAGTATGGACTTTCACTTGACCTCGAAATGTAGGTCGCTGTGATGCCTTACAACCACGCAACTAGAAGGTTAGCAAGGAGGTAGTTCATGAACTCGAATTTGAAGTTATAGCCGTCATGCAAATATAAACAATTTGCAGAAGAGTGACAGGAATTCATATACTGATTGGCAGTTTGGGATGTTTAAAAGAGGTAAAGACAAAGGACATGATACTTGGAAAATGTAAATGACCAAATAGTGTGCTCCTTTTTGTCAATCACATATGTTGTAGGTACACAATGGAATTGCCTCTCTGAGGCAATCCCAACGCACACCTACAACATATGTATTTTCAATGAGTTTTTCACCATAAGCTTTTTTAAAACAAAATCTCCACCACTTTCATTTATTCAAAGAAATAAGCATGTACAAATAAACAACTTTTCATGTAGTTTGTCATGCACCTGGACTGTCTATTTATACTTCTGACAGCTTATCTTGAGATGTTTCATGGGTGTATATTGCTAAATTGCTAGTTACGTGGTTGTATAAACAGTTTGGGTTAGCTCGTGTCAGTTCAGCACTTACCACTCTCACTGGCTATTCTTACATTCATTCTCTTGTCCAGGTGAGCTTCAAGTCTAGTATTGTGTATTTTTAAAAGTCCATGCCTGTGGAAAAATTCAAGGCCAATTCTCTGGAGAGACTACATGTATGCCGATGCTCACCTTCTATTGAGCAAGTTATTGATGTGTTAACTACCAACATCTTATGAAACTTGGACTGTCTGCGATGCACACATTAACCCTTGTTACACCAAAGGATTTACCATAAGATTTGATACAGTTAAGTTAGGATGGTCCATTAAATATATTGATGGGTCAGAGGTTATAATTTCTAAAACATATTGATTTCTTTCTCTGAAGATCGATTGTGACTTAGCAAACAGTGCAGATCCTGCTGAAGTGCTGCATTATGTGGAAAATCCGCATTATGCGACATTTAATATGGGTATTCACTGTTTGCAAAAGTACCTGTTTAGGGGTTTCTGGTCTACAAAGGAGTAAAGATCTAGAAAGCTACAATGATGGCAAATCTGTAACATTGAGCATTTGCTAAAAAAAGAACTGACCCCAGATTTGTCCTTTTTGAAATCACTGTAAGTCCAGATCAGATGGGAGCGTAGTACATTAAATATTCAACATGACAAGTATTAATACAGAGGTCACAGGAGCTTGATGTCACTTCTATAGCTTCAAAACCAAAAGCCCACAATGTCAATTTTGTTTTTAGGCAAAAGAAGTGATATAAATACCGGACTTCAAGCTCCAGTTTTGTTTTGATGTCCACCTCGCAACATACTGAATCAATGTCCCAAACTGTCTTGTTCATGCAATCAATAGCATTCGACATAAGCAAACTAGAAATTTTGTTTGTGAAACACTGTGTCCAAACAAAATGTTTGACAATAACGATGGCAATTTTCTATCCGCTGAACAAGTTTGAAGCCCAAAGCTTTAATAGTGTTTGAGATAATTTGATTACAAGTTTTCATTGCACAAATTTACAAAGGTCAATAACTCGAAAAAAGAACATTTCAGAAATTTCATCATGTTCACCAGGTAATCTACTCATTATCCACGTTTGACGCGTCATTAACGTCACAAAGGGAGATAATTCAGACAAAAAATTACGGGTCGGAAGTCGAACACATTATGCCCCCTCCCTCATTTTTTTCAAAGTTTGGGTTGTAAAAACAAACAGACATGAAATATAGGTCAAGGATTCTTTTTATTCTGAGTTAAAGTCATAAGGGTCAATTGTCTGGTCATACTAAATCATTGTTCATAACCGTCAGAGTGAGCTATTTTTGATTTAAGTCTAAGGTTCGGTACTGAACAATTATCGCAAACTATCAGGTTATTACACAAGATAACGTTTAGTTTTCATGAACAATTATCCCAAACTATCATGTTAATACTTAATGCAAAATCATATGACCCTCAAATATAGGTCTGAGTGACTTATTTTTGCCATGAGTTCTAAGCATAAAGTTTAGTTTTACTGAACAAGTATACCAAACATAAGGAAAACTCATATGAACCTCAAATATAGGTCTGAGTGACCTTTTTTTTTGTTTTGAGGTCTAATTATAAGGTTTATTTTTACTGAACACCTATACCAAACTACTACGTTATTACATATGGCAGTCATTGGACCCTCAAATATAGGTCAGAGTGACATCATTGGACCCTCAAATATAGGTCAGAGTGACCTATTTTTGTTTTTAGGTCTAATTAATCATAAGGTTTAGTTTTACTGAACAATTATCCCAAACTATCATGTAAATACACTCATGCTAGAAAAAAGAAGGCCACCCAATTCACCGGCTTTGTTGATAATAAGTATAGACATGAACATATTATGATTACAAATTTGTATCTTGTAATAAGTATTCATATCTTGTTTGATCGCCACCTTTATTAATGCATTCTATGATGCCTTTTGCCCATGTGTGGAGCCTGGGTATACATTTGTACCCCTCCCCCACCTCCTGTGGAGTGTGTTGTAAGACATAAGACAAATTTTATTTAAAGTCGGAGAGTAGTGGCCTTCTTTTGTTGTCAATGTTCAACCAGCTGACGCTCCAATTCAGGTAATGGGATACAAGTCATGTATCAGCCAATCACGAATATTCCAGAGGTTGTCAATTGAAGATGGGTTGGGAAGGCCAGTCAAGTGGGTATGCCACGACCAGTTTGCATACAGTTCCTTGCCATATTGCAGGTATGGGGCATTGTCTTACTGGAAGAGAAAATTCTTTCCAACATTCCAATTTGCAGGACTTGTGGGTTAAGAACTTCATTCATGGAGTTTGCCTGTAAGTGTGCTCCGAATTTCGTGCAATACTATGCAAAATAAACGAACCATTACATTACAGTAGTATGCAAAGCTCAGGGTGGCCTTCTCAATTTTAGCATGAGTGTACATCACAGTCTTTTATAAGATAAGCAAAATGACTGTACTATGTCTCTGTTTTAAGTCAAAGACAGTTAACACCACAGTCAGTTTCCCATCTCTAAAGATGATCTTTTCCTGTATTTGAAGTCTGCCTGGTTATCTGTTAGCGATAAATTCTATATCTCCTCGTATCATCTGCTGATAACTTTTGCAAACACTTTGGATCCAGATCTGGATCCAATCTGTATGACGCTCAGATGGTATTCCTGAAAGAATTAATTTTGAAAAAAATCAGCAGACAACAAAAAAGCACAAAAATTTTCCCAAGGGGCAAAGAGTTTTAAAATATCTATGCATTGGACAAGGTCAGTTATGGGCTATCACTCAAGGGCAAGTAATTCTAAGACAAATCTTATCAGAAGATTGTAAGCATTGTTCTCGCCATCAGCAAGTTTAAGTTTTTTTTTAATTTGTGTTTGTTTTTGTTTGATTTGATTTTTGACGTCCAAGTCAACAATTTTTCAGTTATGTCGGGATGGGTATTCCTGGGTTGAACCAGTACTAAGCAAGGGTAAGTGTGGTTTGCTCAAAGACACAACACAGTGATGCCGGTGAGACTCTAACCCGCGGTCCCTCGTCTAGAGTTATTTTTTTTATATATTTCAACCCTTTGTATACTAATGGATTCTTCCTTTTGGTATGATGCAATAAACTTGATATAGTCCATTGTACATATCTAGGGATGCCAGGTTAAAATTTCAAAAAAATATTGTATTCTTTTGTCTGTAGATCTTTTTTACATTTACAAACAGTGTATACCCAAATAATATGCAGTATTATGCTGCATTTCATGTAGTCCTGAGGTTATAAAGTTTTTTAATCCTCAACTCAACTGAGCATGAAATTTCAACTCCTCATAAAAACAAAAACACCGACAAATAAAGAAGTTTCTGGCTTTAAGTCTCTGTATTTAATTGATTAACCACTAGTGATTTACAGTTTTAGTAACATTAGGTAGGCCCTAATGACGTCCATGATAACGTTATGTTAAAGATGACAAAATTTTGATGTTTTCGAGCCAAATGTGATTTTTAAGTAATTTTAATGTCCTGTGAAAAATAGAATCTAACATTCGTGCTCCTGTACAATTGAATTTATTCAACTCATTGCAAAAAAAGTTATAATGCTTGGTAAGCTTCGCATTTTATCTCTTCCTCAAATCATTTAATGAATTCAATAAAACATAATGGTAGAGCAAAAAACTGGCAAAAAGTCGCTTATTTAAGGCGGAACCCCTCCCCATCTGTAAAATGGAAAACGATTGCATGAATGGTATGGCAAGATGTTGAAGTTTCTTGGATTGCCGGAATTACTTTTTCAAAGAGGGGCAGTGGTGTTAAAATTGGCAAAAGCTTCATTTTTAGAAGTGAAATTGCGAATTTCTGAAATCCATTTGCAGCAACAGATACACGACACGGGCAAAGAAAGACTGAAAAATGACCATTGAGTTTTATATAATACTGACCTGACTTTATTATGAAGTCAAAGTCAGAAATGAAATGTCTTTATTTTTGGGTGAAAATCAGTATTTTTATAAAAAATAATCCAAATTTTTGTAATCGGATAGTTAAGTGTTTAAAATTTATAGTTATTATTTATCTTGTTTTAAATTTGATGCTGCATTATTCAACTTACATATATCTTGTCGTGTTTACCTATAAAACCTGCCAAAATATTTTCCTTTTTTGCCTCGAAAACTGACATTTTTATATTCAGGTATATTTTGGAAAATGCATGTTTTGCTATTTCATTGTCATATTATGAAAATGACGTACATTTAGTGAACATATCAAATGGAAACAGCATTAACATGTTCTGTGATATCATATCAAGTATTGACACACACTAAAAGAGGCCAAGTGACCCTGGATCGCTCACCTGAGTTTTTGTTTAAATTCTCTAATCTATATGTATCTATTAAAACATGCCCATGCTCCTGGCGAACCCTTGGTGGGACCGTTTTTGTCCCCAGAGCTCTATTTGGGGCAAATTTAAATATTGTACACTAGGTGATATCAGCGATCTAGACCTAGTGGGTTCAAACCAGGAGATTTTGTATGTGTTAATGCATAAGTCAATGTTAACTCTGAGAATTCCAGGATGAGGCCATTTTGGCACATAACATCAATTTGAGCAATTTCGGTAGAGTACCACTAGGTGATGTTACATACCAAATATCAAAACTTTGGGGCATTTTGTTTTCTGGCATGATTTTTTTTAAATGTTTTCTCTAAATAACCGATTGATCGAAGTAAAATCTGGCAAATTATAAGTCGCTCAGTTGAAGTGGAACCTCTCCCTACTTGTTAAATAGGATTGTGATATATCAATGGAAAGTTTTTTAACTGTACATTATGAAACAACTAGAATTGCTTTTCAAAACAGGAGCAGTGGCTCTTTATTAGGCTTCGCAGAGGGCACCCTCATTCAAAGAATCATATATAGCATCTAAAAGTTGGCTGGCTGAAAAGAAATGCAAAAATGCAAATAATTTCAAATTTTTAAAGCAGTAGGGGGTGTGAATTTAACCAACTAAGCTATACGTTAAAACAGTTAGGCCTATTTTAATGTAATACATAAGCACCTGACAAAAAGGACCTTAAGACATCAAGGCAATTAATACGTTAGAGACAAAAATAAAATAAAATTACATGCCTTTATATGCCTTTATATTTCCATGAAAATGCTTTTAAACTTTGACACCATAAAATAGCAAAAGTTTCTGATTTTACTTTTTTTTAAAAGTTTTCTTTAAGGGTTGCTGCCATGTGAACACTCAGATCATTACACCTACATGAATGCCTATAATACGACCTAGAAGATATAAATTCATGTAACTTCACATGTACTTTCATTATCACATGTATAAGACATGAGAAAACTATATATATGATAGAGTCTTATGCTGAGTATGTAATAATCAACAAACGAATATAGACCAACACTCTGACGTCAGCATACGATTAACGCCATTCTTGACGTCACATTCCAAACCTGATTACATATGTTGTTTCTAACATCCATATTAGTATCAGTTTCGAAGATAATTACTTCAAATTTTCCGGAAATGCTCTAAACATGTAATACTTTGTAGATGTAACATTAGCCTGATTTTGATTATCGCGACCATAAGGCACCTTTCATCATATCCTGGCCCATATATGTGCAGAATGATAGTACCTGATTTATCATTTTAACATCATTATTTAGTACCATGATAATATTTATTTTTTTAATCTATTGTCCTCATTTTGCACATATTGTCTGTGTGTACGATTTGAACGCATTCCAAATCAAGTATGGTCTTTTATCCATCAGCAAATAAAAATACGTGTTTAGTTGGTTTTGCCTATTGCTATAAGTAGCAGCATGGAGTTTGTGTATCACCAATTGTCCTCCTAAATCTGTTTTAAAGAGTAACTATGTAAGTGCTTTAACAATAACTTGCCATTTTACTTTATGCCTTTGCCTATGGTGTGTATTTCAAACTATCAATATAATCTTGGAGTTAAAGGTCAAGGTCAAATTAATACAAAATTTGTAATACGACTCATAACATGAACCCCTCTTTCACTTCTACGACCGAGGGTGTCCATTTATGACGCAATGAATGTCTATAGGGTGTAGATTACAACATAGGTTTCTTATCACCGCTTTGTCATTGGTGTCAAAATACAAGGTCAAATATACTAACAATCAGTTTATGGCTTGTTACGTGAACTCCTACTTCATTTTTTTACCAAGGGTGTTCATACTTAGCACAATTATTGCTTATGGTGTGTAAATTACAAAGTACGTTACATATTACCGCTATGACCCTGGAGTCAAAGGTTAATCTGTCTTACAATGGTATGTTTTTGACAGAGGTGCTTCATATTTTGTAGAATAATTGCCAATATGACATTTGAACCTTAATTTTCAAAATAATTTGAAGCTGGTTGTATGGATTGTAAAGCAATATCTCTAACATGTTTTGATGTAGATTATTCATATTTTGCACACGCTGATTGTCTAAGGTGTTCGCTTGTCAATTATAGCTTCTGACTGCTGATATGACCTTTGTATCAAAGTTCAAGGTCAAACTACCTAAAAACCTACATTTTAAACCCTCAAAGTGGTACTAATCATTAATGTGTTTATGACTCTCCTAGGTTCCATGCGAGGCAGACCAAATAGTGGATTATGAATTCCCTGCATGGGGTCATAAAGAGGTTCTTAAAGGGTTTAGTTATTTTCTGATAAAATATTTATATTTATCTTAATGAACCTATATAGACGGTAAGTCCCCTCTTGGAGCCCTTTAGTCCGGTGAGATATTGAAATACACTTATACATGAAATAATCTTTCCCTAAGCAGTTAATCTGCTGATTACCACTTATAAACTAAAATGTAGACCTTTAAACTCTGCATATACGACATGTAACACATTCTGTTTCGGAAGAGATGTATAAATGATCATAGTTGGGACCCAGGCTGTCTATGATTTTATGATCGCACAATCTCCTCTAAATTACTTCACGGGTGGTAATGTCGTAAGGGGCGATCAAAAGTTATGCAAACGGTCGCCTTACGAGAGCGTCCAGATATGAGTGACGGGATGAAAATAAAACGAGCAAAACATGTAAGTTAGTGACTTCTACATTTATTTCAATGTTTCCAGATTAATATTCAGAAATCAGGCAATGCTATTCCCAATAGTTATCATTTTTGTGTAATGGGAAACAATAGTGGAAGTTTAAAACCGAGTAGTTAGTCTAAAAATCAATTTCTCCTGGACGAGGGTGTGTTGATTTTTTGGTTTTGATCTTAAATAAACATGGTTTAGGTTTTTTTAACATGTTTACTGGCAGGTTAAGTGACACAAATATACTTTACATGAATTTTCTTTTATGCCTTAATAGTGTTTACTCAAAATCGGGTTTAAAATGTTGACATAGACTAAATAGAAAAAAAAATCAAAACTTACGACATTGACTCCCCCTTACGAGTCAGTTAAACCTTACGAGCCAGTATGGTAAACGCCTTTCATCTGATAGACAACGGATTTATCTTAAGTGTCTGCTAGAAAATTCTTGGTCTAGCGTTTGCTCATTATCCATACATGATAGAGGGTCTCAATGGGGTACCTTTGAAATCGCTAATCAGTAAAATTTGAGCCCCATAGATCGCTAATTTGTAAAGTTATGCCCACAAATCGCCAACTAGTAAAATTGAGGCCCCCAAATCGCTAATCAGTTAAATTTTGGCCCCAGAAATCAGTAAATTTTAGGTCCAAAAATCAGTAGCCTGTCTGGAGGCATTTACGGGGTGGAATATCAGAAAAGCGTTTTTCCATCCAGTTTGTTAACTGATTAAACTCGCCACTGTGCTATTGGGTGTTTCTTTGCCCCCAAATCGCTTATCATTATATTTTATGCCTTAATCGCTAACCACTAGACGCTCTCATTCCGCTATTGGTTAAAATGTTACCCTTAAAATTCGCTAATCGTTAAATTTTAGGGCCATACTTTGTTAATAAGTAAACCCCATTGATACCCTCATGATATGCACTTGAAATTAATCATCTAATCTTTAAAGCCTTCGGCAAAGAATAAAATGCTTTTGAGACTGTTTTCTGTTGTTCTTTGTGTAAAGATGAGTAAATTAGGACAGTAGCACCGCATGGTTTGAAACGATTACGAGAGCAACCATGTGATCAGAATTCAAAATAATTTAGAAGAATTGATTACTGAATGATCTGGTTCCAAACTAGCGAAAACATTACACATCAAAGACATGGCAACCAGGGTGCTTCTTTACCTATACAAGAATCTTAAAACATCTTCTTTGAAATAATGATCAGAATTTGAAAAAATAACACTAATTCACCCTCTACAAAATGGCGAAAACGCTATAAACGATTATGACCTGTCAAAAACGTGGCCACCAGGAGGCCTGACTTATAGAAGAAAGGAAAAATTCAAATATCTTCCCTTAAAGCAACTCACATTTACAAAAGTCATGAAAACTTGGATTTTATAACCCCCTCCCCTTTATTTCTCAATTTCCATCTTCAAACTGGGTATCCATTTTCGACCAAACTGTGTAAATGCATTGACTTTTTTCGAAGAGTAAGATGCACTAAAATTTTAAGGATAGGTGGGTCCGTTAAATCCAAACGTTAAACGCATTCTTTCTGCGCATACGTACGAACAATGCTAAGATATGCGACGTGTGACCTAAGATGTGTTTTACATATGTTGTGTATGTATGTAGCGACATTTCAATGTCCGAATGCTATCTAGGATCAATGGAGAGGTGGGGGAGAGAAGCATCTAAATAAAGTAAGTAAGGGTGCAAAGATCAGGAATCACTGTCGGAACTGAACTGAAAGACATGTTTCAACTTTCCAATGACAAACGTTATGTATCTTAGCAGTTTACGTACATATGCGCAGAAAGAAGATATTACACTTTTTGATTCAAAGAGCACTTCTATCCATTCCTTAATAATTCAGCACATTTACACTTTGAAAAAAATAATACTGCATTCTTGGTCCAAACAGCACCAGGCTTAAGGATGACACATTAGGTGCGGGGGTAGAAAATGCAAGTTTTCACAACTTTGTAAACGGTGAGTTGCTTTGAAACATATTTTGATGGTTGACTCAGGGGGGACGAAGACCTCGTGCATACCAAAAGGGCAATTTGTTCGAAATAAGGATTATCAATATAGGAATCAAGATTGATATTTTGTTTGATTTTATTTGATTTGATTCTTTACGTCCCATCAACAATCTTTCAGTTAAACAGGGACGGGTCTTCCTGGGTTGAACCAGTACTAAGCTAGGATAAATGTGTCTTGCTCAAAGACCACAACACTGTGACGCAAGTGAGGCTCGAACCTGCGGCCCCTTGGTCTCGAGTCAAGCACTCTACCACTGAACCACTGCTCTCCCGAATCAAGATTGAAGTAGAATTGAACGTTTCAACAACATTTTTCCTGATCTTGTCAGAAAGGGAAGCATGATGTCCTTCTTATAACAAAACAACAACACACGTCCCTTTGATAGATGTATGCGCAGTGTTTAAAACGTCCCACTAACAACTACGGCCATATGGAGATTGGGCCCAGGCATAAATTCTCATCCGACAGACTGGTGTAGCTGGGAATCTAACCTGTGGCTCTGGGTTCATCTGCTACACCACGGCAGCTCCTAGATGTATGAGGTGATGTTTAAGCAGACCCGGGGAAAATATAAACGAAACTGTAGCCCTGCTAAGTGCTAGCAGAGGAGTTGGGGTATAGGAAAGAGTTTGGTTGTGGTGGTGCACTCAGATTCGCTGCAATTGCATTTTTTTAGCTCTGTCCAAATCCTTGCATGTTAAAATACCAGGTTACTTAGCGAAATCGCTTGGGATACACCGCCTTAACCTTAATGAGAGCCTAAAATGACCAAACATCCCCATTCAATGGCAAACCCCTCCCCCCACTCCCCACACCTCGCAAGACAATTATAATTCTATTCAAAATTTCATTGATCTCAAAATCGGGTTGTACCAGTACCAAGCAATTAATCAAGTATTTGTTTGAAGCCACATAAGTCACCGCGCTCCTCAATATAATCAACTTGAAATTGAGCCATACCATGCGAAAATGCTTCTTATTGATATCTAGGCTGACCAGGTAAAATTCAAACCAGCCTCCTCAGCCACAGAAACAAGCTGCATCATTGGCATTCTAGTTTTAGCATGATAAGGCTGGCTTTAACATCAGTAGGTATCCTGCTATCAAAGAAGCAAAATAATGGATGCTGTTCAGACTGCGCAGGCAGGCTGATCTGCGCCTATGTTGGTCGCAATTGACATTAAGCAGGTTTTCACATGACGAGGATAAATTGAATTTATATCAGTGACACGTCATGCATCACAACGAGAATATTTTCTAAAACTTATCTGTTCTACTTTTCTCTTTCAACTATCCAAGTTTATTCGTCTTGTAAGGGGCAATCGTATCGTTAGGGGCAACCAATGTCGTAAGGGGTAATGGGCACCAAAAACTCGTCGCAGACACAAAGTGACGCGGAGAAGATGGTGTATATGGCTAATGCTTGAAAAATAAGTTGGAAAGGATATGATTATTTTGCAAAAATAAAGCATTTAAGAACATTTATTGAACAGAACACCTTCATTAGCAACCACTAAAATGATATTATGCGTACACCTTACTCATGAGAAAGTATATCATTCATTAGATGTAAACTTTCTTACGTCAGAATCTTTTGCCTCTTGTACAGAAATGGACATTATTGGGAATAGCATTCTCCGTTTCCTTATATTAGGCTCCAAAACGTTAAAAACAGTTAAAACAGGACTACTCACATAGCTGATTCCATTGTTTATTGCTCCCGTAGCTCATGTCCGAATGATCTCGTAAAGATTTCATTTGCATAAGCGTTTGATTGCCCCTTACGACATATCACCCGTGTTACTTGCTAGATTTTAATTAAACTTTGCAGGGATGATTTTTATATGACCCTCTCAAGTAATTGTTCAAATAGTTAAAGACAAAGATTACTGTCCATTAGAGATCATTAAAGGATTAACTGATAAGGGACAGTTTCAGTAGCTCACAAAATTATAGGGGCCTCAAGAGGGGACTTACCTGTATAAATCACAATTTCAATCGCTAAGATAAAGATCAATATTTATCATAAAATACCAAATCGCTTCATGGGGCCACTTTATTGCCCCTGTAAGGAAGTCATTATCACCTCATTACGACTGTCCTTTTGATCTGCCCAGTATGACCCCTGGAGAGAGTCATAATGAGTGGTACCAGTATTATTGCTCAATATTTATCTCTTTAAGGTTATTGCATAACTAGGTCTCATGGGCGTATATAGCTTTTCAAAATGAAAATCTTCCCGTTTGAAACCACAATGCCTAGCGCATTAATATTTGGTTTGTAGAATAACCTAGTAGATCCCCATCAATCTTGTTTAAATTATAGACCTGTGATCTAAATGGCACACTCCTGGAGGTGGTATATTTTACATGTGATCACCTGCTGGGAATGGGCTAATCTCTTGGCTCTCTTGTGTGTGGTGTTTTCTTGTGATTGTCATTTTCCCATATGGTGTCTTGGGTCAGTTGTGGTACTTAATTGTATTGATTTCGAGATTTTGCCATCTGCTTTAATATTATATTGATAAAACTTTAAACAAATCTTCTTGTCTGAAGCTACAATGCCTAGTACCTTGATATTTGGTATACAACATCACCTAGTATGCCTCTGCCAATTTAATCCATTTGGGCACAGTGACTATTAAATGGACCCGCCAACGAGCTCACACGTTCGCTATAGGAATATATTGGAAAAATCCTCTTGTCTGACACCACAAGGCATAGAGCCTTGACATTTGTTATGTAGCATCACCTAGTATACCTCTACTACCTGTGGTCACATGTTTTACAAAGGCTTATACATGGAACACTTAAAATAGTCTAGTCTGAAACCACAGAACCTAAAGTCTATATTTGGCATGTAGCATCATCTAGTAGACTTACTAAGTTTGTTGAAAATTATGTCCCTTTGGCTGAAAATGAGGCCGCCTCGGGATCAATGCTTTATATAAAGCTTATATAGAGAACATATTAAAACACTTTCTTGTCAGATACTAAAAGGCTTGATATTTGATATGTAGCATCACAAAGTGGTACTCTACCAAGTTTGTTCAAATTATGGTACTGTGGTCAAACTGGCATCGTCTTTTGGGTCACAGAGTTTATGAGGCTGTTATTGTTCTTTTACTCTTCCTCACGGTGCCGTGAGTTTGTATGCAGTGTGTGGCATTTCCTAGTCATACTTTCTTTTTACATTGCCTTACATATAGTGAAAACACAAAAAAATGTTCTTGTCTGAAACCACCAGGCCTAGAGCCCTGATATTTCGTATGTAGCATCAACTGGTACACAACAATCGACTATGTTCCAATTATGACTCTCAGTCTGGGACCGAACATGGACCACAAGGCAGGTCATCAGGAGCGTGGCCAGTTTCCAATAGATACATATAGATAAGACGTTTAAAACAAAACTCTGGTGAGCGATCCAGGGTGGCTCGGTTCTCTTTTTATTATGTCATTACTTGTTTTGATATCATAGTACACGATAAATGCTGTTTCCATTTGATATGTTTACTATATGTACATCATTTTCTTAATACCGCAATTTCCAGATATACAAGTAATAGCAATACATGCATTTCACAAAATATACCTGAATATCAAAATGCCGGATTTTGAGGTAAAAACGAAAATATTTTGGTGGGTTTTTTTAAGTATACACGACAGAGATATATGTAAGTTGAATAATTCAGCATCAAATTTGAAACAAGTTAAATAACAACTCTAAATTTTAAAACTTTATCAGCCAGATTACAAAAAATCGTGTTTAAAATTATAAAAACACTGATTTTCACCCAAATATCAAGACATTAAAATTCTGGTTTTGACACCATAATAAAGTCAGAGAGGACTTATATAAGACTCAATAATCATGTTTTAGTCTTCCTTTGCTGGTGTCATGTATCTGTTGCTGCAAATGGATTTCAGAAATTCGCAATTTCACTTCTAAAATCGAAGTTTTTGCCAATTTTTAACACCAATGCCCCTCTTTGGAAAAGTAATTCCGGCGATCCAAGAAACTTCAACATCTTGTTACATCATTCCTGCAATCATTTTCCATTTTACAGATGGGGAGGGGTTATCGGTCAATTTTCGCTAGTTTTTGCTCTACCATAAGCACTCATGTGAGATCCTCTATATGATGGACATCATTACAAAACATTACTAAGTGGTTTATCAATTATAAACAAATGATGTTATATCTCCCAGTCATGTGATAAATTCAATTAAGGTCGACCAGGTAGTATAGAAAACATGAGTTTAAATGTGTTTCAGGATTATGGACAGTAAAATGGACCAAGCCTATTCTTAAAGTAAAGTAAGTATTCTTAAAACTCACCTTGTCAGCCAGCTTTTGGCCCAGCTGGGCAAACGTGATCCTTTACTGTTTGTTTAAGCAGTATGGGGTGAGTTTGAGTTATGGTCAAGGTGAGGAAAAATAACAACAAAATTAACATTTAAACACTTGTAATGGTCTGTTATAAACAATATTTTTGAAAGACAATTAAGTCGTGGAATTAACTAAGTGTAAACAAGTTTAGAAAATATAATTGTCACATGTAACAAAAAATGCAATCTTCTCTAGATATATATTGTTATAATGAGCTCTCAAAAACACTCAACTTCAAGCCTTCATACTTTTTGCATTTGTGACAAGCAAATGATTAGATGAGACTGTCCAGTCTCATCTGAGCCTTTACATCTGGCAAACACAGCTAGAGCAATATACCAAAAGGCATGACATCGAGCTCTATTATACAGATGTACACAAATGTAACCTGGGTAATGACTGTTTATAAAGGTATAGGAAAGCATAGCTCCTCTCAAAGAGCACCTATGAATTTTGATAGATCAGCTAAGTTTCATTAAAACTTTACATTATGTTGACAAAATTCTCAACTTTTTGTTATATAAGTCTAACATGTGCCAATTCTTTCAAAATTCTATATGGTCCAAACTGTATTTCCACCCATATGATGAATCCATATTAAAAATGAAATTGTACAACTGGACTGCATGGTTGGCAATCAGGCTACGAGGTTATAAAACATTTTTCATGCTCAACTCAGCTAAGTTCGAAATTTATCGTGCTCATAAATGTTAAAAGGCTAACAATTGTTAGCATTTTAACAATTATTAGCATGATAAATACAACATTTGAGAGATTTAAAGCAAGAAATGTCTTTATTTGTCGTTACTTTAGGTTTCATGAGCAGTTGAAATTTAGTGCTCAGTTGAGTTGAGCATGAAACTAGCTTTATAATCTCGGGGCCAAGAGTTGATTTAGCATTGACAACCCCAAAAAACCTATAAAAATATTAAAGCTTGTGTGTTTATTAGGATTAACATGGTATTTATAAGTTCCATTTCCACATTGGTTGGTCCAAGTATACATAATTTATGTAGCAAGAATAATATAAGGCAAGCTAATATAGCTAGAAATAGCAGGCAAGAATATTCAATATATCTGGGTTTAGTAGCTTAACCCTTTGTATACTAATGGATTCTTCCTTCTAGTTTAATGCAATAAACTTGGGATAGTCCATTGTACATATCTAGGGGTGTCCTGTTATATATTTTTTATCATATTCTTTTTATCATATTCTGATGATCTTTTAACCTTTACAAACAGCGTAGACCCTAATGAAATGCAGCATTATGCTGCATTTCATCTGGGTCTTCACTGCATGCAAAAGTACTGGTTTAGGGGTTTGCCAAATACAAAGGGTTATAGCACACCTACCATATTCTACCTAATAACCACACATACTCCAATAACTTTTTGTGTTGTTTATATCATATGAATACTAGTTAAAACTTTTTTCATGCTCAACTCAACTGAGCACCAAATTTCAACTGCTCATAAAAACTAAAATACTGACAAATTAAGAAGTGTTTTTGCTTTAAGTCTCTTAGATGTTGTATTTATCATGCTGATAAATGTTAAAACGCCAACAATTGTTGGCCTTTTAACATTGATGAGCAGGATATATTTCGCAATCAGCTGAGTTGAACCCTCTGTAGCAAACAGTGGAGACCCTGATCAGACCCTACATTTTGTGTTTAATCTGAGTCTGTACTGTTTGTATATGTCCAAAAAATGATGGTAGGCTTTGTTATATGGGTTAACACATATCAATTTTGATTGGCTGACCTTTGGGATTGTGCCATGTGCATTGCTCCATACTGCTGCAAGATTTTAGCACAATTTCACAAGAAACACACGCAAACAACAGAATGATGATATGATCATTTGGGGAAAAAAATCATGGTTTAATCATCACAGATTTTTTGGGCAATACTAACACATCACCATAAATGGAAACATACCACTTTATGTAACCTAATGATTTACCAACACAAATAACAATTTTAGAGACAGAAATGATTTACTTTATATAAATTTATTTTATCAAATAATACAGAAACAAACAAAGTAACAACAAAAAACTAATATACATGTGGTATAAATGCTGGATTTCAGTGTATGCTGGCAAGAAGAATGACTTGCTATTGAGGTAATTAAAAACAAGCAATAAAAACTGCCTAAACCTGCCACTCAAAAAAGACAAGACAAGATCTTTATGACAAATGGTAGCTTAATGAAGGTCAAAAGTATTGCAGAATGCTTCCTTTGGAGCATTCTGCAATACTTCTGACCTGCATTAAGCAATAATTAGTCTTGAAAACCTATTTTTGGTCTTTTTCAGAGTGGCTGTTTAACACAGGTTTTACTTAAGAATTGAATGTTATTTTTCTGCGTTTCACTGAGGTATGAAATGTCGGGAAAATTACATCTAATTTGCATGAAAACCGAAGGTGTTATGAAGAAAAAACACTGTATATTCCTGAGGAAATGCCTAGAATACCTAGAAATTTCATTTCATCTGCTGCATGTATGACTTGAAAATAGATCACTCAGTTAACCCATATAAGCCTAGCATCTTTTTGTGGGACATTGGCAAACAGTGTAAAACCAGATCAGACACCGCAAAACGCGGCATCTTATCAGGTTCTCCACCGCTTGCTTACAGAAGTTTCTTTTGAAATTTGAATGAAATTGAAAAATACCACCCGACAGCCCTTAAAATGGAAATGGAGTGGTCCAATTGAAAAGGATGTGAAAATACGTTCGGCATATATGGGTTAAGCATGGGCGGATCTAGAAAATTTGGTCAGCAGGGTCCAGATAAATCATTGTGAACACAATAAACATTGGTGTAAGTTTTGGGGTTAAATTATCTTATTCATTGTCCTATGAAACTATTATAGGCGAGTGTTTATTACAGCTTGTAAGTAATCAATGGTGTAAGCCTGGGGTTTATAAATTCAAAGTTATATAATGCCACCCCAGTCAAAATATATACAACAAAATGGTGTAAAATGCAACTGCACTTAACTCACCTGAGAAAAAACAGTTAAAAGGAAACAAAAATCAAACAACAAAAATTTATACCATATTTACATTTTTAAGCACTTAGAAGTTTAGCTTTAATTGCAGCTGGTTTTCTATGTAAAATAATATATTCTCCTTTAACACACCGGATAGGCGACAATGGAAAACGCTCTTAACAATCAAAAATGCGGATCAAAAATCTCTAGAAACAGTGTTTTCAATTGCCATTTGTCGCCACAGTCCGGCGACAAATGGCAATTGAAAACTCTGTTATTTTCGATCTACGTTCCTCGATAGTATAAACGTTGTCGATTGCCGCCTATCCAGTGTGTTTAACATAATGACATCTCATAAAAATAGGATTTCTTGCAGGCCCAGCCTGTAATGTAAATATCTGACCCGATATTTACCAACATATATCACAACTAGTATTGTTTTCAGAGAAATAAATGTCCCTCAAACACAAATGCTCAAATTTCACCTATTTCACTCTGCTGTGACCTTGAAAATTAGGGCAAGGTCAGCAAAACCGAATCACGTCTTCATCAGATCACAATGTTATTTCTATGCAAATTTGGTTCCAATCTGCTCACTAATTCACGAGACATCTTGCATACAAGACAGTGTTACACCAACACCAACGGGATCTGTATCAAAAACAGTTTGTACCCCATTTCTTCGATATGGGGACAATATAAACATAAAAATAATCAGTTTAACAACAATCAAGTTGACATATTTGAATCTTAACCCTTTGAGGACCAGAAACCCCTAAACAGGTACTTTGACAAACAGTGAAGACCCAGATGAAATGCCACATTATGCGGCATTTCATCAGGGTCTGCACTGTTTGCTTATATAAAATTGATCTACAGAGAAAGTAGCACAACATTTTTTTGGGGAAATTATAATCTGTAACCCCTCAATATATACAATGGACCATCCTGACTTAAATGCATCAAACTATATGGAAAATTCCATTGGTCTTAAAAGGGTTAGATACATATATCACCTATGCTACAATGGGAACAATAACAAGTGTACTTTGATTCTATTCCTTTACATAAAAAGAGCTCCTCAGTTACATGTTGGGACTAAATCTGGGACTATCTAACATTAAATAAATCTACTAAAACACAATAAACCAAGAAAAAAAATCAATGTTCAACCCTCCTTGAGCATTTTGATGAGGTAATAGTTTAGTTGGAAAATTATTTTTCCCTGAAATTTGATTTTACACTAATAAAAGTTGATGATTGTCAATTTGGTCTTTCTCCAGTAAACTACCGTGATCATGAAGGGGTTATAACTATATAGTGACTATTATGTAATGTATGTACCCATTTTTTTCTCTTTGGGTACATTGTATTTTAGTTGTCAAACTAAACTTGTTTTACAATATCACCAGATCCTACTTTGTACGCACAGGTTTTTTTTTTCTATGTGAAATTTGGATAGGGGTTTACCCTTCACTGCCTTACCCCGAGCTGTGCTCGTTATGAAAAACGCTTCCTATGTGCCACTGCCCCAAGCGTCGCTCGTGTTAACATGTTGTATATATGCCTGTTGTTAGCACGATAATATTTAAGGGACAGAACTCATTTATCCTTATCTGCTCTAGAATGAAAGAGTTAACTTTTCCAAGATTTATACCATCACTACAAAGCCGAAAGCTTGCTTTTCACAGGAAAAACGACCCTTTTGATAAAGAACTCTTTTTTTTTTTTCAAAGATGGCAGCCGATCTTGGCATTAGTCTGTTGTGTTTCTTGGAAGTAGAGGTTATTTTGGAAGTCTAAAATGGCTTGTATAGGGATGACAATTGATATTAATTGGAATCAGCAATGGTAAAGGAGGAAATTCCTGTCATTCTCACATTTTTGAACCATTGCTTTCCAACCATTCCAAAACAATGATGTTATAAACGAAAGTAGACATTCATGTATTTTCAGCTGTTGAAAAAATATTTTTTTACATGCTAGAAAACATTATTTCAGGCATTGTACCAAATGTCTCAAGCAAGCCGTAAAAATTTTGGTGTAAATCCCTACAGTGGTTATGATTTTGTATGAAATTATATGTAACACGATAATAAAATCAAAATAGCCATATTTCCCCCTGGCATATTGCGTGCACATATATACGGCAGTGAAGGGGTTAAAGTGTTTTAGAAGTATATTTTATTTCGAACTATTTTTCATGAAAAGGTATGTATCCTGCGCTAGTAAGTTGGTTCAAAACCATATGGGCCAACACAAGATTTTTTTTGATATTTATCACATATCCTCCAATAAACACCCATGAGTCTTCATCTACATCCATACTTTATGTGTGCAAGCAACAATGGCCCAGGCTAGTCTGGGCATGTGAGTGTGTGCGTGTACCCAGACTCACAAGAGCCTTCTTTGCTGAACAATGTGGTAAGTACCCAAATGTCCTGGGCTGGCCCATATATTAGACATGTATTCGAGTAGATTATCTGAGCTTGTTCATGAAGAGTAATCTGAGGTAGGAGAAGATTAGGAATATGACCGCGATCACTGCCATTGCTACAAAGTTCTGCTAGAGATCCCTGTCTCTGCTGGCCCATATATAAGACAAGTAGATTATCTGAGCTTGTTCATGCAGAGTAATCTGAGGTAGGAGAAGGTTAGGAATATGACGGCAATCACTGCCATTGCTACAAAGTTCTGCTAGAGATCCCTGTCTCTGCTGGCCCATATATAAGACAAGTAGATTATCTGAGCTTGTTCATGAAGAGTAGTCTGAGGTAGGAAAAGATAAGAAATATGACGGCAATCGCTGCCATTGCGACAAAGTTCTGCTAGAGATCCCTGTCTCTGCTGGCCCATGTATAAGACAAGTAGATTATCTGAGCTTGTTCATGAAGAGTAGTCTGAGGTAGGAGAAGATTAGGAATATGACGGCGATCGCTGCCATTGCTACAAAGTTCTGCTAGAGATCCCTGTCTCTGCTGGCCCATATATAAGACAAGTAGAATATCTGAGCTTGTTCATGCAGAGTAGTAATATGACGATGATCACTGCCATTGATACAAAGTTCTGCTAGAGATCCGTGTCTCTGCTGGCCCATATATAAGACAAGTAGATTATCTGAGCTTGTTCATGCAGAGTAATCTGAGGTAGGAGAAGGTTAGGAATATGACGGCGATCGCTGCCATTGCTACAAAGTTCTGCTAGAGATCCCTGTCTCTGCTGGCCCATATATAAGACAAGTAGAATATCTGAGCTTGTTCATGAAGAGTAGCCTGAGGTAGGAGAAGATTAGGAATATGACGGCGATCGCTGCCATTCCTACAAAGTTCTGCTAGAGATCCCTGTTATTGCTGTATGCTATACTCAAGTAGATTATCTGAGCTTGTTCATGAAGAGAAGTCTGAGGTAGGAGAAGGCTAGGAATATGACGGCGATCGCTGCCATTGCGACAAAGTTCTGCCAGAGATCCCAGTCTGTGCTGTATGCTATACTCTGTATGTCCAGGTACTCATTGCCAGTTGTGCTGCAAAACATAGTACAAAGAGGATATCAACATAGATCAAAGGTCCAGATAAGCGAAATTTTTTAGCCAAAAAATGTGAATATTTTCTTATCCATTGATTTAAACATGTGTTCTGGGTGTTCAAAAGAACTGTCTCATTGAGACAGTTCTTTTGAGTACCCACAACATATGTTTTGGTTAAGAAGACACAAAGTTAATTCTAAATAACACCCTCTCAACTGGGGGCCTGCATATCTTTTATGTTACAGTTTTGCCCTTGTAAGCACACTGTGTGCAAAAATCGATCAAAATTTCATGCCATTTTTGAAAACCGTTTAGTCCAAGATCAGCTGTCTTCTGGTGAAGCCAGCTGAACTGGGTCTATACTCCTTTCAAACAATGGAATAAAAATCAAGTTCCTTGCGGCCTTGGCTGCTGTCCATTCTAAGGTGGTGATTCTGAGGTTGTTAATTCATTGTTAGGGAGCCAGTGGTTCAGTGGTAGAGTGCTTGACTCGAGACCAAAAAGCCGCGGGTTCAAGCCACACCGGGGTCACTGCTTTGTTTCCTTGAGCAAGACACATTAATCCTAGCTTAGTACTGGTCAACCCAGGAAGACCCCTCTTGACGTAACTGAAAGATTGTTGACTGGGGCGTAAAGAATCAAATCAAACAAAGTAAAAAACAAAAAATTCATTGTTCACTGTTGCTTCCACTGCATGTGGAAGTTATTGTTACTGTATTGGGTTCTTGAAATGTTTTGTAATGTAACTCAAATGTCTAAGTATCCTTTCTAGTTTTGCAAGAAAGAAAGGGCCGGTTACTTTACTTTAATTGTGTTCTTGCTGTCATGAGACAGTCTGTGCTTCTTCCTTGTGGTGCCTTGGGTTGCTCTGTGGTCTGAGATTGTGGCATTTCCTGGTCATACTCTCTTGTTTTGTTTTTTTCGAATCTCATGCCAATCATCTACCAAATTCAAATCCGATAAAGCCTTATTTGCTTTCTTAGGATAGCAATAAAATTTGAAAATGTCATCTGCTGCAAACGTTTAGTGGCACTTTCACCCTATTCCCACCAATTATGTATTCTGTCGTCTGACATTATGTTCTTAGATAGCCTATACTGCATACAATATGGACCCAAATCAGACTGCTCCCGTCTGATCAGTGCTCATAGTGTTTGCTTCCATGATACTCTCTTGTTTTGTCTGAAATGCACTTGAATATATGCAGCAGACACAAAAATCAGACAAAATATTCAGGACAAACTTTATTGTATCAACTGGATGTAAGGATCCACTAGAAAAGAAAATGATAAGGGCATCTCAATCAGCTTACCAGTTTCCATCAAACACCATGTTTTTAAGTTCATTGATAGACAGGGCTTCTTGACTGTATCGGAAAATACTGACATACTTGAGCCACTCCAGCCAGTCTGGTATAGAGTCCAGCTGAACTAACAAGCCGCTGAAAACCTGTAAATATAATAATCAATCTATTTAGTTGACATGCTCTATAAGGAACACAGTCATGTCTGGACGGGTCTTCATTGTTGAACCAGTACTTAGCAGTGGATAAAGTCTCTCTGCTCAAGGACACAACACAGTTATTCTGCCGGCAGTGAGACTCGAACTAGTAACCCTTCGAACCTCAGTCTAATGCTCTACCCACTGAGTCACTGCACTCAGGGAAAATGTTGCAAATTTAAAAAAAAAGTTATTACTCTTACTAGGCTGAATATGATTTTTACTAAATTATGATTGATATTAATAGCCAAACAGATTATTAATGAGTAAATAATATGTTATTACTTTGGCCAGTTCATGAGATTTTTATATTTGTTGTATATTAGAGCGTGACGTAATTCTTTTACCATTTATGTGAAAACACTTGACTTTACCTTAAATTAAAGTAAGTAAGGGTGCAAAGATCAGGAATCGATAAATCAAGTACCACACCTGACCCAGGATACCAATGGGAAAGTGACAAACTCACAGTTGGACACCACAAACGAGGGCCAAGATGTCAGCCCTTTCCCAGCAGGTGACCACAAGGCACAGACAAACAGATGCACACAAAGGCACAGCAAACACAAGACAGAAAAAACATAAAAGATCCACAAAAGAAGTACCCCCTTGGAATGGTCAGTATAATATTTTACTGGAGGGCTTAAACCGGTTTAACGGCGCCAACCTCACCCTTAATTCAGATGTGGATCAAGACACATAATTATTTGGTTTGCATGAAAGACCCCTAACTTATCAATGCATCATCTCCCAGAACATATAAATCAAGATATAACAAGGAGATAAAGCAAAGATAAGGACTCAACAGTAAATAAAACTGAATACCAGAGCAAAAGAAATCCAACAGGTAAACCCTGGTGGGTCCGACAACCAGCCAAATTATAAGGCCCCTACCATCTCATCAATAGATAAGTCTAAGTTGGAACCGTCATAGAGTCTGAAGACCGACCAACCGACATGCAATTAAAGAGGAAAGCAAAGTTGCCAACCCTGATTGGGTTGACCACCAAGCATGCAGTCTGTTGCGATACATAATTCTAATGCACTTGCAAATGCAACCCGACGTCTGATTGGATAACGTCATGAATTTGCGACAGTATATCCTGCAATATACTGTCGGAAACCCGATGTCTTTACGTAACGTCGCTTTTCATTGGCTGACAAGTGAATATATGCAGCTGGCAAGCGGTTTTATGCAGCTGACAGCGGCTGGACGTATAGGCGCAACAAAGTACATTTTCACTGTCATTTTAAGGGAAAGAATTAATAGTGCATTAGAATGGGGATAACCATATTCAAAATTTTCATTTGGGGAGGTATATCGTCGGATACACGTTCGGTAATCACTTTTTACGGCTCCGCTTACGCGTCGCCGTAAAACTAAATTTCCGACCGTATATCCGATGATATACCTCCCCAAATGAAAATTTTGAATACAGTTATCCCCTAAATGTTATAGCCAATCTTTTTATAATGGGTAATTATTTTAATGAATTGCGCTGAAAAATTATTAGAGCCAACAATCTTCTTCAATTAATACACCAAGTCACCATAGAATTCAGGTTCTGAAAGTCCTTGACGCAAGAGAGAATTAAGTCCAACTTGGAATTTAGATATCAAATCATAGTTTCATCTATAAAATTTAGAAAAGGTTTTGCAAAGTTTATGATAACGATAGCCTTGTTTAAGAAGTTTCCGAGTTAACAATTTATTGCGAGTGTTGAAGTCAGTAACATAGCTAGATGCTCTAGCAAAACAAATGAGTTGAGAGATATAGACTCCATAGGATGTAGAGCAAGGAAGATCACCATCTAAAAATGGGAAATTGACAATTTCAAAATCAAAGTTGTCATGTTTATCATAAATTTTGGTAGAAACAATATCATTAGAAATTGACAAATGCAAGTCTAAAAATGCGGCTTTGGTATCAGAGGTATGGGCTTTATTAAGTTGGAGCTCTGAAGGGTATATTTGACATACCATATTGTCAAAATGAACATTATTAATCTTTAAAATATCGTCCAAATATCTAGAAGTAGTGTTAAACACATCAATAACATCAGTCTGCTTATCATCAGAAAGAAATTGTTTTTTGTTGTGTTGCTTTACGTCCCAAATCAACAGCTATGGTCATGGCGGGACTGTCAGTTCACCTAACCACACTTTTTTCCTGGCCAAGCTTGAACAAGCAGTTAACCAGTACTTCGTACACATTCTTTCGCTTATAACTGACAACAACCCTTCTTGAATGATTCAGCGGAAGGGGGGGAGAATGACCTTAGAAATTATTTCATGATCAATCTCCACGAAAGTATGGGACCGGGACTGGGTCAAACTCGCCACCCCTGGATCTGCGGTCAGACTCGCCTCTCTTGCCAGACACGTTACCTACTGCGCTACGGGGCCTGGTCATCAGAAAGAGACATCATAAAGTCCCTCTCATAACAAAACAGGAATAAATCTGCAACCAGGGGAGCACAATTAGTGCCCATAGGGATCCCAACTACTTGTCTATACAGCTTGGTGCCACAATGAATAAAAATGTTGTCCAACAAAAAGGTCAGCGCATCACATACATTTTGACATGACCATGCATGATATTTTTTAAGTTTTTCCGAAGTAAAAAATGCATTTCAGTCATTACATGCAAGGTAAGGAGAGCCTTCTCTCTTTATAGCCATTGTCTCATTAGGTTAAACATATCAAGGGAGAATTATGACTAAGGCTTCTACAGTTTTAAAATAAAATCAACTTTTAAAAAAATTTCCATTTAAATGCATTAGAAAGCAAATTTGACCTTGACGTTAAGTAGGTCATGGTCAACCTAGGACCATCAATTGAACAAACTTGGTAGGCTCCACATCCCTAATGCTGCATACCAAGTCCCGAGGTCATCGGCCTTATGGCTTTGGAGAAGATTTTAAAGGGTTTTTACCATATATGGGCCTGGCGGCCATCTTGGTCATGTGACCAGGACCATTTGAACAAACTTTCGTTCCCACGTCTTAAGGAGTCTCCATATGAAATTTGAGTTTAATTGGCCCAGTGGTTTCAGAGGAGAAGATGTTTGCAAATGTTGACGGACGGACGTCAGACGGACAGATGCCGGAGTGACTGGTATACTATTAGCTCACCCATGAACCTTCGGCTCAGGTGAGCTAAAAACACACGGGTTTCTTGCATTTTTGTTTAAGAACATATATCACTTAATTGATTTAAATACATCATTGTCTTACATTTGGATGGTCATGGGAGAAAAAATATCTTGAAATTTGCTGATTTTTCATAATTTTGCTAAAATCCAGATTATAAGTACCCAACCTCCCAATGCTAGTTTGATTTTCATGTAAGAGTTATCATAATACGAATGTTAGTATATCATTTATTAAAACCAAGATCATTCTACAGAACTGATATACTAAATCAACTATTTTACTACCATGGCACAAACTCTTGATTAAACAAAATTACCAAAAATGAACTTATTAGTAGCATTTAGGCAGGAAAATGAGGTAAAATTGAAAATTGTTGGTTGCCATGGCAACAGACTTCCAATTAAAGAAATATTGTACCAGTCCGTGTTTGGTGACAAGTGCTACATAATAGGACACAAATTTACGTTTTCTGTTGCCATGGATGTATCGCCATTTGCATGGTGCTTAGCAAGAGCTGTACTTAACACTCGACCACTGAGCAACAGCCCTCCTCAAGAGAAGTCATTCTTGTGAGACCTGACGATACCTCATCTAGATCTCTCGCATTTCGCCCTTTGCATTATGGGTAAATATAGTGGGGCGGATATGTAACAATTTTGAGAAGAATCGTGCATTTTATGATAAAAGCATGAAACTTGGTACATAGCTAGTTGATGACAAAAGAAAAAAAATAAGGGTCAGTGCCACGCCGAAAATGCCCTCTAATGGCCGCCATCTTTTTTTCCAAAATGGCCGCCTTTTTTCAACTTATTCATTATAATCTCATTATTTATTTGCAAACATCATGTTTTCTTCAGTTAATTTTACTTAAAAAGCCATCAGTTATATCTCAATACCTTAAAATCATCTTTTAATTTTAAAAAATCAGGATTTAGGCTGTATTTTTTAAAGATGGCCGCCACTTTTATAACTAAAAAGTGCAATTATATTATTGAACTTTACAAAGTTATAAATTTTGATGCAAATTACTTCTAGCAAGTAGAAATAGTCCCATTTAACAAGTTACTAATTATTCAGCATGGCTTTATTGTTGTGTATTGTTCAAATATGGTATTAAAGATGGCTACCAATGTGCAAATCATAACATACTATCTGCTTTCATTTGGCACTGGAAGAGTGTAGTTTGAATTTATGTAAACGATTTTAAGGAATAACTTTATTTAATAGCTTTGAACAAAGAAGAGAGCATCCAACATACCATCCAAGACGGCTGTCAAAGTAGACATGTTATATGGGCACCATTTGTAAGGTGGACGCTATCTTGGTTTTCCAAAATATGCAGTCTATTTTAAATTGCATTATTTTAAGCTCATACATTTGCAAGCCAATTTGTTGTCTTCATTTATTTCCACTTATTTTGCAGTCAATCATACTAATTTGCCTCAAAATTGTCATTTAGGCTTAGAAAACACAAGATTTAGGACATAGTCTCAAGGTGGCTGTCATATTTTGCATTCAAAGGGAGCTCAGTGGCTCAATGATAGAGTGCTTGACTCGAGACCGAGGGGCCACGGGTTCGAGCCTCACCGGCGTCTCTGGGTTGTGGTCCTTGAGCAAGACACATTTATCCTAGCTTAGTACTGGTTCAACCCAGGAAGACCCTTCCATGTGTTATTGAAAGATTGTTGATGGGACGTAAAGAATCAAATCAAAAAACAAAAACTCATTTTGCATTCTCAATAGTGGTGGTATACCAACTTGACAAATTATGAATTTCCATGCAAAATCATTATGCAATTAAGTAGAAATAGCTACACAAACAAGGGACGAACTTGTCAGACTTTAATTTTATTTTAACTTATTATAACATGGTATTCAAGATGGCTTTGTATTTAGTTTAAAAAAAAAACGTATTTTTACTTTCTATAGGTACATATTATGAGGTTGTATGAAGTTATGAAAATGAATTTCAAGAAATGATTATATTTAATGAATTAGGATAGTAAAGGGGACATCCAACCTGTCATCCACGATGGTTGCCAAATTTGGTTTTAGACACTTATACAGATGTTGCTATTATGTGTGTTCTATATAAAATTGATATGATCAAAATGAGATACAAATAATTTTTGTACCTATAGCAAACTAAAACTGTCCTTTGTAGAATTGCAGCTGCATATAATATTATTTGTTTGCATCAGATTTTAGTGAAAAATCCTATAAAATCTGTAACAGAGATATCAAAGTTTCTTTTTGACCTTTCTCCTTCTCATCAAGTTACCATAGGTATAAAAGGCTATATGTCTCCTAAAACTGTATACAATTTTAAAAAAATGTACACCCTCCGTTTTCACACACATCAACTATTCAACTTGATCTTGTCAAATGACGTATTTGCTGCAGCCAGCCTTATTAGGTTGTGCTGACGATGTAGCTGGCACTATCATATCTACTTGAAAGTAATCAAAGTTTATATTATTCTGAAGTCAATCCAATATATAATGTTGCAGACATCTTAATTTATAGCCAAAGCTTCCCTAACCAAATGCTTGCTAGTTAGTCGGGCATTTGATTCCATAATAGTTAAGTCCAAAAACCTCTTCAGTCTAGTTAGTTGAAACCAAAGCTTTTTGTCTATTTAGTTATGTAGGGTTTTTAAATGATGATGTTATTTTGCTCTGTATTTACAGTGATAGTCTTTTACAGCCCATGGAGCTTCAGCTAGGTGCCCCTACCGCATATGCAGTCGAATCCCTGCCCTTGCTGTATCAATTCTTGATTTTCGTGATTTATTGTTCACTGTGGTTATTCATAGACTAGTTAAACATTCGTCCTATAAATCGTTCTAAGGTAGTAGTGCTGTTGTGGTTCTCATTTTATTATTATTGGTGTAAATGTGTTTTGTATGTACTTTAATATACATGCATGTGAATGATTTTGGTTATGTTAAGGTAGCCTAGTAACTGCCTTCAAGGGGAGAGCTACATCACCACTGTATACTATCTATCTGTATATTTAGTTTTCCCCACTATGATTTTGTAGGAAGAATGTTAGCTCTGATTGTACTAGTTTCTGGTCATTGCTATGATTTTACCTAGTATATAAGCAAAAATGGGAATAACAGGTCCGGAATGACTCAGGCCAACAGTCGCTATGTGAAGAAGCGTTGAAAGAAGGGTGGAAAGAGCATTATGAAGTTACTCAAATTCGAACTCTTTGGAATGCAAAAGGCATGCCAGAGTAAATCCCAGTTGAAGGACTAGCCAGCTGATCAGTACAGGAATTATCACAAAAACAATTGGCAGGATGCGTTCTGACAAAGAAGACATCAACAATTGTCATCCAGATGTTATAGACTACAGGCATTTGGGAAACTGGCACAGTCGAGGTGTTTGACCTAATCTGCAACATAATCTCGAGTGTTAGTACAGAGTGAAATTGACAGTATGAACATCGGCAAAGAGGGTGCTCTGAACAGAGGCTTGAAGATAATTAAGCAATTAAAAAGGGTGTTAGAGTGCATATTGGAGAGACATGTCAGACAGAGAGTTGAGATTGCCGAGATATAGTGCAGATTTATGTCAGGCCATGGTGGCACTCCAATTGTGGTCTTCATTTTAAGCCAGCTATAGAAGCTGCTCCTGAGTTCTAACAAGCCATTCTACGTCACATTCTTCAACATAGAGAAGGACAGCAGGTAGCTAGTGTGCATGCTTTAAATCAACGAGTAGTTGGTGTGATTGATGAATGGCATGATCAAGGACATGCAAAGCAGGACGATAATTGGTTATTGTCGCAGTGAGAAGTTTTTTGGTGTTGATGTTCATCGTGGCTCTGTTCTGACTCCACTGCTCTTAATTGTTAAGGAAGAGGCTCTAATCACGGAATTCAGAACAGACTGCACATAAATTCTGTTGTACAAATATGATCCGGTGATCAAGGCTGAGTCCATGGAGGAATTGCTAGTAAAATTGGATGCATGGAAGTATTGGAATGAGAAGGCTCTTCATGTGAACATAATAATATGAAGTCATATACAATTAAAGTCGTCCCTTGAGCTAAAGTGCACCAAATGCCTGTGGCACAACACTACTTAATGATGGAAGATGGAGGTGATAGCACCTGATAAAAACCTGAGGTAGGAGATCTGTAATCATATGGACATTCTCTACGCTAGAAACATCCTTGAGCTGCCTGCAGTCATACATTGCAAATGCACATGGCAGAAACTCCGTAAACTTCTTAACCTTATGATCATCTGCTGCCCTTGACACAAGGCAGGTAGTAATAAACATGCATTCATTGTTTTGTTTTTGTTGAATGTATATTTTCAATACGTCCTTGATTATGAACAGTTCACTAGCATTATACATCCTAGCTGGTGATGCAGAAAACGCCTAACGGCAAAAATGTATAGATTTATTTAGAAAGAACAGCAAAAATCACCAATAAATAGGATTTTACTATTCGGTGGCCATCTTGGATGCCATGCTTGAATTAACAGTTGAGAAAATTTCAAAATTACATATCATATATAAGAAACGAACATTCATTGCTACTAAAGCAAATTTCATTCATACAAATCTTAATGATATATTAATGTATAAAAAACGAAAACCATAAAATCATTCTTCTTTGGCAGCCATCTTGGATGCCATATTGTATCAAAGCTCTCTTATTAATTGTTCACAAATAACAAAGTCACATTTTGAGCCTTTCTATGCTAGGAACAGCTTGAATTTGATGCAATAATCTGAATTAAGTTCATTCTATGATGTTTTCATAAAGCAAGCTTGATGTAACATATAAAAATGGCGGCCATCTTATAAAATGGCCACCATCTTGGATAATATGCCAATCTACATGTGATTTCAGATAATTACAAATGTTCTATTATTAAAATTCACACTTGCACAAGCTTTAAATAAAAGTTTATTGCAAAATGATACCAAACGTAACAGGCATTACATGAAAATAGGTCGCCATTTTGAAATTCAAGATGGCGGCCGTCAAGGTGCATTTCTGGCTTGGCACTGACCCTCAGAAATTTTGATAATTACTAATCTGGCCATGTACCAAGTTTCATGCTTTTATCATAAAGTGCACGATTTTTTCACATATCTGCCCCACTAATAGCGAAATTTGGCTAGTCCCGTTCAATTCTCGCACTCCTGTAGTGACAGAATTTATTGTTAAAAATAGCAAAAAGTTATATTTTTGACAGTTTGTCATTTCTCTTTTAGTCAATACTTTCTGAATGTAAAGCCCTGAGTCATGCAAGCAGTGATCGCATATTATATTTTTAATAAAAATGGTGGTTCAAATCCAGTGTGCACTGAGCGAAAGGCAACAGGTTAGTACATGCTAGCGTGCTTCCTGTCTGCGACAATGCAAGAGAAGTGTGTAGTAAGCAATTTAACTCACCATCATCACAACAAATGCCATGGCAATGAGAAGATTAGCTACAGCAAATATCCTCACAACAGCACTAAAGAAGAAGGCAATAGCAGAGGCTGATAGAGATACCAGAAACAATCCCAGGGCAAAAATAAAGAACTTCCCAACATCTGGTGTAAAACCTGAAATAAAGAGAAGCTCAAGTTAAGAGAGATACCAGGAACAATCCCAGGGCAAAAATAAAGAACTTCCCAACATCTGGTGTAAAACCTGAAATAAAGAGAAGCTCAAGTTAAGAGAGATACCAGGAACAATCCCAGGGCAAAAATAAAGAACTTCCCAACATCTGGTGTAAAACCTGAAATAAAGAGAGGCTCAGGTTAGGAGATACCAGGAACAATCCTAGCGCAAAAATAAAGAACTTCCCAACATCTGGTGTAAAACCTGAAATAAAGAGAGGCTCAGGTTAGGAGATACCAGGAACAATCCTAGCGCAAAAATAAAGAACTTTCCAACATCTGGTGTAAAACCTGAAAAAGAAAAAAATGAGGTTGAGAGAAATACCAGGATCACAAATATTGATGTCATAACCTATTAACAGTCATGCATTAACGAAAACAAAATTCATGTATCAACAAGACTTTTCACACGTTGATAATAATTGGGCCTCATCGCGAGAAAACCTGTCTTCCGGGTTTTGGACAAAGTGACTTTCAAAGCAGTCTCCTCAGCTACAGAGACTAGCTAGAAAATTGAAATTTCGCTCGTAGCAAGCCTAGATATAATACACGCAGGCTGGTCTGCGCCTGTGTTGTTCACAAGCCCCCGAAGACAGGTTTCCTCGCGTTGAGGCCCAATTAACCTGCATTAATTTTCTACTTTCAATATACTCATTCTTAAACCACTATACTTTACAACAGCTGATTGGTTATCATATTCACTTTTATAATATAAGCCACGACATGAGATTTCCAACAATGTGGTATGTGCAACCAGCAAAGCCTCGGATCAGTCTGATCAGAGCCTTTGCTAGTCATTTGATTATTCTATGAGTGTTAAGCTACTGACAGAACATAATTTGGAGTTTCTAAGCTTAAAAAGAGGCTGCACAGGCTCATCTGAGTCTACACTTGTCAAAATGCCACATTGTTGGAAATCACCCGTCGCGCTCAGTCATATTGCATGAACCTGAAAGACAGATATTTGAGAACATATTTAAAGCTTCTACATGTTGACTGACCATATCTTTCACAAAATTTGGTAAATACTTCATTGCATTCATGCAGTAATAGAGATCAAACACTTTTCAATGCATTAACCATTGTATGGTCCTTCGGGACTTGGCAAATGTGAATGCATGAAAAACCATGCTTGATCTCTATAATCAATGTTACTTGCACCAATTATCCTAATAACAGCAAAGGCAAAGCTCATAGATACAGTGAAGTCACTTAATTATAACATATTTGGATATAGCATGGTCATGTTGTGGCTCCTAATTTCTTTTCCCATGGAATTTTACAAAGGAGTTATAGGAAAATGACATAAACTGGTCCATTTATAACATAAATTTGTCCCTCTATAACATTGTTTACTTTTAACACAGTACATTGCCATCACCCCAAACATAGCATTATAAAGGGAATATACTATACAAGTATAATATGTTAATTATGTAGCATTATAAAGGGAATATACTATACAAGTATATGTTAATGAAAACATTCACATGCTCTTCGCATGATTTGAAATAATTTGAAAAGCATACATGAATATATAGATGCAAATATATTAAGGCTCCCATTGTTTACTAGGGAAAAATGATAAGCCTTATTATGATCCGAAAGTATGGAGTCTTTGATTTTGAGGTTTCCTGTCTTTAATATACACAAGCAGTGAATTCTATTTTCCTCAAATACAACTACCTGAGAACAAAATCCAAGACATTTCAGGCTTACCTATCATGAAGTATACAATGGCTGCAAAAACTGTAGTGGGAACCAGCCTCATTGGTATCACATCACAGATCACTGTGGACAAGAAATAAGCTGAGACACGGTAGAAACCACTTGTATTCTCGTGCCTGCAATGCAACAGTTTCAATGATAAACTCTTAGCCCGCCAGTCACAATTTTTGTCGTCTGACCCTCATGTCTGTTTATGTCCTTTGGTAGCCTATATTGTTTGGTAGCCAATATTGTAAACAATATGGGCCTAGATCAGAGTCTGATCAAGATTCACAGTGTATGCTTCCGTGGCAAGACTAAAATTGTCAGATAATCTGAATATAGCCCCGCTGTAGGGCTTTTCATGCTGTTAAAACATCAATCAAGGGGGCCATAACTCTGTTAAAAATTTGTAAAAGAACTGACAGGTAACAATCCCAACCTAGATCTTACCATTATAAATGCATTTATAAAATTTGGTCAAATTCTATCAATTAGTTCTGAAGATATTGTGCGGAAACAAAATTATGACATCAGTTAAGTGCCATAACTCTGTTACAAATGTGGAATAAATGATGTGTAACATTCCCAATCAAGATCTTGTCAAATATCAATGCATATACAATATTTTGGTAAAATTCTATCAATTTGTTCTCAAGATATAGAGCGGAAAACAAAAATCTGACATCAATCAAGGGCCATAATTCCTTACAAAAAAAAAGGTAACAATCCCAACAAAGATCTTATCAATATCAATGCACATACAAAACTTGTTCAAATTCTATCAATTTGTTCTCAAGATATTGAGTGGAAACAAAAATTCTGACATCAGTCAAGGGCCATAACTTGTTTGTTTGTTTTCTTGCTTTACGTCCCAAGTCAACAGCTATGGTCATTGCGGGACGGTTAGTTCACCTAACCACACTTTTTCCTGGGCAAGCTTGAACAAGCAGTTTACCAGTACTTCGTGCACATACTTTCGCTTGTAACTGACAACAACCCTTCTTGAATGATTCAGCGGAAGGGAGGAGAATGACCATAGAAATTATTTCATGATCAATCTCCACGAAAGTATGGGACCGTGCCGGGATCGAACTCGCGACCCCTGGATCTGCAGTCAGACTCGCATCTGTTGCCAGACACGTTACCGACTGCGCTACGCGGCCCGGTATGGGCCATAACTCTTTTACAAATGTGCAAAAAATGATGTGTAACAATCCCAATCTAGATCTTGTCAATATCAATGCAAATACAAAATGTGTTAAAATTCTTTCAATTTGTTCTCAAGATATTGAGCGTAAATGAAATTATGATGGACAGAGAATGATGGAGGGAATGACAAACAACCCAAATCTAGTATATAGCCCTCCCCCCTTTTCAAAGCCAGGCTTTAAAAAGTGTTATCAGTAAAGCATCAATACCTTGAGCTCTAATAGCTCAAAGTACCTGCTTAAATCTTTGCACGCTGGGTAAATTTTCATGCATTTGTTGTCGTCCGCTGACTTTTTTCAAAATGAACTTTTTCAAAAAAATTCTTTCCGGAACGCTATCAGAGTTTCAAACAATTTGGATCCAGATCAGGACCGACATTCGGTCTGGATTGATCTGGGTGAAATCTGTTTGCAAAGGTTCATCAGCAGACAACAAAAGTTGCTATTCGCAAGGAAAGAGTGCCCAAAATATATTATCTGATAGGAAATAAGGAAATTAATGACCTTTGGTAAAACATATTTACAAAATAATTCCTTTAACTCAAACTAATGATAACTTGGTGTGTATCTATTGTCCTATATGGAATATGAGAAAATGAGAGTCTACCGTAGGTGCTAACAAGATATGTATGAACCTTAACAACAGACTTTCTAGAAGCTAAGTTACTTCCAGTTAGTACCAATAGTATAATTTAATGGCCTGTAGTAATAACAGGCCATTGATCTGTCTGGCATACTGCCAAGAGCGAGTCATATGCTCATTAGCCGGTAATACCACTTTAAAAAGGGTTTACAAATTTAGGTCTATATAAAAGAAAACACTGCTACTCACAGAAATATTGCCCTCTCCTTGATAAAGAGCTCAACTGCAGAGAGATTTCCAAACACCATGTTCATAATAATGAAGAATAGACCTCCAGTTCTGAAATACACAAAAATCATGGGTAAAAGATCAAAATTACCAAAACTTTAAACATCTTAAATCTAACTCTAACCCTATTTGCACTAATGGATTCATCTTTCTTGTTTGATTATGTAAATTAAACTTGGGTTGTTCCATTTAGATATAGGAGGGTCACAGGTTATAATAAAAAAAATATGTCTTTCTCTGAAGATCATTTTTGTCTTAGCATTTCATCTGGATCTTCACTGTTTGCCAAAGAATGCATTTCGGAGTCACTAGTATACAAAGGGTTAATGGGAAAATTCACACTTTTTTTGAAAAGCATTTATTATAGAGCTTACAGTATGGTAGGAATAATCATTCATTTAATGTGTGTGAAATCCCTTCAATTAGCCTGTAATTAATTACTTTCAGTCGGCACTGGGGGTCTGACCATTTGCAGGTCAATGAGCTCCTAACAAGTGGACTGGAATCACTATGACCTGCTTTCCCCAGATATAGTGCAGTGTCCAATAGTTCTTGTCAGCAGTGGGTTCGATGATTCATCAATCCCCCTGCTGATGTTCTCTATCGGTATATACATTTTTACCTTCTTATATCTTAATTGCTTTCTGCATGCTGTGATATATTATGTACATTGTGCTTTGTCTCTTGTAATATTGTTTTATATAGGTGCATGCTGTGATACTCATTATTTTAAAAATGTTTGTTTATTCTTGTTTGTCGAAGTAAAAGCCCTACTGGGCTTATGTTACATGTTGTACAATATTCCACGCAAAATAAAATTTCTATGTCTATGTCTATTACACACTACTAGACCAAAGTCTTAAATCCTTGATAATGGCAAAAATTAACAATGTTTCAGGGTAATATTTTAAGCAGTGTGAACATTGATGACTATATTTTGATACATGGGCCAAGGTTTGATAATTATTTCTAAAATTCAACCCTTAAAGCACTAATTATTACTATAGCAGACGACATATTTTGTAATAACTTTCTTCATTTTGGGTACAATAAGACATAGAAAATCAACTGAAACTTATTGAAAAACAAAATACTTTTCTTTTAATAGTTGTAACATTCTAATTTGCATTAATCTGACTGATAATTGTTATTGAAGCAGAATATCAATTATCCACTATTGAAATGAAGCAATCTATGGAACCACTAGCAAGGTGATTCCATGAGTCATTTAGCTGACCTGAAATAGAGGTTAATGTCCATCTTATAATGTCCATTACTGTAATATGGCAGCCCCCAGCTGTTTAGATTAAGACAATGAACACTGTCATAATTAACTTAGCAGATGAGGGGATGATCTATGAAAAATACATAAGTATATTATGAAATATTTATTTTTGATTTAAGTAAAATGTTCAAAACCATGAACATACACTTTTTAAATCTTGCAGTATGCCTACCAGATATTAACAATATCAAATTTGAATATTCATTTGTCGTCACAATTCTGAAGAAAAAGATAAACCCATATAAGCCTAGCATCCTCTTTGTCAGGCATAGGCAAACAGTGCAGATCCAGATCAGACGCCGCAGGATGCGGTGTCTGATCAGGATCTCTGCTGTTTGATTACAGAATGTTCTATTAAAGATTTGAATCAAATTGAAAAATAGCACCCAACAACCCTTAAAATGGAAATGGACTGGTCCAATTGATAAGGGTGGAATTTTCCATTAGGCATAAAAGGGTTAAGTACCTATTATAATCTGCCTTATCCTTTAAATTATTCAGTATTTCGTAGCAGACTTTCTACGTACAGTCACTTTCATATTAAATATTGAGTTAAGGAATAAATCTGAACTCTCCTGAAAACTTTCAACCAAGAAAAATGGTTGCCCAGTTTCTATTATCAAGCCTTACTTGTGAAGAATAACATGCATACAATAGACTATACAAATATAATAGTTTGGAACTGAATCCTGGCCTCCAGGTTATAAAACTTTTCTCATGCTCAACTCAACTGAGCATGAAATTAATCATGCTCATAAATGTTAAAAAGCTAAAAATGGTTGGCATTTTAACATTTATAAGTATGATAAATACAACATCTGCGAGTCTGAAAGAGAGAAAAACATATATTTTTCAGCATTTTAGTTTATTTGCGTTGATATTTTGTTCATGTCTGTATGCTCTTTCATGATTTACCTGAATAGCACTCATATATAGATTCTTTATTCTGAGAATTTTTGAACAAAGAAGCCTGTTACTGTTGATAAACAAAATTTCCCCCAAAAAAATTTCAAAGAACCCAACATAAAGAAAATCAGGATTCAATTATTAAAAGATACTGTAAAATGCATTTTTTTATGCTACATATACCTGTTCTGAAGTCCTGATTCACAAGATTTGTTTATTTGCCAGTAAATAGCACCAACAACCAAGCCAAATATCACCATAGTGGCTACCTGTAATGACATAGGGACGAGTTAACAAGTGAATTTCACTGAAACCTAGATCTATATATTCCCCCGCCTTCCCTCACATAACAAGTTAATCAGAGGACCATAAGTGCTCACCTGATACACTGAGTCCAAAGAATTTAGATCTTCATTTAAGGGTTTACAATGACTAGACATCATCTGAGCCAATATACTCAATATTACATACAAAGACCCAAGGTTTCCGTAGGAGTTTTTTTAATAGATTCAGATGCAGTGGGGGTTCAGGGGTGGGGGAATGAGGGAGGGGGCTAGGGGTCCACTCTTACAAAATTTGAGACAAAATTATTTCATTTTCATGGAGACTTTTCAGAAAAATCGGGAAAAATTAATAAATAATCAGGTAAAATTAAAAATCAAACCCCCTTTGTAAATTTGAACCCTCTATCAACAAAAACCAGGACCCGCCCCTGAGATTTTATATTAAATGGCAGTGAAGCCATTTGGAATGAATTGTCATATTGAGGTTGTCTCATCCAAAAGATGCTTTGATAGTGCTTTATCGATAGTAATATCAACTATCCATAATAACTGCGGATAGCCCTTTCAACTACAGATAGTCTTTTTTAAAAGTTTTCAAACATAAAGATTTTAACCTCGTAGACTGCATTTTGAAACTCCTCTTTCAAAGAGCATTAAGAAACATAAAATGTCTTCATTGCATTAAGAAAACTTGTGTTAAGTGGATCGTTAAGCTTACATTAAACCAATTGCATTCTGGATACCGGTAAACAGGTACTATGGCAAACAGTGAAGACCTAGCTGAAATGCTGCAAAATGCATTATTTCATAAGGGTCTACACTGTTTTCTAAGATAAAAACAATCTTGAGACAAACCTGAAGTACTGAGACAGCTGGGTTCCTAAGAAGATTTCTGAGGGTTCTTTGACTGCAGTAGGCTATCTGAAAGCAGGAAAACAATCCAAGCATAGTTTTGCTATTCATGGGTGAAAGTTCAAAGTTTCCAAAATCCTGAACTTTTGAAATTCAAATCTTAACACTTGTTGCATGCCTACAAATCATTAATCATTTCAAGTAAAATTGTCAATGGTCCAAAAATGAAAACCAGAAAAGCCATTATAATCTGCCTATTTCAGCATTTTGAGGCTGACTTTCTGAGGAAAGGCAGTCTCAAAATCCTGAATTCTGGAATAATCCTGAAAACTTTCACCCATGGCAATTTGACCTAAGAACCACACATGCCACATAAATGCATACAGGTACTTTTTGTGTGGTTTATACTATCTTTGACAACAGTAGGCTACTGAAAGCAAAAAACAATCAAATCATAGTTGCTATAAGGAATACCATATTCGACCTAATAACTACACATGCTCCAATAAGCACATACCATATACTTTGTGTTGTTTATACTATATGAATTCTTGTTTTCAGTCAATCTGGTGGTGCAATTTCAATATCAATATGGATTCATTGTGTGGACACAGGTTTAGATAAACAAGATTTTTCAGCGTAAAAATGTAAATATTTTCTTACCCTTCAGTTTTAAGTGTTTTTGGGTGTTTAAAAGAACCATCTCATTGAGACGGTTCTTTTGAGTACCCACAACATATGTTTTGGTTGAGAAATAAGAAAATTAAATTTTCAATATCCACTCTTAACTAAAGTCCAGTGTGGATCTGGATCTACACTGCTTACTATAATGGGGTTTGGAAGACTTGTGCACACAGTGCACCTATTAGGTTGAATACTATATTTAATGACGACTCAGTTATTGCATAAAATACACTTAAAATCACTGGTATATACGTGGGCAATTGTCTATTGGGGTAATGCTATAGTTTTGTTCTGAGCCTTCAAATTGTTGCTTTAAATCACCCTTTCTAAATCCATGCACAGCTATCTAGAGTGACCAGAGGCCACAGTTTTGGTCTGAGTCTCCATCTATTTCTTTTTTTTGTACATGCAAACAGCCTGATCTCTGGAAAGACTGCACAGAAGCACAGGCTCATCTTAGCCTTGCCTGCTTGCCAATGCAATAAGTACAGTAAAACCTGTGTAAAACGGCCACTCTCAAAAAGACTAAAAACTGTTTTTCCAGACCAATCATCCCTTAATCCTGGTCAAAAGTATTCCAAGGGGAGCATTCTGCAATACTTTCGACCTTCACTAAAGTACCATATGTCATTAAGATCTTTGTTTTGTCTACTTTGAGTGGCCGTTTTACACAGGTTTTACTGTATTGTAGTCTCCTGTCATAGATCATTTGTAGCTTGCATAACTGGTCTATCATCTAAATACTTTTGAAATGAATCTAAAATCTAAATATTAGCACACCGTTAGGTAAGGGTGTGTAATAAAAAAAATAATTTTGTTATTTTTCAACCAAAGTATATGTTGTGGGTACTTAACAGAACCATCTCAATGAGACGGTTCTTTTGAGTACCCAAAATATACATTATAACTGATAGATACGGAAATATTAGCATTTTTACACTCAAAATGTGTGTTTATCTAGGCCCAAGAATAAGGATGTCAACTTTTCCATGAAAAAGTAAAACATGCCTTATAATTTAGAGCCTGTTTCATTTAACCCATTCCAATATCTTAATTCCAATCTATTTTTTCAAATGTTAGTAAAAGTATACCTGTGTAAAGAAACCTGTAGCATATTCAACTGGTGGCAGTCTTTGTATAGAGTTGGTCTGTTGTCTTCTCTCATGTTCCTGTATGATAGGGGCTAAGGTACTCGTAACTCTAGAAATACACAGAGCCTTGGTTTACATAAAGTATTTTACATGAGTGCTCATGTTAATTTATCATACCAGTTGGGAAAATATCAAATGTGAGGCTTTGTCGGTCATCTTATTGCTTTTTCGCAAAGAGTTTAATAAGTTTAATTAATATATAAGTTTAACAAACACGATTGTTGTCTGTTTTGTTTGAGTTGGTGGTTTATGTCCCGCGCGGTGAACAATTTTTCAGTTATGTAGGGACAAATTCCTATCTCCCTGGGTTGAACCATTACTAAGCAGCATATAAAGTGTCTTGCATAAGGTCCCTCGGAGCCTCTATTCATATTTTTGAAGTGTATCTAGCTATTTCTGTTGCCATAGCAACCATTATTTTTGTTAAATCACTTATACAAAAGAATGACACAATCTCGATAAACCCCTCTATCCATATGTTAACGGCCATTTCTGAAACTGAACCCAAAAAAATAGAATGCCTTAAAAGCTATGATTGCGTTCACATATACGCCGAAACCGAAACTGAATGCCAAACCGAAAACATGCACGAATTGGATTTTTTTCGGTTTGGGAGGCCTAATTTTAGCAAATACGACAGATTTGTAACCAGCATCACACAGCATACTGCACATACACAAGCACATGCATTGTATATAATTAAGTAATCATAGAAGGATTGTCCAGCAAGACAAAGGTGTGATTATTTTACAAGTACAAGACTACAGAAAATTTGTGGGACAAAGCCCAGAGCGACTATAAAGACCACAACCGAAAGGCAGTGACATGGAACAATATCAGGAAGTCTGTAGAATTACCAGGTCTATGCCAAATTATACATGCATTTTTTTAGATGTCGTCCGCAGATTTGGTTCATATGTGAAATGTCTACTAAAACGAAATGATGCAATTCGGTTTCATTTTGGGTTTGGGTGTATATGTGAAACAGTCCTTATGTGTCACAAGCCTAAGTCAAAAGCATGTATTTTTTCTGTTTTCCTGATCTGGGTCCAAACTATTTGCAAAGATTATAAGTAGACAACAAAAGTCGCCACTAGTAAGGAAAGATTTAAATAAGCAATTTAACAGACTATCAAAAAATGTAAAGAGCTGAAAATTTCAGGAGGTCCTATAAGTTTAATCTTTGCCTGCTGGGTAATTTTGCATGCGTTTTTGTCATCTGTTGATTTTTTTCAAATTCAACTTTTTCAAAAAGTTCTTTCAGGAAAACCATCAGAGTGTCAAACAGCTTGGATCCTGATCAGGCCCGACTTTATGTCGGGCCTGATCTGGGTCCAAACTGTTTGCAATGGTTATCGGCAGACGACACTCATAGGCAAAGGGTTCAAATGTTTTTGTTACCTACCTTCTATACCAGGGAGACTTTGTGTACCCAGCCACCAGTTTGTCATGAATAGCAGCTTCCCCTGAAACAGACGTAACATATTCCAGCATTCAAAGCAAAATTCAGCCCATTCATGATAAAGGTCAAGTTAGACAAAAATCTTGGGCATAAAATTGTTAATATTTTCTTATCCATCCATTTTAACATTTGCTTTGGGTGCTCAAAAGAACCGTCCAATTGTGACAGTTCTTTTGAGTACCCACAACATATTTTTTGGTTGAGAAATAAGAAAATTATTTTTCAAATACATACACTCTCTTAACTAGAGGCATGCATGAGATTTTGGCTCTTTTTGCATATTATGCATGGAGCCATTCTAAATACATGTCATGCCTGCTTAGCTATCTAGTGGGGCTAGACCTAAATTTTGGAATGAGTCTTTGTATATGACCCTGCTTTGTGAGCAGTGAAGACTCTGGCTAGACTGTGTGTATGTGCAGGCTTGTCTGAAACTTCACATTCAGGTAGGTGGTATAAACATGATTTGAATCATTTATATTTTCCTTATTTCCTTTCAAATGACATATTCTGAGAATTTAAAGAATGCTCTTTTGTTAACCTTTATCATGCATTGAAAACAGTGTAGATCCAGACCAGCTAATCTGGATCTGCACTGTTTCCCATTCTGCTTCTAAATACATGCTTATAATAGGACTCCTACAAGCTAGTAAGACAGAAATTGGATAGGAGTGCAGTTCACAAAGATATCGAGCAAGAAAAGGATTAAGTACTCAGAATAGATCTTTTGAAAGTAAATAAATACTGAACATTATCCATTCTTCACAGTCAAACTCCTATTAACTGAAGCTGCTGATAACTCAATGTGACAATTGATTAGCTCCCATTGTTTGTGGGAGCCTTGTTTTGAAATGCAGTACTGAGTGTCTTTTCTAGTTTTACAATCACCCCACTGAAAAAAGAGAGCTGATTTGGAGTGATTCCTTTACTTTTATTCAGGCTGTTGGTGTTCTGTGTCTATTCCTCCCAGTGCCGTGAGTTGTTCCGCAGTATATGATTGTGACATTTCCAGGTCATACTCACTTTTTATATTAAGCTTATCCTCTGAGGTGTTACTTACTGATCAGGGTTTATAGTGTTTTGCCTGCGATAAATCTAGTCTGAAGTGTGCTTGAATATATGCTGCAGATATAAGAAGACAACTTTTATATCGACAGGATAACAAAGGGTTTAAATGTGGTACATACCATTTTTAGTGTCAACTTTTTCCACATCTGCAAAAGAAACAATAGAAAACTTGACAATTAACTTGGTAAATTTGCTGTATCTGATCTTAAAAATACATGCTCCTACAAGCACAGTCACACTACTAATTTATGGACTGTAAATGCTTAACAAACACCAAATTAGTTTCAAGTCAATACAGTGGTGTAAGTTCATGACTGATATGGATCCATCTTGTGGATGAAAAACAATTAGAATGTGAGTCTACACCATTTTCAAACTACATTGTAGAGCTATCAGACTCTGACAAAGGGCTCCCACATAATGCCTTACAGAGAACAGCTGCAATAATGCAAATTGAAGGAATCGAATAAGACATTGATGAAAGCAAAACATGTATGAAAATAGGAAAAATTTTGTTCAATAAAAAGTGTCCAAACAAGAGAAAAATGTGGCCTTGCAGCCAATATTGGCAAATTTGTCATTTTCCATTTTGTTAGTGTGTGTGGGGAGCAGTGGGGGTGGGTGGGGATTGGGGCGGGGGTTCAATGAAATGTGGGCCTTGTCTTTTGTCTGATGAAGACTCCCCAAGATGGCCAGCAATATGACCGCCACCTGTCCATTTCTTCTTGTGGAGGGACACTTATAGCAATGTCATTTGTCATCAGCTTACTTCCAAATTACATAGGTGCATTAATTTTATAAATCTCTTGCCACATTATGAATATGTGTTATATTTGTTGACAATTAAATCCAATCCATGGCATCAATAAGCAATCAAATAAACTGCAGCACATGAGCATTTTTTAAGACTTTCTCTCAATATAATCAGGGCATAATTGCTTCATTTGCTTCAAAAGAACCATCTCAGCCAGTGTAAGAATAAATGGTATTTATGGCAAAAAATCACTATTAAAACATGCATGCAAAGCTGTCAAGTAGAGCATCCTTATTTTGATATTAGCCTTAATCTACTTCCAAACTTTGTGCATCCAAGCAGTGAAGTCTCTTGCAAGGTAGCATGGATGCCCAGGATCTTTTTAGCCTTGGCTGCTTGTCAGTGCAATTAGCACCGAAATTTCTACATTTTTATATTTAACCCTTAGCCCGCCAGTAACAACTATTGACATATAATCCCATTATCTGCTTATATTCTTAGTGCGCTTATATTGCAAACAATATGTACCCAGATCAGACTGCTCCTTATGGAGCAGTCTGACCAGGGTTCATAGTGTTTGCTTCCATGATAAATTCTAGTTTCAAGTACACTTGAACATATGCAGCAGACATAAAAAGCAGACAACAGTTTCAAGACAAATGAAAAAAGTCAATAAGCAATGCTTATTAGATACCCCCCGCACAGTAAGAGTCAGAGAAAAAACTTGTCAAGTTATAGTTCAAACCAGCAGACTTTAGTTTTGAAAAGAAGATTTCAGTATAATATGTGCAAACAAAAATTATAACACTCCTTCATGCATATGTTCAATGTGTCTACATTGTAGCGGCAAAGTATCAAATTGCTCCATCAAAAGCTGCGGTAGGAGTAGATCGGCCCATGAAGGCACTATCCATGCATATACAAAAGCCATATTAGGGAAAAATTGTCTAAGTTCTCACAGCTGTCATTTTGTCAAAAATTATTTTTCTGAACCAAACTCCTTCATGCATATGTTCAATGTGCTTACATTATATCAGCAAAGTATCAAATTGCTCCATCAAAAGCTGTGGTAGGAGTTGATCAGCCCATAAAGGCACCATCTATGCATATACAAAAGCCCTATTAGGGAAATATTGTCTAAGTTCTCACAGCTGTCATTTTGTCAAAAATTATTTTTTCTTAACCAAACTCCTACATGCATATGTTCAATGTGTCTACATTGTATAGGAAAAGTATCAAATTGCTCCATCAAAAGCTGTGGTAGGAGTTGAGCGGCCCATAAAGGCACCATCTATGCATATACAAAAGCCCTATAAGGGAAATATTGTCTAAGTTCTCACAGCTGTCATTTTGTCAAAAATTATTTTTTCTGAACCAAACTCCTTCATGCATATGTTCAATGTGCTTACATTGTATAGGAAAAGTATCAAATTGTTCCATCAAAAGCTGTGGTAGGAGTTGATGGGCCCATGTATGGCCTATAATAGCATAAGCATAAAACCCTATATTAAAAGCCATTTAGAACTACAAAGGGAAATAACTCTGATAGAATTGGCCCCTAGCCCTTACTTTTTTGTCTAAAAAATTTGTCTTGCATATATGAACATGTTTGCAAGGTTTAATGAAAATCCAGCAATGACTCTTCAAGATATTAAGGAAACAAAGCGTTACGGACGGAGGGACGGACAGACGCACGGACGGACGCACGGACAACGTGAAAACAGTTTACCCCCTACAAACAAAGTTTGCGGGGGGTATAAAAATAGTGAAGAGATAAGGGTTAATCAAAATATTTCAACTTTAAGCACTTTACAGATGGGACATATGAGGATTAATTTCCATAAACTAGAGCAACAATTGATGCATTAATTTCAGACTAGTTTGTAAGCGAAAGCTAGCTACATGTATATCAAGACTCTCTTTCATTACAAGCTATTAGTAAATATTTCTAAAGCCAGTCATTGATTAGTGAATTTAAAAGAAATATATATTATATAGTTACAGTCACTTCATAATTTGAGAGTATTAACAAACAGATTCATAGAATTGGCATCCCTTGACGAAAAGATACAGAAACACTCAAAATATACTGATGCTTGACTTATGGCTCTTACACACTGTAATTACTGAACAAGCATGAAAATATTCTTATAGACAAGGGAGAATAACTCAAAATATACCAAGGTTATAATTATAGTTCTTGTGTATTGCACTATCCCCTATTATGTTCTCTTTTGTTTGATTTGATTCTTTATGTCCAATCAACAATCTTTCAGTTAAACAGGGACGGGTCTTCCTGGGTTGAACCAGTACTAAGCTTGGATAAATGTGTCTTGCTCAAAGACCATAACGCAGTGACGCCGGTGAGGCTCGAATCCGCGGCCCATCAGTCTCGAGTCAAGCACTCTACCACTGAGCCACTGCGCTCCCATTATTATGTTCTGTCTACATGTGAAGCTATATGCAATACTTTCCATCTTCATTAAGCTACCATTTGTTATTAAGATCTTTGTTTTGGCTATTTTTGAATGGCCGTTTTACACAGGTTTTACTGTATCTCTAATAGTGTTGACTGAATCATGAAACTCAACTAAAGAGCGCCAGCTACACATTTAAGCTTTTTCTCTTTTGAGTGCTGATCTTATTTAAATGGAATAATCTGGGTTTTTTGACCTGGACTTATCCATCCTGATTACAATACACTATTCAACAAAGAAAACAAATAGTCCCTGATCAACCTGCTCCTCTATGAGCAGATCTTGGACTAATTGTCTGCACATTCATTTCCTGTAATTTGATTCTGGTACGCTAACAATAAATTATTAACCAAAGAAATCAAAAAATGGTCCCTATCAGACTGCTCCTCATGGTCTGATCTTGGACTATTTTATTTGCACATGCTTTTCCTGTCTGAGTAAATCGGTTCTTGTTCTCAAAGAGTGTTCAGTGTTGACTGGGCTCTTAAACAGTACGATAAAACCTGTGTAAAATTGCCACTCAAAAATAGACAAAACAAAGATCTTAATGACAAATGATAGCTTAATGAAGGTCGAAAGTATTGCAGAAAGCTCCCTTTGGAGCATTCTGCAATACTATGACCAGCATTAAGTGATTAATGGTCTTGAAAACCATTTTTTTTTTGTCTTTTTTAGAGTGGCCATTTTACACAGGTTTTACTGTAGTTCCAACAAACAGAACTCAGGTTTTTATTGAATCAAGTAATGAGCAGAACTGGAGGTTTCCACTAAATTTCCATTTGAACAGTAACATAGCCATTTTTACATTTATTGAATTTTGAGGACTACATCTGAATAGCCAAACTGACATACCTTTTGAATATGAGAAAACAATAAAAAAAAACTCAATTAAAGAATCAAAGCCACACATAGGAGCCGCTGTGGTGTAGTTTATAAACCAATCACCTTGTTAACCAGAGGTTGCGGGCTCGATTCCCGGCTATTCTAGTCTGCTGAATGAAACTTTAAGCTGTGGCCCAATCTCAATATGATCTTAGCTGATGTAGGGATATCAAACACATATGCACACACAAAGCCCAACATAGAACAGTTTCTTGGAAAGGGAATGAGATATTCTTAAATGTCTCACAATTAGCAAGTGTTAAGCAGCAGCAAGCACTTTTATTGTTAAAAAAATATTACTGCTTTCCTACTCTGACCACAGGCTTAGGTAAACAAAATTTTTGAAAGTAACACTGTTTAAATTTTCTTACCCATCAGTTTTATCATATGTTTTGGGTGTTCTTTTGAGTACCCACAACATATGTTTTGGTTAAGTAATAAGCTTTATTTTTTTTTACACACTCTTAACTAAAGTCCTGTACTCTGACAATCAAAATAAATGTATTCAAATAACTATGGTTATGAATAAAGCTAGAACTCATCAAAACAAAACGAATGTCTTACCATTACAAGCATATCCTCTGCAGTAAGAACAATATTTGCTTACAATTGTTATAATATGCCCACACAATACAATATGAATAGTTATAACAAAAGATGATATAGAAGCACAAAATAGGCCTCAATGTTTGTTTTCCTTGGTTGAACCAGTACTAAACTAGGATTTATGTTCCTGCTCAAGGACACAACCAAGTGATGCCGGTGAGGCTCAAACCCGTGGCCCATTGGTCTCAAGTCAAGCACTCTACCGCTGAGCTACTGCGCTCCCCAGACCTCCATGTTGGCAACATCTTTTTTTTTAAATTTATATTTGAGAGAGCACCCACTGCACTGGCACTTTTATCTCTGAGAATAGGTTAGTAGGTAAATTGTTATTGATATTGTATATATATATATGCAATATAGATGATGATGATGATGATGATGATGATGATGATGATGATGATGATGATGATGATGATGATGATGATGATGATGATGATGATGATATAACATTAAGTACTTCATGCGATGCAATTTCGAAATAAGAAAATGCAGGTATATGAAAAAGCTAGAAATCTTCAGAACAAAAGAAACATCTTACCAATATACAGCATACTCTCTGTATTGAGATCAATATTTGTTTATAATTGCTGTAAAAGACCTTACCAAGAAAATTATACATGATGGCATGGATAATAGTGGTATGATTATTTGTTTATTTTATTGCTTTACGTCCCAAGTCAACAGCTATGGTCATGGCGGGACGGTCAGTTATCCTAACCACACTTTTTCCTGTGCAAGCTTGAACAAGCAGTAAACCAGTACTTTGTGCACATACTTTCCCTTGTAACTGACAACAACCCTTCTTGAGTGATTCAGCGGAAGGGAGGAGAATGAACATAGAAATCATTTCATGGTTAATCTCCACGAAAGCATGGGACCGGGCCAGGATAGAACTCGAGACCCCTGGATCTGCAGTCAGACTCGCATCTGTTGCCAGACACATTACCAGCAGCGCTACGCGGCCCATGTAATATAGTGGTATGATCACAAAAGATGATATAATCACAGGTTTAGATTTACAAAATCTTTGAGCGTAAAAATGTAATTATTTTCTTACCCATCTGTTTTAACATATGTTTTGGGTGCTCAAAAGAACCATCTCATGGAGACGGTTCTTTTGAGTACCCACAACATATGTTTTGGTTGAGAAATAAGAAAATTTTTTTTTTTGTTACTCACTCTTAACCAAAGGCCTGATATAATAGAACATTTAGGTGTTGACATAGGCAGCAGCCATAACATTCACATTTGAGGTTGTTCTGGTGAAATGAAAAAAGTCAATAAGCAATGCTTATTAGATACCCCCCGCACAGTAAGAGTCAGTGAAAAAACTTGGCAAGTTATAGTTCAAACAAGTAGACCTTAGTTTTGATAAGAAGATTTCAGTAGAATCTGTGCAAACAAAAATTATAAACTCCTTTGTGCATATGTTCAATGTGTCTACATTGTGTCGGCAAAGTATCAAATTGCTCCATCAAAAGCTGTAGTAGGACTTGATCTGCCCATAAAGGCACTATCCATGCATATACAAAAGCCATATAAGGGAATAATTGTCTAAGTTCTCACAGCTGTCATTTTGTCAAAATTATTTTTTGCGAACCAAACTCCTTCATGCATATGTTCAATGTGTCTACATTGTATCAACAGAGTATCAAATTGTTCCATCAAAAGCTGTAGTAGGAGTTGATTGGCCCATGAAGGCACCATCTATGCATATACAAAAGCCTAATAGGGGAAAAATTGTCTAAGTTCTCACAGCTGTCATTTCGTCAAAAATTATTTTTTCTGAACAAAACTCCTTCATGCATATGTTCAATGTGTTTACATTGTATAGGCAAAGTATCAAATTGTTCCATCAAAAGCTGTGGTAGGAGTTGATCGGCCCATGAAGGCACAATCTATACACATACAAAAGCCTTATTAGGGAAAAATTGTTTAAGTTCTCACAGCTGTCATTTTGTCAAAAAATATTATTTCTAAACCAAACTCCTTCATGCATATGTTAAATGTGTCTACATTGTATAGGCAAAGTATCAAATTGCTCCATAAAAAGCTGTGGTAAGTGTTGATCGGCCCATAAGGGCACCTTCTATGCATATACAAACACCTTATTAGGGAAAAATTGTCTAAGTTCTCACAGCTGTCATTTTGTCAAAAATTATTTTTTCTGAACCAAACTCCTTCATGCATATGTTCAATGTGTCTACATTGTATAGGAAAAGTATCAAATTGTTCCATCAAAAGCTGTGGTAGGAGTTGATCGGCACGTGTATGGCCTATAATAGCATAAGCATAAAGCACTATATTAAAAGCCATTTAGAACTACAAAGGGAAATAACTCTAATAGAATTGGCCCCTAGCCCTTACTTTTTTGTCTAAAGTATTTGTCTTGCATATATGAACATGTTTGCAAGGTTTGATGAAATCCAGCAATGACTCTTGGAGTTATTAAGGAAACAAAGCGTTACGGACGGACGGATGCACGGACAACGTGAAAACAGTATACCCCCTACAAACAAAGTTTGCGGGGGGTATTATAAGTTCTTTCTAAAAACCTTGCTCTTAGATATAGCCAACTGTAAAGTCTAGTGATATATTGTGTAGCAAATCACTGGGTGGACTAGCATGACATTATTATTTGGCCTCATTCCTCTGCCAGTTTGATTTTCAATGACATCAGTTATCCCACTAACCTTGCAACATTGACATTAGGTGTGACATCATTGTTGCCACTAATTAATATTGAAACCATACGTAAAATTCTAACACACCTCGCCTATAAAGCCAACAGTAACAAACTGTGATATATCAGACAATAATTCACAGCTAAAGTGTGTGATAGCTGATGTCACTGGAGAATGACGTCATTCATAGCGTTAGATGGTGTTATGTCGTTTTTACGCTTGAAAGACGTTACAATTACATTTAAACGTATGCGACGTAGTCTAAGTATTGGCGGGAATTCTTCAGTGCAATGGCGGAAGGTTGGAAGAAGCTGAAGACTTCAAATATGTTTTCATCGTTTTTTTGTGTGTTAGAATCGAAATAGATCAGCTCCAGGGCGTGAATTGTTGTGTAATAATTCACTGTTTGTCGGTCAGTTGTACGAGATAAATCACTCGCGCGCAGCGCGCTCGTGATTTGATCTTCTTTACAACTGACCTCTAAACAGTGAATTATTACTCAACAATTCATTGCTGGAAATGATCTATTTCTTAATTATATGTTTCAGTCTAAACAAGAATTACCAGGAATTCTAATACTGTGATCAAGATGGCACATAACCATTATAGAAGGAATGGTTTATATTTTTCATCTATTTGCAGGCTACAACCAAAATATATTTGGTTGGCAGTGATTTGTAGATTAATATATTAAGAGGGTTAAACCCCAAGGGTAAAAAGCTTGTGTTTTATCTATTTTAATATATGACCTCCAGCCAGAGATATATGAAGTAACAAACCTCTGTATACAGTTATCCCCTAAATTCATGTGCATTCCTTTTAAACAATATAAAGTGTTTCCTTTTGATTTATTGCTGGTTTCACTAGAGTTCAGCCAAAAAGCCCATTTGAAATTACACAGCTACTGCAATAGATTTTGTATGTCATAAAAAGAAAATTCTGTAGGACAGTTCTTTTTTATCACACACAACTTTACTTTCACCTGAAAGAAAAATAAATATGTTTCATACATGACCTTTCACTCATGATATACGGTATACATTTTTTCACTACAGTAAACATGGTAAAACCTGTCTTAAGTGGCCACTCAAAAAAAGATAAAATAAAGATCTTAATCACCAATGGCAGTGTTATTAAGTTCAAATGTATTGCAGAATGCTCCCCTTGGAGCATTCTGCAATACTTTTGATCTGCATTAAGCGATAATCGGTCTTGAAAACCAATTTTTGGTCCTCTTTTTGAGTGGCCACTTAAGACAGGTTTTACTTAGTACCCTTGGCTTGCAGTGGGTAAGGAACGAAGTGGACTTAGAACCCTTGGCTTGCGGTGCGTAAGGAACGAAGTGGACTTAGTACCCTTGGCTTGCGGTGCATAAGGAACGAAGTGGACTTAGACTTAGAACCCTTGTGCTTGGCTTGCGGTGCGTAAGGAACGAAGTGGACTTAGTACCCTTGGCTTGCGTTGCGTAAGGAATGAAGTGGACTTAGAACCCTTGGCTTGCGAAGATGTGCTTTTAATGTTACCTGTTGATTGTAAGACTGTCTGAACATCTCCACTGACAGCAGTAGGATCACCATTGATAACATCTAGAAAGAAGTCTGGAGGATTGTTGTGTTCCTGGCATGGATAACCTATAATAACAAGGTATATATGGTTATCACCACTGATAACATCTAGAAAGAAGTCTGGGGGATTGTTGTGTTCCTGGCATGGATAACCTATAATAACAAGGTAAACATCGTTATCACCATTGATAGCATTTAGAAAGAAGTCTGGGGGATTGTTGTGTTCCTGGCATGGATAACCTATAACAACAAGGTAAACATCGTTATCACCATTGATAACATCTAGAAAGAAGTCTGAGGGATTGTTGTGTTCCTGACATGGATAACCTATAATAACAAGGTATATATGGTTATCACCATTGATAACATTTAGAAAGAAGTCTGGAGCATTGTTGTGTTCCTGACATTGATAGCCTATAATAACAAGGTAAACATGGTTATCACCATTGATAACATCTAGAAAGAAGTCTGGAGCATTGTTGTTTTCCTGACATTGATAGCCTATAATAACAAGGTAAACATGGTTATCACCATTGATAACATCTAGTAAGAAGTCTGGAGCATTGTTGTGTTCCTGACATTGATAGCCTATAATAACAAGGTATATATGGTTATCACCATTGATAACATCTAGAAAGAAGTCTGGAGCATTGTTGTGTTCCTGACATTGATAGCCTATAATAACAAGGTATATATGGTTATCACCATTGATAACATCTAGAAAGAAGTCTGGTGGGTTGTTGTGTTCCTGGCATGTGCAATAGGCTTCGAACATAGAAATTCATTTGCCAGAAGTGACGCAGTCACACTGGTGTTGTGATTGACGATGAGCCACACCTGAGAGGCACATGCAAAGCAAGCCTCTTGTTTGCTCCATTGGCTTCCTTGTTCACACTGCCTGTTCCGCTTTTCCGTTTTACACTACAACAAAACTGTTAATATGATTACATATTAAATACAAAACTGTTTTGTTTGATAAATCATAAATTATTTCTATATATTAGATATTTATAATACAATGTAAATTTAAGCAATAAACTAAATTTATAGAATGTTCATGGAATCATGAATATTTCAGGTCTCTTGCAAAGTTAACGTGAAGCCCTTTGCAAGAGACCCTAGTATTCATGATTCCATTAACATTCCAAAAAACAAATTCATTTCTCAAATATATGGGCCTTGACATGATAAAACCTGTCTTTGGGGTTTCTGACAAAGCGAGACTCAAACCAGTCTCCTCAGCCTCACAGACCAGCTAGTAAAATTGAAATTTCACCATTAGCAAGTTTATTTATGTTACCTTCCAAAAAGCGAATAACAAAGGCGCTTATCAGTCTGGGCAGATGTGCAGACTGATCTGCGCCATTGTTGTTCGCAAAACCCACCCACATGTTTTCTCATATCAAGGCCCATATATAAACACTATTGATAACATCTAGAAAGAAGTCTAGAGGATTGTTGTGTTCCTGGCATGGATAACCTATAATAACAACGTATATATGGAATTTGAAATATACCTTTAGCAAGTTTATGTTACCTTCTAAAAAGCGAATAACAAAGGCACTGATCAGTCTCCACGGATGTGCAAGCTGGTCTACGCCTTTGTTGTTTGATAACCCTGGAAACAGGTTTTCTCAATCAAAGCCCATAAATTAAAGCCCATATTGTTGTGTTCATGACATGACGAGGTAGACAGTTTGTAATTACGTGCTGAATTTTTTAGTCAGCATTTTTTTAATAATAAACTTTTTCATAAAAATCTTTCAAGAACACCATCAAAGTATCAAACAGATTGATTCAGGAGTTAAGCCTGTTTATTTTGTCACCATATTGTTCAAGAAAACCACCTTTTTAAAAGCACAAAACTGCAATTGTTTTCCACCACATCAGTTTGAATACATGCTTTGGTTGAGAAATAAGAAGATTATTTTTCAATATGCAAATTCATCTGGAGGGCTGATGATACAGATATTAAAAAAATATTAATGATTATAAAACACCTCGCCTATAGAGTCAAATGCTAAAAACATGATATATCAAACTAGAGGACCTGACGGTCCTGAAGCCCTCACCTGATCTCCTTAATAATGTTAAAATAGGTCAAGATCAACTACAGCTTATAATGAAACATATTTTGTTTTATGGGCGTTGCAGCCATTTTCGTCAAGTGACTTAAAACAATCTAATGAATACTTCATCAAACAGCCCAGTGATTTCTGAAGAAAAGATGTTTAGATAGGTATGTGGCAGTCCAAAGTGGCCTCGGATAAAAGGTCACAGGTCAGCTTGACATTTGGTACTTATATAAAACCTTTGTCTCATTAGTTTAAACATTTCTTGCAAGTATTATGATTTTGGCCTAAAAAGTTATAGAAAAATGAACAAATTTAAGATTTTTCCCATATAAATGCATTAGAAATCAAATTTGACCTTGCCTTAAAGTAGGTCAACGTCAACCTAGATTCATCAGTTGTGCAAATCTGGTAGGGTCCACGTCCCCAATGCTACATACCAAGTCCCAAGGCCATTGGCCTTTTGGTTCCAGAGAAGAAGATATTTAAAGGTTTTTACCATATATGGGTGTGGTGGCCATCTTGGTCATGTGACCAGTACAATTGGTATAAATTTTGGCTAACCTATCATAAGGAGTCTTCATATGAAATTTGAGTTCAATTGGCCTAGTGGTTTCTGAGGAAACTATGTTTTAATGTGTTGATGGGATTCCAATATGAGCGACCTTGGCTGAAAAGTTAAAGGTCAACCTTGGCCTTTGAAACTTATTTATAGCCATTGTCTCATTAGATTTAACATATTAAGTGAGAATAATGACTTTGGCTTCAACAGTATTCAAAAAATCAACTTTTCAAAAAAATCCCATTTAAATGCATTAGGAAGCAAATTTGACCTTGACGTTAAGTAGGTCAAGGTCAACTTAGGATCATCATTTGAACAAACTTGGTAGGCCCTACACCCCCAATGCTACATACCAAGTCCCAAGGGCACCGGCCTTCTTGTTCTGGAGAAGAAGATTTTTCAAGGGTTTTTACCATATATGGGCATGGGGGCCATCTTGGTCATGTGACCAAAATATTTTGTATAAATTTTGGCTAACTTATCATATGGAGTCTTCACATGAAATTTGAGTTCAATTGGGCCAATGGTTTGTTAGAAAACTTTGTTTTAATATATTGATGGAGCTCCAATATGAGCAACTTAGCTGAAGGTCAAAGGTCAACCTTGACCTTTGGAACTTATTTATAGCCATTGTCTCATTAGGTTAAACATATCAAGTGAGAATAATGACTTTGGCTTCAACAGTATTCAAAAAAATCAACTTTTCAATAAAATTCCCATTTAAATGCATTAGAAAGCAAATTTGACCTTGACGTTAAGTAGGTCAAGGTCAACCTAGGATCATCATTTGAATAAACTTGGTAGGCCCCACATCCCCAATGCTACATACCAAGTCCCGAGGTCATCGGCCTTCTGGTTCTGGAGAAGAAGATTTTTAAAGGGTTTTTACCATATATGGGCGTGGCGGCCATCTTGGTCATATGACCAGGACCATTTGAACAAACTTTCGTTCCAGCGTCCTAAGGAGTCTCCATATGAAATTTGAGTTTAATTGGCCAAGTGGTTTCAGAGGAGAAGATGTTTGAAATTGTGGACGGACGGACGGACGGACGACGGACGCTGGAGTGACTGGTATACTATTAGCTCACCCATGAGCCTTCGGCTCAGGTGAGCTAACAATAAATCACAGTTTTGAAAGCATGAGGAAAATGCGCGCTAGCTGACATCATTTGTTACTGCAAAATGCTGTCAGTCGTGGCGAAAGACAGTGTAACATCATTTTTACGCTTGAAAGATGTTACAAATACATGTAAACGTATGCGACACAGTTCAACTATTGGTGGGATTCCTCGGTGCAATGGCGGAAAGTTTGGAAAAGCTGAAGACTTCAAATGTGTTTTTGTCGCTTATTGTGTGTTAGAACCGAAATAGATCAGCTATATTGCCGAAAAAGATTGGCTCTATTGCGAGAATTGTTGGGTAATAATTCACGTTTTGATTATCCGTCAGTTATACGAAGATAAATCACTCGCTCTACGCACTTGTGATTTGATCTTTACAACTGACCTCCAAACAGTGAATTATTACTCAACAATTCACTCCTAGAGCGGATATATTTCTTAATTATTGTGCATTTAGATGGTATAATATACTGTGTGGAATATTTCCTTGGGCCAAAATAAAAAAAATAAAAATTGTGTTCAGGGTAACCCGACCCTACCTAAATTTACGAATGAAACCTTCTTCTTTTTTTTCCCGTTTTCTGGAAAATATATAACTTTATGCATTTTGAAAGGTGAAATGCCTTTCAAAATGCATAAAATTATATTTTTTCCAGAAAAAACAATATGTGTGCCTACCCTACCTAAAATTTTCAGACCTGTTACCCGAAACACATTTATTTCTTTATTTGGCCTTACCCAAGGATTTGAAGTAGTCTAGACATTCACTGGCCTGACCATGGTATATGACTTCTCCCAGGGACAGTAACATTAGACTGTCAAATAAGCTGAAGATGGTAAACCTTGGCTGGTGAATACTGAAGATGATTGTTCGACCCCGAAGTGACATCCTGGAAAATATCAATCATCAAGTGCGTAGCCAGAATGCTGAAAAAGCTAATCACATCAAAGGGAGACTACTGAAGTGAGCAGTGAATCTCATCAATTGTCCCATTTTCAAAATGGAGACCTCTCTTAAAGGAAAGAATTTGCTCCCTGAGGGGGAAAATTCTTTCCTTTAAGAGCAGTCCACTGGAGCAAATTATTTCCTTTAAGAGCAGTCCCCTTACCGGAATTGAATTATTTCCTTCAAGGTATCACTGCCATTTAACACTGTGAGATTGGGTGCAATAGGATTTATGAGCATTAGAAACAAGTACTTGCGTACTTTGGTCAACCCCAATTTTTGCTCTGCTGATACTTGGTCATGATTTATTATTCATACTAGAAGCTCTCCTTTAGCCAGATAGCTCCTGTAAGTTTCAGTTAATTCTGTATTGTTTCCAATTGGAGAAAATACTCTTTCCAGGTCAGTGTATTATTGTGCCGGAGCAGCAAGAAATTTGAAAAAAGGACAGTCTCCACAAACTCTAAAATATTTTAGAAAAGCAATCTGGCAAAACCTGGGCTTTCACTGTTTATTTTGTTTCTCTTGATTTTTTGAACAGCAATAAGAGTTGATTAATGACCAAGGAGATGTCCTGTAGAAATTATGTGTGTATTTTGAGTATTAAACTATATAGGAAAATGCATTAGTATTGTGAGACCTTTTAGAGTTGTCCCCTTCTGGAAGAGAATTCTTTCCTTTAAGAGCAGTCCCCAATTAAGGAAGCCAATTCTTTCCATTAGGAGCAGTTCCCAATGGTATGGATTAACATACTTAGTAATTTCACTTAGGAATTTTTATTATGCATGTGTGCAACATTGTTATGGGAGCTACAGGTACACCTTTGATCACAGTGCTACTCCCATCAAATTTCAATCAGCTTGCTAAAATAACTGTAAACATCCTGTAAAATATCAATCAGAGTGCTGAAACTACTGTAAACATCCTGCGAAATATCAAACAAAGTGCTATAAACACTGTAATATCATGCAAAATTTCAATCTAAGTGCTGAAAGTACTTTAAACATCTTGCCAAATTCAATCAGTGCTGAAAGTAATGTGAATATTCTGTCAAATTTCAATCAAAATGTTAAAACTGTAAACATTGTGCAAAATATCAAAGTGCTGAAAGTTAAATTAACATCCTGTTGAAACTCAAAGTGCTGAAAGTTGAGTAAAAATCCGAACAAATTTTAATCAAAGTGTGAAAGAACTGTAAAATAGAGGACCTGACGGTCCTGAAGCGCTCACCTGATCTCCTTAATAATGTTAAAATAGGCCAAGATCAACTACAGCTTATAATGAAACATATATTGTTTTATAGGGGTTGCCGACATTTTGGTCAAGTGACCTAAAACAATCTAATGAATACTCCATCAAACAGCCCACTGATTTCTGAGGGTCTTTAGATAGGTATGTAGCAGTCTGGATAAAAGGTCACAGGTCAGCTTGAATTTTGGTACTTATATAAAACCGTTGTCTCTTTAGGTTAAACATTTCATGCAAGTATTATGATTTTGGTCTGAACAGTTATAGAAAAATGAACAAATTTAAGATTTTTCCCATATAAATGCATTAGGAATCAAATTTGACCTTGCCATAAAGTAGGTCAAGGTCAACCTAGATTGATCATTTGTGCGAATCTGGTAGGGCCCACATCCCCACTGACAGCCCCAATGCTACATACCAAGTCCCAAGGCCATTGGCTCCAGAGAAGAAGATACTTAAGTGTTTTTACCATATATGGGCGTGGTGGCCATCTTGGTCATGTGACCAGTACAATTGGTACAAATTTTGGCAAACCTATCATAAGGAGTCTTCATATGAAATTTGAGTTTAATTGGCCTAGTGGTTTCTGAGAAAACTATGTTTTAATGTGTTGATGGGACTCCAATATGAGCGACGTTGGCTGAAAAGTTAAAAGTCAACCTTGACCTTTGAAACTTATTTATTAGCCATTGTCTCATTAGGTATAACATTTCAAGCGAAAATAATGACTTTGGCTTCAACAGTATTCTAAAGATCAACTTTTCAAAAAAAAAAATCCTTTAAATGCATTAGGAAGCAATTTTGACCTTGACGTTAAGTAGGTCAAGGTCAACTTAGGATCATCTTTTGAACAAACTTGGTAGGCCCCACATCCCCAATGCTACATACAAAGTCCCAAGGTCACCTGCCTTCTGGTTCTGGAGAAGAAGATTTGTAAAGGGTTTACCATATATGGGCGTGGCAGCCATCTTGGTCATGTGACCAAAATATTTTGTATAAAGTTTGGCTAACTTATCATAAGGAGTCTTCACATGAAATTTGAGTTTGATTGGGACAATGGTTTGTGAGAAAACTATGTTTTAATATATTGATGAGACTCCAATATGAGCGACTTAGCTGAAAGGTCAAAGGTCAACCTTGACCTTTGGAACCTTTAGTTCAGCCATTGTCTCATTAGTTTAAACATATCAAGAGAGACTAATGAGTAAGGCTTATACAGTTTTCAAAAAATTCAACTTTTCAAAAAATTTCCAATTTAAATGCATTAGGAAGCAAATTAATTTGACCTTGACATTTGGTAGGTCAAGGTCAACCTAGGATCACCATTTGAACAAACTTGGTAGGCCCCGCATCCCCAATGCTACATACTAAGTCCCTAAGTCATCCGCCTTCTGGTTCTGGAGAAGAAGATTTTTAAAGGGTATTTACCATATATGGGCGTGGCGGCCATCTTGGTCAGGTGACCAGGACCATTTGAACAAACTTTGAGTTTGATTGGCCCAGTGGTTTCAGAGGAGAAGATGTTTGAAATTGTGGACGGACAGACGACGGACGACGGACGGACGCCGGAGTGACTGGTATACTATTAGCTCACCAATGGGCCTTCAGCTCAGGTGATCTAAAAACCTGTCAAATTTCAACATGCTGAAAAGTACCCTTATAAATCTGTCAATCGCTTGATTGAAAGTACAATAAAACCGCCACATTTTAACCCAAAAATAGCGGGGGAGGGGGGGGGGGTGCAATTATTAGGACATGAGTATCAATTTCATCAAATATGATACATACTGTTTGAGAAGCAGCATGACAGTGTTAGCAGTACTGGCATCTAAGCCTGTGGTTGGTTCATCCAAGAACAGAACTGGTGGTTGAATAATCAGCTCCATACCAATGTTACACCTCTTCCTCTCTCCACCAGACACACCTCGGATAAACTCATTGCCCACCTGCAACATGAATGCATCTAGGTAGAGATAAACAAAACATTTGAGCAAAAAGTTGTAATTATTTTCTTACATTTTGGGTGCTCAAAAGAACCGTCTCAATGAGATGCTTCTTTTGAGTGCCCACAACATATGTTTTGGTTGAGAAATAAGAAAAATAAATTTTAATAAAGCACTTTTATCTGAGGCCTGGTATGCATAGCCCTTTCATGGTACTCTTTTTATAGGTCAAGATAAACAATATTTTTGAGCGTATACATGTATCTTCAATTTTCTTCTTATCAATCAGATTTGTGAGCTCAAAAAAAAACATCTAATGGACACAATTCTCTCCTGTGTTTCTACAGGCTAAACTGAACAAAATTCACTGACATTTCCTCAAAACAAAACTTTCCCTGGTGTTTCAAATGTACGGCAGGATTGACTTGCATCAAAAAATTAAACAAAAAGATTAATCAAATAAATATGGCTTATCTGACCCGGCATATCAATAAGTGGTGTCAGATACATGTATTGTGAAAACTTGTTGGTGTGAATTTGTGTCCAAATATAAGAAAACAGCTTTATTCTTCAAACTATTTCCTTCCTGCTTGAAACTGAAAAGTTCCCTGACATATAGGCTATGAATGTCATCTGACCAAAACATGCTGTCGGCTATAAATTTCATCTGACCAAAACATGCTGGAGATAAGTGTATCTACAATTCAAAATCAATCCAATAGCTGCTGAGAATTGGCACAAACAAGATTTACAAGACTCCTGGAAAAGTCCTCCAACCATAATATGCTGGAGATTAAGATCAACTGTTTTTGATACTGAACGTTTCCATTAAGTTTTATTGAAAGTGATAATTTGCACAGACAAGTTATATGTAGGATTAATCAATACAAGAATAACTTCAGAAAAATCATCAGATCATAACATGCATAAATTCTACTGTTGATAGTGGTTCCCATGAATATTCATCAAAATCAGGTAGATAATTGCTAAGAAATCATTTGCATAAGATTTACCTGATGGACAGGTGTCAATTGGCAACTATTATGCTTCTAGTGTTTCCCCTAGCCAGTTTTAGCATGGCGCCGCGACATGCCCTTTTTCTCTAGCGCCATGCCCTTTTTCCCAGCGCCATGCCCCTTTTCTAAAACAACATAAAATGCCCTACATTTTGGTAAAAAAATCATGAAAATCTGACAAAAACTAAGGAAGTTACAGTTTTTTCAGTTTGAAGCCTGAACTAACAAGGAAGACACCTGCTGTAACAATAGTTTACTCAGTGTTAATCCTTTTACAATGGTGACTAATAGACTCCTTTCACATTGTTAGTGCGCATGCACCAAACTGTCTCGTTCCGCGTTATCTCCGCGAGATTACACATGAAGGGGCAACTGTTATATGGCTGCCTTACATTACACTAAGGAATATGGAAAACTATTAAAAGAAAAATAAATTCGCAAGTAAAGATTAGACAAATAGTAAAATTAAATGATATAAATGTAACATAAATAAGTGATTAATTCCAATATTCTGAATATTTGAGATCAGAATAGTTTATTTCTAAGCATCCAAGACTGACTTTTTCCAAATAAGCGGGTGCATTACTATGTTGGTCAAACATTAAGCATACACTGTATCAATAATTTCCTTCAATAGTACTATGCGTATGCGAGTAGTGACTAGTCTGGTAAACTTCTTATTTAATCAAGTTCTACATGGTCTATGATTACATTCCATACACTTGGCGTCTAAACACCGTCTCTCTGATTTAAATAAGGGATAAGATACATTAAGGCCATCGCGCGAGAAAACCTGTCTTCCGGGTTTCTTACCAAGTAAGACTCAAACCAGTCTGTTCGGCTACATAGACTCGCTAAAATGAAATTTTGCATGAAGCAAGTTTAGATATAATTTCCAGTAAGTGAACAATAAAGGCGCTGATTAGACTGCGTGAATACGATGACAGGCCTGCGCCTTTGTTGTTCGCATGGACCAATGTCAGGTTTTCTCGCGTCGAGGCCCATTTTAATATGTACTACTGTGCATCCCGTCCTTTAATCCTATGCCCGGGGCCCTAGTGAAAGCAATAAAAGCACACATGCCTGACACACGTTTGTAATTCGAGGGTATTATTGATGTCGCTCTTATCATCACATATACGTAAAAATGCGTCAATATGTACGGCCCAGACAGTCTTAACCAGTAGACTGGTGTTTTAAAAAAATAATTTGAGTCTTCATCTACATCCATAATATGTGTGTGCGAGCAGCTATGATTCTTGCGAGCCTGTGCATAAGCGGACGTTGTGTAGAAATGATGTAATTTAATGGGTCTTTATTTACAGTGTATAGTTAGATTTCGGCATTTATCGCATATGCTTAGTCATTATGTTCAAATATCTAGCAGCAAACACGCACGTCTATTTGGTAGCGTGCTCTACAGCATGCTTATCTGGTGGGGCTGGAAGTCTAAGATCTATTTATTGTCTGAGCCTCCGTCTACATGCATCGCCTTTCTTTATGTGCGCTCGGATACAACAATAGATCCAACAATGGATCCGAGGTGTGTGCCAGCAGCGAAAGCCCTGATGAGACTGTGCATTTGCACAGGCTCGTCTGAGTTGTCGATGTTCGCATAGCATATTAGTTTGTCTTATTAGTTGGCATGTAGTTGGCATGTGTTTCAGATAGCTTTTGTGATTTTGTGCCTGAAGAAGAAGCCGATTTAAGCTCGATATCAAAGAATATTCTAAACGAATTAAAGTGAAAACAAATCTGAAGACTTATAAAATGTATAAGAAAACTTTAATTTATCTTATTTCTGGAATAAGACAGATCATTCTAGCGATGAAAAGCCAAAACATCGACTTATAAACCATCATTATGTGTTTTGCCATTGCCACTAATAAGCAATCTGTCCCTTCATTTTCAAAAACGGCTTTATCGATTTTTCAATTGAAGAGCGATTGCTAAGGGAGATAACAATGTGAAAGGGGTCTATTACCTGAGGCAATTTTGACACATCACTGTGATGACAATACCCCACTTAGCAAGTATTTAAAATGAAGTGTGAATCTGAACCAGGAACAAGTAAGATTGTCAAAACAAGTACTGGAAAGAAAGGCAGTCTTGTTAAAAACTTTGGAAGTGATCTTGGCAATTGAAGAAAAAAAAAAAGATTCCCATATAAATAATGTGATTCTGATAAATTTTAATAATTAAAAAATAATAATTATAAATTGAGCGTGTGCTGAAATAGGAGTCCTCAAACTGGTTTAAAAATTCTAAATAATAATTAAATAAGTAGTATATTTTGCATTTAAAAAGGACAGATAACAGCTACATTATGCTAAGGGACATAAATTTATATATATGACAATACCAAATTCAATTAAGAACTTGAACTAAAAGTGCCCTCTTAGCTTGTTGCCGCGCATTCCAAAAGTGCCCTTTTAGCCAGTTTTCGCGCGCTTAAAGTGCCCTTTTCCTGGAAACTTTACCATGCCCTTTTTTGGGGCTGGGGGAAACACTAGCTTCCCCTTTGGGGAGCATTATTAAACAATGCCAATCAGAGGATAAAGTGTCTTGCTCAAGGACACAGCAGTGCTTCCAGTGAGGACCCAACCTGGGACCTCATAATATCTACATGTATTTTTGGATCATTTCACCTGGAAATGCAACAGACCGAAACCAATTGAACATCTATCAAAGAGGGCCATATACCGATCACTTCTGCCAAGACTGGTAGTGAAGTTTGAAGCATTAAAATTGCTGACAAGAAGAAATAAAAAATATCTGTGTTTAGCGTAACCCGACCTTACCTGAATTACTGGTGGAACCTAGAATTTTTTAAGGTTTTCTGGGAAAAAAATTAATGCCTTTCAACATGCATAAAATTATATATTTATTCCAAAATTTCTTCCCAAAATTTTCAGACCCGTTACCCGAACACACTTATTTTGTTTGGCCCAACCGAGAAAGAATGACACACAACGGACAACAGTCTCCAATGATCACAAAAGCTTGCCTTGAGCACATTGTGCTCAGGTGACCTAAAAATCTTGAGTTGAAAGGTACATCACCTTTGTATCAGCACAGTGCACCAGTCCCAGTTCTTGTATGACACTATTCACCCGGTCCTCCCTTTCTGCTGCAGAAACAGTTGATGGTAGACGCAGAGCTGCTGAGAAATGAAAGTTCTCTCGAACTGACAGCGTGCCTAACACAACATCATCCTAAAAATGTGAAAACAGTTTTATCTTAGCATTTACACAAAATTTTCCAAACCATTATCATGACAAAATAATGTAAACCCAGATCAGACTGCTCCTGAAAAATATACCTAAAATATCTGCTCTGTCTACAGCATGATAGAGTAAAAGTCCGAAAAAAAAAACTGTCCGTAAGTCATGAGTGAGAGTTTTGATTAGTGATTTGGTGGTGGGGTGGGGTAAAAAATTCAATGATTAAGCCAATAAATTCTGGGATATGAATTTAAACGAATATAATATTATATAACTTTTTCAGACCATCACAGACAGAGTATTTCAAAGTCTTATGACATAAAGTCACAAAAAGTATTATATATACTAGAGGACCTGAAGGTCCTGAGGCGCTCACCTGATCTCTTTAATAATGTTAAAATAGGTCAAGGTCAACTACCACTTATATTAATAAAACATATTTTGTTTTACCATATATGGGGGCTGCAGCCATTTCGGTTAAGTGACCTAAAACAATCTTATGGATACTCCATCAAACAGCCCAGTGATTTCTGAGAAACCAATGTTTAGATAGGTATGTGGCAGTCCAAATGAGTGGCATTAGATAAAAGGTCACAGGTCAGATTAACATTTGGTACTTATATAAAACCATTGTCTCATAAGGTTAAACATTTTTCGAAAGTATTATGATTTGGGCTTAAACAGATATAGAAAAATTAACATTTCAAGATTTTTCCCATATAAATGCATTAGGAATCAAATTTGACCTTGCCATAAAGTGGGTCAAGGTCAAGCTGATTCATCATTTGTGCAAACCTGGTACAGACCACATCCTCAATGCTACATACCAAGTCCCAAGGCCATTGGTGTTTTGTTCCAGAGAAGAAGATATTAAAGGGGTTTTACCATATATGGGTGTGGTGGTCTTGACCTTTGGAACTTATTTATAGCTATTTTCTCATTAGGTTTGACATATCAAGTGAGAATAATGTCTTTGACTTCAACAGTATTCAAAAAATCAACTTTTCAAAAAATTCCCATTTAAATGCATTAGGAAGAAAATTTGACCTTGATGTTAAGTAGGTCAAGGTCAACTTAGGATCATCATTTGAACAAACTTGGTAGGCCCCACATCCCCAATGCTACATACCAAGTCCCAAGGTCATCGGCCTTCTGGTTCTGGAGAAGATTTTTAAAGGGTTTTTACCATATATGGGCGTGGCGGCCATCTTGGTCATGTGACCAAAATATTTTGCATAAATTTTGGCTAACTTATCATAAGGATTCTTCATATGAAATTTGAATTCAATTTGGCCAATGGTTTGTGAGAAAACTATGTTTTACTATATTGATGGGACTCAATTATGAGTGACCTAAGCTGAAAGGTCAAAGGTCAACCTTGACCTTTGGAACTTATTTATAGCCATTGTCATATTAGGTTAAACATATCAAGTGAGAATAATGACTAAGGCTTCCACAGTTTTCAAAAAAATCAACTTTTCAGAAATTTGCCCATTTAAATGCATTAGGAAGAAAATTTGACCTTGACGTTAAGTAGGTCAAGGTCAACCTAGGATCATCATTTGAACAAACTTGATAGGCCCCACTAACCCAATGCTACATACCAAGTCCCAAGGTCATCAACCTTCTGGTTCTGGAGAAGAAGATTTTTAAAGGGTTTTTACCATATATGGGCATGGCGGCCATCTTGGTCATGTGACCAGGACCATTTGAACAAACTTTCGTTCCCGCGTCCTAAGGAGTCTCCATATGAAATTTGAATTAAATTGGCCCAGTGGTTTCAGAGAAGAAGATGTTTGAAATTGTGGACGGACGGACGGACGGACGGACGGACGACGGACGACAGACGACGGACGGACGCCGGAGTGACTGGTATACTATTAGCTCACCCATGAGCCTTCGGCTCAGGTGAGCTAAAAAGCATAACTGAAACATTTCCAGTGCAACGGCTGGGAATTGATATGGGCCACTCCGATAGATCTTTATAATGCTCAAACCACTGAGCCCAAGAGTTTAATCTCTGGCCAATTGTCAGAAATTGATTACATTTTTGTATTATCTGGAAGCTTTGTGAAATCTACTATGTTTAGATATATTATATGTAAGGTAAGATTAATTGGCCCATTGCATATCAGAAATCTGCAAATTCATCTATGAGCGGTTAATGTTCAACCTTCAAAATCTGTTTAAAAACATTATGTATTTTACAAATATAAGGACACTGTATCAATAGTCTGCACCATGTGGTATGCAATGTCCAGGGACCAAGCTGGCCCAGAATTTTAGGGAGAAGTGACTTCCTCCTGCAGGAAAATTAGGGAGAAGTGACAGTCAGAAAGGGGGAAGTTATAGCGCAAAACTACGACATTTTCTGTCAATTTAGAAGCAAATCAGCCATTACACATACTATTGCCATTTAATGGAAGGAGAAACATGATGCAGTGGTAGTAGATTGTCTGATAATGTCACCACAGCTTGCATTTGTGTGGTGACAGAATGAAAATGAGTCTCCTAAAAAAAAAAAAAAAAAAAAAAAAAAAAATGTTTTTTTTTTGTTTTTTTTTTTGGGAGACTCCCACTTCTCCCTGGGTCCCATTTAGGGCGAAATTTCGGCCCCCAGGGCGACCATTTCGCCCTAGTCGCCCCCTAGCTTGATCCCTGATGTCCAGTCTCTTGTAAAGCTAACGGAGATAGGAATCAGTTGGGGGCATGACTAGACAGTGACCTAAAAGCTGAATAATACATGTATGCACTGGCCGGAATTCGAACAGGCAATGGCTTGGATACCCCACATTGTATACTTATAATGATGAACACAAACAACTAAAACATTTTACATGCTCCATTTATTACTGCAAGCCTGAATGCTTCGTAATCCTCTTAACCCATATCCCGCTACTATTTTTTGTCCTGAAAATGTTGTTTGCTTTTAACATCTGCTGCATATATTCAAGCACACTTCAGACTAGATTTTTCATGGAAGCAAACAATATGGACCCTGATCAGACTGCTCCCAATGGAGCAGTCTGATCTGAATCCATAATGTTTGCAATATAGGCTAACTAAGAATATGAGCAGATGAATGGAGCAGATGACAAAAGTCATGACTAGCAGGCTAAAGGTTAAATATCTTCTTCCCCATGGTTTCTTACATATTACAGTCTCTTTATACAATATTAACCCTTAAAGCCCCAAGAAAAAAAAGCATCTGAAAATGTTGTCTGCTGAAGTCGTCTGATGCAAAAAAATTGCCTACCATTACTGACGAATTAAGTATAGAAGCAAACAGCGGTTGAGACGGTTCTTTTGAGTACCCACAACATATGTTTTGGTTGAGAAATAAGAAAATTAATTTTTTGGTACGCACTCTTAACTAAAGGAGACAAGAGAAATGACAAAATTTGTGACTGGCGGGAAAATGATTAAATGGTAATAAATTTATTTTTATAAGACCAACTTTGCATTATAAAGGGATATTGTAATGATACCTCCACATTGGGTCATTTCTTGTGTGTCACTGATATTCTATCCCACTGTCAAAACAAAGTAGGCTATTGAGGCAAAAAACCATAAGTACATCAGAATTTCCCTTGTTTGTTTTTGTTTGGTTTGTGGTTTAATGTCCAAGTCAACAGCTATGGTCATGTCAAGACGGTCAATAAACCTAACAACCTTTCATCTTTCATGGGCAAGCTTAGACTAAGGGGCTGCTACTGTACTGCCAGTCAAGAGTGACAGTGATGTCATGTTTTGTTTACAAAGTTATCAGGGACTTATAATCCATAGATCGCTTGTGTATTAATCCTATCCACGGGATAGGATTAATACACAAGTGATCTATCGATGCGCATAAGCTCAAATGGAGTGTACACGTTAATGTTTTACTTACAATTATAAACAAAACATGATGTCACTGTCACTCTTGGCTGGCAGGACAGTAACCTGCACTTCGTGCATATACTTTCGTTTGTAACTGAAAACAGCCATTATTGAATCAGCAAAAGGAGGAGAATGACCGTATAAAATATTTCATGGTCAATCTACATGAAAGTATGGGGGCCAGGCCGAGATTGAACTCACTACCCCTGGATGAGCAAACAGATTCGCTACTGATTGCACTCTGTCAATGAGTACCAAAAAACATTATGTATTCATGGAGAAATAAACTGTAATACAGTTAATTCTTTGGCTGCTAATTTTAACTAGAAATCTTGTCTGCTGGTCTTTTTAAAATGTCTCTGTAGCAAACCCTCTAGGAGCAGTCTGATCTGAGTCCACCCTTCTTGTCTGTATGCCGAAAGTAGTCATTGACATAAGCATTTACATGCAGCAGACAATATTTTCAGAGGCATTTTTTTCTCAGCAGGTGAAGGATTATATTTCTCTCAAGTATGCACAATAAATTACACTTATATATTAAATTACACTAATAAAATTTTTGAAAGACAGTTAACCCTTTATTGTCTGCTGAAAATCTTCCTGAACAGTTTGGACACAGATCAGGCTCTACAAAAAGTGGGCATGATCTGGATCGAGATGGTATTCTGAAAAGATTATTATTACTTTTTATAAAAAGTTAGTTTAAAAGATTTTTTTAAACTTACTGCAGACCACAAAAATGACAAGGAAATTTTCCATATAAATGTGAATTTTCAAACACATGTATATGTATGTCATAAGCAAGTAATCTCACAACTACCACCATATTTTATTTGAAACAAGAGGACCCGGCCTCTCCTTAAACCCAGAGCTCAGGTGAGTGATCCAGGACCTAGGGGTTCTCTTTGGAATTATTTTAAAGGGGTTCTTACATCAAGCTGTGCCCATGCATGGATCTCAACATACATACAGGCAATGAAAATATATTCATTATAGCCCCACTTTGAAAAATGGGGGTGGGACTATACTGGATTTTTATTGCCCCATTTTGAAAAAGGGGGGGGGGATATACTAGATTTGGGTTGTTCATCATTGTGTTTGTCATTCTGTCAGTCAGACATAATTTTGTTTCCACTCAATATCTTGAGAAGAAATTCATAAAATTTAACCAAATTGTGTATATACATTGATATTGACACGATCTAGGTTGAGATTGTTACACATCATTTTTCCCAAATTTGTAACAAAGTTATGGCCCTTGATAGGCATCAGAATTTTGTTCGGCTCAATATCTTGAGAACAAATTGATGAGTTTCGCCAAATTTTATATACATGTATGCATTCATATTGACAAGTTCTAGTTCTAAGTTGGGATAGTTACCTGTCATTTTTGACTGATTTGTAGTAAAGTTATGGCCCTTGATATATGTCAGAATTTCTTTTAAGCTCAATACCTTTAGAACAAATGGATAGATTTTGACCGAACTTTGTTCAGGCATTAACCATTTATATTGACAAGATCTAGGTTTGGATTGTTACTCGTCATTTTGCAAAGTAACAGAGTTTTGGCCCTTGATTGACATCAGAATTTTTGTTTCAGCTGAATATCTTGGGAACAAATTGATAGAACTTCACCAAATTTTTTATATGCATTCATATTGACAAGATCTATGTTGGGATTATTACCTGTCATTTTTTGCTTATTTGTAACAGAGTTATGGCCCTTGATTTATGGCAGAATTTTGTTTCTCTGCTTAATATCTTTAGAACAAATGCACAGAATTTGACCATTTGTATAGATGTATTTATATTGACAAGGTCTAGGAGGGGATTGTTACCTGTCTATTTTTGTAAAATTGTAATATAGTTATGGCCCTTGATTGTCAGAATTTGTTTCAGCTCAATATTTGGAGATCAAGTGGATAGAATTTCATGAAATTTTGTAAATGCATCTATATTGACAGGATCTAGTCTGAGATTGTTACCTGTCATGTTTCACTGGGTGGAAACGTACACAGGATATTGCTCCAAAATGAGCCGATGTTTACACTGAATTAGGAAAAAAACACACAACGAAGGTAAGGAAATCAGGAATTTCTCCTATTTAATTCTTTTTTCGGTACTTGGCGTGTGTCAATTTAGAATCGCTATATGTATATTTAGAAAATTGTATGCATGATTTGGAATCAAACACTGAACTTGATAGTGAAAATCACAAAATGAAAGTCGTGCTCACACCAAAATTTAGACACCTATCCCCAAAAAGGAATAATATTGAACCAAGAAAGCAAACTATTAAAATTCTGAATCGGCCAATTTTTTGCAATGTCATTTAAATATCAGTACTGAAAATTTCAGCCTCGTAGGTTGAAACTTGACGGAGATATGGCTCAAAACTGATGGCCATTTAGTCTCAAAAAAGGTACTGGGGATTGGGAAATCTCAGTTTTAGTGTACGAGAGTATTGTTTTTTAGTGTACTGGGTATTGAATTGAAGATTAAAGGATAAAACAGAGTTCGGTTGCTAATTGGAGCTCTTCATGATATGCCGATATGGGATGTTGTTCCAATTATATCCCTTACCAAATCTGAACCCCCATCACCCACAATTTATTTCTAAATCTTATGGTACTAGTTGTTTATATGCACATACGCAAGCAACGGAGGCTCAGTTGACTCTGTGCAAAGGCATTACTTTTTCAGATTATTTTCTGCATGCACATACAGATTACAATTTTGGACGGACACACAGGCATAAATTTAGGCGTCTGGTACCCCTGGGTGGCTGTGCATGTATTTTAAGGGATGAATTTTCAAAAATATACAATAGGTCACATAAGATGAGCTTTATACATGTAAATAAAATACAGCGTCCAAAAGCCATACACGTTTACGGCTATGTGTGCGTTGAAGAACCTGTCAAAGCTAAAATAGATGCACCAATTTCTTCCATATATTTGCTGTTTGCAAACATAAAAAGAACTTAAATTAATGCATGGGTCAAAAGTTATGGGTCTGATCTCACTGGATAGCTGCACTTGTACATTTATTGTTAAGGGATTAATGTAGCGAATTCATGCATGGCCTTAATAATAGTTGGACTGCAACGCGAGAAAGCCTATCTTCAAGGTAAGTGATCAGGCGAGTCTGGTTGGCTTCAGAGACTAGCATATTGACTTTCCAGAGATTGAACATCAAAGGTGTTGATCAGTTTCTGCGCATTCACAAGATTGTCTGCACCTATGTTGTGGGCATGCAACAAAGTCAGGATGTTATTTTTTGCAGTGGGCCAATATAGCCTCTAAAAGCTGAAATGCTGGTACGCAAACAAGGATGGCTCTGGGGAGCTTGCAGAAATGTACAATCTTGATTGATTTGTTTGTTTGATTTGATTCTTTACATCCCATCAACAATATTTAAATTATATATGGACAGGTCTTCCTGGTTGAACCAGTACTAAGGTAGGAATTATGTTCTTGTTCAAAGACACAACGCAGTGACGCCTGTGAAGCTTGGACCTGCGGCCCCTCGGTCTCGAGTCAAGCACTCTGCCACTGAGCCACTGCGCTCTTGATTGAAGCTTTCCTGCTTGCATAAAACATAGGGACTTGGGTAACCACACATGCTGAAATTAAGGCGTCTGGTTTCACTTGATGGCCGTGCATGTGTTTAAAGGGATGACTTAATACGCATATGCAACAGATTGTGATTTAGTTTGATGCTACAGCCGTTAGGCCCTGGGATAGATATGGTTTAACCCCACCCTCCCACAGGCTGAATTTTGTAGACTATGAGTTCCATAAAGCCTAATATGTTACAAGTTTGTTTGTTTTTTAAACATGTTATCCGTCTGGCAACGGTCACATAAGCCTGTAACATCCTGTTACACATGTTTGTTTTGATACTTTACATCCCATCTAAATGTTGGTGTGAGCATGACTTTCATTTTGTGATTTTCACTATCAACTTCAGTGTTTGATGCCAAATCATGCACACAATTTGCTAAATATAAATATATTGATTCTAAATGCATGGACCATCCCATTTAGTTTTTTTTGTACACTATGATTTTCTAAAGGTATAAATGTTAAAAAAGAATATAAGATGCAAAATGACTCAAATTAGGTTCTGGCAGTTAGGGCTTTACTTTGTTACAGTCACGTTGACTCTGTCACCTTTTAAAAATCTCTAATCCTATAGTGCAAATACAAAGTTGAATCTAATTCTTATTCATCAAAATACTAATTGCATCGAAAGCTCTTAAATACTTGCAGCCAACAGCCAGTATGCAACAAAATAATCTACAGCTATGATAATACTGTTATATACGTTACTTAATAAAAATATTACTATTTAGAACAGTGCTTTCACTTGACCATTGGCTGCCAAAAAACCTCCAAAGCATTGTTCATTATGATTCACTACAAACACATGATATAAGCCACAAAGTAATGTAGGCCATGGGATACATATGGCTTTGCCTCCCCCAGGGGTAATTTTGCAGATTTTGTTATTCATATAGCAGGATGTCTTACAAGTTTTTTTAAATATGTTACCCCTCTGACAAGTGTCGCATAAGCCATGTAACACCTGTCACGTACGTTACTCTCCAAAATTTATTCAAATTACATCGACTGTTAAAAAGTCAAAAATGTTATGAGACATTCAAATGAATTGAAGTATAACGTTTCTATATAGCCAAACCATTTAGCAACAAAACCTTATTATTTTAAACAAAATTATGCTATCCACTATGTTACGTGACAATTTTCATTGCTACTCTATTTCTGGGAAATTATTATGCCTGTCGTTTCTTCTTATTACTGACAAAAGGGTCAAGTTTTTGGTGTTATCGAAAGACAACTAACTGACCTATCCAAAATTGTAAAGACCAGCTCCCTAGCTCCCTAGCTGTTATAGAATATTTTTTGTAGACATTTGACTTGATAAGTTTACAATAATAACACACACATTTTTTGGCTAATAAGCATGGAATAAAGTTATGCAGAGTAAAAACAAATATATTCAGCTGGCATGTTATGAGATTGGATACCAGCAGTAAATCATACATAAGCCGCATGCTTATCTTGAAAACATAGAGCAAATAGTAACATATATAACATCCAAAAATAAGCTTATGGAAGCCCTTCCCCATTAAGTAGCTATATAGTAGATTATGATATCCTTAAACTGCATTAAATGTTTTTAGAATATAAGATGCAAAATGGCTCTTGTTAGCTTTGTGCAGTTTAGGCTTCACTGTGTAACAGCCATGGTAACTCTGTTACCCTATAATAGTATTAAAATATATTGTACAAATACAAAGTTTAATCTAATTCTTATTTAACGAAATGCTCATTGCATTGAAAGATGTTAATAAATGCAGCCAACAGCCAGTATGCAACAAAGCAATCTAAATTTATGATAAAACTGTTGTACACGTTACTTAATATCAAATATATTATACCACAGCTGTATTAAGTACAGTGTTTTCACTTGACCATTGACTTTCATAATACCTCCGAAGCTTTGTTTATTATAGTTTGCTACAAACTCATTATATAAATCACAAAATTATTTTGGTTAGCTCATACACAGTTAGGGGATTACCATGCAATATCAAAGTTTACTATGTTACCCTAATATATAGGAACTTCTTTAGTGATAATATCAAATTATTTCTTATTCTTACATGTCAATATATTTCTTTTATTGAAAGCAAAGGACTAGAAATATGCACCTATTTTACAGCTACATATGTGCTTTCTTTTATATTTATCATTTAAATGTAGTAAAAGCACTATATGAGTTTAAACTACTAGTTGGCATAAATTGCTGCCATTTTAAGGCCCACTTATGCGAAATATGATGAATAGTGTCCTTATAAGTATAAAGAATATTACTGAAAAAAAACTGATTGAAGCATGGGTGATTTAGAGGAAGATACTTTAACTTAAAGCACATAAACTACCATAGAAGTTTTTTGTATCAAATATGTAACCCACATTAAAATAACTGCCTATTTTAATGGTCAAATTACTTTTCATAAAAAGGTTTATGATATCATTTATCTGAGTCGTAAAAATTCAGTCCACGTTTGACAACCTTCATGCCTACCTCTATAGTCATCATCTATTTTTATCTAAAGCATGTCCAATTTTGCTGGATTTTATGTGAAAAATATATCAAATAAGCCAGCATAATTGATTTTGAGAGGGCTCGTTGCTTAGCTTAGTTTGTCTTCCTGGTGTCTCGTGATTGTTGAGTGGCTCTTCCTCGCAGTGCCATGGGATTGTCTGCAGTTTGTGATTGTGGTATTTCCTGACCATACTCACTATTTTTCTAACGCAAAATCAATCTGAACCATAAATATTCCATATATCATGTCACCCATTGTAACATAATTTTATCAAAAATTAAAACACTTAATATTTATGAAAATGAAAGTAGAACTTTATCAATCAATATTTTTTTCTATCAGAACTGGATTGGTTGAATGTCTGTCATAACCTCTAAACGGTGTTATGTGACTTTTTTATTACTGTAAAGGCGGCATCTCATGAATGCGTAATAAGGACTGGTAAACCTTACACATAGGTAAAAGCTGAAAATGAGGCATGGTTTTATTAAAAAGAAACTATCATATTGCGCCATGGCCTCAGATTAGACGCAAAACACGTTATTTAGTCCTTAAAACGCCAGCAAAATAACTGCATCTGAAAATGTCTATTTAGCATAAGCATAAGGGAGAAACATTGTGGACACAGATCAGACTGCTCCTACAGGAGCAGTATGAACTGGGTCCTACATGAGCAGTCTGATCTGGGTCCACACTGTTTGTCTGTGAGGCTTCAAATATTTTAGTGGATGGCAAAAACATACATTTTGTGATTATGTGCTTTAAGGGTTAATAAATGTGAGTTCAGTGTGTATACGGTTAGGATTTTCATGAAATGCATGCTTGCTTGCGTGTCCCAAAAAGCTGATTAACTCTTTACCAAACTATAAATAAAAGGTGATTTCCCTTCCTTAGCAGATGAAATAGCCAAACCTAGACCAGATATGAATATTAAATTGCCGCCTTTACAGTAAGCGAAAAGTCTATTGATACAATCATTTAGGCAAGACCTAGTTTGTAACTAAATTAAACTCCTGAAACATTTAGCAATGGAAGTGTGGGTCAGTATATATACATGTACTTCAAACTGTTTTTATTGCCAAAGCAAACACTATGGATCCTTACCAGACTGCTCCAAAGATAAGTCTTATCTGGAAACATAATGTTTGCAAATAAGGCTTCCAAAGTACACCAGCAGATAAGAGCAAACATTTAGTCTGTTCTGAGTCTTAGAGGAGCGTAAAGTCAAGTGTAAGTTTGTCAGGACTGAAAGGTAGAATGGCAGAGAGACGTACGGATGGAATCAAGCAATTCTATAGTACTTAAAACTGACTTTGATTAGTAGGATGCTAAAAAGGGGTAGAAATTACCTGCCAATCCTCAGTACACCAAATGTAGACAATATGCATTACCCAGTACACCTTTTCCCAATCCCCAGTACCCTTTTTGAGACTAAATGACCATTAGTTTTGAGCCATATCTCCATCAAGTTTCAACCTACGAGGCAGAAATTTTCAGTATTGATATTTAAATGCCATTGCAAAAAATTGGCCGATTCAAAATTTTAATAGTTTGCTTTCTTGGTTCAATATTATTCCTTTTTGGAGATAGGTGTCTAAATTTTGGTGTGAGCACGACTTTCATTTTGTAATTTTCACTATCAAGTTTAGTGTTGGATGCCAAATCATGCATACAATTTGCTAAATATACATATAGTGATTCTAAATCGACACACACCAAGTACCGAAAAAAGAATTAATTAGGAGAAATTCCAGATTTCCTTACCTTCGTTGTGTGTTTTTTTCCTAATTCAGTGTAAACATCGGCTCATTTTGGAGCAATATCCTGTGTACGTTTCCACCCAGTGTGTTTTGCTTATTTGTAACAGAGTTTTGGCCCTTGATTGATGTCAAAATTTAATTTCCGCTCAATATCTTTAGAACTTGGCCCTTTAATCCCATGAAAAGTGCTGCAGAGGGGCTATAGTCAGATTCTCTGACAATTCTAGAATAGAAGTGAAAGTAGAAAATTGTCATTCTCAGATGAAGTCATATAACAAACCAGTTATTTTGGTAGGCATGAGGAATTATCTACCCTTAAAAGTGATATTCACCGAGACAGGAGCAGCGGCCTCGGTGAATTATCACTTTTTCAGGTAGATAAATCCTCATGTCTACCTCATTGAAGTCAATAATTGTATAATGTTACCCGTCCGTGTTTTTTCATGGTCAACATCTCCTTAACATTTATGGACACTTTTTGTGTTGAAATGGTATCATAAAGATCCGAACATGTTAAACTTCAAATTCCAAATTTGACCAAAATACAAAACATACAATTGAAACATTGGGGTACTTTGACAATACATGAGCGCCCCCCCCCCCCCACACACACACACAATACTAATACAAACAAAGCCTTTTATAACATCGACAAACTTATCAATGATACCAGCAGAGTTCCATACCCCAGGCAATAAAATCAGAGTAATATCATCAAATTCCCAGAGCATGGGTAGACTCCCATGTTAATTTCCCATACCTTGTAAGAACCCATTTGGACAGTGGATCAGGAGATTATTTAAAGATTTTTCTATTTTTAGCTCTGGTGGCCATTTTGTTTGCCAGAGCGGTACCATTTGTGCCATTTTGGTAGAGGGCATTACGGGGTATATTCATGTGAAGTTAATTTAATTTTGGACTAGTACAAGGATCAAACTTTAGAACTTTAACCGCTTGCTAAAATTAGCAAGTGATCATTTTTCTTACTGGCTAAAGTTGATGTTCAACTTGCTTATTCACTCAAACAAATTCAATTATTGCATATGTGTTTGACAAGATGTGTGGCAAAAAGTTATTTAAAATATCGCCTTTCTGAAATCACATTTGGGTTACCTTGCAAACAGTGTAGATTCAGATCAGCCAGCTTCTGAAGAAGCTGGCTGATCAGGATCTACACTGTTTCAGAAGCACTGGCTGATCTTGATCTGCACTGTTTATCATGCAGTTTATGCATGATTTGGAAATTGGTTGATATGTGAACTACGCGTACTTGTATTTACTTGTTAAAAATAGCAAATGGTGGTAATTTCAATTTGTCTTTTGGGAAAAAATACTAGCATTTAGCAAGTTAGCAAGTAGTAATTTTATCCATGTAGTAGACAACTCACAACATACGAAGACCGATAATAATAGCTAACCTTGAGCATTTGGCCCTGGTGAGCTAAAAAATAAGCATCTTCAGGCCTCGAAAAATCCACTCGTACGCTCGTATTTACGAGTGCCTCAGGCTGCAGGGCAAGTGAAATTTTGGATGATTTCCAATGTAAATTAACATTTTTTCCATATATGCCAATAATTTTTGTGATGCAGGGCAAGTGCCTATTTTAAGATATTTCAAGGCCTGATCTTGTATTGCCTTGTATGTATGGGGTTTTCTCTCTGCATTATGCTCTATAAATAGCACTATCCTACCTGCACAACATATCCCACCATGCACTTGAAGTTCTCTGGAGGAGGACAACCATCAAGAAGTAGTGTTCCTGATAGGCCAGCTGGATCTTTCCTTCCTGCTAGAACATCCAGCAATCTATGGAAAAAGCAAAGTATGACAATGGGTCCATTAGCCTAAAATTTGTTTGTTTGATTCTTTATGTCCCATCAACAAACTTCCAGTTATAAAGGGAGGGGTCTTCCTCAGGTGAACCAGTATGAAGCTAGGATTAATGTTCTTGCTCAATGACACAACGCAGTGACGCCGGTGAGGCTCCAACCCGCCGCCCCTCAGTCTTGAGTCAAGCACTCTACCACTGAGCCACTGGGCTCGCTCCCATTTCGCCAAAAGGTCTAGATGGAACAAAATTTTTGAGCGCAAAATTGTGAATATGTTTAGATAACAAAATTTTTGAGTGCAAAATTGTGAATATGTTTAGATAAACAAAATTTTTGAGTGCAGAATTGTTAATATTTTCTTATCCATCAGTTTTAACATATGTTTTGGGTGCTCATTGAGACGGTTCTTTTGAGTACCCACAAATATGTCCGGGTTGAAAAGCAAGCGTTCTCTAAGCCAAGCCTGGTAAACTTGATATCAAAAGATGCAAACCTGGTATTATTATTATCAGATACCCATTGGTTCACTCTTAAAACTAGCGATTATGAAGTATTTATTAATTTTGGTGTCGATTCAGCGTCATTGGCGACGTTATTTAAAAAGTGCATGGTCACCATGACCTGATTAAGACACATGCCCTGAGATAGCCAACATTTATCAGGTCAGCGTGCAACAATGCAGTTAATATGAGAGATTACTGTTAAATATACTTACGATGATTTTCCACTTCCTGTTGGACCAAGGATAGCGTTCATACCAGTACCAAACAATCCACTGAAAATATTCAGATATTACAGACTTTTAAAAGATGAAAATGGACGTTTTCTTACCACACCCAGAATGTCACTCAAATGTATACTTGACAAAGCAACGACGACATAGCATGTGACATAGTCCCACAAACAAATTTGCATCTGTTCAATCTCCCACAAATAATCCGAGGTTTACCTTATAGTGACTGGATTTTACTCTTTAAATGCTGGGTAATCTGTTGTCTGCTAATCTTTTCGCAATCAACTTTTTCAAAAAATTCTTTAAGGAATACCATCAAAGTGTCAAACAGTTTGGAACCAGATCAAGTCCGGCGTCACTAGTAGGCAAAGAGTTAGCACTTTGCATGTCTGCTGATTTTTATTTTCAAAATTGACACTTTAACAGCATGCTTTTCATTGTCTGCTGATTTTTATTTTCAAAATATACTTTTCAGGAATATTGTTAGAATATTAATCAGTGCCAAACAGTTTATTTGGATCCTGATCCTGATTTAACCATCAAACATTAAAGAAAAGTCCATTAATTTACAGAGAGTTCATTTTGAAATTCTAATGAGTTTATCAGGATCATATTTGAAGTGCGATCCTGAGGTGGTGGACCACCCTGAAAATCGCATGTGCTACCTGTATAGGTTTCCTTTGGAATAACCAATTGGGCCCCTCCCCTCACCCCTGGTACACTCCTGTTATTCATACCTTTGCAATATGCATACCTGTACAATGTAAAAACATGAACAATTGGACCCCCTCAGTAAACTGTAAAAAAAGTTGTGGAAGAAAAGAGAAAAAAAAACTTCAGACCTTTTTATTGTCAGCATTCTGGTTATAAGCATGAGTGGAAAACAGTGTGGATCCTGATCTAATGGCTTCGTTAGAAGCCAGCTGATCTGGATCTACAATGGTTTAAAAAAAGGATAAATCCGAGTTCAGCAGGACATGAGTCAATCAATAGTTAAGATTAATCAGCAAAGATAATGTAGATCTTCAAATTTTGGGACATATTCAACTTAAACCGTATCCCACCACAATCTCTTGTCCAACAGATGAGAGCACTTAGAGCAGAAGACATTTGTCAGGAATGGGGGTCGGCAGAAGGAGGGGGGAGGGGGGTTAAACCAGTTTATATAATTGGCATTTAATGATGAGTCTTTGACTTTCAAATTTCAGCACAATGATTTTTGAATTTAGGATAATCTATGATCAGATATCCTTAATAGATTGATTCATTATCCCCACGCTTTTTTAAAAATTGCCTACGTCCAAGTCCGTACGTCTGTCCATTAATTATGCTATCTCCTCCTAATCCATTGGACAAAATCCAAATAAATTTGGTGTGTGAGTTACTCACATGTGATGAAAGGGGCATGCAACAACACATTTCTTTTGGCCCCTACCCCTGGAGAGAGGTCAAATACTCAAATACAGCCGAACTTTGGTCGCTCTAACGCGCCTGTCTCGAACACCAGGGATCGCTCGAACTCGTTCTTCGGTCCCGGCAATTTCCCTATACATTTAATGTTAAAATACGCCCAGGCTCGAACAGCAATGGCTCGAACTCAAAGCATGGTCCGCAGGGCGATTTTTCATGTAAAACGCTATGATGACTCGAACCGAATATTTCTTGACATGAATCAGTCACACGCTTGATTTAAGTTCATTATTATTTTCATAAGCGCTCCGTGACAATGATGATTTCACCCTTGGGTTACCTACCTGACGAGCGGAACGTGTGAAGCAATTAGCGGCAATTTATCAGATCAAAGATTTGAGTATGTTCTCACTTGTCACCACTTAGTAGGGCGGCCGAAAACGATTAAAGTCAATTAATGGGATGTTTTGTAATCAAGAATTAGCGTGTCAAAATGAGTAAAACATGCCTGGCTGGATAAAGACAGGCATCAGATTGTGCGGCGGTACAGTCTGATCCGCGTCTTTGTTGTAAACATCCTGGGGAGTTTGTCATTTTTTCATGTTTTTATTCGTTGATATTATTTGAAACTTGCAAATTGTGAATAAATAATAAGAAACAAACTTGTTTTTTTTTCTTTTATTGCTCTAAAGGAAACGATAAACAACCTGTCATAAACTGTGGCGACACATAAACAGCTAGGAACATTCACTCACTAGAAGAAAAACAGTACAGCTTACTTGATAGCAAATGCAATGATCAGCCAGCGCATATGCGTATGCTGATAAATGTCTTTACTTTCAACAGTTTCATATGCTAACATATGCGGCTTATCATTTTAACTCTAGCGTGCAAAGGGTTATTGATCAGTGGCAGGTGTCACATGCGCTTCGCAACTTTGGTCGATAAAAAACGTGATGTCCGTGATGACATAAAGTACACATGAACCAACTTGAAAATCGTCAGGCCAGGTATCGCTCGAACACATGGATGGGTCGAACTCGCACCGACGGTCCCAACGAGTTCGAGCCATCGAAGTTCGACTGTATCATTAAATTTCAAAGATCTTTATACCAAACTTTGTGTGTGTTCTCACAAATAAAAGATATAAAACATTTCATTCTGTCGCCTAGGTCATAGCACAGGGGGTGGGACTTAGGGTGTTTGGTGGCCAAATGATTGAGAAATTATATTCATATATAGATCTAGTAAAACAACATAAAAATAATAGAACCCTCACATGGCATGCGCAGATCCAGAAAGTTTTGTCAGAGGGGTCCAATTCTGACGTTGTTTTTTTTTGTTTTGTTTTGTTTTTTAGTTGATGAGGGGAGGACTGAGGACCCATATAACAATGTAACACTTCATGCGGGCCATCATCTGCCCACCAGCAAAAAGTAATTTAAACGCATGGCGTTTCGCTAGCGGGGCCACGATAGTCCGGCAATGAATGCTGGCTTTGTAGCTTTGTGATTTTCCAGGGGATCCAGACCCCGATCCAGACAAGTATTGCTAAAAAAAGTACATTTTTGTGATTTTCCAGAATGGTCTAGACCCCTGTCCCCCACTCTGGATCCCTGGATGCCTCAGCATCTTGAAAAAGCACATATTTATAAACAATTTACCATATTAGACCTAATAAGGACACTGTGGACTTGATTTTTTTTTTTCAGAATTCTAGACCGCTAAAAGAAAACAGTGTAGATCCAGATCAGCTGGCTTTTGATTATCAGTATCCATACTATTTTTCATCAACACAATGAATCCATAAAGATCATAAAATAAATGCCAGATTCATCATTGACTGTAAGATACATGTATTTATATGTACATTGTAAATTGTCTTGCTTGATGATAAAAGCGGCGCCAATGTTGGGTTTCGAATCCGGGGCCTCTCGGTCTCAAGGCAGGCATTTAGGATATCAATTACGAGACCTTTAATATATGTGCATTGGTTTCAAGAATGATCGCTGATTTAATTACCATATATAACCTAAAAAGATCCAGACCAGCTGGCTTCTGATTTAATTACCATATATAACCTAATAAGATCCAGATCAGCCTGCTTCTGATTTAATTACCATATATAACATAATAAGATCCAGATCAGCTGGCTTCTAATTTAATAACAATATAACCTAATAAGCACACTTTAAGTGTTTTACAGGATGCTCACACTACCTGAACTTCTGATTTTCAGTCTACGACTCTATCCAGTGGTGCATAGCTTGTATGCCGTCATAGTTGAATTACATTTTTTGCCATTGCAATTGATTGGACAAAAACATGCATTTTTTGTTTTGTTCTTTACGTCTTGGTTTTAAATGCATGTACATGAAGGTATTTCTTTCATATTTTCTAACAGAGATCTAGTACAAAAATTTTGTTTCCTAACTAGATCTACTCTATTGCATCACACTCAAACTATCATTGCAATGTGAGGATGAAAAAATATGTGGATCCTGATCAGATGGCTTCATCAGAAGCCAGCTGATCTGGATCTACGCAGTTTAAAAAATATCTTTTTAAAAAAATGTATGCTAATTAGGTCCAAAATAAAAAAGTAGACCCCAACTAAGAGGCCCTCTCAGGGGGTTGGGGGAACAGGGGGAAAGGGCATTTATTTCAGGGGAATAAAGGCCAAATTTTGAGGGGAACAGGTAACAAAGATGTAGTGACAGTGCCTTGCTGTTGGGTCAACTCTTTAGCGACATGGTTAGAGTTGTCGATAGAACAGGGTACATAAGAATTTTCATTTGTAGGGGAATAAGCCAATTTCTTTCAGGGGAATCAGTAGCAACCCCCCCCCCCCCCCCCTTGCACTTACTTGATACTTTTCAATATTTCTTTGTCCTCCATTCTGCCACAGCATGGCTTTGTCTTCACTTTCACTTTATAGCAAATATTATGAAATGATAATGTCGATGCCCTTCCGACAGTCGAGATCGTCCTATCGACGCCTTGTTTCATGATACCAGTTCCATTCATTTGATGACCGCCATCCACTGGTACCCACACGTGAGTAGCACCTCCGTCTGATTGTAAGCCATAGCTAGAGTTCTGTTTTCCGTTCAAGAGTTGATCCTGATTAGAAATACGAAATGTTTGTAGCTGCGTCGACGACATTTTTCAAATCATTCATTCAGATCGCACATTTAACAAGCATGTGACACGCTCCATTTCTACTGATCCGATTTATGTAAGCACCGTTAAGTAGGTTTGTTTACACCCGGATTAAACCATTGTGTCAATGGATTAACTTACTCACTGTAGCAGAAATGCACAAGTCTCTGTATCTTACAAAATAAGATAAATAATCACATTTATGTGTCCTTCGAGACAGTTTGATGTATTTTATCTTGTAACGCGAAAAATAATGGCATACAATAACTAAATCCTGATTATTAATTTAATCAGCACACCTATGTGAATATTGGTCTCGTCTACAAGGTTCCCGTTCGCGGGTACCAGTAGAATAGGTGCTTATGTACCGGGCTTATGTACTGAAATCAACCATTAGATCTACCCTGCTGCATACTCGTAGAGTATTCAAATGCCTTTTTGTGCCTAGGTTTTATCAAAAACAAAACTCTTACAAGCATGCATACGCTTCATCAGAGATCTCTACCGCTAGACCCAGCTGGAATAATTTTAAAAACGTGCTGTAACAGTACATGGGTCATTCAAACTGTTTGTCTGTATAAAAATAGATCCTCACGATGAGGAGATTATGAACAAATTGCACCCTCACTCAGATACAAATTGGTTGAAGTGTTTGTTCTTGACTTTGAACATTTTACTTGAATCAAAAATAAATATTTCATTGTGTAGGCTACTGATTAAATTTTCACAGATCATTTATTCATTTGTTAAGTTAATTACATGACTATTTATCAGCTTTATGCAAACATCTGGGAGCAGCCATCTTACAGCAACACACACACATTAATCTGAGTTTACCTCTTTATGCAGGTCAGCTAAATGATTTAAGCAGCACCTTCAGTCAATTTCTTCATTTCAATATAATTGGATAATGGATATTCTGTTTTAATTACAATCAACGGTCAGATCAATGCAAATTAGATTGTTACAACTGTCAAAAGAAAAGTACTTTATTTTTCAATAAGTTTCATTTGATGGACCTCATTTGATTTTAATCTATCTTTTTGTACCCAAAATGAAGAAAATTGTTACAAAATATGTCGTCTGCTATCTTCTTTCGAGTTAGTGCTTTAAGGTATCTACCTATGTATGAAATAGTACGGATGTGCGTGCCGAATTGCCCCCCCCCCCCCTTTCAACGCTGCCTTATAGGAATGGTCCCGTTTTCTGACATCCCTGTTTGAAAATACCAATATTTTTGATCAGATATTCAGCTCAGAAACCAAATTGTAATATTCATTTGTAAACTTTGTTTACAGACAGTATAGAGGGTATATATACAAATCAAAGAACAGTATATATGAATATGTAGACGTTTTGTTCAATCAAGTATATGAATAGGTCATTTTTTAAAGACCAAGTAGATCTATATGATTGGAGTAGGTTTAAAAAACTGACTCGCACACCCGTACCAAAATTACCCCCAAGTTACCCCCCCCCCCCCCCACACACACACACACCGAGGGGAGCACGTGCAACGTAGGCCTACATTCGCGCTCGTTGAACCAGTACTAAGCAGAGGATAAAGTGGCTTGCTGAAGGACACAAGTGAGCCTCCACACGAGTCTCGAACTAGTGACCCCACACTATACCACTGAGTCCCCTCCAGAGGTACTCGCTTCGAACTTTGTAGCGCTAGGTGTAACCGTTTATAAAACATTCATGTTTTTGTTTGTGGTGCTCGCAAGTCACGCAGTGTCTTCGCTGTGGCATGAATGGCTAATAATTAGGATTTCAAAATTTCGTGATTTTTGGACAATGTAATTTCGTGATCGTTAGTATTGGTGACATACCAGTCAGCTTCAATGCTACACTGTGCTCTAGATATAAGGAAATCAAGCTTGAATCTAATTCAATGGTATTGTTAAAGCACGTGTTAAAGATATATGCAACAGAAATTTAGTTTAAAGTATGATTTTTTCAGTTTCCATAAAAATTAGTGGTATTTTTACAATTTTCTTAAAAACAGGATTTTGGTTAAAAAAGAAATGACTCAAACATGCATCATGTATATTAAGCAATACTTCTTGTACAATGCTATGGTACTGCGTGCGCAAAGCTAGTCTTAAAAAGACTTCTATACGCCTCTGAACATGCTTACTATATAGGATGGGGGTCAGAATGGATGCTTGATCCAAATATACCTAGGACACAACTTTTGACTGATACTGCTGCAACTGTTGATTGATCGAGTCACAACTGTCTAGGGATCACATTTCAGATGTATGCTTTTATTAGAGTTGCACACTGAGTAGGTGGCGATCCACAGCGCATATTCAAATCGCAACTGCTTTTAAGGTTGTGAAATACACGATTAGGCATCGATAACGTTCTTTTGGGCATTCAACGATCATCACAAAGTCTTTTATAGTCAAAAGCATTATTTTGGTGATCAAAAACGTATAGTTTAATACAAATAAGTGCGTTTGTGATCACACCTACCCAGAATGAGTCAGCAATTATGTTTGCAAACACGTTTTAAATAAGGTCCTGCCAGGGGAAGGGGTTGAGGGGGTGGGGGTTGAAAAACTTGGGTTTTTATTTTGGGAGAAAAAAGGGTTGATTGGATGGAAAACAGAACTAAGTTTGATTTGATGTTTAACGTCTCAGTCAACATGGTCATGTTGGGATGGTCAGTTCACTAACACAACGTTTTTTCTTCTTCTACTGGGCCGGACTAGGTGGCTAACACATACTTTCACTTATAACTGACAACAACCCTTCTTGAATCATTGGAAGGGAGGAGAATGGTCGTAACAATTATTTTATGATCTATATCCGAGTCACAATTCTGTTCCTATATATTATTGCTTCTTTTCTCTGGAAACCTATACCACACAGTATTTTCCTGGAGGTGGGGTAGGGCAAGGGGGGGGGGGTGGTAAACCCCCTCCTCCCCTTAGTATCCGCCCATGTTGTTTTGCTTCTGAATTGTTTTTTTTCTTCTTTCAAAATCATGCATAGTTACATGTATAAGCACAGTGTGGTGTCTGCAAGCAGGTTAGAGTGGAGCTGCAGCAGAGAGTGGGATGGTGGCGGTAGCTCCAGGAAAATTCATCTTCTTCCATAGAATAGTGGATATCAATGAAACTCAAATAAGCGATATTAAAAATTCGAAATATAGATGTGACTAAATCGTACTGCATGTAGATATCCAAGTATAAAAATGGGTATCAAATTAAAATCACGGATGTCCATGAATGAAAAATGAAACCACTTATTCAAACAGGGATGACCATCATCGCAATGGAAACTGTATTAATGTTGTGGCTGAAAACAATGGCTGCATCAAGACTGCGATGATGTGCAGTCTCTTCTGAGCTTATTTCTGTTAACCTATATGGAAGAAGTACCACTGTTAAGCACTGGTTCAACCCAGGCAGAATCGTCTTGACATGACTGAAAAAATGTTTGTATATTTGTGTTGTTACTTTACGTCCAAGTCAACAATTTTGTCGTCATGTTGGGACGAATTCCTTTCTTACCGACTTTAACAAGCATTAAAATAAAGATCAAGTGTCTTGCTCAAAGACTCTATGCAGTGTCTCCAGTGGGTCTCGGACCCGCTACCATTCAATCTCAAGTCTAATACTATACCACTGAGCCACCACGCTCCTCAACATGACTGGGGGGGGGGGAGGCTGAAAATAATGAAAAATATATATCCCGCCAGATTGAATTTGTTGATGTGGATAGAGAAAGCAGGGTTGGCAGCCTCTAAGACTTCATTTATGAGGCGAATGTGTTGTACCCACATACAGGGATACCTGTTTAAGCATAAAAAAAACACAACATTACACTCTCAGTATAATTCATTCTTTCATAATATATCATTTGAATAGAAGAAATAAAATAAATGTCATAGTGTATGTTAAAATACAAACATCATTGAAGTTCAAGAAGTATTGTTAGAATTATATGCAAACGTATATGCTAGCTAGTGTAAAGCTTCAGTGAATGGAAGAAGTAATACTATCTTACGATGCATCATCAAAAGTTGTGTCAACTAGTTATAAATTCCTTCATCAGTTGTGACTGCAACATTCATCAGTTATAGCAAGCTCAATCAAGAGTTGTGACAGCATAAGCAATGGGTGTTGTCTTTTAAACAAAATATTAGCGCGCGGCACAGGTTGTTGTACAGAATGATTAGCTGCATTTTTTTTTGCAGAAATGAGTGATTATTGAATTCAGATGTGGTAGTCCAAATGTATGAGTAAACTGTCAGAGAAACATGCATTTATAGTACGAAAATGAAGAAATTCTCATTTAAACTACATTACCAACTTCAATCACCATTACAGTAACTGTTCTGACACATACTATAAGTTTGTCATTCACTAGGAAATGGAAACTTAATAAATTAATCTATAACTTACTTAATAGGGTAAAAAGACACCATTAAACTGTTAGCCAGACATGATAAATAAGGCCACTGTGGCATGACTGGCTGATTAGGATTTCAAAATTGTGTGATTTTTGGACAATGTAATTTCGTGATCTTTAGTCTTGGTTCAGGATCTGCCACCAAAGACATGGGGGGTGAACAGTTTAAGGGCGCATGTTTACTCTGTCAAGGTAAGTTATAGATTTATTTATTAAAGTGGAAAAAGGGCAAAGATCAGGAATTGATACAATCAAGCAACACACCTGGCACAGGATACCAATGAGAAAGTGACAACTTCACTATTAGACATAACAATCGAGAGCCAAGAGGTCAGCCCTTTCCCAGGAGGTGATCACGAGGCACCAATAAACAGACGCGCACGAAAGCATAACAAAACAAGGCATAAATACCATAAATGATCCACAAAAGAAGCACCGCCTTAGAACGATCAGTTTCCATTTCCTGGCGAATAACACAGTTATATTGTGTGTCAGAACAGTTATTGTAATGTTGATTGAAGTTGGATATGTCGTTTAAGTTGCAATAATTTATTTCTACGGGGGTTTTGGTACTAAAATTCATGTCTACGACAGTTAACTCCTATATTTGGACAACCACATCTGAATTCAATAATAATTCATTCCTGCTAAAAATACAGCTAATCATTCTGTACAACAACCTGTGCCAAGCGCTAATATTCTGTTTAAAAGACAGCACCCATTGTTTTTGCTATCATAACTGTTGATTGAGCTTGCTATAACTGATAAAGGATGCAGTACCAACTGATGACGTTTTTAAAACTATATATAGTTGACATTCATCATAAGATAGTGTAACTGTTTTCCATTCACTTTGGCTTTACACTTGCTAGCATATACGTTTGCATATAACTCTTGCAAGACTTCTTGAACTTCCAAGATGTTGCATTTTAACATACACTATGACATTTATTTCTTCTATTCAAATGATATACTATGAAAGAATGAAATATACTGAGTGAATATCGTTGTGGTTTTTTATGCGCGAGCATTCACAGGTATCCTCTCGGTTGTGGGTGCAACACATTCGCCTCGTAAAAAATTCTTAGAGGCTGCCAAACGACTGGTAAAATAGTAGTTTTCTTTATCCACAGCAACAAATTTAATTTGACAGAAGATGTTTACATTATTGTCTGCGCCCCCCACCCCTTAGTCATGTTGAGAGGTGTAGTGGCTCAGGGGTATAGTATTAGACTTGAGATCGAACGGTAGCGGGTTGAGATACACTGGAGGCACTACATTGAGTCCTTGAGCATTAAACTTGATCTTTGTCTTAGTGCTGGTTAAAGCCAATAAGATAGGAAATCATCCCGACATAGCTGAAGAATTATTGACTGGGACGTAAAGCCGATGGTGAGGTATGAACTAGCAGCCATTCTATCCACACTCTAACACTCTACCAACTGAACTACTGCGTTATGCAAAAGAAGGGTTTCTCATTAGTACCTACCACTACATACCTACCTACCCACCTACCTACCTGCACACCTACCTACCTGCACACCCACCCACTACAACACCTACATACCCTACCATTACCTACCTACCAACCCACCAACATACCTACCTATCACTACCTGCCTACCCACCCACCCACGCATTGTATATGATTATTATCTTGGGCAAGTGGCTGATGGTCGCCCGATTTATTTAATTACTATTAAAATACTTTCAAACATACACTGGAACCTGAAACTATATTGAAACATTCATAACATTTAAGAGGCCTTATTTCATTTTTTGCTAAAAGTTTTATGAAACATTTAACCCTTTTAAGACCAGAAAACACTAAAGCTGTACGTTGGCAAACATTGAAAACCTCAACGAAATGTTGCATGTGTCGTATTTCATCAGGGACTGCACTGTTTGCTTAGACAAAACCGTTCTTCAGAGAAAGTGATACATTTAATGCCCTAGCCATTTCCAATGGATAGGGAGTGGGAGTGGTAGTGACGGATCCAGAGGGGTTTCAGGGGTTCGCTCGAACCCCTCTCCCTGCCTCCCATTTTTTAATATCCTATGGAAATGAAATAATTTGGTCTCATTGAGACCAAATTATTTCATTTTCATGTGATATTTAAGAAAAATGAGATAAAATCAGCAAAGCGAACCCCCACATAATTATACAGTATATAAGAACCCCCTATCCAGAAATCCTGGATCCGCCCCTGAGTGGGTGCATATAGCATCAGCCTTGTCTGTACGTCCCGTAAACAAGCCAAATCCGTAAACTGAATACAATGGCCTGGGTTGGGTCATCACTGTTCTACATTTAAATCATAAAATGTGACCCCTCAATATAACCCTGTACAGTGGACCATTTTGCTTTCATTGTATATATCTAGCTTTATGGGAAATTCCATTTGTCTGAATGGGTTTAGGGATCATATAACATTTGAAGTTTCCACATTAAAGGGTTGAATACGTGTATGCTGGTGCCAGACTTTGGTCAAGTTTTGATGATTTAAATGGTTTTCTTGACGTGTTGCTTTGAATATAAATATGCTCAGAAGAAAAAGTTTAGTCAGTACAGACACTGTGTGCAATGATTTTGTAAGACAGTCTTGATATTGACAAAAACTTTACTAAACATGAAATTCGTTTAATGTCTTACAAATGTGAACATTTTCAACAAAACATTCAGAAAATGTACCCCTTTTCTTCATCAAAATAACACAAAGGGGTCAATATTAAAGTTCAAATTTCAAAACTAAAAAATCAGTCTAGCACCCCTCAGACGATTTCTGGCAGTGTAGACGGAAATTCTCGTACCTGTTGCATGTCTAAGGTGCTTAAGAAGTTTCCAAGCGGCCATGAAGCGATTACATCATGTTGACGTCATTATGTCCCTAACTTCAAGTGGCGTCGTTATCCGAGGTCTCCCTAACGGAGGATTGTCAGTTTTACTGCCAGGCTGTCGAAAACGTGTTTGCAGACGATAAATTGCTTGTTCATTACATCCAAAACTGCGTGGCACGTCAGCAACACGTGCACCTGCTTCAAGAAGGTATTTTTTGTAATTTGCTGATAGTCTGGACGGCGACTTAAGCTCCTGCTAGCCTAGAACTCTTTTTCAATATCGAACAGTATATGAGAAAGTAATCGCGTGTTTACCGCAGCACGTGCACATCGTGTATTTTGAAATTTGGCTGATACAGAGGCATTATTTGTCACACAATAAACAGGTACATGTAAAGTTATAATAATACAACTCATGTGTAAAATTTTACAATGATATATTCAGTATTGTTGATTTTATGAGAACATATTGACCAAGTATATTACTAATACAAATTTCATATACTAATGTGTTTCCAGGTTATAAGTGACCCCTGTTTTTCTTTTTCGAACCCCTTTAAATTGAACTTAGAAGAACAGCACTTAGCATGTGGATTTAAATGCACACCGCGTAACTAAAACTTATTTTTGGGAGACGCCCATATTTGTAATTGAAGCCCCAGTCCCCTGTACAAAAGAATAACTTAGTTGTTTTCCCCTGTGAATATACCTATGTGTACCCCAACAGATACACGTGGTATATTTGCATTGCTATGATGATATGTACTAGTCTACAGGACTATCTATATCCGATGATTCAACGAAAATCTATTCCGCCAACCTCACTCGTTATCATTTCGACACAGACGCGCACGCACACACGCAATAGTAAAAATCTATAGGGGTCCTAGACCGTATCGTATTGAAAGCAGGCAAATATAAGACTTAAGCATGAAACACGCATGTACATGTAGCACCTTCCATTTCAATTCATTAACTCTTTTTGCTTACGAGGTAATTTGCCATGGTTTTGTCGTCTGCTGATTTTTTTTTCAAAATCAGTTTGTTTCTTGTTGTTTTTTCTAAAATAATCTTTAGGGAATATCAGTAGAGTGCAAAGCAGTTTAGATCCAGATCATGCCCGATGTTTTGTCGGGCCTGATCTGGGTCCAAATTGTTCGCAAAGGCAATCAGCAGACGACACTAGTAAGTAAACAGTTTATGACGACAATTCAAGCAAATTATAGAGTTGACAAGAAATAGCGAATTGGGGATATACATTAAACATAAAGAGCATCAAATATTTGCCTGCGAAAGCTATTTCGCTGATAAACTTTGTCAACAGCCGAAGGCAAGTTCAGGTTAAAAATGTTGGGCATTATCTAATGGCTGAATTATCTTTCCCAAAAATATCCGTTCAGAAAATACTGTTACTTGAATCGTTCTTTTTAAACACAGGCCATTTCAATGCATTGGCTTTAGATGTACTGTGAAGTTTATGAGTCAGTATAAGCAGTGAATCATAGCCTAATGCACGAATATTGAGCCAGTTAAGTAATTTTCGCGTGAAGTTGCGATTGTCTTCATCAGTTTAAACACGTGTTTTGGGTGCTCAAAAGAACCATATCATCGAGACGGTTGTTTTGAGCACACACAACATATTTTTTGGCTGAGAAATAGGAAAAAAAATGTTCTGTTACGCACTCTTATCTGTGGGACTGACAAATTACCTCCACTGACCTGTATAAGCCATGTTTCATTTATATCGCTAGGTTCACTTGGGGACTAATTCAAAGAAGAGCAGCAAAAACACACCAAAAATCCATCTAATCCCAGCCTATACAAAAAATCATATTTATGTGGAAAAATAAATTCAATTACGCGGTATATATCTAAATTCATTTCTCTAATCAATTTTTCAATTAAAATCACCATTAAAGAATAATTAGCAAAAACGGGGGTCACTTAAGTCCTGGAAACACTATAATTACATGTACTTTTATCAAACTCTCGCCCACGTTCGAATATGGGTTTTGTCCAATGAAAATGGCATTTATTTCTGGGGAACATGGGAACAAATGCCACCTTTTGAGGAGAACAGGGAAACAAAGACACTATTGGGGAACAGGGAACACGAGAAATGCGTGTTTTTTTCCAAATTTTAGGAACATGGGAACAAGCCAATTATTTCAGGGGAGCAAGATATAAGCACAAGCTTCACTTAGGAAATATGAGGCAGAACATTTATTGATGACTTGGGTCCTCTGTGAGTAGGGTAAAAAGCTGAAACGCACCCTGTCCCTCCATCTAGCCCTCGATCAAGGCATTACATTTTTATACCCCCCGCAAACTTTGTTTGTAGGGGGTATACTGTTTTCACGTTGTCCGTGCGTCCGTCCGTCCGTGCGTCCGTCCGTCCGTCCGTAACGCTTTGTTTCCTTAATAACTCGAAGAGTCATTGCCGGATTTTCATCAAACTTTGCAAAAATGTTCATATATGCAAGACAAATACTTTAGACAAAAAAGTAAGGGCTAGGGGCCAATTCTATTAGAGTTATTTCCCTTTGTAGTTCTGAATGGCTTTAAATATAGTGATTTATGCACATTGAACATATGCATGAAGGAGTTTGGTTTAGAAAAAATAATTTTTGACAAAATGACAGCTGTGAGAACTTAGACAATTTTTCCCTAATAAGGTGTTTGTATATGCATAAACGGTGCCTTTATGGGCTGATCAACTCCTACCACAGCTTTTTATGGAGCAATTTAATACTTTGCCTATACAATGTAGACACATTGAACATATGCATGAAGGAGTTTTGTTCAGAAAAATTATATTTTTACAAAATGACAGCTGTGAGAACTTATACAATTTTTCCCTAATAAGGCTTTTGTATATGCATACATGGTGCCTTCATGGGCCGATCAACTCCTATCACAGCTTTTGATGGAACAATTTGATACTTTGCCTATACAATGTAAACACATTGAACATATGCATGAAGGAGTTTTATTCAGAAAAAATATTTTTTGACGAAATGACAGCTGTGAGAACTTAGACAATTTTTCCCTTATTAGGCTTTTGTATATGCATAGATGGTGCCTTCATGGGCCGATCAACTCCTACTACAGCTTTTGATGGAACAATTTTTGTTTGCACAGATTCTACTGAAATCTTCTTATCAAAACTAAGGTCTTCTTTAGACAATTTTTCCCTTATTAGGCTTTTGTATATGCATAGATGGTGCCTTCATGGGCCGATCAACTCCTACTACAGCTTTTGATGGAACAATTTTTGTTTGCACAGATTCTACTGAAATCTTCTTATCAAAACTAAGGTCTTCTTGTTCGAACTATAACTTGCCAAGTTTTTTCACTCACTCTTACTGTGCGGGGGGTATCTATTAAGCATTGCTTATTGACTTTTTTCATTATACCATGAATATATATGGATGTATGCATATTTGATTCAATGGGCCAGTACAAGAGATGTTGATACTTATCGCAAACACAAAAAGCCTCCTTTAAATGTCTGTGCTGGCGTATTCAGCGAAGGAAGGAGTCCACATTTTGGTCTGAACTTTCCTCTACTTGCATACTTCATGTACGCGAAAAGCAAAGGCTCTGGCGAGACTTTGTTTATGTGCAGGCTTGTCTGAGCCTTCGCTGCTAGTTGATGCGTTAATACGATAAGTACTAACTTCTCATTGACTGGCGAAGTGAATATCACTTCTGTTGGAACTGAAAGCTAAGTTAAAGTCAAAAGTGGCAATCAAGGAATGATGTTAATACTGGCATTGGACCACAATAATTATGCAATGTTGGTTTTGAAAACAAAAATACCTTGAAAGATTTTCAAAGAAGAAGTCCATCAGTATAGAATATCATTATGAAAAAATGCATATCAAATATGAAAAAAAATACTTCTACTTGTAAATTAAAAAAAAATTCAGAAGGCAAAATGTGATATATTCCTTATTTCATCTCTTAAACATAAATCACAGGTATGCAGATTTTTCAGTCGATGCATCCTTACTTAGTTCAGTTTTCCATCATATCAACCCCTTTTTCTCCCAAAACCAAAACCCCAAGTTTCGCAACCCCACCCCCTCAATCCCCTCCCCTGGCACTTGTTTGCTAGCATAAGGGCTAACTCACACTGGGTAAGAGGTGGTCGCAAACATACTTTTTGTATAAAACTATACGTTTTTGATCGCCAAAATAATGCTTTTGAAAATGAAAGTGCCCAAAACAACGTTATCGATCCCTAAATGGTGTATTTTACAACCTTAAAAGCAGTTTTGATTTAAATATGCGCTGTGGATCGCAGCCTACTTAGTTTATACATATTTTATTGCCACAAATTACAGCAATGGGGTTGGGTCACAAGTTCTCGCAACATTAGTTACGACCCTCCCCCTACATATACAGATCAATCAAAGCATGTAAACATGGCTACAAAACATATCTTCAACTATACAAAATCATAAAGAATAAATAAATAAATAAATAAATAAATAAATAAATAAATAAATAAATAAATAAATAAATAAATAAATAAATAAATAAATAAATAAATAACTGTCTATGAGTGCATTTTAGAGTACAGGTTAGCATCATTCAGATCATTAAAGGCAAAAAATCTGTCTGCCAATCCTAGTGGATCGACATCCAAACCGCTTGTCTTCAATTATCTGATATGCGTCTATTGTATTCTTTTCACACTCGTGAAACATTTATTACAATGATCGAATACTCCATGTCAATGTTCACCCAGTTGTTGGGTCCACCAGTACTAAGGAGCAGGCTTGCCCCTCCGACATAGGGAAGATTGGGTATAGCAGAAAGTGAGATAAATATACTTGAATTTCCAAGTCAAAAAGAAAAATATGTTTATGTATTGTCAAAACGTTTGGTGCTCTTTATATAATCATGTACTGCTCTAAATAATGTTGAATTAAGTGTGTTGTCAACTATTTCATTTCCGTATAACAATAATTGTGTAGTTAGTGGTTGAAAGTCTCTTGCAGCTTCAAAAAATAGATGACGCTCGTTTCTGTAGTTGTTGCAATGAAAGAAGTAGTGTTCGCTATCCTCTATTTCATTGCACCAATTACAGAGAGGATTTTCACGAAGATGATTGATAAATAAATCATTATTCAGATTGCTACAATTGTTTCTTATTCGAGCATGTATTACTGATAGATATCGGTTTCCTGATGTGAAGTAGTTAGGTACATGTAGTTTAGGAAAAGTAGTAATTTGCAGGTTGTTCTTAAAGGAAGATATTGTTGGCTGATTTTTGAGGCCTTCGTCAAGAGTGTTCCACATTCTGATGGCTGATGGAATACATGATCTTAGTGATATATTAGTTCGAGTAAATGGTGTGGAGAAGTTGTTGTTGTTTCTGAGGGGGTACCCCGAAATTTCACTTACTAATGGGGGAAATAAGTCAGTAATATATGATGGAACCAGTCCATTATTTACTTTATACATAAAATGCAGTTTTTGTTGGTGTCTCCTTACTGATAAATTAGTCCATCCACATTCATTATATAATTTGACTAACGATACCGATCTGGTTAGTCCAGTAACAATACGAGCTGCTTCATTTTGTATTTTTTGAAGAGTGTTAGAGTCTTGTTGTGTGCAACCATCCCAAACTAATGATGCATACTCTATGATGGGTAATAAGTGGTATAGATAAATTTTATTTAATGCATTCCTGCTCAGAGTGTATTTGAGTTTGCGCATTATGCCTAATATTTTCGACGCTGTATTTGCAATCTGTTCAATATGTGTGTGCCACTGACCGTTTTGGCTGAAAGTTATGCCCAGATGTTTGTGATCTTCGACAAATTTTATTGGAGTATTATCAAATATCAATTGAGGAAAAGCTTCAAAATATTTAAGAGTAAAAAGAACTGCTTCAGTTTTAAGAGGGTTAAATTTGACTAACCATTGTATGGCCCAATTAGAAAGCATAATGAGATCATGGTTTATAATACCTGCTATGTCTGAGAGGCGTGCTGCAGCATAGAATAGAGAACTGTCATCAGCAAATAATCGTGTTAAACTTAGCAACTGTTTTGCAATATCATTGATATATACTAGAAATAACAGGGGTCCAAGCACTGATCCCTGGGGAACTTCTGCAAGGATGGACTTTATAGTCGAAGCACAGGACTTGAGGGTAACTATTTGTTTTCTATTAGTTAGATAGCTATTTAACCACTGGAGCAACTTACCATCAATACCATTTTGCCTTAACTTAAATAGCAGACCTCGATGCCAGACTCTATCAAAAGCTTTAGACACATCACAGAAAACTATACAGGAAAACAGGTTATTGTCAAAAGCTTGGCAAATATTATGGTATATATCAATCAGTTGGAAAACTGTAGAATGGTGAGGAAGAAATCCTGACTGGTATTTATATAACAAGTTGTTATCAATTAAAAAATTATACAAGTTCTTGAAAACAATTCTTTCTTGTAGTTTACCAAGACAGCTTAAGAGTGCTACAGGTCGATAATTTGAAGGTAGAGATTTATCACCTTTTTTAAAAATCGGTATAACATTGGCTACTTTCCATGCCTCAGGAAAGATACCTTCATTAAAGGATCTGTTCATAAGAATAGAAAGGGGTTTTGAGATAGATTTAGCGACTCCTTTAAGCATCCTATGACTAATTCCGTCATCGCCACTTGCCTTATTAATATTCAAAACATTTATTAAATTTTCAATCTCATTTTCAGTGCAGTTTACTGTTGATAGTGAATTGTTTGTAAGTTTTTCAAAAGGGGGTAGTACAGTGTTTTCATCATTAACAGTGGAAATAGATACAAAGTAATCGTTTAGACAGTCTGCTTTTGCTTCATCAGTGAATGCCCATTGTGTTTCGCCCGCAGCCTACTCAGTGTGTAACCATGCTATGTCATGTATCTGACATGTGATCCTTTGACAGTTGTGACTGGATCAATCAATAGTTGCAGCAGTATCAGTCAAAAGTTGTGTCCTATGTATATTTGGATCAAGCATCCATTGTGACCATCATCCTATACAGTAGGCATGTTTCCAGGCGTAAAGAAGTATACTAGAGGACTTTGAAAACGTATCACCATATTTTTGCACTTTTCTTGCAAACCTTATATGCGATTGAAAAGTAACTCGCAGGATTTAATGTTCAACCCAGAATTGGTATGAATCTGTCATTAATTTGACTGCACTATCACGCGACGCTGCTGATGACGTCACATGGGGTACATACAGCATCCAGCACCTTTCTGCACAAATAAATGAAGCTTTTTGATTATTTTTATGTTTAAACTGTGACGTATATGATGCCATGTTACCAAAAGAGTTTATAGACTTTTTCTAATCAAAAGTAATAGATAACTTCAAAATTTCGAAAATAAACGTCAAATTTGAACATCAATTTATAGCTCCTTCTTAGAAACATCTCTATTAGTTACCTTTATGCACGCTTTCATTACTGATATTGATTACATACACTGACAAGCATGTGGGGAAGCGTTTTATTGTAAATCGTTGTAGGAGATCTGCTGTCATGTGATCGAGAACGTCTTAAAAATTTACGTTAACGTCACTTGCTAAATTCAAAAGACAGGTGATACAAGCGTAATTTATGAATAATCTGTCATTTGCGTATTCTCTTAGCCTCTCCCAATAAAACGGGACATAAGAAACCGAAGCTTTGAGAGTCCCAAGACGTTGAATTGTATTACAAGTATTAGTTTTTCAAAAAAGCTGGCGGTCGTTTAACCCTATCATTGTATGTATTCTTGCCCACTGCATGCTTCCATTTCGAATTTCTAGAGCTTGTACATGTAGATTTATTCTAAGTTCTGATAATTAACATCTGAACTGTGATTTGTTACCATTTAACACATGCTTCCAGCGAGGATGTTGCTTGATCTTTTGAAATCACCCGGCTTATGCATGGTATGTTATGGTAATGTATCTAGCATACGACACCTTTATGGAAAATCATTTGACAACACTAGACAGCACATTTTTCTTAAACCTGATGCCAGAAAATCAAGGTCACAGTGGTCGCTTAACTGTATATGTACAGACTCCGTGACCCCAAGATGTGTTCACAAACCAAATATGGGATTCCTAGGATTTATGCTCGTGACACGATTTTTCTAGATCTGATGGCAGCGGTAAAGGTGCGTGACGCTCCATGACCCTAAATGCATTAAGACACGAATTTTGGCATTCCTACCTAAAATAATGTAGGAGATATACTCCGGATATGATACGAACACTCAAACACTTAGGACACTAAGGATATGCAGTTTGATTACTATATGCCTCCCTTTGGGGGCATAAAACCTGTTTGTCATGACCGTCATAAGACAGTGCCTGAATTCATAGTAATTCTATGTGATCAGATGTGAATGACAATCATATAAGTACGTTTACTGATGTGAAGTTCGTTCGCACTCTTTGTCAATCAAGGACGTTTTGACTTTGGGACGTTTCACTTTCGCCAGTTTTTTTTTTGAAAAGCTAATACTTATTGCGTTTATATAAGCGACAGTAAATTCCCAAACGAGCTTGCCTCGCGCTACAGGTAGCCCTACAGATTTCACGGACAGTTTACTTCGCGCTGTAGGTCAACCCACAATATCTGGTACCCCACTCGTTGTTTGGCAGCGAATAAAATAAAGCCTGAGCACGGCATAAAGGTTTGGTCAAAATCTGAATTTGATGTATGTTTTGATTGAAGTTTATATAAGCGGCCGGCCATGGCCGACCGCAACTAGACTATAGTAATCAGGGTGGGTGGGGTATGTCGGTAATTTTAAAGTGGTGTAATTTTGAGCATACCAAACTGTCAATTCATTTCTAATCCTTCAATGGTGAATGTGCAATCGTGAAAGAAGCAATGGACGCAAATTCGTTGAGTCAGGAATCAAAACTAACGTGTGTTAAATTGCAGCTGAACTTGTGTCCTTCAAAATCGATCACCCCTGTCTTAAAACGGATACTTTTTCAATACCTTAAAGTAAATTTACAGCCATGAAATTTCTAGGACACACTACAAGATGGCCAGACTGTGATATGCAATAATAATTATCTCGCTGACATTCTCATAGTTTGTGAACTAAAGGATTTAATCTGGGTGATGCGTTTCAAAGTCCTTTAGTATATTTTTAAGACTAGCTTTGCGCAAGCAGTACCATAGAATTGTATAAGAAGTATTGCTTAATATACATGATGCATGTTTGATTTATTTTTTAACCAAAACCCCGTTTTAAGATAATTGTAAAAATACCACTAATTTTTAAGCAAACTGAAAAATCACACTTTAAAATAACTATCTGTTGCATTATATATCTTAAGATTCATTTACGAGTGCTTTAACAAGACCATTATATTAGATTCAAGCTGGATTCCCTTATGCATAGAGCACAGTGTAGCATTGAAGCAGACTGGTATGTCTTGATCCAGGTAAATCCTGAACCAAGACTAACGATCACGAAACTACAGTGTCCAAAAACAAGGGGGTGCGGGGCATGCTCCATCGGATTTTTTACTATTAAAACGGTGCAATCAGGGGCGTTTTTAGTGTTCCAAAATACGTTATTATCACCCTAAAAATCAACAATTTGAATGATAATAAACCCACAAAAGTAAAAATTATTTGCCATATCTTTCACCAATACCAATCCAGATTAGCAAGTTAGTACGAGAGTAAAACACTTACAGATTACATGGGGGTCTGTAGCCCCCCCCCCCCCCCGACGCAGAATTAAAAAAAAAAACGAAATGAAGGCTTTTCCTTTAAAGTGAACTTAATTAATGTATATTTTTTCACTTTTTTGTAGGGCTTCCTAAATCCCCAAAACTATGAGCTGCTCCCCAAATCCCTGTGCTCCCCCAGCTCCATGAAAATAATTAGCCCCTTCTCCCCAGATCCCCAAAACCTCTGGGGGCACAAGACTTTGCACACCAATTTTTAGATCTGATCTTTTTTTGACATTTTGGTGGATGACTGACTTGAGTGCATTGTAATTAACCAGAAAGACGTGGGTGTGTGCGTCGTTCGCGAAAGGGGAGGGGGGCAACAACAAATTACTGTACCTTTGATGTAGACCGTTTCATTTTCACAGTTTAAACAGCGTCCGGTCATATTATATATTCTTAAAACTATCCTTAAATAGCGTTCGTCCGCTGTCCGTTGTACACATCGTCACGCTGATTATATATCTATATCATTATATAAATCATTGTTTATTTACCACTGATCCCGAGTTGATTGTAAGATAACCTATCACCAAAAACTTACAAAAGTACGTTTGCTATAGAAACATCTAGAAATATCTCGGGATGCTTTGGTGATGGGAGAGGCTTAATCCCTACCCTATCGCCCATCATCTGAATCGCATCAAGAAATAACATGTTGCTGCCGTTTTTTCCCGTTTTTTTTTTTTGCTTTCTTGTTTGTGAATAACAAAGGCGCAGTTCAGAGCGCTTTTATACGCGTGTAATATCTCTGTATATTGAAACAATTAAACCTGGCCCGAGGTTATAAAACATTTTCCATGCTCAACTCAGCTGAGCACGTAATTTATCCTGCTCATAAATGTTAAAATGCCAACAATTGTTGGCATTTTAGCATTTATTAGCATGATAAATACAACATCTAAGAGACTTAAAGCAAGAAACGTCTTCATTAGTCGAAATTTTGGTTTGTATAAGCAGTTGAAATTTCATGCTCAAATGGAGTTGAGAGTGAAAAAAAGTTTTATAACCCCGGGGCCTGGTCATAGTAGAGGCCCTCCCATGGGTTTGTGGGAAATGGGGCATCTATTTCAGGGGAACAAGGGAGCAACGCCGAATTTATATAGAAGAGAAAAATGATATGATTTGGAACGAGCAACATAAGAAAACACTTTAAGAGTGTTCGGGAACAAGGGAGCATGCCAATTTATTTCAGGAGAACATATGCAAGTACACACCTTGGAAGGGCCTCATTAATCCCAAAGACAGATTTTCTCGTTGCGTGGCTTAAGATGCTCTGCCCTCAGATTACGAACTTTGTGCACATTAAAGGCCTGGTATTTTGCATTTTATCGAAAGTAAGCATAAATTCCAGAACATAAACAAAAAAAAATCTTCCTAATTTCAGGAAAAATCACATTTTTGGCATAACTCTGGCGCTGTAGCGACTATCACCGAACCCACATAAATCTTGTTAAGTAGATTCATAGCTGGATTTAAGTGACAATAATAAGCGATGAATATTTTCAGATGTAAAATACATGTATTGACAAAAATATTTCCCTTCTTAACAGCCAGAGCATTGACAAAAAAAAAGAGAAAAAGTTAAATATCTAAATTTCAAAATAATTATTAAAGTGTCAGAAATATTACAATTAGGGGAGAACTTTATTCAAAATTTTCATTTGTGGAGGTATATCGTCGGATTTACGGTCGGAAATTTAGTTTTACGGCGACGCGTAAGCGGAGCCGTAATTCGTGATTTCCGAACGTATATCCGACGATATACCTCCCCCACATGAAAATTTGAATACAGATATCCCAATTCTAATGCACTATTAACATTTTTTCTTCAAAAAGACGGCGAAAATGTACTTCGTTGCGCCTATACGTCTAGCGGCTGCCAGCTGCATAAAAACGCTTGCCAGCTGCATATATTCACTTGTCAACCAATGAAAAGCGACGTTACGTAATGACGTCGGGTTTGCGACAGTATATCGAAAACTGGTTCCCAGTTGTTCAAATTAACAACTGGTCATGTATAATGTTAGGTGAGCTGTGATTGGTCGGCCAATCATAAGTTGTATTACAAATCGTTGCGTTGACAAGACCACAGAAACATGACTGCCTCCGCCAACGAATCCCGACGTTAACGGTGACGTTGACGTCACGAAAACCATGCCAACACAATAACAAGTTTAAATGCAGCGTTACAAACTCGATAAACGTCATAGAATGGAAAATGATAAAGCGATATTTAATAGAAAAACCCATAAGCTTTTTTCTGTAGCCTGTATGGAAATTTTAAACCTGTTCCCAGTTGTCGGCTAACTCCATGACATTCCGTGAAACGGGCAGATTTGCCCGTTTGATTTATCGATGACCTGTCCCTACAATAGCCAATGTAGGGGAGAGAACCAGTCTAAGTATATCGCAGCTTATACTGTCGCAAATTTATGACGTTATCCAATCAGACGTCTCGTCGCTTTTGCATGTGCATTAGCTTTTCTGATTGGATAAGTACAGATCAAAAAATATGGGTTGATAACTCTGTTTTCTATTCATCATATTTTAGGTGCTTTCCCTCAGTGACAAAACTAATCATTTTGCATATAATTGTAGTTTTACATTACACACATCATATGAAAATGGCTTGCTTGGATCAAGGAGGGGAAGCTTTCAAAATGCTCAAAAATATACTGACGTCAACAAAAAACGTCTCACTCATTAGCTGTGATGTACAAAAATGTACAGCCACATACGGCTTATTTATGTAAAGATTGGACAAGGTTGGAAAATGACTTTAATTTGACATGCAGGTGACGCGTTATTCTGATGACGTCAAATAGGTTCAATGTACACATGGCGGTATCATTCATCAATCACTTATTTCAATTTAAATTTACACCTAGTTTGTGCCTTTTACCTTTTGCTATTAAACCGTGAACAAATTTTGGATCATTTTTGGTTGCGAGCAATAACTTTATAAAATCATGACGTCATATTAAAGACAAAATGTAAGGTCCGTTTATGAAACTTGCCAATATTCTCGTTTTGTTTTAAGTAATGGGAAACGTTACATGTATGTAATGCACAAAGAATATGCCTACATAAAATTACGCCATTTACGATGAGCTGTCACGCTCAGTCAACGTTAACGTCATCCAAAACGGCCATCTGGAACACGAGCCAGGTTGCACTTCCTCAGCAATCGTCGCTGGTTAAAGGCTATAGAATATTGCTAATGATTCGTAACAATTGTTTCGCTAACTTTTCAAAGTAATGGAGTTTAATTTTTACTCAAATGCATGGCGAAAAAATGGGAAGGGTAAGTCGTTTCTTTCAGCAGACGCATACAAACATTGTCTAAACATTATAAACGCGTTTTCGGTACAATAGAGACGACTTTACAGTGGTAAAACATTTTTTCTTGTCAAAGGATTGTGTCTGGAAGCCAAGCAAGTGACCAATATCCTGTGTCACACGAAACTGGTGATCCCTGTCTCAAACCGAGGTCGTTTTCTCAGCCTCAAATATTCTTACAGCAATTTTGTTTTCATGAGATACGCTTGACTGATGAGATGTTATAATGCACTATAATTCATACCTTTAGTCTGATCAGGCTAAGAGATATTTACATTTACTTTTAGATGAGGCGTTTTTTTGACGTCAGAATAATTTACAATAAAAGTTCATTCGTCGCTAATTTTGCGCAAAACCTGTAGCTTCATATCAATTGACAATGGCATGTATACAGTATGTAGTTATGATACACATCAGTGAGCAGGTCACACTAAATGAACTTGAAACAGAATAAGTATAATCTGTGTGTAAGACATTTACAGGCTATAGGCAAAAGCCATGGACAGCAAACTTATTTACAAAAACATTGAGCTTTTTAGACCCAAATTCTTTGTAAACGAATCACTTTCGTCTCAAGTATGATGCTGCAAACATTATATTTCCATGTATTTTGATGAATACCTTACGAAGCTTTGGCTTTCTGTGAAATAAAATTTTGCTCACAAAAACACCCCACCCCCTAAGGTCCTGGCATTAAGATGCATTTTTGACAAATATTTTTAGTTTTCTAGGTGCACTAAATATCAGGTTTTGATTTAGCAGAAAAAATTAGCTTTGGTTCATTTGTCGATGCTAAGTAGCTCAAAACTACGCCATGACTGGCTAATAGCGTTTTCAAAAATTGCTTGATTTTTGGACAATGCAAATGCGTGATTGCTAACTTCAGCGTTTGCCTGTTTCGAAAAAATGGATCTGAATATGTTGTCTGCTGCATATATATGCTTATTTCGAGACACAGAAATAAACAACGAGGACTAGGAGCAGTCTGATCTTGGTCCACACTGTTTGTTTACAGAGAGATGTTTAACGATACAACAGAGGATATCTAGTTGCAATTGGCAGCCGTAGAGTTAACTGAGCATTTTATTACACGCCACACGAAACAGACATGACAAACGTTTTTGTCAGTACAAGAGTTTGGCATTTATCACATCGACTAGGCTAGTCTGCAAATAAACACAGACTCACCAGAGGCTTCGCATCATGCACACACGAGGTATGGAACTAGAGGAAGGCTCAGATCAAAATGTGGTTTTCTAGCCCTGCTGGATTAGAAGGCTTTTGCAATACATATATGTACCCAACTCTCGTGTATTGGCCTATGTAATCAATATATATATATATATATATATATATATATATATATATATATATATATATATATATATATATATATATATATATATATATATATATATATATATATATATATATATATATATATATATATATATACATTTGTGTTATATTTTGATCACCAAGGCTATTGTATGCTAAAATTCGCGCCTCTGCAGAATGGCTTTTAAGACTGGTTAGACAAGCTTAAATTTTGTCAAACCTGGTCAGAAACGCAAATCAAAGATTTTCTCACAATGACTCATATGTGAAATCAAAAAGGTAGTTGCAATAGCAAAACAAACAACCAAAATTAATCAGAAAATTTTCCACCTTTCGCATCATAAGTACATGTACTTATTTTTTCACATTTATGGTAACTGTTCACATTTAAGGGCCTCTTTTACATAATATGAGTCGTATATTAGAAAACATACTGCATTTGCAACCAACACCGGATTTAGGGGAAACTGCTAATCCTCATAGTCTTAACGGATATTTTTCTGTTCACTAAGCAGTCGCAAGTTAAGCCAAGGAACGATTTTTTTTTACTTATGTGCTGCGAATTGTGTTAGAAGGATAGCCCAGGTGATATTTTCTGCTTTGTTATTTCGTTGTAAAAAGTTGCAACGTTTGATCACATTTGTGAAGTTTGCCACATTATATTGGGGGTCTGACAATAATGAAAATAGCTTTGGCAAATTTCAATTTTTCGGTATGATAACCAAAGCAGCTACTTCAACATTCATTTAATAGTTTAAAAGAATATATCTTACGAACTGTACGTTTAGAAGCCACATGTGGATACCTGTGAATGTTTGAACAATAGAAAGAAAACACAGCAATGCGCTCAGTATATCCATTTCTTTCATAAGAAGATATTAGTTGACTAGAAGAAATAAATGCCGTAGAAAATGTTCAAAGTGTAAATGTCTTCTTGGAAGATCAACAAATTATTGTTAGAATTATATGCAAGCTTGTATGCTAATTGGTGTATAGCCACAGATAATAAAAACATTGATACCGTCTTATGATTGATCAATCAACAGTTGTGTCAACTACCCTAAAATCCTACAGCGTTTGTAACTGAATCCTTCACTAACCATGACCAGATTGATCAACAGTTGTAACAGTGTAAACAAAGGGTTTTGTCTTTTAACATGAATATCAGGACATGGGACAGGTTGTTTTAAGGTATAAGGAGCTGCATACTTTGCAGAAATTATTGTAGTCTATTGGTTATTGAATTCAGAAGTGGCAATCCAAACATTCCTTATACTTTAAGGGAAGCATGCACTTTTAATTAGAAAAACTCCAAACAATTGTCTGTTTAAATGGCATAATCATCTTCAATCAACGGTCATTATAATAAAGGGATCACATATGTTTTTCATGCAATAACATTTGCCAGGTCCCGAGGAAGCTGTTTGAACACGAGGCCATGAGGCTGAGTGTTCAAACATCAACGAAGGGGCCTGGCAAGTGTTAATGAACGAAACAAACATGTATGATCGTTATTCTTGCATATTTTACCTGATTCCAACCAAAACCATACTGAAACATTGCTTGAACATTAAAATATTTATTTTCTTACACTGGATTTCTCTTAACAAAATGGCGTCCGCGTCAAACTTTTAAACGTCATTACATCGCCACAACCTCATAGACACATGCAAAATTTTCGCAAGCAAAAGCATCAGCATCAAGGTTGCAATGCTTTCCCATGTAACATCATGCAAACAATTTAGGGCTCAGTTTAGGTTTTTGTAAAGTTAAAAGCCATGTTTAAACAACATGTGAATTTCATGATTTGAACATGGATTTTTGTTCATTGGACAACGGCTTCAAACAGCTTAGCGCAACGAATTATATACAAGAATTTCATTTAGGGCATTTAGTATAATTCTGTTATTCACTAGCAAATAGAAACTTAATAAATTATACTATAACTTACTTAAAAAGAGTAAAAAAACATGGCTTCGAACTAGCTACCCTCTTTTTTGGTGGCAGATCCTTCACCAACTGTACTGTTTGGTTTGATGTTTTAAGTCCCAGCAAACAGCTATGGTCATTTCAGTTCACCTGTATCTGATTTCCAGGCTTTGAGTGTTTTAATCCAAACTACTGAAGATCAAAAGGGCGAGCAAATAACCTGTTTATGTAACCTTATGAAGCTAAAGCAACTATTCTTTTGTATTGTTGTATATGCCATGACTAATCAAGTTTTTACCAGAATGCACTACTATTTCAAAACAGAAATCTATTTTAAAGGTCATGTTTAAAAATATGTAAACCTATGGAATTGATTACACCAAGTCACTCATAGAGTCTGTGACGCATTTTTCAAATTAACATACAAATAATATGTTAAGTAAGACAATATTGCCCTGCCCAAATATACTGGTGCTTTCAAAATACCTAGATTCTTCCCTAAATATCTTTTAGACCAAAACTAACTATGTTATAAATTCTAGTGCATTATAACGTCCCAGCAATCCTTTGTATGATAATTTTATTCATTTCTGATTAATTTCAGATCTTGAAACCATCATTGATTTGAGACAAGGGTCATCAATTTCGCATGATAATGGTTATAAGCTGCTTCACCTTTGTTTCCACACCTTATAAATTGATGTAATGGGTTTGTAAGCAGTCCAGGACCATCTCTATATTCCTGAAAAATCAAATTTAATACCTTGACAAAATGAGCATTTTGTTTTTTCGTTTCATTAAAAAAAAGTTGACCTACCCTGCCCATTTTTTTGCTTGCACATTTCATTATTTATCGCATTTAAAGGTGCTTGAAATTGATACAAGCTTTTGTTAGGCCAGAATTTTTTTATTAGCTGATTTACAAACCCTCCTACTGTAATTTTCAGAAAAGTAGAAAAAAAAAAATATTTTCTAAAATTATTTTTTTATTTTATCCACCGACTCTAAATATTATTTTAGTTGAAAAAAAAATAATATATATTCTTGGGGTTCTGTCTGTGTAGTTTTGAGAGTGACACTGTTAAAAGTGATTGTCCTGTCCAGATTTTTTAGGAAAATGGTGAAATATATAAAGATTTAATACAGACTGTTGGTTTACCTTACATATAAGTTTTACTGTTCTTCTGGAGATATACTAGGCCAAAAAAGAAACGCCGCATATAATACATACATTGTATATGGGAGTCTTTCACCAATCTCTCGCAAACGATGTGTCACAGTTTGAGCGCTGATTCTTGGATTATGAATTCCTGGGGTTGTCCTAGCTATCAATGTCACCGAACGAAATTTATTCATCAGTTTAAACCTACGTTTTTATCGATCTTAACGTCGCGTCTTTAGGCGATGATGTCATGAATGCGCACGGTCTGGCATTGTTCCAATTTGTCAGAAACGTTTCCTAAGACGTTCAATCATCCTTGCATGGCATCAAAATTGTTGGACTATCGCCCATGGCGTCACGTTAGCTTGTAACATTCTTATCGTCTTTTCGCGTTCAGCATGTGCCCGTTTTTGCATCGTAAATTAGCAATGTGTAACTTTTAATTTTAAACTTTTAAAATGTTTTCAAGTAAATTGGATATTAGACTAGTGATTTCAGTAGTTATTACATGTGTAAATCTAAATGAAATGATTGTGCACGTGAAAAACTTGAAAATAAAAAGACAGCCAGTACACTGGTTTGGGTTTACTGAGCCCAATAAAACAATGGGAATAATGTGTGGCAGGAATAGTAGTGAAACATAGATAGCAGATGAAATTTTGTAACTCTCATTTAACGCGAAATATTTTTAATCTTTATATGCAGTGTTTCTTTTTTGGCCTAGTATATTTAAAAAAAGCTCTGAAAATGACCAGAGCTTTTTTTTTCGTCCCCTCGACCCTATACCTGAAAAATATTTCCCGTAAATCAACTAATAAAAAATTCTGGCCTAAGTAAATGTCTACACTTCAGATCAATTGAGGACTTTTTGAAGAAATAGAATCATGTCATGTTTCATTTGCCAGACATGGGTGACATTGATGTCAAGAAAAGAATGTTCTTGAGTGGTTTGTACTGATTGAGGTGATGTGCTTTCATATGCAGATATTCTCAAGTCGTTTAACAGTGTGAATAATCTCCATTTCTTCCAATCAGTCAGCTTGCATGAGCACCAAGAAGTAACAGGATATCAAGATTTTAACCACTGATAATGAAGCAATTTGCTTGAATGCCAAAAACGTTTTTGTTATCATAAAAGAAACAAGATAATTGTGTTTTAAATGAAAACCCAAACCTCTGATAAGTTGAAGTAATCAGCATAGGTTGGATTGGGAAAACCAGTCAGAAAATAGATCCACCAGCTGTGAATTATTTGTTAAGGAAGTCCTGTGGGTTCAGAAAATGACTGATTTATTCCAAAGATGCTGCAGTAATTCTGATTATCATCAGAATTACTGCAGCATCTTGGGAATAAATCAGTCATTTTCGATATCATCAGAATTACTGCAGCATCTTGGGAATAAATCAGTCATTTTTGATATCATCAGAATTACTGCAGCATCATGGGAATAAATCAGTCATTTTCTGACCCCACAGGACTTCTCAACAAATAATAAACAGCTGGAGGATCTACTTTCTGAATGGTTTCTGACAAAGCCAGATATTATAGGTGTTGTATTGTAAAAGACTGTAAGTATACACAACTGCAACAGGTCATTAAAGTAAAGAAGAAGACAGAGATCAGAAATTTATACAATCAGTGACAAAAACATGAAAACATCACACACAAGATAGCCAAGATGTCAGGCCTTTCCCAGCAGGTGATCACAAGGCTGTAAGGAACAACAAATTAAGCAGATAAAATGATACTGAACTAATGCCACAATTACGCATTTAATTACCCCAACCATTAAAAGTAAGCAAGCAAGTAAGCATGTTCTAATCTTGTGAATAAAATTATTATAGTAGAGATCAGAAACCAACCTTATCTAGATTACCTTCGAGTTAAATAGGTCCTGTTTCAAATTGTTAACTAAATGTCAATGGTTGAAATTTTGAAGGTTAAAAAGTGATCTTCAGTACATACATTGTACATGTACTTATATTCAAAGTAAGAAAGGAGGCAAAGATCAGGGAATGATACAACCAAGCACCACACCCGACCCAGGATACCACACTAGAATCTAATTAACTCTATGCTTACTACTGTCATCTGCTGATTACCATTACAAACAGCTTAGACCCAGATCAGGCATGACTTTTTTGCCCAGATAATTGTTTCAGAGATGCGAACAGTAAGCGATACCCCAGAATTTGGTAAACTGTAAGCTCACTGAGGATTTTAGAGAAAAATAAAGGCCATGTGGTTCAAATACAGTAAAAGCTGTGTTAAGAGGCCACTCAAAAATAGACAAAACAAAGGTCGTAAAGACAAATTGGTAGCTTAATAAAGGTGGGTGGTATCGCAGAATGCTCTCTTGGAGCATTATGCAATACTTTTGACCTGCATTAAGCTATAACCAGTTTTGAAAACCAATTTTGGTCTTCTTATTGAGTTGCCGCTTAAGACAGTTTTTCTGTACACAAATAGATAAGAATCTCTAATAAAAACAGGAACACAGAGCAGCCTTCATCTTTTTCTTGAATAGTTAGTTCTCAGAAAACAATTGATTATAAGTGATAATCAGTTTTGAAAACCAATTTTTGTTCTTCTTTTTAAGTGGCCCCTTAAGACAGGTTTTACTGTACACAAATAGATAGGAATCTAATAAAACAGGAACACAGAGCAGCCTTCATCTATTTCTTAATTCTCAACAATTGAATATAACCAAGAAATATCACAATCAAAGACCAACCCATGTCAAAAATTCCCACAGAAATTTTAAAAAAACAATTCCATTATTTTCCCTGATCAACAATGTAATTTCGATGACTATTTAATGCATGGCCTCCAGCCTCCCCTTTTAGCGACAACTTCATCACACTGAGCATATATGTGGAATGCAGCAACAGTTATGTATTTAAATTATTAAGCATGCTTGTAGGCCATGCATGCATTTTGAAATAATTAAAACTTGAAACCACCAATAGCCAGAAAACTAGCTGTCAGACACACAAAACTTTTGTGTCTGACAGCTAGTTTTCTGGCTACTGGTGGTTTGGTCAAATTTTTCACAAATTCCATGATTTTTCTATGATTATTCAGGTTTTTTCAAATTCCATGATTTTTCCATGCATGGAACATAATCATAATTTTTTATCAGCCTTGCAAATCCTGAAAATCCCATAGCCTTAAAGTGTGGTCGTAGAAAGAGCATGTGGCAATTTTGTATTTCCTTGAAGTAGAACTATAGACTGGTTCACAGCTCTTCAATGTTTGTGTCTCATTGTCAACTAGTAATCTACACCAGTCTTTACCGTAATCTATAGACTTGTGTTCTTCAAAGTTCTTCATTTCATAGTTACGATAATTATCACACATGTTCTAATAGGTGCACACTTAGTACATTTCTCATTTTTCATGCTGGGTAATTTGGCATACTTTTGTTGTCATCTGCTGACTTTTTTCAAAATTAACTTTTTCAAAAATTTCTTTCAGAAACACTATCAGAGTGTCAAATTGTTTTGAACCAGATCAGGACCGACTAAACATCGGTCCTGATCTGGGTCCAAACTGTTTGTAAAGGTTATAGGCAGACGACAAAGTTGCCGCAGCAAGGAAAGAGTTAAAACTGCAATGCACTAATATCAAGTAGATTAATAATAATAATTTTATGCCAGTTTTGCAAATCCTGAAAATCCCATAACCTTAAAGTGTGGTCGTAGAAAGATCAATGATGAGCTTTATAAGGCTAGTGGCTAAGGTAGAGGTAGCCAAGGAAGGAAAGCTAGCACGTTAAAAACGGTGTTAGGGAAAATAGCCCTAGGGAAAATGGCATCTTCTGGAATAGAAATAAATAGGTAGGGAAGATAGCACCACTTCGAGGATCTACCTTCCCAAAGCTAGCGGCTATTTTTCCTACCTCTATGAAATGGATAGGCTGTTTTTTGCTAGATAGCAGGTACTTTCCGTAGCCTTATAAAACTCACCTCAGGTAGCAATGTTGTATTTCCTTGAAGTAGAATAACAGACTGATTCAGTTTTTTTTCAATTTTTGTGTCTCACTTTCAGCATGTAATCTAACCAGTCTGCTCCGTAACCTACTATATAGACTTGTGTTCTTCAAAATTCTTCATTCCATAGTTACAATAATTATCAGACATGTTCTATTTAGTGCACACTCAGTGCATTTCTCATTTTCATGCTGGGTAATTTTGCATACTTTTGTTGTCATCTGCTGACTTTTTTCAAAATTAATTAAAATTCTTTCAGGTACACCATCAGAGTGTCAAACAGTTTATTTCCAGATCAGGACCAACATTCCGTCAGTCCTGATCTGAGTCAAAACTGTTTACAAAGGTTATCAGCAGATGACAAAATGCCCTGCTAGCACTGAAAACATTAACTTAATTTGAATCATTCTTGCAAATCTTGAAAATCCCATAACTTTAAAGTGTGGTCGTAGAAGGAACAGGTTGCAATGTTGTATTTCTTTGAAGTAGAATCATAGACTGGTTCACAGCTCTTCAATGTTTGTGTCTCATTATCAACTAGTAATCTGCACCAGTCTGCTCCATAACCTATTGACTTGTGTTCTTCAAAATGCTTCACAATTTTGAGATGATCGTCTGAAACAAACATGCATACTATAGTTACCATATTTCACTTTTACGAAACCCACACCTACTTAAATGCTTTGTCTGCTAGTCAACTGTTGTAAACAATTTGGACCCAGATCAGGCCTGACATGTTGTCGGGCCTCATCTGAATCCAAGCTGTTGGGCACTCTTATGATATTCCTGAATTATCTTTTTGAAAAAGATGATTTTGACAAAAAAGCATGTAATAATAGCCAACATGCAAAAATGAATCATGTCATTTAATGAGCTTGTGTCAACAATATGAAAAAAAATCATACCATTTTTTGACTTTGTGTGTATCATATGAATAATCATGCCATTGAATGAGCTTGTGTCGATATGAAAAATCATACCTTGTGTCTATAATTATGAAAAAACATACCATTTTATGACCTTGTGCCTATAATATGAAAAATTACACCATTGAATGAGCTCTTGCCTATAATATGAAAAAAACATACAATTTAATGGACTTGTGTCTATAACATGGGAAATGTTCTAAAATTTCGAACACTAGTTCAGTTGCCTGCAAAAAAGCCTAGACAAACAGAACAGACTCCGATCAAGGTCTTCCCTGTATGCTAGTCCGTCAGGCATTTTGTGAATTCCAGCCCTAAAAAACCAGCATTTTATTCGATAAAAAATAGAGAAAAGTGTTTGAAATTTTAGAGCATTTACTGCATATGGGCCTCGTCGTGAGAAAACCTGTCTTCGGGGGTTTGCAAACAACACAGGCGCAGACCAGCTGCGCATTGGCACAGTCTGATCAGCCCCTTTGTTATTCGCTTTGTGGAAAGTATCATATGTAAACTTGCTACAGGTGAAATTTCAATTTTCTAGCTAGTCTCTGTAGCTGAGGAGGCTGGTTCGAATCTCCCTTTGTCGGAAACCCCAAAGACAGGTTTTGTCACGTCAAGGCCTATATAAAAACATACCATTTAATGAGCTTGTGTCTATAATATGAAACCCATTATACATCGTGGCTGTAAGGATCTTGTCTCCAGTAGAAGGTTCCCACTTTATTCTCCAGATACCGCCACCAAGTCCTATTTCTGTTATTGGCCTTTTCATCTGACGTGAGTCCCATACTAATAATTGTTCATCATAACTGAAATACAGTAAAACCTGTCTTAACCCTTTAAGCCCCACCTATAATTTGCAGCAGACGAAAATTTCAAATTTTGCTGTTTTTTTTTTCAAAAATAACAAATAAGGCATGATATTTCATGAGAATCGCCTGCTGGCAGACAGCTCTCATGAAATATCATAACTTATTTTTGTCAAAAACCAGGAAAGATATTGCAAAATTTTGTCGTCTGCTGCAGTTGTGATTGGTGCTTTAAGGGTTAAGCAGCCGCTCAAAAATTGAAAAAACAGATCTTAATGGCAAATGGTAGCTTAATGAAGGTCGAAAGTATTGCAGAATGCTCCCCTTGGAGCATTCTGCAATACTTTTGACCTGCATTAAGTGATAATCGGTCTTGAAACCCAATTTTCGACTTCTTTTTGAGAGCGCTTAAGACAGGTTTTACTGTACACCATTTTCTACCTTTACCCTTTTACACTGGAAGCCCACAACTTTGCATGCTGGGATTTTTATTATTCATGATTTTTTTGTCATCTGCCGATTATTTTTGAAAATTAACTCTTTCAGGAATACCATAAGAGTGTCAAACAATTTGGTTCTAGATCAGGCCCAATGTTTTTTGGGGCTTGCTCTGGCTGCAAACTGTTTGTAAAGATTATCAGTAGACAACAAAATATGTCACTGGCAGGTAAAGCAGTGGCGTAGCTAGCATGCCGAAAAAAGTTACGCACATCAAAGGGAGATTACTGGATCAAGCAGAGGTTCTCTTCAATTGCGCCCCTTTTCAAAATGGGAACTTCTATTAAAGGAAAGAATTCCCTTACGGAGGGAGTGAATTCTTTCCTTTAAGAGCAGTTCCTTATGGTATGGAAAATCAAGTTTACCACATTAGGTGGCCTCCTTTGAATGTTACTATTTTTGTTACGCACATGCGTAACTGCGTAATGGGAGCTACGCCAATGTAGAGTCCATGGGTACTTTGGCAAACAGTGAAGGCCAAGATGAAATTAAAATGCCATATAATGTGGCATTTCATTAGGGTCTACACTGTTGATATCTTAGAAACTTGTCCTAAAATATTTGGCATCTTTGTAACTTATCCTATAATATTTGACATCTTAGCAACTTGTCCTAAAATATTTGAGATCCTAGAAACTTGTCCTAAAATATTTGACATCCTAGAAACTTGTCCTAAATTATTTGGCATCTTAACATCTTGTCCTAAAATATTTGACATCTTAGAAACTTGTCCTAAAATATTTGACATGTCCTAATATATTTGACATCTTAGGAAATTGTCCTAAAATATTTGGCATCTTAACAACTTGTCCCAAAATATTTGACATCTTAGCACTTTGTCCTAAAATAGTTGACAACATAAGAACTTATCCTAAATTATTTTTAACAAGTCCATTTGACTTGTCATAAATAAGATTACATGTATAACAAATTTGCAAACAATGTTCTGTATAGGCACTGATCAGACTGCAGTCTGACCAACAGCTATTTGATTGTCAAAATGATGATAGTAGAACACAGATATAACATTATTGATCGCCAAAATATGTATGTGTATCTTTGCAATCAAACATGTTGTTTTTGGCAATCGAAAATGAATTTTGTTTTAAAAAATTGCATTCATGGTTGCAGCCTACTCGGTGTGATCTTGCTTACCTTCCCGTGGCTAACAAATAGTCATGATGAGGACTAGTCTGTATGCTGCAAACACCCATTGTATGTCTATAAACAGAAAGATATTTCAGGGTTTAGCTAAGAGTAAAGAGTGCTTACCAAAAATTAACTTTCTTATTTCTCAACCAAAACATATTTTGTGGGTACTCAAAAGAACCGTCTCAATGAGACGGTTCTTTTCAGCACCCAAAACATAAATAAAACTGATGGGTAAGAAAATATTTACAATTTTACAATATCTTGAGAACTAACAGACATTTTTTACCAAATTTTACATATGCATTCATATTGACAAGATCTGGCTTCGGATTGTTACACGTCAATTTTCGAACATTTGTACCAGAGTTATGGCTTTTGATTTACTCCAAAATTTCATTTTCCCTCAATATCTTGAGAACAAATGGACAGATTTTGACAAAACCTTATATAACTATTTATGCTGACAAGATCTACGTTGGGATTGTTAGCTGTCATTTTTTGCACATTTGTACCAGTGTTATGGCCCTTGATTTACTCCAAAAATTTGTTTCAGCTCAATATCTTGAGAACAAATGGACAGATTTTGACCAAACTTATACAAATATTTATACTGACAAGATCTACGTTGGGATTGTTAGCTGTGATTTTTTGCAAATTTATAAGAGTTATGGCCCTTGATTGATGTCAGAATTACGTTACCACTCCTTATCCTGAGACACTCTGGCCTTTACTGCATGCAAGGCACTGCAGTGGGGCTATAGTCAGATTCTCTGACAATTCTTGTCGGACTTATGGGTGTAAGGAAGGAAATCACTGTAAATACCTTTTACTGGTTAGAACAGGTTGAGTTAAATCAGCTCTGAGATCCCATTTCTTCAAAAGACAGTCATCTCCTCCTGCAACATAAACATGCCCTTCATATATGGCTAAATCAAACAACCATCAAGTCACAAACTAAATGTAAAGGCCAGAAGGTAATGGTTCTTGAATATTTCTGCTGGTCTTGTATAGTTATACATACATGTACTCTTAAATGGACCTCGTTGTGAGAAAAGCTGTTTTCAGGGTTTAAACCAAGTATGACTCAAGCCAGCCTATCTAGAAGCTTGAAATTTTGCAATTACATGTAGCAAGTTTATCTGTTATAATTTTCAGAAAAATAAAAACAAAGGTGCTGATCAGACTCTGGTCTGGTCTGTGCATTAATTTTTCCATTGCAACAAAAACAGGATACCTTGTATCCTGGGACCATACAATTTATTTACTTACTACCATCAATACAATAGTGTGCCCTTGGAGAAAAGTACTAATGGGAGTCCCAAATCAGAGGACTGAAATGCTTATCATGTTGTCATTGCCCATGTGTAATCCTGACAACCCCTAGTTTTCATGTTATGATATTATAAAATTTCTAATCTTAAATGTGATAATTAGAGATTATCTCATGGCGTTTTTGGTTATCGCCCGAAGTATCAACCCGAGACCCCATTATCAGCCCGAGAGCTTTAGCTCGAGGGCTGATAATGGTCGAGGGTTGATACTGAGGGCGATAACCAAAACGCCATGAGATAATCTTTTTATCACATATTTGGGTGGCTAGATTTGTTGTGACTTGGGGACGTTTTGACGCGCATCCCAAATATAATGCGATAGCTTTTACCCAAATCTGAAACAAGATGGCTTCCGATGATGAAACGGTCAATTATAAAAGGAAAACTATCGCCAAAAAGGGCATACTTTTCCCCAATATTTGACGCCGAGGAAGTTTATTGACACAGATAATGTTCCATGTATCGGATTAAATAATAGTGTCAGTTCAGTAATCGAGTGTGATCTGTTATTCGAATGGATTAATTAATTTTGCCTGCCGGGACACTCCAGATTATTTCGGATCCGACTTGGCTGGTAAGTTTAACTTTTTGGACTCGAAATGATGACTGCAGTGTCTTTTGGCGATGCACATTGATGTAATAAGTGTTTTTTCCGTCGTTGAATCTATCTTTGCACCGTGACAGCATTTTGACTCTTCCAATATTAGTTTTATTACCCACTTTGAGAAAGGTAAACAAATTAATTGAAATGAAATCACCAGCCTACCTTAGCCTACCATTGTTTGGCACATCAAGGGGGCATTTCAATTGGGGACCGTTTAAGTAACAATATTTCTAGGAAAACACCAGTGAACAGCGGATACAAACCTATCACACTTTGTGTTGACATACATGTATGAAGAAAATCCAAACCAGTTTATAGCTGAAAGTTGAGCAAATGTTTTATTACAACTATCAAATTCTTTTATCACATGGGTTTTAATTTTGTTAAAAAATCAATGAAATGCAGCATGCAGTAGGCCCTCGTTAACACATTTTTAATGTAAATAATATATCATAATTAAATGTATGGACAATAATTATTGATTATGTAAAACTAACTTCCTATTAATTTTACACAATAAATAAATTGTTGATTTGTTATCAGTCATATTTCTTAATGCTTTTAATTAGGGTTCATTGATATATGAACTGGTGCATTAAATGTGCAACCATGAAACATTGACTGAGGATTAAATTTGTTGAAATGGTTCCTAGCTAATTGAACAGAAAGGCTACCACCAGGACTAGACGTTAAAGGTAGGCTGACAGTATTATTATCAGGCTCTGGAACATATGGTTCAACAATATTTCCAGCTAAACTCTCTTGGTTGTCTGCAGGAACAGGTTGAAATTCAACATTATCAACATTTTCAATCAAACCTGTTACTGTAGCTGCAGTTTCATAATTTTCAATTGACTGAAGTGTGCTGTCCAGTCCTGGTTGTGGCTTGGTTATTTTGGATAGGATTGTTGACATTTCCTGCTGTTTTTTCAGGCTAGCAGTACTGTAATCATTAATACTTTTAACATTTCTGTGCCCAGTCAACTGCATAATTTGATTTACTGGCACATTTTCATTCACAAGTTTTGTCACCGCTGTTTTACGACCACTGTGATTGGTAAAACGACCACTCAAACCAGCTTTTTCGCTCATTTTTTTGGCTAAATCCCCAAGAGTGTTTTTCCCCATTGGTGCACATATGAACCATGGATTCTCATTCTCTGGTTTTGCTCATCTGTTCACGCCCAAGTAAAACGGTTTATCTGGTGCATTCATGGTCTCCGGCCTTCTATCAGCGTACACTTTATACAATTGGACAAGGCAATATGGGTCTCCTGAAAATTAAATGTAGGAAAGTAGCATTACTCTTAAGACATGAGGAACCATTTAAGAGTGGGTATTTGAAATGTATTTTATTTTTTCATAAGTGAAACATATGTTGTGGGTTCTCAAAATAAACCATTTCAATGAGACGGTTCTTTTGAGCACCCAAATCACATGTAAATGCTGATGGAAAAGAAGATAATTGCAGCTTTACATTAAAAAATATTGCTTATCTGGAACCATGAGACTAATGTGTGTGGTGGAGGTGCAAAAAGAATACATTTAAGGATGTTCATATAAATTTTGTATATCATTTAACTTTGAAAACTAATGAGGCACCTTTTTTGTTCATTTTAAAGGCATATATTTTGTGATAAATGGAATCATTAGTGAATTTACTGATAAGGGACAGTTTCAGTATCTCACAAACTTAAAGGGGCCTCAAGAGGGGACTTACCTGTATACAACACAATTTCTTTCACTAAGATAAAGATCAATATTTTATCAGAAAATATGGTACCTGAACCCTTCATGGGACCACTTTCTTGCCCCCTGTAAGGAAGTCATAATCACCTAATAAAGATTAGCCTTTGATCTGTCCAGTATGACCCCTGGAGAGAATCATAATGAGTGGTACCAGTATTATTGCTAAATTTTCTATGTCTTTAAGTGTAAAAATGTTGATATTTTGCTTTTGACATATGAATTAAATAAAAGTGGCCACTTTTTTTTATTCAAGTCTGAAAAAAACAAAGCAGATGAGGGGCATCTGAAGCAGATGAGGAGTGCCTGAGATTTTTTTATTTGGCCTTAAATGTGTTTGCATATGCGAAGCTTTTAGGATTATTCCTGAATTTAGGATTTTTCGTTTGATTTTCCATTGAAATTCAACATCAAAAAGTGAATTGTGTAGATTATAATAAATAGCGTTTCTGATTTATTATATGTTCATCTACAGACTTTCCCTATCTCTGAATCTTAGAAATCCTTAACCCATTTAGGCCGATTAGAATTTCCCACCATTATCAATTGGACCAGTCCATTTCCGTTCTAAGGGTTGTATGGTTGTATTTTACGATTTTTTTCAAATTTCAATTGAATATTCTGTAAGCAAACAGATGTCACATGGCGTCTGATCTGGGTCTGCACTGTTTGCCTATTTCCCACAAAAAGGACACTAGGCTTATATGGTTCAGGATTTTTGCCAATTTCACTCATGGTTAAATAACTAGACTAAACATACCCTTTTGTTCGAACATCTTCGGAGCAAACATTCTTGTGCTTCCAGATGCACCATTTCTTGTCTTGGTAGCTCTCTCATTGAAAATGAGGAACTCTACACCTTCAGATGTCTTCTGCAATTCTACATCACCCCAGAGTAGAGTTTGGTGTTCTTGCCTACCCCTCATCCCAAAGTGGATAGTATTATTTAGCCATAAAGAGTTGAGCAATGCTTCTGGATTTTCTAAAATAAAACCACAAACAACATCTTATTTTTAATAAACACTCAATTTCAGCTTGCTGCTTCTTGACATGTTTTTTTCTTCTGCTAAGGCCAAATAAAAAAATAAGTGTTTTTAGGGTAGCGGGTCTGAAAATTTTAGGTAGGGCATGCACACATATTTTGTTGTTGTATTTTTTTTCTGGAAAAAAATTTGGTTTTATGCATTTTGAAACGCAAAATAAATTTATGCATTTTGAAAGGCATTTCGCCTTTCAAAATGCATAAAATTATATTTTTTTTCCAGAAAACCTGATAAAATTCCAAGTTTCACCAGTAAGTTTAGGTAGGGTTGGGTTCCCCTAAACGCAGGTATTTTTTTTGTTTTAACATATTAAATTCTTAAATAGATACATACAAATACAATAATTACAAACATTATAAATAGGATTTTGAACAGAAACCATGGCTTATTTTAGTTCAGGTATTTTTTTATTTGGCTTAATGACCAAACCATTACATGGTTTTAGTCGTTCTCAGTGTAAACTAAACTGTGAACAAGTATACAGTAAACACCATCTCTTACTTCTTTCGTTTTATGAAGATGATCACAACATGTAAAAGTATCTAGGTTAATTAATAAAATAAAAATAAAACAATCAGTTGTACATGTTATCATATTTTTAAAGTATTGGTTTCTTCCTACAGCTTGTGACAGGTCCTATTCTTGTTACTGGTTGGTAGATTCCTGGAGATTGTCAAGGGAAAACAGAGTACATCTAGTAGAAGTTGAAGCGAAATGGCCTTTCTTCACTTTTTTCTTATCATCTTTAAATTATAATATTAATCAACTTACCTCTTCCTAATAATCCACAGAAGTAAAGTTGTTGGACTTCAGCCTCTGTGAAGGGGTCTGCCTTCCTCTTCTTGTTTCCTAGGCCTTCTTGCTTCAACTTCTTCTTTGAGAACACACACTGTCTTGAGTGGCTAAACTGTGGGTCCATCATGATATCGTAGGCATACTTCTGCTCCTTCAAGTACCTGCTGATACTGAGCTGCTTGGATTTTATTGACTCTGGCTCGTACTCTGTCAAATCCGGCTTTCTTATAGACAAAAAGAATCTTGCAAGTACAGAGTCTAATTCAGACGGAGGAATGAATTCTGCACGTCTCCTGTCGCCAAGTTTGGCCTCCATCCACGAATGTAAAAGTTTCACATCGCATATCGTCTTCCTCTTTGTGTTATTATTTTTCATATCTTCAATGAACCGGTCAGTCTCTACCTCCGAAACATCCCTGAAACGGTCCTCTCTCTCTTCTATTAAAGAATCTATCTGTACATCTTCACCAGCGAAGGTTTCGTCGTATCTACCTTTCGACAAACCCTTCGCCTCACGACCCTCAAAATTTATTGATAGCGCAGACTAACCGACCAATGAAAACGCCAGGAAGGATTTTTTCGATAATCCCTTCCTGCCAATCAGATTAAATGTAGCAGTTTATCGGCATCTAATGTGCACCACCTGCTAGGTCTCCATAAGTCCAGATAAGCAAGATTTTGGTCGTAAAATTATTTATTTTTCTTCTATCATTAAGTTCAGAATTATGTTATGGGTGCTCAAAATAACTATCTTAATGTGACAGTTCTTTTGTGCACCTTAAACGTATATTTTAGGTGTTAAATAAGGAAATTGAATGTAAATTAATCACACCGTCTTATCTGGAGGCCTGGTGTTTATCGATTTTTTGCACCACTTTGTGATTGATCTTATTAATTGTTACTATTTTCGGCTTATGACGTATTCAATCGGAGAAAATCAAAGCTGTGAGGCCAAGGGTTAGATTAGACAATCGCAACCCTTGGTAGGACAAGATGCTATCTGTAGTAATCTGTTGGATAGCGACTCTAAGCATCTCTCGACGGGCGAAGCGTCCATTGTAATGATTGTTTACAATGATTGTTTTCACGAGAATGTTTACATCATGTGATTAGCGTTGTATAGCAATGACGGGTCCGCGGATGTTTTCCACTGAAGGTAAATCGATAATTTGGGTAAAACCCTGAAATACAGTCTCAAATTTCAAGTGGGGTGTGATAACCTCTCTCCGTTTAAAATACACGTCTTCCGGTTATCAGTCATGGCATGAAGAAATCAGTTATCACGGCCAGCGCGTGTAACCCCCACTGTCTTGTATTATTATCAAATATGAAAAAACATTGTTATTGCAATGAAAATTAATGTAAATATGTGATAATGGTACTTATCATATACATGTGAAGTCACTAATTTGATGTTGATGTACATGTGCACATGCAGCTAATCAGTGAGTTAATGAAAATTTCAGTTATCAAGTATTACTTAGTAATGGGGAGGGCCCACATTACATTGACATTTGAAATGTGCTGATGCCGCCAAGGACCTCTGACACTTTGATAGGGTATCTGCCTATTTTTCAGATGCTTCCCAAAACTTCCCTATGCATAAGATATCACTGGTATCCTTTTGAACAGGACGCTTGATGTTTTAGGAATGAATTAAGGTTATAATTAGATAGGCAGATCCCTACGACAAAACAAGAGACACTAGGGGTAGCAAAATTTGACTTCACCAAAACATTTAGAAATAAATTGTTTTCACGTGTTAGGGTATTATATCATCAATACTCAATTACAAATCACAGTGAAATTATTTTAAAGTCCAAAATCATGAGCATTTTATTGATTTTTTTTTTCTATCTTATTTGTTAAGAAATATTTTGAAGTGCAACTGTAGTCCATATACAACCTTGATGACAATGTATTTACCTGGTGCAATATTATGCAGCAGTGTACTATAACCATTCATCCATGCATAAAGTACACCTAGTCAATGGCCATGTAGTTTATGCGTAGTAGATATATACAGTATATGTGCAAAATAATCTACCAACTGAATTTAGTAAAAGGACAATTTTCATAATCAAAAGAAAATATGCTAAAACGTTGTAATATTTCATGACTAATGGGTTATGAAAAGGAAGCTTACTTGTACTAATTATTTCATTATACTGGAAAAATGATTTTCAAGAGAGCACACCGAAAATCCAAATGCTAATGTTCGGGCTCGCCCAGACGTCACATTTTGGGCTGTGGGATATCATTCCCCCTCCTTTGCAAATTGTTTTTTATGCGTCACTTGTTGACATAGAAGTATCAAAACACTAAAACATCTTATCATTACATCCATTATTTTTTTTCTAAAATAAACGGTGGATACATGGTTGTTTAAAATGAAATTATAAAAGAAGTGTTTTGATAACTAGTTTACTCAGAATCATATGAAATTTTATCTAACTTTAAAAAAAGTACTAAAATCCACTTTTTTCCAACCTTTGGCCAGCTGGGAACCAAAATAGTAAAAGGTTTAAAAAAAGATCAAGTAAACAAACACATTCCAGTCTTAGATATTGCCAATAATAAATCGGCTCTTATCTCTGGTATAGCAGAAATTCGACCCTGAAAAAAGGGCAATGTGATCTAAGCTTCATTCGAAATAATGCAATGTGAAATGGTGTTTTGAGGGTAGTATCCTTCAAAATCTATTTTGTCATTTGTTTCTGATCTGATCACACTAAAATTTCAATGGTTAATGCAAATATAGATGCGCTTTAAGCTGGTAGTCTCAGAATAAAAATATGATATTTCTTTTTCGAAAAATTTTACATTTTATAAGTGGTACGTAAGTAAAGTGGTTCACTGTGGAATAAACTGTGAAAGCATTCTTGATTCTTCCCAACTCACCTGTGAAGACTATATTATGGTCCCAATGGTTGAAGGCTGCTATCCAAGCTTCAAAATCATGTGCCTTCCAGGATCTGACTTGCTCCACCCCATCAGTTCCTACACTATACACTGCAACACCTCCAGATGAGTCTGATGTAACTATCTTGGGCTCCAAGCTGAAAAACAGGCCTCCAGATAAGAGTGAGTAATTAAAAAAATTAAATTGTTATTTCTCAACCAAACCATATGTTGTGGGTACTCAAAAGAACCATCTCAATGAGACCTTTCTTTTGAGCACCCAAACTGTATCTTTATTTTAAACTAATCAATAAGAAAATAATCACAATTTTACGCTCAAAATGTTCTTATACTTATATGAAAGAGCTATTCCATATGAAATTTAAGTTAACGACTATAAATGAGACCCAGGATAGGGTATATCTGCAGCGTTTTTTGCCATATTTTAAGCAAAAACAAAAACAAAATTTTAATAGTGATTTTTGGGGTCTAAAATTTAACGATTTTCTGCAAAAATATTAGGATCAGAAAAAAGTTGTGATTACTGATTTAAATGAAAAGAGTCAATAAGCAATGCTTATTAGATACGTCCCGCACAGTAAGAGTCAGTGAAAAACTTGGCAAGTTATAGTTCAAACCAGCAGACCTTAGGTTTGAAAAGAAGTTTTCAGTAGAATCTGTACCAAAAAAATTATAAACTCCTTCATGCATATGTTCAATGTGTCTACATTGTATACGCAAAGTATCAAATTGCTCCATCAAAAGCTGTGGTAGGAATTGTTTGGCCCATAAAGGCACTATCCATGCATATACAAAAGCCCTATTAGGGAAAATTTGTCTTAAGTTCACACAGCTGTCATTTTGTCAAAAATTATTTTTTCTGAACCAAACTCCTTCTGGCATATGTTCAATGTGTCTAAATTGTATAATAAAAGTATCAAATTGTTCCATCAAAAGCTGTGGTAGGAGTTGATCGGCCTGTGTATGGCCTATAATAGCATAAGCAAAAAAAACCTATATTTAAAGCCATTTAGAACTACAAAGGGAAATAACTCTAACAGAATTGGCCCCTAGCCCTTACTTTTTTGTCTAAAGTATTTGTCTTGCATATATGAACATGTTTGCAAGGTTTGATGAAAATCCAGCGATGACTCTTCAAGATATTAAGGAAATAAAACGTTACGGACGCACGTATGGACGCACGGACACACAGAGGGACAATGTGAAAATAGTAAACCCACCACAAACAAAGTTTGCAGGGGGTATAAAATAATATTGTCATTGTTTGGGTGAAACAGGTGTGAATCCTGATGAGCTGGCTACATCAGAAGCCAGATGATCTGGATCTACACCATGTTCAAAAAAGGAAAAAAAGGGTATATAATTTTGAAAAAATATGTGCTTAGTGTGCTTATTAGGTTGAATATGGTATTCTTTCATTCACTGATTCACATTGGGCATTTGTCAGTTACTGACAAAAGTATGCATACACTTAGTTCTAATAAATTGCAACTGCAGCAGACGACAATTTTTGCGACATTTTTCCCAATTTTCGACAAAAATAAGGTATGATATTACATGAGGATCGTCTGCCGATTCTCATGAATTATCATGCCTTATTGGTTAATTTTTGAAAAAGCGGCAAAATTTGAAATTCTCATCTGCTGCAAATTATCGGTGGCCCTATAAAGGTTAAGAACAGCATGCTAAGTAACACTATACTTGTAATATAGGCTGTGACGCAAGAAACTACTAGTTACTGGTGTACTATTAGCTCACTTTGGCTCATGTGAGCTAAAAAGCATTCAAAGGCTTATCTTGTCTAAGACTTTCGATTTACCTTGGGTAAAGTACATTATTCCAATCTAAGAAAAGACCCGGACAACTTTTGCCATCTGACAATCACCTCTGCAAACAGTTTGGACCCAGACCAGGCTGAACAAAATGTTCAGCCTGATCTGGATCCAAACTGTTTGACACTCTGATGGTTTTAATGAAAAAGCATTCAAAGGCCTATCTTGTCTAAGACTTTTGACTTACCTTGGGTCAAGTACATTATTCCAATCTAAGGAAAGACCCAGACATTTATCACAAAGCTGAGTCTCTGTAACCAATGTTGCTTCTCCATCTCTTTCATCAATGCTATACAGTTGGAGCTGACCAACAGAGTTCACCAGACCAAAACATGGTAGACCATTGACAGCGGTGTGACACCATTTAATGTCCAGTATCCCTGGCATATCTTTCTCCCAGACTGTATCCAGTCCGAGACATCCATTGCCCAGTTGTAGTCTGTACAGGTATAAACGTCCTACTCTTACTTGAGGTGTGGATGATTCAGTTTCCTGCAATTTGATGTTAACATATATTCAACATTTTCAGGACAAAAATGTTGGCAGGATAAAGATTAAGATAATAAATATAATCATTTATATATATAATCAAGATGGGCATTAATGCTATTTACTGGGTTAGTGCCCTTGATTATATACTTTTATCTGTAGTCCTTAATTCAAAGAAATGTTTCTCATAATGTTTGAAGATGTCCACCTTTTTGTTAACCTTTATTTTAATTAAACTCTCTATGATAACGTTGTTGTTCAATTCTTGCACTTAGTACTTCTTTCATACTGTGAACAGTAAATTTTGATACTCAATTAAAATACACTGTCCATTTTATTATATACAGTCAGACATGAGTTAAGCATCACCCAAACATTATTTCAGAGACGTTTTTCGTGTACAAATTTCTTCAGAAGAACAATCAGCTTGTAATATTTTGTTACCATAGTCTTCCTTTAATCTGTTGAACATATCAGAATGTCATTTGGTCATTTTGCTGAATTTCTACTGTGTCCTGTATACACCAACTTCTATTTTTGGGTGTACCCTTAGAAAGTGTCACAGTTTAACCCAAAGTGCTTACTTTAAATTCAAATAAACGCAGAAATAATCTAGATATATTTTTTTCAAACATGTGCTAAGCTGATTCTGTCGAACTCAAGGTTTCATGTTAGTTTTAGAGGATCATAGAGATAGTTAATCACGTGTTTATAATTTTTACAATATCACTATATAACAGGCCATTCTCTACACATCCATAACTTTTATATTTTTAGAGATATGAATCTGAAATTTTCAGACAGAACTTGTCTTTGATATTGTAACAATATGAAACTAATACTTTTCATGTCTATTTTTGAAAATACCATAATGGGTTAGAAAATAGGGACATTTTAAGGGGTAAGTGTGCATTTACCATGCCTGCATGTTTACCTTTGTGATAATCGAATCGAAATTTGCTGTAAATTGTCACCACTTTATCTATTTCCATTAATAAAACAAGAAAATATTTATGACTTGAAAGCTTCCTTCGTTTTCTAGGAAACTATTGAGGCGATGCTTAACTTATGTCTGACTGTATATTTACATTTTCAAAAGCCTTTAATGAATCTTTAGATTTTTGCAACCGTTCATAGCCTCATGAATGACATATATTTGATTGACAGCTGCCAAGCTCACTTGCCCATGCAATAGGCTTCGAACATCAAATTCGTTAGCCAGATGTGACACTGGTGTTGTGATTACTAGCCAGCCACCCAAGAGTCGCACAGGCAAAACAAGCACCTTGCTTGCTCCATTTGCTGCCCATATTCACACGAGCTGTTCCGCTTTACACTAATATGATAACATATTAAATACAAAACTGTTTTGTTTCCTAAATTATTATTTCTATATATTAGAGAATAAAATGCAAACATAAGAAATAAATTCATTTTTTGGAATGTTCATGGAATCATGAATACTTCGGGTGTCTTGCAAAACTAACGTGAATCCCTTTGGGCTTCACTTACTTTGCAAGAGACCCGAAGTATCCACGATTCCATAAACTTTCCAAAAATCAAATTAATTTCTTAACTGAACAGTACATTTAAGCGTCAATATGACAGAATTAAGTGGGAAAGATGTTATTTGTAAACCACAAGCGCTCTCATCAACCTGATTCCTTCCATTTAAATGCAAAGATAACCAAATTACTGTTTTTAAAAAAGAAATTTTCATTTCAAAGTTTGGTCATGCAAACCAACTTTCTTGTCTCATTGTTAAAGTGCTAAAAAAAAATCCACAGTTGTTTAGGGTAAAGTCAGGTAAAGTCGGATATCAGGTAAATTCGGACAGCGCCTTGTTTGCTTCATATTTTAATTACTGGAATCAAAGAATAAATTAACTAAGCAAACAGTGAAAATCCTGATGAGACGGCTCATAAGGAGCCGTCTCATCTGGATTTCCACTGTTTGCAAACGTATGTCCGAATTTACCTGATGTCCAGTTACCCGACTTTACCCTACCACATGCTACCTTTGAGTCTTGGTCCTCTAACTGGTATGTACCACAAAGCAAGAGATCTTGAAGGCCGGGGACTGGACACCATTCAACAGAATCAGCATTGTAGATTGTGTCTAGTGTCTGATGTGTTGTTGTAACCATGACTGCTCCAGTGTTCTATACTCCAATTCTACTGAAACAAGGAGATATGTAGTGTCAGACATGGATTCTGTATTGACCTCATGATATAACCATGGCCTTGAAGTGGGTGACTGAAAGTGTGGCATCTCTCCTTCCTCCTGCACCTCATTGCATTTGGGCAGGACACATGCACAGATACAGAGGGGGGGACAGACCCCCCCCCCCCAGATAATCACAAGCTCTATAGGTTTCCATAGGTATAGGTATTTGGACCCCCAACCCTGGTAAATGATGCCCCCCCACCCCTGGAACCTTGGAAAATCACTGTTTACCTTGAAATAAAATTACCATTGGACCCTTCTGTAAAATAAGTTTAGGACTAAAATAAAACAAAAACTTAAGAACTTTTTTCTGTCAGTTGGGCCTGCACCCCCCTGACAAAAATTCCTGGATCAGCGCATGAGACACGTGGGTGCAATGTGACATTTGTCCTTCCTCAATGACTTTACCTTTGAACTGGACGATTGAAAGTAGAGAAGCGGAAATCTTCACTCCGCATGAGACACGTGGGTGCAATATTTTGTAGAATAAATGAAACAAATAGAACACAAGTTTTGAATGTGACATTTGTCCTTCCTCAATGACTTTACCTTTGAACTGGACGATTGAAAGTAGAGAAGCGGAAACCTTTACTCTGCATGAGACACGTGGGTGCAATATTTTGTAGAATAAATAAAACAAATAGAACACAAGTTTTGAATGTGACATTTGTCCTTCCTCAATGACTTTACCTTTGAACTGGACGATTGAAAGTAGAGAAGCGGGAACCTTCACTCCCTCATGAGATGAAAATGTGGATGGGTCATTTTCAGAATCAGAGAAGCAGATCAGTAAAGGTATTGAGGGGACATTCATTCCTTAGAGGGGGGGGGGGGGGCATAATTAAGCCCAGATTGTGAGGTGTGATAATCAGACAGAGTAGTCCCCTATCATGGTTTAGGTAAATTCAATGAAAACCAACCAGTTGTGAGACAACATAAATGTTTATTTGATTGTTGACACGATCATACATTTAAGAAACAGATCAGCTCTAGCAGTGAATTGTTGAGTAATAATTCACTGTTTGGAGGTCAGTTGTAAAGATCAAATCACGAGCGTGTAGCGCAAATGATTTATCTTCGTACAACTGACCGACAAACAGTGAATTATTACTGAACAATTCACACACTAGAGCTTATCTATTTCAATTCTAACACACAAAAATCTGCGAAAACACATCTGTAAGTCTTCAGCTTCTTCCAACTTTCCCCCATTGCACTGAAGAATTCCGGCTGTTAGTTTGACTGTGTCGCATAAATTTACATGTATTTGTAATGTCTTTCAAACATAAAACTGAGGTTACACCGTTCCTCGCGCTTTCAAAACTGTGAACTATTGTTTGATATATCACGTTTGTTTAGCATTGACTTTATAGGGGAGGTGTGTTAGAATAAAGCATGACATTCAAATTCTGGAAGACGAAGTGAAACATTACAAACACATGATTTTTCACTTTTAACCCTTTTTCCTGCCATTCACTACAAAAGCTGTCTGTCTGCTTTCTCATCTGCTTATGTATTTTGGTAGCCTATATTGCAAGCAATATAGATCCATATCAGACTGCTCCCTTGGTTCATACTGTTTGCTTCCATTATAAAAAAAGTCTGGATTGCATATTTGTTTTGCATGTTTTGATGCTTTACATCCTAGTCAACAATTTTTCAGTCATGTCAGGATGATTTCCTATCTTCCTGGGTAGCAGCAGCGGATGTCTTGCTCAAGGACACAACACAGTGACTCCGCCGGCTGCTAGTCTCGAACTAGCAACCATTCTATCCTTAGTCTAGTGCTATACCAACTGAACTACTGTCCTCTGCCCTTGATTGCATATAAATATATGCAGAAGATGTAATAAGCAGGCAATATTTTCAGGACAAAAAGTGTTGGCAGGATAAGGGTTAAATATGAACAATGAGGTACAAAGGCATCAGTATAAAATCGCGAGTCAACTTTTTGCTGTAATATCTGGCGAAAATGCCAAAATACTTAATACATGCTTAAAATTCAGATTTTTGTGTTTTTGAGAAGCTGTGATTTGCATAAGTTTAATATTAATGCCACTATGATAATTAATACTAAACTTATGCAGTGCCTTATCAAAACCACAAAAATATGGATTCTAAAATTTGATATTTAATAGAAGGAAATTCCATATCTGAAACATCTTTAAATTACAGTGAACCCTTGTTAACTCAAATCCTGATACAGGACTTAAGTTAAGAGTGCACAACGAAAATTTAACTTTCTTATTTATCAACCAAAACATATATGTATTTTGTGGGTACTCAAAAGAACCGTCTCAATAAGACTGTTCTTTTGAGCACCTAAAACATATGTTAAAAGTGATGAGTAAGCAAATATTAACAATTCTACGCTGAAAATTTTTGTTTATCTAAACCTGTTCTGATAATACAGTTCTTTTGAGCACCCAAAACATATGATAAAAGTGATGAGTAAACAAATATTTACTACTTTACGCTGAAAATTTTTGTTTATCTAAACTTGTTCTGGTAATACATAAGTACCTGCTTATGTCAAAATAAATTTTCAGATACATTAATATTGCATTGAGACCAGTTATTAAAACTTAGGCCAGAATTATTCTATTAGTTGATTTACGGGATTTTTTTCAGATTTGGGGTCAAGGGGACAACTGGTCATTTTCAGAGCTTTTTTTTAATAATTAGTCACTTTCAGAGCTTTTTTTTCTTTTTTCTTTTTTAATATCTCCATAACAAACAGTAAAACTAGTAAGGTAAACCATCAGCCTGTATTAAATCTTTAAACATATCATCATTTTCCTAAAAATCTGGATAGGACAATCAATTTTAACAGTGTCACTCTCAAAAATACACAGACAGAACCTCAAAAAATATTTTATTTTTTTCAACGAAACAAATAATATTTAGAGGCCGCGGTTAAAATAAGAAAATAATTTTAGAAATTATGTTTTATTTTTTTTCTACTTTCCGGAAAATTACAGTATGAGGGTTTGTAAATCAACTAGGAAAAAATTCTGGCCTTATCACGCTTGATGCTTTTATGTGCTGCACTCCTTCCCAATTATTATTTAATTAACTTCCAGGATTCCAGTGTCAGATTGGCATGTATTGACAAGCAGAGTGTAAATCAGCAGCCAGCTAAACTAGGTCTTTGTTTCGATTCTTTACGTCCCAGTCAACAGTTTTTCAGTCAAGTAGGAATGGGTCTTCCTGGGTTTAACCAGTACTAAGCAGAGAATAAAGCAGCTTGCTCAAGGACACAACGCAGTGGCTCCGGTGAGGCTCCAACCCGCAACTCCTTGATCCCGAGTCAAGCACTCTACCACTGAGCCACTGCACTCCTCGTGATTAAGGCCTAAGACCTAGATCAGCTGGCTGCTGAGAATCCAGCTGACCATCTACACTATTTTACAAACGGCATGGTAAGGTTTAACCCATATAAGCCTAGCATTCTTTTTGTGGGACACAGGCAAATATTGCATAGCCAGATCAGACGCCACAGAATGAGGAGTCTGATCAAGGTTTCCACTGTTTCCTTACAGTATGTTTTGTTAAAATTTCAATAAAAATGTAAAATACATGTTCCACCCATCAACCCTTTAATAGGAAATGGACTGGTCCAATCGATATTAGTGGGAAATTCCCATCTGCTTATATGGGTCAATTGCTGAATTATTTTTGTTGTTGTTATAAAAAGACATGTTGTGGGTACTTAAAAGAGCCATCTCACCAAATTAAAAGTAAGTTGTTGTTACTTAAGAGAACCACCTCAGATGGTTCTTTATGGTACCCCCAACATATCTTTTGATACAATATAATCAAGGATGTGTATTAAGCATATTGGCTCTGATTAACATAAATGTTCTGGGCAAAACTGTGATTAATTTCTAAATTCTTCAGTTTAAATAGAGTTTTGGATTCTCAAAAGAACCATCTCATTTAGGCGGTTCTTTTGAGCACACACAACATATGTAAGAAAATTGTGTTTTGATTATAAGCTCATATCTGGAGCCATGATACATGTTAATTGTATATTTTTTTGTTAGGGTTGATGCTTTACACTCCAGCCAACAATTTTTAAGTCATATAGGGATGTTTTCCTAGGTTGAACCAGTACTAAGCAATTCAGATAAAGCATTTTGTCCAAGGAGGTAACACTTTGCCACTGTGACTGATTGTGTTAGTGTTGATGCTTTAGGTCCCAGTCAAAAACACTTAAGTCATATCAGGACGTCTTCCTGTCTTGAACTAGTACTAAGCAGAGGATTAAGCGTCTTGCTCAAAAACACAACACAGTGCCTCAGATGAGTCTTAAACTAGCGATCCTTCGATCCCAACCACTGAGCTCCTCTTACGGTGGGTCGGATTAGAGCCCATGAGTTTTTGGTCCTGAGACTGGTACTCTACCAATTCAGCCGTGTTGCTCCCCTCATTGTATATAAACCCATAAAAGCATTGCGTCCTTTTAGGTCATAAAAAATTGCCTTGTTTCCGGCTATATCTCAAAAAAAATTCAGGTCGGTAGGTAGGCAACCTTTTTGTTATAAAATCTTTTTTGTATGGAAAAAGTATAAAAATCCTTTATAAAAAATCTTAAAATAGATTTTAATATCCCAAAACGCTTCAAAAAAGTTTGAGTAAGCCCCAAGCTCACATACCCCCGGGCGGCAGCCATCAGAGGTTGTAACACTTTCAGAGAAAAGACAAAATTGTCAAAGATTTCATAATCCTAAATCAAGTAGTTTCTGAGAAAACTTTGATGAAAAATGTCTGTATGTGTTATATAAGAGTGACAGAAGGAAAAATTGAAAATTTGAAAAAAGAATGCAAAATGAGGATTAGCACCTTAATTTTCATTTACACAATACACTTTGCCTACCTGAAAGTGTACATTAAATTTCATAATCCTAAATCAAGTAGTTGCTGAGAAAACAGACGAAAAATGTCCATTGGATGAGTTAAAGAAAGACTACAGTAAAACCTGTCTTAAGCGGCAACTCAAATTGACCAAACAAAGGTCTTAAAGACAAATGGTAGCTTGATGAAGGTCGAAAGTATTGCAGAATATTCGCTCTGGAGCATTCTGCAATACTTTTGACCTGCATTAAGCAATATTCTTGCATGGTAATTTGTTACGCGAAGCTGTTTGAAGCCGCAAAATCCATGTTCAAATCATGAGATTCACATGCTGTTTGAACATGGCTTTTACTTGAAAAAGCCGAAACTGGGCCCTGGTTTGCATGCATGACGTTACACTGGAATGCGTTGCGGCCTTGACTTATCATTTCGCCGATGCTTTCGTTCGCTAAAACATTGCACACGTATATATGACGTGGCGACGTAATGACGTTCGAAAGTTGACGCTGACGCCATTTTGTTTTGAGAACTCAAGTGTAAGAAAATGGATACTTATTTAATATTTTAGCAAAGTTTTCAGCGCAGTTTATGCTGAACTCAGGAAAAATATGCAAGAATAACGATCACACATGTTTTTCTTGCATTAACACTTGCTGGGTCCCTCGAACGATGTTTGAACACTCGGCCTAACCGCCTCGTTTTCAAACAACTTTCTCGGGACCCGGCAAATGTTAATGCATGAAAAAACATGCGTGATCCCTATAATCAGTCTTGAAAACCAATTTTTGGTCTTCTTTTTGAGTGGCCGCTTAAGACAGGTTTTACTGTACTATTATTTAAACTAGACTGGAACTGATCCTAACAATGTTTGGCCAACCAAAGTATAATTGTATAAACTTTATATAAAAGATTTGGAAGATGAGCATTGAATTTTTGCCTTCAAATAGGTGTTGACCCAAACTTGAAAGAAGCAGTCTTATCAATGCTATAATAGCTGTATATCAGCCCAGCATATACTCATCGCATTGACAAGCAGTGAAGGGTCAGAAGAGCCTGCAGGTGTGCAGCTTCATGCAGGCTCCTCAGAGCCTTCATTGCTCGGATTCTTAATGAAAGTAGATAAAGGATTAGACCTGAATATTCTACCTTTTTATCTGCTCATTTGTCTGCTTATACCGTACATTTTGGAAGCCTATATTCAGGGGACAAAAATATTTCAATATTGCACTGGTCCTGCAGGACGAGTGACTTACAATTTGTAGGACGAGTGCTTTGGGAAGAATTACTCGTCCTTTCTAGATTTCACTCGTAGTTACGAGCGGACAAGTGGAATTTTTGTCCCCTGCTATATTGCAAACAATATGGACCCAGATCAAACTGCTCCCTTAGGAGCAGTCTGATCAGGGCTCATAGTTTTTGGTTCCATGATCAAAAGCAGTCTGAAGTGCCTTTGAATACATGTATATGCAGCAGACGTGAAAAGCAGATAACATTTTGAGGACAAAATTTTATTGGCATGATAAGGATTTTTGAATTTAATAACAGGGCCAGCATTCTGCTGAGGCTGTGTTTTTGTGCCATTTTAGCATGTAAAATCTCAAAATGTCTCACTTAGATTAACATCTGTGGGACACTGTCCCAAGAAATTTGTGCCTTTACATACTTTCATCATTTGTTCCTTATTCTTTAATGGCACAGTCCAACACAATTTTGAGGCCATGTGAAGTGTCCCCTCCTATATTTATTGACTGAACACCACAGGACCCTATGATTATTCCTATTTCAAGTCCGAGCACTCCTTTCACATTCCATCAAACACTCTCTGACCAGAATTCTTGCATGAACAATGCCGCGTTTTAATCTTTCCGCCGAAGTTCTACTCCCCGAGTATGTGGGTCTTATATCTCGACCCATGTCTTCTATCACCGCGAGTAACTGTGAGTATTTGCTCTGACTCTGCAACTGCTGGAGGTGCTGTTGATGCGCTAGTAGGAACTGAGCTTGCTGCTGCTGCGCCGTGGTTGGGACCGGTGGACGAGACTGAGACGCAGGCGGAGGAGTGTTTCTCATCTCCACGGCATCGGAGCGTGGTGTTCCAGGATTACTGGCATTTGGAGTGATATTTGCTGAAGTGGCAGGTGAGTTACTGGATTCAAGGTCTTCACTCATGATGGAGGTTTGGTTCAAAACTCAGCAGGTGCTGAAATGAAAACAAAGCCGTTTTTAGTCATTTTGTATTTTTACATTGACATAATAAATGACAAAATACAAGAAGGTTATTGCCAATAATCTGCATAGATTTAGATGAACAAAATTTTTGTGAGTAAAATTGAAAATATTTTCTTACTCATCAGTTTTTACATATGTTTTTGGTGCTCAAAAGAACCGTCTCATTGAGACGGTACTTTTGAGTACCTACAACATGTTTTGGTTGAGAAATAAGAAATTTAACTTAAGTTAAGTCCTGATCTGTAAAAAAACGGATCCTTCAGAAATTGAGAGAACCTACAATATACAAAAACAGCAGACTCAACAGTTTCATTGAGTCTGGTCATGAGAACTAATGGAAAGTGCAACATTTCTCACGCCCCCTACAGGCCTCTAGATAAGAGTGGATATTGGAAAACTATTTTCTTATTTCTCATTCAAAACATATGTTGTGGGTACTCAAAAGAACCGTCTCATTGAGACGTCTCTTTTGAGCACCCAAAACACATGTTTAAATTGACGGGTAAGAAAATAATAACAATTTTACACTCATAAAATTTCCTTATCTGGAGCTATGCCCCTAGCACCTGCTTAAGCCGTATTCTGCTTTCTGTCAGAACCCAATATTCCTGAAGGACCAGAATATGATAAAATATCAACACTATATGTGCCATGAGGGCCGGGCCCAAAATAAGAACAGTCTGTTTCAGGTTACACAATAGTGACTATTTTTTTTGCCATTGACCCTAAAAATTTCAAATACTTTTAGGGGATTTCTAAGACATAATCACATTGTTCAGCCATATTGTTTCCCTATCTTACCCGTTTGAAAACTTTGCAAAGTTAAACTACTTTCCAACCTACCATCCCTATTTTAAAATTCCATTTAACCTGAAAATTAAAGAAAAACACACATTTTATCTATGGCATAACAGGCAGACATTAATGTGTTTCCAGGACTTAGGTGACCCCCGTTTTTTGCTAATTATTCTTAAATGGTGACTTTAATTAAAAAAATGATTAGAGAAATGAATTTAGATATATACCGCGTAATTGAATTTATTTTTCCACATAAATTTAAGTTTTTGTATAGGCTGGGATTAGATGGAATTTTGGTGTGCTTTTGCTGCTCTTCTTTGAATTAGTCCCCAAGTGAACCTAGCGGTATAAATAAAACATGGCTTATACAGGTCAGTGGAGGTAATTCGTCTGTCCCACAGATAAGAGTGCGTAACAGAGAATTATTTATCCTATTTCTCAACCAAAAAATATGTTGTGTGTACTCAAAACAACCGTCTCGATGATATGGTTCTTTGGAGCACCCAAAACACGTGTTTAAACTGATAAAAAACAATCGCAACTTCACGCTAAAATTACTTAACTGGCCCAATCTTGGTGCATTAAGCTATGCTTCACTGCTTATACTAACTCATTAACTTCACTGTACATCTAAAGGCGATGCATTGAAATGGCCTGTGTTAAAAAAAAATGATTCAAGTAACAGTATTGTCTGAACCTTAAATAATGGCTGAGTTTTCTTTCGAGATCATTGGTTCCTTTCAGGAATACAAGTAGGTTATCAAACAGTATGGATCCAGATAATGCCCAACATTTTAACCTGAACTTGCCTTCGGCTGTTGACAAAGTTTATCAGCGAAATAGCTTTAGCAGGCAAATGTTTGATGCTCTTTAAGTTTAAAGTATATCCCAAACTCTCTAAACATGAATTGTCGTCATAAACTCTTTACTTACTAGTGTCGTCTGCTGATTACCTTTGCAAACTATTTGGACCCAGATCAGGCCCGACAAAACGTCGGGCATGATCTGGATCCAAACTGCTTGGCACTCTACTGATATTCCCGAAAGATCATTTTAGAAAAAGCAACAACAAGAAACAAACTGATTTTGAAAAAATATCAGCAGACGACAAAATCATGACAAATTACCTCTTAGGCAAAACGAGTCAATTAATTGAAATGGAAGGTGCTACATGTACATGCATGTTTCATGCTTAAGCCTTATATTTGCCTGCTTTCAATACGGCACGGTCTAGGACTCCTATAGACTTTTACAATTGCGTTTGTGCGTTTGTGTGTGTGTCAAAATGATGACGAGTGAGGTTTGCGGAATAGATTTTCGTTGAATCATCGGATATAGATAGTCCTGTAGGCTAGTACATATCATCATAGCAATGCAAATATACCACGTGTATCTATTGGGGTACACATAGGTATATTCACAGGGAAAAACAACTAAGTTCAGAGCTCTCACTAGGATTTTGAAAACAGGAGTCCCAGAGTCCTCTTTGCCAAAAAGTGGGAGTCCCACCATACAAAAGAATATAGCCTCCTTCAAAAAATAGGAGTCCCAGCACCAAAAATGGGAGTTCAGGACTGCAAATCGTCAGTGAGAGCTCTGAAGTTATTCTTTTGTACAGGGGACTGGGGCTTCAGTTACAAATCAGGGCGTCTCCCAAAAATAAGTTTTAGTTACGCGGTGTGCATTTAAATCCACATGCTAAGTGCCGCTCTTCTAAGTTCAATTAAAAGCTGTTAAAAAAAAGAAAAACGGAGGTCACTTATAACCTGGAAACACTATAATACAGTACACATCTATCTAAAACCTTTTCAGCCCTTTAGAATTACCGCCAAATGGCAACCCTTTTTACCCCTAGAATAACGTTCTACCAGCGGAGCCACTGCACTCCGCATTTCTATTTGTAATAATTATTCTGTATTTAAGTGTATTATACTATGTGCCAAATCAGGGATCAAATTTAACACACATTTGCGAACTTGCTAAATTCATGCTGGTAGTTTTCTAAAACAAGAGGCCCCTAGGGTCCTGAATTGCTCACCTGAATCCTGGCACATAAGATGATGTTTTGGCCTGCAGCTAAAGAGATATCATTTGAAGATATTTCTATTTTTAGTTTGTTTAATTTGATTCTTTACATCCCAACAACAATCTTTCAGTTATAAAGGGACAGGTCTTCCTGGGTTGAACCAGTACTAAGCTAGGATTGATGTGTCTTGTTCAAGGACACAACGCAGTGACGCCAGTGGGGCTCTAACCCGCAGCCCCTCGGTCTATTGAGCCACTGAGCCATTGAGAACTCTGCTGAAAACAACCCACCCTCATAGAGGCGTATGAAGCTCTTCGATATGGTGGGGGGGGGGGGGTGCAAAGCCATCTAGGCCAACTTCCTGAGGCTATTTTAGCCCCCACTACAAAATAATTGGGGGGCCTGGCCCCTGTTCCTATGTCTATGACTCTAAATTCAGGCCGAAATGACCCAGCTAAAACAAACCACGCCTGCAACGACTCGTGTCCAAAATAACCCAAGGCCGAAACCATCAAAATGTGTTTTTAACAGATGTTCTCATAAGTTCGTGTATTACCATTTGATTCGTTTATACATAAATCACGCTTGCCGTGAAATAGCGTGTGTCGGAATTTCGGTACAGTTTGTTTCAAAAGCAAGAAGAAATCATCGGCATCAACAATGAGGAAAAAACAGGTATAAAATCCATTAAATCTTGCTGAATATAATGTAAACTTGTTAAACACATGGTATTTAACATTAAAAATCTTACTTGCACGGGAGAAAATTCTTTAATTCCAAATTATTCCAGTGCAATTAAACTCGTCTGTCAAATTTGGCCATCTTGCAAGATCACGTAACCTTATCATGATTTTTCAGACGCTATGTAGACAAGTATACTTCAGCAGAAAGTTCACTTGAGACCATGTCAAGTCACTTTCAATTAAAATCCAATTAAATGACTGTGATGATTTATTATGGATGTCTGAAAGTCACATGTATATTTGTTGTGGTGAGGAGAAATGGCATTTTCCTCGGTCCATACTGTCACCAATAAATTCTAATCACCCTAAAATGTACATATGTTATAATTACACAAGTTATTTTTGCATTAGTTGATATTTTGAGTTTGTCAATTTTGTGATGTTTAAAAATCGTTGGTGTAACTGAAATGATAGTCGGTTAAATATTTCCTGTGAATTTTGAAACAGCATGCATAAAAAATTCATTTTAACACTAAACCAGATAGATAAGTGCATTAACTTTTTGCTGGGGTATAAAAAAAAATCCCTCCATGGAGCCTCTATTTAGCATCGACCAATCAAAATCCACGAATCCATTGAGTAGCTTCTAGAGCATGGTGATATATTTTAAGGTAAATTTGTTTACTTGGAAAGCTTTTGAGTTTGTTATGTGATATTTTACATGTTAGTGTTTTGTTTGCAAAAATATTCCTTGGTGATACTATACCCTAAATGCGCATGCGCTACGTTTGAAATTTAACATCCACGAATGGGCGAGTAAACAGCATATAGATCGACAATCAGTTTATTTGACAACCCGTTTGATTCTTTACGTCCCATCAACAATCTTTCAGTTATATAGGGATGGGTCTTCCTGGGTTGAACCAGTACTTAGCTAGGATTAATGTTCTTGCTCAAGGACACAACGCAGTGACGCCGGTGAGGCTCAAAACCGCGGCTCTTCAGTCTCGAGTCAAGCACTCTACAACTGGGCATGTTCAAAAATAATGAAGCTTTTCACTTTATGGCATCCTATGCACACAATTGCCTAGATTTTAAGGAACAAACATAGCTAAAATATGTGTTATGGTCCCTGTGTTCATCATGCAAAATTTTATAAAAATAGAACAAGTAATACAAAATTTATGCCAGTAAAACTAGCTAAAAACTAAGGAGTGTAACACCTTTTGCGTGACATTTTTTTCATTACTGAATTTCACTTGAGCATTTATACAAAACTGTGTATGTTGCCATACTTATTAGCCAAGTTTGTGATTACCCATTCCTTTCAACTTAATGAAAATAGGAAAATCATGCCCAGGCCTCGAAATATCTTATAATGGGCACTTGCCCTGCATCATAAAAATTATTGGCATATATGGGAAAAAAATCAAATTTTACTAGAAATATCAAAATTTTCGCTTGCCCTGCAGCCTGAGGCACTCGTAAATACGAGCGGACGAGTGCTATTTTCGAGCCCTGATGCCTTTTCATCATTACCTATGTTATTTTTTATGCATTGTCCAACAGCACTAGTCTAAAATTCAGGTGCAGTAAAAATGAAGAGATTTTGCTCAGAGTTGATTTGACATGAATATTTGAAAATATTATTACCTATAATGTGGTCTGCAGCATTGACCAATCTTAATACATTTTATTTCAAGTTTTACAGCTGCTTTATAAGCATTCATAAAAGAATGGGCATAACTGGTTGTAAAGCACCCTTTAAACTAAGGAGTGTAACACTTGACATTTCAAGCCTCATAACATTTTCCAAGGTTATGTTTTGTGCGCTAATATGCCTCATATGAAAAGTGTTTGACCCATAATAGAGATTCATACAGTGTGAGTTTTTATCTTGGTCTTAATTCTTCATATCATCCATAAAAGCCACTAAGGAGTGTAACACTTTCTTGCAAAACACTTCTGTGGGATATTTCTATACCAGTAGCAGTATAATTTCAATTTATTTACCATTATTACCATAGAGCAATGTCCTTCTAACAATTTTAGTAGCTCCATTTTATGTTCAAAGTGTAAATAAAGCTATACTGCATTGAAATCACCTAACAATTGGTGATTTTGACAATCCATTTTCTTGAAATTTTACCTATCTAGGCATTCAAGACAACATTTATTCTTGAAAATCACATGTTCTGATAAATATAAAAAGATAAAATTGACCAATATGATCCTATTTTCTAACCAAGCTAATGTTTTGCTATGACATAACGACACAAAGCGTTACACTCCTTGGTGATTTTTGTTGCAATGCCTTTTAAGTGCTTTATTCTTTTCCAAACTAGCAACATTTCACTTTTAATTGACTCTGACCATTCATTTCCAAGATTTAGAACAGTTTGTTTGATGCATTTTTTTGAATCTTGGTTAGCATTTGGGGTAAATCATTTAGAAACTTAATGTAAAGGGACCTTTTCGATTGGTTCATGATGGGAGTATCAATATCAGAAACTGGTATGCAACCATACTTTTTTTTATTCCCTTTGGCAGCTAGTTAAATGGTATTTAATGTATGTTACACACAGAAAAATGTTCAATTGCTAAAATTATTAAAGAAGAAAATATTATTTGCAATCAGTTTAAGCATTTAGAGAAAGATCATTCAATATATCTTAACACACTAATTCAAGATCTGGGGGAGACAATTTTTGTTTGTGCTGTAACACTGATTATGAGATTCTTATATAGTAGAAAGGAAATTGTGTCATTTAATGTTAAAGCTAGAATTTATAGGTTTTTGAAGACCTAAGCAGTTGTACAAAATGTTACACTCCTTAGTCTATAGATCAGACATTTCTTTACAAAAATGCCAATAATCTGCAATAAAATCATGTTGACACTATGCAAGGGAAGTCACTTCTTTGTATGCAATACTATACATATGTCTTAGCCCTGTTAGTTCCAAATTCTGACTCAAAAACAAATCAAACTAAGGAGTGTAACACATTTTCTTAATTTTTTGTCCATTTTTGTACATAGATAACCATTACATCCATGCTTACATATCACATATTGATTTATAGCTTAGTTTTTTTACCATGTATCATCATTTCAACGCAAATTTTATTGAGATTCTGTCACCTGTTTTAAAAATATGAACATTTTGAGAGCTCTTCTACTAAAATAATAACGCAAAATGACAGTAAAATAAGAATTTTTTGTTCAATTAGGCATTTAAATTTGGTAATAATCACTCATTCACATGCTGCTAAGTGCTTGTCATCAAATAATGGGAATTTCAAGACATTTCATCAAGATTTCCTATAAAAACAACCTACACAGAATATAGCCATAATTAACAATTTTTGCAAAAAAATCCTGAAAGAAAATGTTCAGAAAATTTATATTTTTGCTTCTATTTTCTAAACTTAAACAATTTTGAAAACTTTAAGTACCCCCAATTTGTTTGGAATAACAATTTCACCTATGGCAACAGTTTCATTTTTCACCCCCAATGTCACGCTTTGGCTTCATTATTTTTGAACATGCCCAACTGAGCCACTGCGCACCACGAACCCTGGGTCTGCAGCTTGGCTGGGAATTTTGACTCTTAAGACCCCACCAGGACGAAATAGCCCTGAGTATATGGCTGTTTATGTACTTCGTTAAAATTCTGTAAAGAACGAACGTGGCTTACGGTGTTAGTACACAATTACAGTCTTCCGGTTTGGTAGCCCATGAAAATAGTGAAACGGACCTGGCATGGTCCTCCTCCCTTGAAGATGTGCGAATTATGGTTCGTCACGAAGCCTGTCCCCCTGGAGGAAATCTAGTGCTTATGTGCGCTGTTGTCAGCAATTCAGCCAGTGCCGTGCCGTAAATCAGGCCTGGGTTTATCATACCTTAGGTGACCTTGGCCCCGTACTCGGAAATGACTGGGATGACAACCCTAAAGCTGTAGTTAGCGAGAAAGCATCATTTGTCAATGTTGACAACATGTGGGAAGCCATCTTGGATTGTTAGTTGGAGTGCTTCGGCTCTCGTCGCTATACACCTTTATGTCACACGTCGTGACATCACGTCGCTGCCAGCGGCCAATCAGTGGGCCTGAAACCGTGACAAGACTCTCTGGTTGGCTGAGCAGTGATGATGTCACGATTTTGTCATATGTTGTCACTCTTGTCATAGGCGGGCTATTTAAATGACAAGCGTTTGACAAACGCCCGGAATCTGTCTCGGGATCGAGTAAACAAACTCATGTCAAATTTGATTAAGAATTCTTGTGTACATTTTCGTACCCAATCTCTTCAACCTTAGTAGTGGGTAGCTTTTGCTAACTTTAAAACAATCCGCTTAAGTGTAGAGGAGAGAATTGCAATTTCGTATTAAGGAAAGGTATTTGAACAGAACTTTTGGCCTTAGTCTTAAGTTGTTAGTACCTCATAGACGCCGGGAATTCGTTCTAGGGAGGTCGGGACGTAAGGTGCCCAGCTTGGTGATCTTAACAGGATCTAAAACGAAGGAGTCGCGCTCCGTTTTTATTGTATCATTTTTACTGTGGGAACTTCCTGGGTTGAGCTAGGTAGAGTGCCTCTGCTACACGTACTCTTCGTCTGGGGCCCCAGACCGCACGGCCTATTCCTGCGCTATACACCAAACCATGGCAGTTCCCACTGTGGGCTAAAAGTTCTATAGTAAAATTGAGAGGTTAATATACATGGCCAAATGTTGACCTGCTAGTGAAAGGTTTATATTGCAATTCTCGCCTCTAGACTGAGCATCGTACCCATCTCACTACTCACCCCTGTCCACAAGTTCCCCCCATATCAATGGCTCACTGTAATAGGCTATAGGCGCAGCAGCACTTGCATATTAAACTGTATTATCATAGCATTGATCAAGCACTTGCACAATCATATACATGTTTTAACTGGTTTCTCAGTGTGTGCCCAGCCATTCAATGTAGGCTAACTTCATACGTGCACATTCAGATAAGTTCTTTGTGAACTGAGACATTTAGTAAATACGCTACCATAGTTAAGGCTGAATTAGTTTATATTATAGCATGCAAGATTGACTGTTAGGTGAATACGTGGGTAAATCTAAGCAGCAGACGGGCTCTTAGTCGTCATTTCACTCCCCATTGTTGGTCCAGTATAACTCCCCATACATAGCCCCAAAAGACCGGGAATCTACAATCACCACATTCCCCCTTTATTATTATATGCTCGGTAAACCCTGTATGTGAGACCGTGAGGGACGTTACAAAATTTGGTGGCAGCGGTGGCGGATATAAATAAAATCAGATTAATTATTTCGCTATTCATTAAGTTGTCTTAGAAGACGATTATACGCAATGCAATTTGCATAACTGTTGTTCTAGAATGAGTAATTCTTAGATGTTTTGTTAATGAAATAGGCTATTTTTATGTGAATACGATATCAGTAAATTAGTGTTACTGAGCCTGTGTATGGCAACGTTGTAATATTTTGAGGTATTAGTGAGCCTATAATTAAGTTTTACTTCAAGATTGCATTGCGTTTTGGTGAAGAGCGTTGTAATTGCCTTAGCGTACCCTCACGACTCATCATTTACATATCATATATGATTGTTGCTGCGCCAGAATATAAGGCCTAGTTGAGCAGTTTCCTCCCAGTCCTGTTGTCACTTTGTACATTTTTTTAATTAACACAAACACATCCAAATGGCATCTTGTGATGAACCAAGCATTGATGTTGGCCTTAGTCCTAGCTGAGAGGACACTGGAAATACTATCGCCCCTGGGTTTGGTCAGTTTGGCGAAGGTCGTCCCAGGCCCTTTCCCTGATCCCGAGCACAGATTCCTGTCCTTCGCCTCTGACTAAATCCTTGCTGGACGGAACTCCTAGCTGTAAGGTCCGGTTGGGAGTTCCCCGGCGTAAAGAGCGTGTAGGCAACCTCAAACACTTATTAAATGAATATCAATCCGGTTTAGTAACCGGAAGGGCGCTATAATGTAATGCCCAACAATCAAAGCACTGAGGGTACATGTATATGTATTTAGATTGGCTACGATGACCGCTAGTTGTTGTTGTTTATATATATAACTTCTCCACAGCTAAATAAGCAAGGAACATGTGTTTTTGTAAAATGATACTGGATAGGTATCATTATTTTTTTCATGTTGTTAGGGATCTATTCATTAAGTAGGCTGTGTGACCATTGTTGATAGGTTCCTGTTGAATTAAAGAACGTTTACATATAAGTAGCCAGTAACACAATGAATAAACAATTTATACATGTATATATTTTATTGATTCACATCAAATGATCTGAAATCGCATGTATGAATGATTAAGTAAAACACAATTAATGAAAGAGACTCCTCAGGAAACAGCTTATAATTCTTTCTTAGGGGAGCCGTGGTTGTATGGCATGTCTGTGTTGATCATCTAATCATTCTTATACTCATCCTTATAGCATGTACAGCAAAGCTCCATTATTGCCATATATCATTGGGGCTAGTTTGTTATAATTATTTGAGTAGATATCTATTCAAGCAGATATCCGCCTATGCTTTGTGGCGAACTGTCATATAAGACGCAGATGCGTCTTCTTGTACCGACATATTTATGTGTATTGTATTTGTATTTACCACCCCCCATAATTAGCCTAATGTAATGGCCGTAGAAAATGTTTAAGTTGCCAAACGCACTGTCCTCTATGCAGCTTTCAGTAATATTATGGTGGGATTACATATAATTTGTTACTGAAGACCATACTGAGTCGTTGCTTCAAGACGAAGTTTGATGGACAGACACTTGTTGCTGAAGCACCATTTTCCCGTGGCTGTCAGCCAGAGAGAAGAAACCACATGGAAAGGCGCCAACCATTCCAGAGTTAGAAACCTCCCTCAACCGATGCCATAACCCTGGAAGACCAGCCTATGGAGGACACTTATTATATTAATACCCACTGCTTTCTACCTATGGCTTTGTCTCTCCTGCCCCTCCCTCCTCACCTGAACCTGGCAAGACCCCCCCCCCCTTATACCCAGCTGACCTGGAGCTGCAATCCACGGCTGCTCCAGTTTCCTCTCCTCTGCAGACTATCCCTCCCCTGCGCGACTTCCCTGTGAGTTTGGAAAGGCCAAACCCACTTGACCCGCGATATTTCTTTTTGGGTGCCCCGAGTGCCGAGGACGACTCTCCTCAGGCACGCCTCATACGTGAGGCACGGGACAGGGCGATCCGGGCGGGACCCAGGCACTATTCAGTGCAGTTCATTCCCATGACCCTCTTTGCCGTGAAGAAGGTCGAATCTGTCAGGGTTGAGGGTAGGGAATACTCTCTATCCTCATATTGGATAGAGGAGCCCCAAGCTAGTTTGTCTAAGGAGGTCAGTACTCAGACCTCCACATTGTCCTAAGAGCACCTTGGTCTAGTTTGACCCAAATTTTCCCCACCATTCATCCTGCCCACCTTATCCCCTCCCCCAGAAGCCCAGTCCACTTCCTCTATGATATATATTGTTGTTCATTTATATGTTTGTTTAAAAAAAAAAAAAAAGTGATAATAATATTAAGAAGAATAACTAATTTTAAATTTTAACCCACATAAGTTTAATGTCCTTTCTGTACGACAAAGACAAACAGTGCTGACCCAGATCAGATGCCACAATATGCGGTGTCTGATGTGAGTCTACACTGTTTACTAACAGATTGATCTATTGAAATAAGAGATATGTAATAAAATATGGCCCGCCCCTTAAAACAGAAATGGACTAGCCCAATTTATACCAAAAGAAAATTTTATGCAGCTTAAATGGGTTAAAGTCTTTACATACTTTTATGCAAGGGAGAAAATACATTTAGATTTACATGCAATTTTGAATATTAGGTTACTTCCCTTGTTTAATACATTTTCTTCTAACTTAAATTAATTCAGTATCAATTTCTTACTGCAAACTTAAATTTAAATAATACCATCATCTCTGTAGAATTTATATATACTGTATTACTATATGATCCATCCAAAAAAAAAAAAAAAAAAAAAAAAAAAAAAAAGAGGAATTAGAATCTGAAATATTAAATAAAGAATGCACCGAAAACTCAGAGTCTGCTAGAAACTTTAAATATGTCTTTCTTGTTAATCCAGACCAAGTATGGTCTGCAGTGTGTAAACTTCCAGTCTCATTCTTGCAGACCTTGACATTAATATGTACTAGTGAGTTATACCAAAATTTTAGTTTCATTATGTGTGGAGCAGTTTTAGCAAGGTTTGCGTGAATGGTCTGTGAATGTGGCACGATGTGGTGAGGTGATGGGCCATCACTTCACCATATTGTGACAAATCCCCAATTTTTCATAGTGGAAGCCCTGATAAAAGAAGATCTCCTCTCATTCCATCAGTAGGTCAGTGTCTGTTTATTTCGGTTCTGTAAAATTTGAGAAAACTGCTGCATTTTTCTCTAATGATGGACTGTGTGGAATCTTTGTTGTCTGGTCGGTTGAGCTGTTGAATGAAAGATAAAATAAAATAAGTTACTTATGGCAACATAGGTCACTTATATTTGACTTTTAAAATTTTATGAAATATAAATGTTATTGTGGTGTTCCCTTAGTTGATTCATCTGTGGAAGGTGACACAAGGTAGCACAATTTAACAGCCTAACCGAAAATGTATAGTCCAGTTCATGTAAAACAAAGAAGAAAAAAAAATCAATATTAAAAGTGAACCTCACTGGAACTTAATACCTGGGAGTAAAAGTCTGTACCAATAATGGTATTGGCTTTTATTCTGTGTATTTTAAACCATAGAATTTTCATGAAAGATGACATATGGAAGAAAGAAAAAAAAATCATTTATAAACGTATGTTCTATGGTGGAGTTCACTTGTAAGTTGGGAGCGAGACCCATGTTGGGTAGACATCGGTGTCGCTCCCCTTCATGACGAATCCTAATTGCGAAGTTCGAGGACGAACTTTTTCGAGGAAGGAGGGTGATGAAACGGACCTGGCATGGTCCTCCTCCCTTGAAGATGTGCGAATTATGGTTCGTCACGAAGCCTGTCCCCCTGGAGGAAATCTAGTGCTTATGTGCGCTGTTGTCAGCAATTCAGCCAGTGCCGTGCCGTAAATCAGGCCTGGGTTTATCATACCTTAGGTGACCTTGGCCCCGTACTCGGAAATGACTGGGATGACAACCCTAAAGCTGTAGTTAGCGAGAAAGCATCATTTGTCAATGTTGACAACATGTGGGAAGCCATCTTGGATTGTTAGTTGGAGTGCTTCGGCTCTCGTCGCTATACACCTTTATGTCACACGTCGTGACATCACGTCGCTGCCAGCGGCCAATCAGTGGGCCTGAAACCGTGACAAGACTCTCTGGTTGGCTGAGCAGTGATGATGTCACGATTTTGTCATATGTTGTCACTCTTGTCATAGGCGGGCTATTTAAATGACAAGCGTTTGACAAACGCCCGGAATCTGTCTCGGGATCGAGTAAACAAACTCATGTCAAATTTGATTAAGAATTCTTGTGTACATTTTCGTACCCAATCTCTTCAACCTTAGTAGTGGGTAGCTTTTGCTAACTTTAAAACAATCCGCTTAAGTGTAGAGGAGAGAATTGCAATTTCGTATTAAGGAAAGGTATTTGAACAGAACTTTTGGCCTTAGTCTTAAGTTGTTAGTACCTCATAGACGCCGGGAATTCGTTCTAGGGAGGTCGGGACGTAAGGTGCCCAGCTTGGTGATCTTAACAGGATCTAAAACGAAGGAGTCGCGCTCCGTTTTTATTGTATCATTTTTACTGTGGGAACTTCCTGGGTTGAGCTAGGTAGAGTGCCTCTGCTACACGTACTCTTCGTCTGGGGCCCCAGACCGCACGGCCTATTCCTGCGCTATACACCAAACCATGGCAGTTCCCACTGTGGGCTAAAAGTTCTATAGTAAAATTGAGAGGTTAATATACATGGCCAAATGTTGACCTGCTAGTGAAAGGTTTATATTGCAATTCTCGCCTCTAGACTGAGCATCGTACCCATCTCACTACTCACCCCTGTCCACAAGTTCCCCCCATATCAATGGCTCACTGTAATAGGCTATAGGCGCAGCAGCACTTGCATATTAAACTGTATTATCATAGCATTGATCAAGCACTTGCACAATCATATACATGTTTTAACTGGTTTCTCAGTGTGTGCCCAGCCATTCAATGTAGGCTAACTTCATACGTGCACATTCAGATAAGTTCTTTGTGAACTGAGACATTTAGTAAATACGCTACCATAGTTAAGGCTGAATTAGTTTATATTATAGCATGCAAGATTGACTGTTAGGTGAATACGTGGGTAAATCTAAGCAGCAGACGGGCTCTTAGTCGTCATTTCACTCCCCATTGTTGGTCCAGTATAACTCCCCATACATAGCCCCAAAAGACCGGGAATCTACAATCACCACATTCCCCCTTTATTATTATATGCTCGGTAAACCCTGTATGTGAGACCGTGAGGGACGTTACAATAGTACCTTTAGAAATTTAGCACTTGCCGTTACTGGGCCCTTTATGGCATAAATGGGTGCTTTATTTGACTTTAAATGTACATGTGATTCAACATTGGTCTATGTTTGTCAGGCTGATGCAGAAAAATGCATCTTTGGGTGGACTATTTTGTCACAGACTCCCCGCCGCACTCCCCAGGTAACGTATGACGCCGGTCGGATTTCAGCCTGGATTTTTTGACTGTTCCTCAAAGAACGGACAGAGCTCTCACTAGGATTTTGAAAACAGGAGTTCAGGACTCCCATCTGGCAAAAAGTAGGAGTCCCACTGGAAAAAGTGGGAGTCCCACTCCAAAAAAGTTGGAGTCCCACCTCTTTGTGCATACTGTATATCTTTTCCATTTTAGCCGGAATTGATACATTTTGAATAGTTTTTAGATCAACTGAATTCAACCCTTAAAGCATTAATGGATTGTTCCTACTCAACAAAACAAACTATTTTGGTATATTTTTTATGTAACCTGAACACACATTTTTTTTGTTTGGCCTTATCAAAATAAAAGATTAAACTGTTGGTACTTGTTTTATTCACTAACAAGACAGACAGACAGACAGACAGGCAGGCAGGCAGGCAGGCAGACAGGCAGGCCGACAGACGGACAGACAGACAGCAGTCCTCTGTTTTGTATAATCTTATGCAGATGGAAGTCTCTTTTCTTCTAAAAAAAACGCATCTCGCTAGTGTCTACGGCGATTGCAATGAATAGATTGACATTACTTAGCCATTTAACATGGCTTCCATGATTTAGAATAAACGATTTTACTTGCTGAAAAAGATTTGTTTGTGTTCGCTCGGCTTGAACCGATGATACATTTCATCGCACGGCTTGTAGTGTAGCTTCATTTGGAACTTTTGTCAGTCGGACGTTACCGTATACGGCTTACCACTGTACCGTTTTTTTCTTCTTCAACAATTCTCAGACTCTTTTGGTTGCCGTAGCAATGTACGAATGAAGAAATGCAAATCCGTAAACTTATTGCTTTTTTCTCCATGTTTATGTTGCTCAAATCGCAAACGAATGCAATTAAATACGTTTTCTCTTTCATCCCTAATCAGTCGAATTCGGAATTCGGTAGTTCGATGTTGTTTACAATAGTTTTTCTCCCTTTAATTAACGGTAAATCGGTAGTGCATCTGTTTCAAACAATTATCCGATAATCCTTGCTTAATTACTTTAATAATCATCTCGTAATATTCACACTGTCCCGCATCGGTAATCCTGTCAATCACCTGTCAGAATTGCTACACTGCAGTCCGAGCCATACGATTGGTCAACAGAGACAGGACAGTAATCTCGTCTCCCGCGGCTCGAAAAAACGTGTATAATATCAAAGGGCTTTTGATCTCTCGGTGTGTATTTATCTATCAGCTACTGGAATTTTAGCGCGTGCCGACTAAACAAGAAAAGATATGGCATTAAGTGCCATATCAATGAACTCGGCTTTAGCAGATAAAGAGTTCGTTCTTTCGTTACATCACAAGCTACATGTGAGTACATGTATCAACAAACCGAATGATGTACACAAACACAATCAATCAATTATTCAATCAATCAATCAATCATTTTTACATAAACAGCAATGAAACCTCCCTCCGTGATGAAACTATCTCCAGGTATTTATTCAAAGAAGGAGTCTTTTAAGACAGAATCGCATAAGGCAAATCTTACCGTTTAAGTTGAGGCCTTTAACTGCTCATATACGCATGTAAGGAACTTATAGAGCATGGTTTTTGGCTCTGTATTTGAAAACAGAATAGACCTTGAGATTATCGAAATTTGCTTTATTTACCAGACGCCTATATAATGTTTAAAGCCGCGAGAACCCCGACTTTGTTAAAAACAGGGACCACCCTGAGCGCCCGCGCAGTCCCATCGGCGCCCTTGTTTTTACATGTAGATTCAAATGTATGATAAAAGAAGTCAGGAAAACCGTCAGGTTTGATCAATTTTAAACTCTTTGTCGGACCAGATCTGGGACCAAACTTTCTGCTTATGTTATCAGCAGACGCTCGCTGATAGCAATGTTTAAGATCAAGGAAGCCGCTATGGGTTCTGTTGCACGACGTGGTAGCAATGACCAGTGACCTACATATCGGTCACTGCCTTGATGCTGGAAAGCGGATGTAGCACATTCATTAAACATAGGTTTCTTCGGCTGGGTCGTTTTCGGCCTGGTTTTAGGGCGGGTCGTTTCGGCATATTCTGATAGGATCTGATTGTTTTATAAACTTGCCAAAGTTCCGACTGCATTGATTTTTCCACGAAATCTTACATGCGCGCATTCTCGCAAGCGCGTTCACTAGTACAAACTGGGCTCTTTTCTGAAATTATTATTGTGTACACAAATAGGTGCTGACTTTCTTTTATTTATTTATTTTCTAGGCGTTGATTATTCAATAAGTATATATTCAACTGTATACTTCTAAGTATTGATATTCATAATGCCTATATTTGTATTCAAAATTCAATTGGTATGTTCCAAGTGGGTGTTGAGCGTTGGTTTGTTTAATCTATCGAGGCTATTTGAAAAAGGTTTTTCGTTCTAAGGTTAATAAAAGATAAGAAGTTAATTAACTTTGTTCTGTTTCAGCGAATTAATGCTTTTTGACAATCTTCAAAGTTCTTAAAACAATTGTGAAATAACGTAAGGATATCCTAAATCCCCTTCAAATAATGGGATGTTCGGTCAATGCGAAAGTGAGGGTTTCTGGCATTGCCATCGACCGGAAGCATTTTATCAAATACTGTCGATTCTTTAGTATCGCGCCTGCGCAAGACAATGGGTTTTCTAGGCTACATTCGTGATATTGTTCTATTTTAGTAAATGAGAAGTCGTATTAGATTAGAACACTGTAGATTTTAATTGCTTTTTGCAGAGGCGAGTTGTTTTGAGCGCATTCTTTCCGTATTCTGTTTTTTAATACTGTTTTTATCGGCACCAGGGACCTAGACCGATGACCTACATTCGGCGGTTCCACGACTTCTATCTATTTTAAACTGGGCTTGGCTTTTAAAGTGATCTAAAGTAGCTTCTAATTAATGATTTATCAACGTAAGGAATGTATCTCTCATGTACAAAAGGTTTGCACTATTAAAAATTGAATTAAAATCGGAATCAAACAATTCAGGGCATTATATTCCGATAGGGGTACATAATCGGTCAATTAAATATAAGACATACTTAAGCATTTTTAAACGTTAATAGCGGTCTGGCGCAGTTAGTAGAATCGCTGACTCTTAAAACCGATTTTGCTGGTTCGAGACCCGTCGTTGGCACCATTTTTTTTCATGCAAAATATCTTATTAAATCTATCTTACCTACTATTGATGTACATTTCGGAAGTAATTGAATTTTAAGCACGATTTCTCCCTTTTTTACCAGTTGTAGAAATCGCAGATAATGGATGTATCTGGTGACAAATAGATGGGCCAGATGCAACTCTCTTATCATAAGTTGATCTACAATATTGAATATGCATATGTCACGATAATTAAAATCTAACTTACTTACTTTCACAATAATATAAATATACTGACGGGCTTTAAAAACGCTACTCTAACTTCCAGTTAAATATCTCAAAGACAGTTGAATGTAAACTTCCTATGCATCATGAGGTGGCTTCTTCAGCCAACTCTTAAATTCTAATCGTTTAGCTAAACTCGACGACGTTATAGAGATTTTAAGTCATCGAATGAACGGGTACATACAGATTAACTTAAAAAAAGCAAACATGCCATATCACAAACCTGCCAATCAAAATGAATGCATTTTCTTGATGACTAACAAAGTTCACGGCACACATTTGATGCTTCTCGGGTTTCTAGTAGGAGATATTTCACTTATGAAATTTTGGCATATGAAACAGTTGACTCCTATCTTAAATATTTTACATTTTCAATGTTTTTAATTAATTTGAAGTGGACCGTTTTTCATGTGTTATTCACAAATGCATACTCTTAAATATGCAATCAAATTGTTTGCATTCATTAACGCTGCTATCCTAGTGTAGTGTTTTAAAGCCCGTCAGTATATTTTCACAGGCGATGTTATTCAAAGGTTGTGTATTGCTTACATGTACATGTTATCCTGTCGTTAGCATTTTCTTTCCTGTGCAAATGCACAATCTACTTTGAGCATGCTCATTTGTAGGTACAGAAGCTGGGATTTCGCATGATGTACCTTTTCTTTCTTAAAGCGGATTTGATGGTTTCGAGATTATCCATCTGGCACCGAGCTTTAAACAGGCACTAGCGAATCAGGCGCAATTTCCATTACATGTATATAATTATATATTTGAACTTTATGTAGCTGGTGAATTAGGGCGGTGCTATGTTAACTTCACATAACTGTTGGTGCAATTTTGGTAGAGGGCATTATGAGGAACATATATTTGAAATAATGATTATTTGAGTATAGGAGATTCAGCGGATGTGGTTTAAGATGTTTCTATTTTAAGCGCGGGTGGTCATTATTTTCAGTTTAGCTTAAACAATTTAGTGCTATTCCATAGAATACATCACAAACTCTTCAGTGATTAACCACACCAGGACCAACGGACAAAGCTCCGGACCGAGAGTCACTAGGGTTAGGTAAAGCCTGTCTTTTTTTTTTTTATAAACCCTTGCTACAGATCAATCACCACTGTGACAACTGGGTTATTTTGACGAGTAAGGTAAATATATAGCATTCATAAGATTCATTGGATGGGGCAATTTTTCCATGGAGCTAAGAACAACATTTTTGGGAATGTTTGTGTGAAATTATTTTTGTTATGGGTCAGTGGTTCAGAATAAGTTGTTGTGTGAAGTTTTATTTAGTTTTAGTACTGGTGGCTGGCTATACCGTTCAACTGTCCATATCGGTTTGTGCAATTTTGGTATCTAGGGAGTTTTGAGGAACATTTTCTGTGACATTATTTGGGCCACAGATTCAGAGAGTTGTTTGAATTTATAATGGCCATTTGTTGTCAATTGAGCAATTTGGTAGAGGTGTATCATTAGGAACAATTCTGATTTTGTATCAAAACAGCACGAAGAAATAACTAATGAATTTAAATAACATGTAGCAACGCCTTTATATAACATGTTATTACATGTTATGCTTTTTCTTGTTTATATAAATTTCAAAAGATCCGTCTGCATTAAACACTACCCAGGCCGAGTACCGAAAGCTCAAGAACAGACTGCACATGCGTGCATACTAGCAAGAACACTTACAGGGAAATAACTAACAACAATCGGGCAAATAATGTTGTGGACAAAAATATGTACTGAAAAGAGAGCATTCCAGATCCGACTCTATCAAACACTTGAACACTTGGAGTTTGCCTCTGTACTGATAGATGGTTTATTTGAAAATTCCAACAGGCAAAAATGCCCATGAGGATACAACATATATACATATACATGGCAAGAACAGTGTAGTACATAAGCAGTTTACAATGATTGTCAATGATTCAACAAGTTTATCCGATTTGTGGTGGTAGTATGGAGAAGGTGTGCACAGACGTCGCGTCAGATGTTGGTGTTAATTTTAAAAACGTAGGGGTCCTCTCTATTGAAAGTTCTCTATTTCACTTATTCCATTATACATTTTTACAAACTAAACATCAAAGAAAAGGTTATTAATTATATTTTACATTGATGAAAAACGAAAGACAAATTAAGATACAAAGAAAAAGTTATCGCTAATAGACTTCGAGCTAAAAAAGGTCCTGCTCCCCCCCCCCTAGGGAATTTCGCAGACATATCCTATCTTGAAGAAAATTTCAAGCCGCATCTTTTAAGAGATGTTTGCACTCTGTGCTCCGGGGCGTTAGTCTCTGACAGCCTGTTACATATGTTACTGTAACAAACTAAGGAAAAAATCAAAATGAAAGTTTGAGCTACAGATAGAAGACATTGAACCATCTAATTATTCAAATTTCTTATGTAGTTTGCAAGCTGGATGCCTAAGCTGCATAAAAGCAGGATTTTAAACAAAATTTCAGCCTTCAATGGTGTTATATGCGTTACATAGATTAAATTTCCCTTTGAAAGTTGAAATCGTGACTAACATCATTCATTTTACAGACAATTTGTGCATTTTTACAAGTGTTTCTAATCTTAGTTTACTTAAATACTCATTTGACTAATAGAGAAAACAAAGTTTGCTTTTCTATCTCAAATACATTATTTTATATGAGCTATTAAACAACCCTACCCCCAATTTTAAGTATCAAATTTTGGTATCTATTATTGAAGAAAAATATATGAAAATATTTGACGCTCGTGGATATCTTACATTTTTGGCACTGTCTTGCTAATGCAATAAAGAATCATACATTTGCAAGTTTGACATCAGGATCAGAGCACTTATTAAAGTATGTAACGTATGTTACATGACATAATGAATGAGCTAGGAAATTTTCTTGGAAGTAAGAGATGATATTTCAGAAAAATACCGTTTTCACATGTTTTCCTATTAATCTCTAGCCTCTGGTGCCTTAGTCTTAGTAATTACAGTCATTGCTGATAACAAGCCTATGGAATTGTGTTACCTATGATATATATAACCTTTTTAATCACATATTTCCTAATGCCTATAATATTAAAATATATAGACATATAGATAGAAAATAATAGTTCTCATTTAAATGACACAATTTAATAAATATTCCTTTTAAATTAAATTATTCAAAAACAATCTTTATTCAAGTCACCCTCACAATGTCTATCATTGCGTCTGCTTCTATGGCAAAATAATCACCCATTTCATCACAACCAGTAGAATCATGGCATTGTATTAGGACTGCAAACTGAGTACAATCCTGTTCCTCTCCACCGCTTTGGGAAGTGTGCAGACATATCCTACCTTAAAGAACAATTCAAGCTGCATCAAATAAGAGATGTTTTAGCACTCCATTAACTAGGGGTTTAGCCTGTAATGGTATGATACGTATGTTACCATATCAATTTAAGAACAAATGAATTGAAAGTCTGAGAAACAGAGAGAAGACATAAAACTATCTATCTATTTGAATTATTCATGTAGTTTGCATGCTGAATACCTTTGATACATAAGAAAAGATTTTTTAACAAATATACAGCTTCCTATGGTGTTATATGTGTTACATTAATTAAGATTATTTTTTTAAATTGGTAATTGTGACAAACATCACTTATAAGCATTTCGTGTGATCCTCCTCTTTTGCCATCAAAAGACTTAATTTCCTTTGTATGTGTGGCCAGTGCCAGCGTCAAACAACTTGACTCAGCCAAACTTGAATCCTTAGCATTCTTCAAAAGCAGAAACAGTATGTCAGTGTCATGGGATCAAACACCTGATTAAATATGGGTTTAATGCCATTTCACATATATGCATACAATAGAGTATGACTCTGGTATATATCTCTTCCTGTGAAGTGGCAAGAGAAATCTGCATCCGTGCTAGTCAAATGATAACTTTGCTCTGATTTTGCAAAATCTATATCTCTACCGTGTACCTCTAAGAATACTTTAAGATTTCGGACATTGGTCAAACAGAAATTTGATAGGCTGCTTTTTTGCATCATTTGCCTTGGAACCTATCCAGTCTTTAGGTGCTTAAGTCCTCAGGTCTTAGATCAATAGTATTTTGCTGCGCCTTAAGAACTTTATAAGTTTTCTTTAATTACAATGTTAACTCTTGATGGTTTTGGCAGACCGTCTGAAACAATTTCTATTACACCTTGAAAGTTATCTGGTATAAGAGAAAGAATATGAAGTTGGACATTGCCATCAATTATGTTTGCAGTAGGTTGTTTTTTGATGTCAATACATTGAAGCATGTCTTAAAATAATGTAAAACCTATGATTTCCCAGTTTTTACAGCCATATCACATTACCTGTTGCATTCAAAAGAAGGAAAGTGGACTATAGGTAGAATGGGATAACCAGTAGTTCTATATTATGCTCTATGGAAGATTTATACAGAGTAAACAAGTTGATAAGGTGCCTCATTTCATGATCCATTGAAAACACTGAAATTGAAAACACTTGCCTCTGACTGTGTAATCAAAAAGGATGTCACGACAATGCCCTTGCTCATTTATTATGACGAGTTATATATGTTACATCCTTTAATAAGCCCTCTTATCTTAGAAACTTAGTGAATCACTGAATTGAAAGGGTCTATTTGCGCTCTGTTCATCCTGCATTTCATTGCTTTACCTGCAGTGATACATCTAGTTTGTTTATCTGAAGGGAAAGAGTTACCTCGGTTTCAGCACTTCAGAAGTACTAAGACTTCAAATAAGTTTTTGAATGCTTGGGGAAAGATAATAAGTGCAGAGACATTATTAGATGAAAATATGTGGGTTGCATGTATGGAAAGGCTACATTTATAAAAGTTAACCAGCTAAGATATGATTCTTTATCACAGAAATATCAAGGTACATCAGTCCAGGTACTCATTGCTCTTAATGGCATAGTTTTCCTCCTTGTAAAGCTTTAGTCTTTCTCCTACTTGCAGAGTATCACTTGAAACACATACTTAAAGAGCCAACTATTAGGAATTCATATCAGTTTCCGAATGTTCCAAGCCATAAATGGCAAAATTGGAAAGTTGATAATGGCTCATTAATTTTGAGTGGACTGGTGGTAAAATTGAATATCAGTAAATGATTGAAATATTGTGTGATGATTTTACTAGTTGCAAGGAGGCGTGTGATAATAATGATTACCACAGAGGTAGACAACGACAAACGTTTAACATGAGTGTTAAATCGATGAGAAATAGTTTGGACCATTTCATTTATTGTATTTTCTTTTAAAAATGAAAAACTATCTTTTCTATTTGTGGCTCTATATTTAGCATTATACGCACCGTATTAGGAAATGTGGCCAAAAGGTCATTGATAACATCTGTAAAAACAGTCCATGGGCTTGATAATCAGAAATGAATATAATTTCTAGTGTTTTGGCACCAAAGACTTATAAGTACACATTAAATGTCCTGATCTTAAACTTAATGACATCTTGCAGATATATGAGCAAGACAGACTAAGAAAATGAAAAATATCCACATGCTGTAATCACTTTCATGTGTTTTACTTGAACGGTAATAACAAAATTCGCTTCTCTGTAAAACTTGGAGTAGGGCTGTGTATTAGCTCCTATAAGACAATATATTTAAGATAGAAAAACAAACTTGGTTTTTCCTATTCATCAATTGAGTATATGTTTGTAAAATCTAATAAAACAGTTTGAAACCAAGTCATAGAAGTTGTTTAACTAAATGACGATAGCCACAATTATAGCTTTTAAATTACAATTAGGTTCATGTAACGCACATAACACCACAGTTAGCCGTATTAATGTTAAACAGCTTCCATATGTAGTAAAGACATCCAGTATAAAGACTATAAGAATTTCAATTTATTAGATAATTCTAATGTCTTCTTTTAGTAGCTCAAACATTCAAATTACTTATTCTCAAATTGATATAGTAACATATGTAACAAGCTGTTACAGGCTAACGCCCCGACTTACAGAGTGCAAACATTTCTTATTAAATGCACTTTGAATGGTTACATAAGATGTAATTTGTCTGCAGAATTCCAAAAGCATTAGGATGGAGCAGGCCCTTACTCAGCTTGATGTCAAAATACTGTTTGTTGATTTTACTTATCACGCTAACATATGTAAGGCTCTCTGATCTTTAAAACTTGATTACAACTAGCAGATATATAAGTCTTTATCATAGGAGCCAGTTTAAAATCCCTAAACAATGTAAGATATCCAACAGCTGCAATTTTTTTCACAATTTTAGCTCAAACTTTCAAACTACATTTCCTTTATTTGATATAGTAACGCATGTAACACGCTGTTTCAGACTAACGCCCCAACATAGAGAGTGCAAACATCCCTTATTTCATGCAGCTTGAGTTGTACTATAAGAAGGAATATGTCTGCAAAATTCCCTCGAGGAGATTAAAACATTTTTAGGCATATCTTACGTAAAGACAATGAGCTTGCCAATTTATAACATCAGGTAACATATGTTACAGCCTCTGATATTAAAAATTTTGCAACAAACTTGCAGATTTATGAGTCTTTTCATATAAGCAAATAAATCCCAAACAATGAAACACATTTATCAACTGCAAATATTTTTTAACTATTTTTACTTTAGTTTTAATACCAAACATTTCACCTTAAAACTGGGTAGGGGTAGGGTTGTTTAATTGCTTATTCCAGAAAAAAATATTCAAGCTAGGGAAACAAACTTTAATTTTTCTGTTAGCCAATTGCATAAGCTAGTCAGGCATGGTTAAAAACATTTTGCAAAGCACACAGAGAGATTGTGAATGTAAATGATGTTAGCCACACTTGCAAATTTTAATGGGTTATCTGATTTATGTAACGCATATGACACCTTAGGAAGCGGCAATTTTGTTCAAATGGCTGTCATATGTAGTTAAGATATCCAGTATGCAGACTATATGAATGATTTTTAAAAATAAATATTTTAATGTCATTAATTTGTAGCCCAAACTTTCAATTTAATTTTTCTTAGTTTGATTAAGTAACGTATGTTACAGGCTCTTACAGACTAACGCCCCGGAGCACAGAGTGCAAACATCTCTTAAAAGACTCGGCTTTCAATTCTCTACAAGATAGGATATGTCTGCAAAATTCCCTAGGGGGGGGGGAGCAAACCCATTCTCAGCCATCCGTCTATAACATGTTCCGTATAAATTGCCGATTTTTTGCATGTAGAGATGTAACAGAAATCGTTTGGCGGAGTGTTTCTAAATCCAAAAGTTTTAACTTATAATGCATGAAATCTTGTAATTTTCCCCGCATAGCTTCTTTTTGTGCTTATCCTCACGACGACATGCGCGAAATTGGCGTTAAACGGCAAACTAACCAGAAATAGCCAACCAAGCAAAGAAACGGAACGTGTAGAGATTTAAAGAAAACGTTGAAAACATGGGGTCTGTGTATTTATGCTGATGTATAACTTTTTAGTGCCTCGTGTTTTTGAAATTCGAAGTATATTACAAAAATGCGTTTTCAAAATAGAATTAAAATTTGAATTTATTCTTGATTTTCTTCCATATTTAGAGCAAAAATTTGTTATTTTGCTATGTCTAGCAAAAATGTCACACTCACGCAAATGGCGTCTTCGGAAATATGAGACACTAATTCAATACTAAATGAAAAGATGTTTCTTAAAACTTATTTCTCTCTAAATAAGATATGTAAATGCGTTTTTCATATATTTTATGCTGTTTTTAAATTAAGAGAAATTGTTAAATATTGAATAAAATATCGCATAAATGCTTTGTCTAGCAAAAATGTCACAGACGCCGTTTTTTTACTTTGCTAATCGCGTCGTAAAAACGTTACCATTTTAGCGTTATATTATGCGTTAAATGCCAAAAACTTAATCGCGCATTTTCTTAAATTTTATATACTGATGCATTAGCATAGTCTTGTAGGACACTGTCCTATATGAAGTAATATAAAATAGGTTTCTGGCCAGAATTAATTCGAGAAATCTGAATATTCAGTGACCTTTACCCCTGTTTTCAGGAATATTCAGGAAATATATCACAGGAGCTTGAAATTCGATCATTATTCACTCCTATAGCCCCTAAACCGAAAGCTCATAATGTCATTACGTAATGATGACATTTAAGCTTTTGGTTATGAGGCATATATACATGTAATGTAAGGACCAAACTTCAAGCCACAGGACATACCCACTCTCCACCCAGTGACGTTGCCGCTTAAATCGATGTATTTCCAGAAGTTTTGCAAAAAATTATTGTCCAAAAACTATGGAAGCTTCAATTTTGAAAAAAGTACCAAATGAAAGCAAATTGATTTACGCAATAAACATTTTTATTGTAGCTTCTCGGTTTCTGTTGTTTTCGTATGGTAGTAATTTAAACGCAAACACAAATTAAAATGGCAGTTTTCGGTGACGTTAACTACGGGAATAGTGATGTTTTAAAATTAACATTCACTTTTAAATGCGTTCTACTTGAGAACCAAATTTTTTATTATTTTAATCATTTATTGTATATTGCTGCTCACTATTTGCTCTTCATCCCTGTAAGTTTTATAAAATTTAACCCATTAAGTTTGTCATGGCATTTTTTACAAAATTCTAGAAAGGTCTTGTTTCAAGCGGCGACGTCGCAAAGTGGCAAACAACTACATGTCCCGAGACTGTACATCATATTGCTAGATATAAGTAATATTCAACTCATTGGAAGCCATACGATTAAAAGGGTGTGTCTGAAACTCAAACGTGACGTACTCGAATCTCAAATAAATTAATTTCTTTGTTGTTTTCATTCATTTGTGTCTACATGTTTGTTTGGGCCAACACTAACTCTTGGCGATATTTGGTCATTATCGCATATACGCAAAATCCTCGTGAAAATGTGGATGCTGACATACATGTACCAAGCGGTTATAGAGGTCTCAATTCTACAGCTATTTATCATCTACATTCATACTTTACTCTGACGAGCCTGTACCATTACACAGACTTTCCGGAGTCGCGAGTCCTAGTTGCCGGACAATGCGATAAGTACCAAACGCTTACGTATTGGCTAATTTTAATATAAAACATGTAAAGGTGTGTGCAGCGAAGATATCCTAAAGACCTATAATCACCCTGTCTGTCCGTCCGTCTGTCCATTGAAGTCTACTGCAACGAGAATAGATTTATGTAGTTAATAAGCACCGACCGACCAATCGCATTTACTACTGAAAATAATTGTGCTTACTTTTCGTAATTCTACTCTTGATCATGTATTTATAAAACCTTTAAAAACTTAGATATATATAAACCAAATCTGGCAGGATCATTTTACAGCTGGGCATGTGTGCTTAGAAACATTAACGCAAGGAACTGAGATCGCCTCTCTTATCTGTGAAAATCTCATTGTTTGACGTGTTTAAACAACTTTTGACGTTACACAAATTAAGTACAGCTCTTGCTAAGCACCATGCAAATGGCGATACATCCATGGTTACAGAAATTGTAAATTTGTGTCCTATCATGTAGTACTTGTCACCAAACACAGACTGGTACAATATTTCTTTGATTGGAAGCTCGTTGCCATGGCAACCAAAAATTTTCAATTTTACCTCATTTTCCAGTGTAAATGCTACAAAAAAGCTGATTTTTGGTTATTTTGATTTACCAAGAGTTTGTGCCGTGGTAGTAGAATAGTTAATTTGATATATCAGTTCTGTAGATTGATCTTGGCTTTAATAAATGATATACTAACACTTGTATTATGATAACTCGTTCACGAAAATCAAACTAGTATTGGGAGGTGGGGTACTTATAATCTGGATTTTAGCAAAATTATGAAAAATCAGCAAATTTCAAGATAATTTTTCTCCCATGACCATCCTAATGTAAGACAATGATGTATTTAAATCAATAAAGTGATATATGTTCTCAAACAAAAACGGAAGAAACCCGTGTGTTTTTTCTTCTCTAACATGCAATTGTGTTAAGGTAGCAGCAACCCTTTTCAAAATCTTAGAAATCGACCAAAAAGGCACATTTAAACATAATTTTTCTCCCATGACCATCCTAATGTAAGACAATGATGTATTTAAACCAATAAAGTAACGTATGTTCTTAAGCAAAAATGCAAGAAACCCATGTGTTTTTTTTTCTCTTGCGTGCAATTGTGTTAAGGTAGCAGCAACCGTTTTTCAAAATCTAAGAAATCTGCCAAAATGGCACATTTTAACATAATTTTTCTCCCATGACCATCCTAATGTAAGACAATGATGTATTTGAATCAATAAAGTGATATATGTTCTCAAACAAAAATGGAAGAAACCTGTGTGTTTTTTCTTCTCTAACATGCAATTGTGTTAAGGTAGCAGCAACCCTTTTCAAAATCTTAGAAATCGACCAAAAAGGCACATTTAAACATAATTTTTCTCCCATGACAATCCTAATGTAAGACAATGATGTATTTAAACCAATAAAGTAATGTATGTTCTTAAGCAAAAATGCAAGAAACCCATGTGTTTTTTCTTCTTTTGCGTGCAATTGTGTTAAGGTAGCAGCAACCGTTTTCAAAATCTAAGAAATCTGCCAAAATGGCACATTTTAACATAATTTTTCTCCCATGACCATCCTAATGTAAGACAATGATGTATTTAAATCAATAAAGTGATATATGTTCTCAAACAAAAATGGAAGAAACCCGTGTGTTTTTTCTTCTCTAACATGCAATTGTGTTAAGGTAGCAGCAACCCTTTTCAAAATCTTAGAAATCGACCAAAAAGGCACATTTAAACATAATTTTTCTCCCATGACCATCCTAATGTAAGACTATGATGTATTTAAACCAATAAAGTAATGTATAACCTTAAGCAAATATGCAAGAAACCCATGTGTTTTTCCTCTCTTGCGTGCAATTGTGTTAAGGTAGCAGCAAACGTTTTCAAAATCTAAGAAATCGGCAAAAATGGGCACATTTTAACATAATTTTTCTCCCATGACCACCCTAATGTAAGACAGTGATGTTTTAGAACCAATAAAGTAATGTCTGTTCTTAAGTAAAAATGCAAGAAACCCATGTGTTTTTCTTCTCTTGCATGCAATTGTGTTAAGGTAGCAGCAACCATTTTCAAAATCTAAGAAATCTGCAAAAATGGGCACATTTTAACATAATTTTTCTCCCATGACCACCCTAATGTAAGACAGTGATGTTTTAGAACCAATAAAGTAATGTCTGTTCTTAAGCAAAAATGCCAGAAACCCGTGTGTTTTTTCCTCTCTTGCGTGCAATTGTGTTAAGGTAGCAGCAACCGTTTTCAAAATCTAAGAAATCTGCCAAAATGGCACATTTTAACATAATTTTAGTCCCATGACCATCCTAATGTAAAACAATGATGTATTTAAACCAATAAAGTAATGTACGATCTTAAGCAAAAATGCAAGAAACCCATGAGTTCTTTCTTCTCTTGCGTGCAGTTGTGTTAAGGTAGCAGCAACCGTTTTCAAAATCTAAGAAATCGGCAAAAAATGGCACATTTTAACATAATTTTTCTCCCATGACCATACTAATGTAAGACAATGATGTTTTAAAACCAATAAAGTAATGTATGTTCTTAAACAAAAATGCAAGAAACCCATGTTGTTTTTCTTGCGTGCAATTGTGTTAAGGTAACAGCAACCGTTTTCAAAATAGAAGAAATCAGCAAAATGACACATTTTAACATAAAATTTCTATGATGTGTGAAATGTTAAAGTACAAGTGTAAACAAAATGAATAGTTTGACCACGGTGAGGGGCGGGGGAGCACTTCAGTAATTTTTTTGATATTTTCTATATGTTGAATATGTGTAGCAAAAACAGAGTTTTTACCCATATCTTTAAATTGTTATTTGTCCAATGAGAAAAACACTTTTGTGGAAAATTCGAGAGTTGAACCTACTATCTTTTTCATGGAAAAAAATCATTTTCTTTGAAACTTTGATCCGGCCATTTTATGGGCAATCCTTCATTAAGACTGTCCGATGTCCTTTAAAAGCATGCATGCATTTTGTGTGCAATTGTATTAAATTTAAGGAATATGTATTAAACCACTTTCAAAATCTAAGAAATGGAGGAAAAGGCACATTTCACGATATTTTTTCTCCCATAGTGGATAAACCACTCGGTTATAAACCAGAGGTTGTTGGTTTGATTCTTGGCTTCTCCAATCTTTCCATGACCGTTATTGCTTAACTGTTGGTTGAACGTTGAACAGAATCACACTGTTTCATATT